>JADEZT010000011.1:1200000-1800000 GCA_016618095.1 Colletotrichum echinochloae
TACTTAGCTTACTGTTTTATAGTAGAGTAGGTACCCTTAAGGGTAAAGACCTTATATTAGTAGAGAAGCTACTCCTCCTTCTCTTATATTACCTTATACTTAGTATTAAAGACTAATATATTAGAGGCCTTTATTTAAAGGGCTTTTAAGCTTATAAGCTAGGCCTTCTTAATCTCCTTTTAGAAAGGGTTAAGCTAAGAAGTACTAGGGGAGTATAGAGGTATTGTTGGTAAGTAAGGCGAAAGGGGTCTGGTGATAACCAGCAGGCGACGAATAAGGGGTCTCAAAAAGGGTTAATTATGCGTAAAGAAGTATAACTATCAAGAGGGCTGCCAGGTTGAGCTAGCGGTGAAAGTGGCTGCCGCGGGTGGGCCCGCGGACGAGCTCAGACTGGTCTCACGTGACTAGTGGGATCAGAGTTAGTAGGTAACTGATGGATTCTGATGATGGGCTGGTATTGCAACACTGGTAACTCTTTATTATAGCCAAATAGTCACCAGCTAGCCCTTAGTCTAAAAAGCTTAAAAACGCAATAAAAATCTAAATCACAAAGTATTTAACTTCTTACTACTAATGTAATATCTATATGTTACATATATAAAACCTATCTATTTATCTATATCTTTATCTACCTAGTACTAACAAGCTCCTCTAGTACCTTATTCAGCAACGACTTTATAAAGCTATCAGCCAGGTTATCCATGCCATAGATCTATTATACCTCATAAATCTTACAGCGTTTATATAACTATTAAAGAGCTATGATATCTATTATAAGTTGCTTTTTCTTTGTGGTGCTAAGTTTTACCAAACACTTATATAGTAAGTATGAATTAGTGCATATGGTCGTGGGGATCTAAGGAACCTTAAGGTAGTCAGAGACCATTGCTAGCGTAGTCCTAATTATATAGGCTACGTTAGCTCTAGTAACTATTACATATATCTTAGAGGCAAGTATGCTGCAGGTAACTCTTTTGTACTTTCTAAAGCTGAAATAGATAATGTTACCTATGAGGTTAAAAGTGGTATCTCTACTAGTAGATAGGCGCTCTTTATTATTACTAGACTTATTAGTAAGTATAATCATAAAGCTAAGTTATAATATTAAATCGCTATTATTTGTAAAAGAGCTATTAACAAATACAAAGAGTTTGGCGCTGGCAAGATCCAGCAGTTGAAATCATAGCCTGCGGTTAAGGTTATCTATCTGCCACTTAACCTACTAGTTAAGGTCCTTGATTTTAGCTAGGCTGGGTAACTGGTACTAGGTAGCAATTGAATAGTTAAAGGCTGCTTCTAGTTAGCAAATAGAGGCAATGTACGCGCCTCAGGTGTACTACTTAACGTACTGCTGCTTTACATCAGGCGCGCTGGGGTTAACTAATTATAGCTTCTTACCTTGGTCCTTTTGGCAAAGGGTTATCTTACCATCATTGCCAAGGGTTAACATGCCGCTGTTGAAAGTGATAGGCTTGTTAACTTTGAGAAGTTACTTGGGTTTGGCTGTAAAAGTGGCTTCTTTCAGCATGCGGTTTTCGCGGTTGGAGAATAATTTATCCATAAGGCCAATAGTATCATCTATTTACATACCTATCATTGCGAAGTTGTTGTTTTTAGGTGCTGAAATAAGCAGGCAAGGGTGGAAAGTAGATGAATCCATCTAGAGGCTCTTTCTGTGGTAGTTGTTATACGTAGCCTACTAATGAGTGCCTGCCTCTGGTATGCTATAGAGTGGCCGTTTAACCTCTATAATCGCATCTGTTGCGTAGAGATGGCGAATTTTGAGGGGAAGTTGGGTGAGGATAGTGCGTGCTAATTCAGTTACTGACTGGGTATACGCTTGCGTTATATTGTATAACTAGAGGATGTAACCCTGTTGTAAAAGTGATAGTGTAATAGAGAGTATTACTTGCTAGGCTATTTGTTAGATAGTTAGTGACTAGGTTAAAATCGCAGCTTTGCTGTTATCTATATAACCTTAGATAACTAGTTGCAATTTCTTATAGGGCTACTTGTTTTTACCTTTAACCTCGTATACTAATTGTAACTTGAAAATCTGTATCCTGCCATGCTTTTGCTTGTTGTATTTGACGATAAAAAACACGCCGCGGTCCATAAGTCCTTGGATTTTGCTAGTATCTAACTGTTTGAATGGCTTGCTAGGCGTGGTTATTACGCCCTTCTTGCGTAGCTCAATTGCCAGTGCGTAGTTGGCATTCTCTTCTGCAGTAAAAACGCAGTCAATCGCAGGGACTGTGGGTGTGACTTCTGCAGCAAAAATTTAAGCTAGATTCTTCCTTGGTCAGCCTGGGCCTCTTCTTGCCGGTGGCGGCTGCGCAGCGACCACAATAGAGTCACATTCAATTAGAGCATTTGCAGGTACCTCTGCTGCAGTAGTTACCAGCAGTCTGGGTTGTGCGTGGTTAACAGGGTCCTCTGCCTCAGATGGGTTATGCTATGGCTTGATAGTAGTGATAGGGAATTAGCGTAGTCCCTATAGGGTCTTAATAGTATTACTAGTACTATTATTAGCAGTTAATTAGTAGGGTCCTCTCTAACCTTTACCTTAGCAGTATACCCTAATAAGCGATTATAGAGAGAGAGCTGTGCTTGTTATAGTATCAGGTCTGTTGCGTATTGTGAGTACCTTGTTAACCTGCCTTTTTACATAGATGTTATAAATCTCCTCTATTGCCTTTTATATAGCTTCTGTGCGCTACAGGGTTGAGGGTGATAGGGCTAAGTTATTGTTAATACAAGGGTACACACCAAAGACTAACAGCGTGGGGACAAGGCTATCAGGGCCTGCGGTGTTGTTAATCGCTTTCACAGCAAGTTACAGGGCAACTTTAGGTTCAGCCTCTGACTCCGCGCGGACTATCTCATATGCTCAGCATAGTGTTGCGTGGTACCGTTCAACCTTGCCAATGCTGTGATAGGCCTCAATAGGGACCTCTTTCACCTTGATGGATAGTGCGCGGGCGGCGTGCTTGAATTCGGCTGCGTGAAAATTCAGCCTAGCATCTGTGATAATCCAGTCTAGAGGGCTGAGATACACATCAATCCAGCACATACATAGTGCTTCCCACGTATGCTCTGCAGTAATAGAGCGCAAAAATTGCGCTACGTTAAAGGAGGTTACACTATTAACAATGTAGAGTACCAGTTTGTTACTATCTAAGTACATCATATTAACAAAGACCTTGTGGTTAAAGTCATAGTTATCATAGAGGGTGAACTTAAACCTTCTAAGAGCCTTTGAATTTAGCTAGTAATACTAGCAAAATTTGTTAATCTCTTTAATATTTGAGATTGCTGTTATGTGGCCAGCTTACTAGAGCACTTTATGTAGTTAATAGACTAAGGGGTGATTAAATTAGCAATGTATTTTCTATAGCTCTGCATCAGTAAGATAGTATTACGCTACACTATACTCTAGCTACTTTAAAAGCATCTATAGGTAGCCCTATTTATATACTACTAGTACTATAGTTGTACTCTTAATAAGTATATTAGTAAGGTTATTAAATTATATACTATTAGAGTCTATATCTTTAAGGTACAAAAGAAATAGGGTACTAGAGGTTATCACATAGAAAGTAAGCTTACTAATAGAGGTAGGTATAGCAATAGCTCTAAGAGAGTTAAATAAATTACCACTACTAAATTTAATACTTACTTTACCAGCGCAGCTTATATCTAGTAGCAATTCTATACTAAGGTACTTATAAAGAGCTGTATATTATTAGTAGCCTATAGTTAATACTTAGGCTACCCTAGTATCTAGTATAATACCCTAAAAGGTTATAGTAGAGTATTAGTTATTAAGCATAAAGACTTTACCTAACCCTTGCTCTTAGCTAGGGTCTTGCACGAAAGAGTCTTCTTTTATTAAAGCATATAAAGTAGCCTAGTTACATAGTTACATATAGACCTTCTAGCTATCAATGCTTTCTTTACCAAAAAACGCTATAGATATAAAGAAAGTTACATCCTCAAAGAGCTCTTTACCATTATCTAGCATATACTCATTATTAGTTATATCGCTAAGAGAGTCAGGCTCTTCACCCTTGTAGTTAAGAAGGTATTGTTTAAATCTTTTAGTAAAGTAGCTCCTTTAGAGCTACTTATAAGAGGTATCTCTTTTCTCTTTTGAGTGCATTATTGACTAATATCCTTCCTTATTATAAACAAAGCACTTTTTTACTTAAAATACGCTACTTTGCAAGCAGTTACTTTAGGGTCTTAGACTATACCCTTGTTATAGTAGGTAACTACTATATTAGCCATTATAGTAGTAGTTAGTAAAGTACTACTGGTCTAGCTTAGGCAGTCCTTCTATAAGGTACTATACCTTTTACTCACATATAGCTACTACATTGCTCACGCTATTTCTTAACTACATACAAAGTATATTATAAGTTATAGGTAGATTAAGCAGGGCAGCCACATACTTAGGTATGCTCTAGTAATAAGCAAGTAGAGTGTTATAATAGTTACTGTTAGCGGGCATGCCTTGCTGCATTGTAGCTCTAACTAGCTTTATAACTTTCTTAATAAGTAAGTCTAGTACTTTAACTCTTGTTTTACTAGGTAATTTATAGGTAACTTACTTATAACTAAGCCTTTATAACTCTATGTTACACGTACAGTAGACTTTATCCCCTTTAAACTATAATTTAATATTTACTATAAGTATATTAAAACTAATAGTATAGTTATAGAGGTTATTAGTATAATACTCCCGCGCGCTGCCTGAGAGTATAAATAAGATAGTGAACCTATAGTAGTTACTAGAGATACTAACCCTTACATAGAGGTTATAAAAAATTAGAAGCTTTAAGTTAAGGGTCTTGTAGTTACTAGTACTATATTTTAATATTAAATTATCTAAATACAGCTTAATAAGGTTAGTTAATTAATAAGCAGTTAGCCTATCAGTTAGAGAAGCAGTTATGCTTAGCAACTGCCTCTTGACTATGGTAGCAGTTATAGGTAAACTTAGCATAAGAGAGGTTTCATTAGTTTGCCTTTCAAACGGGGGAGGTTTAAATAAGGGGTTGCTGTATGAGGTACGTTATTAATAATCTAACTCATCGCGTAACTTATACAAAAAGTCCGTACTTTTGTAGCTGTTACACACCTCGTCAATTAATAGCAAGAGAGTGGCTTACAGGATTTGTTTAATATTTTACATAAAGTCTAGGTTATTAAGGTAGTCACAAAAGACCTTATACTTAGCCTCTATTTTACATATCATCTTATTATCCTACCTCATGAAGTGCTTATTATTAACTAGCTTCTTTAACCTTGTGCTAATAGTGCTTTTAATAGGCTCTTTCATAACCTATACACCATAGCTAATAATAAAGTTATAGAAGGTGGTTATAACTACCCTCAAAGCAGTATTAAAATCTATGTTAGACTAATCTTTAAATTTATTATAGACTTATTACCACAAGTCTCTACTATAGTAGCCTTGCTCTTTATATTTAGTTAAGTAGTATAGGATAATTATATCTAGTGATTTAATACAGTTAGAGGGCAGGCTGCCCTCTAAGATTTTATCTAAGTACTTAATACCCTAAATTAATAGGTTAACAAACTTGCAGTATCCCTTAGGTATGGGTTTGTGATACCCATGTGCTGCGCTGGTTGCGCGCTTGCTTGTGCGCTCGCTCGCGTGCTCTTCAGTAGCCTTGGAGGCGCGCTCTGCGGCGGTTACTTCTTCTTACATTATTACAGTTGCCCTCCATTAGCCTGATAACCTCTCAAACACAGGCGTTTCTTCTAGTAGACCAGAAGGCATATATATATATTAGAGGGATTACTACTAGTAGTACAGGTAACTACTTAGTTAATAGGGTCTTGCTTGCTTTCTTTACTAATGACTTGGTGGCGGTATTGCCTGTTAATATAGGCCTTCCTCCTTTGCGCTGAACTTGCTACTTGTTGAAAAGAGCCTTTTGCGCGGGCTTCCTTAGCGTCAGTCGCTTAAGGGCAATTGGAGGTGTATTTTAAGCAAGAAAAAGAATATAAAAAGGAGAGTTAGAAAGAGGGAAGGAGTAAAAAAAATTATAGAAGTTAGAGAAGGGAAAGGGAGGTCTATTAAACTTCTATAGGCCTATTAGACTGTTAGGTTATTTAATAGCCTAGTAGAGTTACTTTTTAAGTAACTATAATAATAGTTATAAGTCTAAAGTTAAAGTAATAAAAAGGTAAAGTTAATAAGGTTATATTAAGGTAGTTAATAGTAGGTTATTAATAGTTATTTAGCACGCAAAGTATAGGACTTTGCAATCTTATAATCTAATAAATTTTTAGCAAAAAATCAGTATCTTGTGGGTTGCAGCTTCTTGTAATACAACAAAGTCAACTTACACAAATCAAGCTTGCGCACTTATAGTACCCTTTTTAGGGGTGCCATAAGTCTACTATAACGGTATTCTAAGCTGGTTATCTGTATAGGAGAAAGCATAAAACTATCCTACTGCTACTATAGGGTTCAGAGTAGTTCTACCTCTTCTTAACTAGCCTTACTGATCTGCGGTATTTGCAATAGTAGTTCAACCACTGATTAGTATTGGTAAGCAAGGCAAAAGGGGTCTAGTGATAACCAGCGGGCGACGAATAAGGGGTCTCAAAAAGGGTCAATTATGCGTGAAGAAGTGTAACTATCAAGAGGGCTGCTAGGTTGAGCTAGCGGTGAGAGTAGCTGCCGCGGGTGGGCCCGCGGACGAGCTCGGACCGGTCTCACGTGACCGGTGGGATCGGAGTTAGCGGGTAACTCCGATGGATCCTGACGATGGGCTGGCATCGCAACAGGTATATATTGTTACGGCCAGATTCCTGACAGTGGGTTTTCTGCTAAAGTATAGCTGAGGCTGCGAGGGTAATTAACAGTAGTCGTCTAGATCCGTTGGCTTGCTGGTCTGTCGATCACTCGGTGATCAATCGGGTGGTCGATGGGGTAGGGGTAGCTTGTATAGCTCAAGAGTTCACAAAGATAAGCAGGTGTCGGGAAAGTGAAAGTTAGCGAGGCTAAGTCACAAGTTGATTGCTGAAGAGCTATGGAAGGTAATCTATCTAAGTGGAATGAATGTCCTTATATCCTGTTGTCCTGATACTGGGACCGATATCCAGATGTCGGTCCTACAGGGGTGGACCGCCCTTGGCGCGTCGGTGATGATGATGATGATGATGTATTTAACGTCCAGAGTAAAAGGGACGTGCCGGGCAATGCCGACATGGTCTATGCTAATCTATACTATTCTACAGGCTACCGTCTTCACCTAACGTTCCTGATCAATGAATCGGGCAGATTTCGGAAAAGAAATTGGTTGCCTCCATCCATTCGCACAGAAGAGAGGCTCCCTGCGAAGTACCTAGCAGAAAATCTATGCTTGCCTTCGCCATATGTCGGCGGAGATGCCGCGGAGTAGCCTTACGGCCACGCTTGCAGAAGTAGAAGTGTACTGGGGTTTTGCGTCTTCCACAACTGCAGTCGAGCAGTGCATCCTGATGAGCAAACCTCTCGTGGTATGCTGCGAAGTCTCCATGATGCGATCTTGCCGCATATAGCCTTCCTAGCAAATGCCGAGGAAGGCGAAGTTCGGGGGGCTTGGGATGAGGACTTATCCCAAGGTCAGCATACTGCCGAGGGCAGATTGACGGCCATCTCCTAGCGAAAGCCTGGAGATCGGCTGCTCTAGACTCCCGCTTCAAGTGTGCCAATGTAGGCTGTGGTTGTGATTCTGGGATTTGTTTGCAGGCCTCCTTGGCAAGAGCGTCTGCTTCCTCGTTTCCTGCTATTCCCGTGTGTCCAGGGCACCACCAAATGTATACCCTGCCAGGCATCGTCCAGCTTGTCCGTCCTCTCTGTGCCCAAGAGGCGTTGGCGCGTCGGTGATGATGATGATGATGATGTATTTAACGTCCAGAGTAAAAGGGACGTGCCGGGCAATGCCGACATGGTCTATGCTAATCTATACTATTCTACAGGCTACCGTCTTCACCTAACGTTCCTGATCAATGAATCGGGCAGATTTCGGAAAAGAAATTGGTTGCCTCCATCCATTCGCACAGAAGAGAGGCTCCCTGCGAAGTACCTAGCAGAAAATCTATGCTTGCCTTCGCCATATGTCGGCGGAGATGCCGCGGAGTAGCCTTACGGCCACGCTTGCAGAAGTAGAAGTGTACTGGGGTTTTGCGTCTTCCACAACTGCAGTCGAGCAGTGCATCCTGATGAGCAAACCTCTCGTGGTATGCTGCGAAGTCTCCATGATGCGATCTTGCCGCATATAGCCTTCCTAGCAAATGCCGAGGAAGGCGAAGTTCGGGGGGCTTGGGATGAGGACTTATCCCAAGGTCAGCATACTGCCGAGGGCAGATTGACGGCCATCTCCTAGCGAAAGCCTGGAGATCGGCTGCTCTAGACTCCCGCTTCAAGTGTGCCAATGTAGGCTGTGGTTGTGATTCTGGGATTTGTTTGCAGGCCTCCTTGGCAAGAGCGTCTGCTTCCTCGTTTCCTGCTATTCCCGTGTGTCCAGGGCACCACCAAATGTATACCCTGCCAGGCATCGTCCAGCTTGTCCGTCCTCTCTGTGCCCAAGAGGCGGAGAGCTCACTAAAGGCCCTAAACCTAGCCTGGCTGCTTCCTGGGCTCCGGTGACGAGCCTGGCTGCGACTGCGAGGTTATCGAGGCAGACGTGAACATTGTCTGCCATCCGCGCCGTGGGAGACCTCATGGCTTCCAGTAGGCCCCGAAAAGCGGCTTGCGCTTCTGCGTCAAAGACCTCCGTCTGATGACCGAGCGGCTCTGATCCTCGAAAGATCTGCCGTGTGGCCTGGTACCCAACCCAGCCTGCTCCGGCGGCGGTTCTGCTACCGTCCAACATCTGGGAGCCGTCGGTGTAGATAACAATGTCCCGCTTTGAGAATGTTCCCAATCTGTCTGTAAAGGCGATGGCCAGTTCTTCTTTGGTCTTCCTAGGTTCATAGCCGACCATGCTAAGGGCCGTGTGCCAGTCAGCTAGGCGCTCCCAAGGTGGTAGGTCTAGCGGGTCGATGTGTTCAGCATTTATATCGGTGAGGCTTGCCATTCGCCGCAGTCTTGAGTCCAGCCCGGGCCTGTCGCCGAGCCTCGTTCGGAGGGGGTGTCGTTCGTCAAGGCGATGGATCCTTACGGAGGCTTTGTAGAGCTTCGCGTCTAGCGTCACCTCTGCCGGGGGCAGGGCTGCTTCGCGCTGAAGGATCGATAGAGGCGTCGTTTTATATACGGGAAGTGCAGCTCTAACGGCTTTGGCTTGCGTGATGTCAAGTTGGCGGAGTAGACCGTTGACCCCGTTCGAGGCGATGTGCCCATTCCTGATCCGATTCCTGCCCGGCCACCATGCCTCTGATGCATAGTACTGGATGGGTAGTACGCAGGAGGTCATGGTGCGGCAAAGCAGGTGGGCCGGCGCGCCCCAGACGGTGTTCCCTAGTCCCCGTAGTCCGCTGATCACTTGGCAGGCTTTGGCGCAGAGGCCTTTCACATGGTTCTTGAATGTGAGTCTTCGGTCGAAGTGGACCCCAAGCCACCGTAGGGAGGCCCCTCGATTGACGGCCTGAACTGTGTGTTGCCTCCCGTCTAACAGTCTGACGGTGATTGGCGGGTTTCCATCTTTGGTCTCTTGGTGAAGTGGATGAGCTCGGATTTATCTGTGTCGAAAGTAATTCCCTCTAACGTCCCCCATGCTTGGGCTTCTTCCCATTCTTTCGCTAGCAGGGCACAATTGTCCTCTAGTGACGTTGAGCTTGCCATGATGGCAATGTCGTCGGCATAGCCAAATCGAGATCGCACCCTGCCTGGATGAACAGTGCCCAGCTTGAATAAGGGTTCGATGTAAAGCATGAAGAGGATGGGAGACACGGGCGAGCCCTGTGGTAGACCACACTCAAGGTCGAAGACGTCTCCCATCTCTCCGTCTAGCCTTATTCTTGCTCTTCTCCCGAGGACGAAACTCGAGACCCACTGCACGAGGTTCTCCGGCCATCCTTGGCATCGGAGGCGTCGGATCAGCCTCCCTGGCAGCACAGCGTCAAAGGCCCCTTTGATGTCGAGCGTAAGCATAGAGGTGACAAGACCTCTTTGCCAGGCACACTCGATATCGTGGATGGCAGCGGCGATGAGGTCGCTACACGAGCGGAGGGGAGGGCCCCGAACTGTTGGTCGTGCAGTACCCGGAACTTGACTGTGATCCAGGCAAGCCTTCTTGCGACAAGTCTCTCCAAGCCTTTTCCGAGTACAGACAACAGCGCGATTGGTCTATACGAGCGCGGGAGCGCCCTGTCTCTCTTGCCCGGCTTAGGCAGGATGACTAGGATAGCTTCTTTGAAACAGGTAGGATGCCAGCCCTCGCGTATGCATCCGCTGTAGAGCCAGAAGACGGTGTCCTCGATAACGGGCCACGCTGTCTTAAGAACGGCGGTAGTGATTCCGTCGGACCCGGGAGTGGTGCTTCCCGCAGAGAAGATTGACGTTTGTACCTCGTCTTTTGTAACATGCGGGAAAGGAAGATTGGCCTCCAGGCGAGGTCCTGGGCTCTCTGCTGATATGTCTGTGGAGATGGCGGCATTTCTGAGGAGGACGCGGGCGAACAGATCCCGCTTCTCCTTCGGTTGTGATACGAGCATGGTTGGATTGCTCCCATCTCGGAGTGGAGGGGTCTGGAAGGATCCCTTGGCCTTATGCCACCCGACCATTTCAAATACGTCTTTGCCAGTAGAGGCTGCGCCGATCTTTCCTCTCCAGTACGTGTCCTTAGAGCGCCGCAGCTGATGGAGAAAGTCCTGTTTAAGAGCGTCCTCCTCGTTTCGCTCCCATTGACAATCTATTCCCAAAGCGCAGAGTCTTGCCACAGTTGCTCTCATGGTCGTGTAGGCTCGGTGTTTCCGCCTGCAGTTCTCGTCCCAGTATGGCCTCCCAGGTCCTCTGCCAAACGCGCGCCTAGTAGAGGCCGTAAGCGCTTCTCTGAGGCAATCTGTAAGCTGCTGTGCTAGCATGTCTAAAGCCTGTGGATCTCTTGCGTTGCTTGCAGTATGGCGCATGGGGTGTACGTTTCGCTTGAGGATGTCGAGGAAGAGCTTCTCGTCCATCGTGTCGAGCCGGAACCTCCCCGGAGTTGGGTCGACCGGATCGGTTAGGGCCAAGGGGACCCGGGTCAGCAGGCTTTCGTGGTCTGACGTTGTGTGTAGGGATGTTTCTATACTGTTAGATGCCCCATAGAGGCTGCCGGACGCCCAGGCTAGGTCTAACGTGTTGCCGCCCTTATGTGTGGCTTCACCTATCGGCGACAGGAGGACAAGGCCGGCGGCTTCTGCCCATTCTACCAGGGCATCAGCGTCAGGGGAGCTGGTCGCCTCGGGTTGCCAGGTCCAATGATGGAGGTTGAAATCCCCGCGACCAACACACGTTCCTGGAGTCCGGGTTGCCAGGCTGTTATGATATCCCTAATCGCTTGGCCTGGTCGCAGCGAGCCACAAGGGGCGTTGTACACGTTGACGACTGTGAGGACTTTCCGCGTTCCCGCCAGGAGTTGTAGGAAGAGCAGGTCTGTGGATGGGCTGGGCAGTGGGCGTGTTTGTACGCCCCGTAGTCCCGTTCCTCTGCGGAGGTAAGTGAGCACCCTGGGTCTGTCTTCTACCCAGTTGTCCACTGGGGTGAAAATCTCGAAACCCGGGTGGCGTCTTGTGAGCCTTCTCTCTTCCGAGCGGATAGCGGGCTCTTGTAGTAGCAGTATGTCGACATGGGCCGCGTAGGCCAGATTCAGTGCCGTTTCATGTGCAAGTGGTCGTCTGGCCACGTTCGCCTGCATGATCTGCAGGACTCTATAGGGCCGCATACTCCTGATGTCCTTCATTAGCTTGGTTGCAGTCCATCTCTTCTCCTCCTTCTCGGGATTGTTGGTGCGACTGCTGGGTCGCAAATCTCCACGATCTCTCTCCCTCGGCTCGGATGGCCCGTAGCTGTGCCTTGTTCCTCCTCTGGACTACGCCCTTCACCACCTTTGGCTTGATAGGGCAAGTCACATCAAAGGCGGCATGGGGCCCGTTGCACGACGGACACTTAAAGGGGCAATCGCAGCCTTCGTGGCCTTCGGTGCCTCCACAAGGTGCCCGGTGTTGGTCGGCCGTGTGGGAAGGCGAACTGCATTTAAGGCATCTCTTCCTTCTGGTACACGTTCGTTCGTTGTGAAAACCGCCGCAGCGGTGGCATTGAGGAGACCTCTTCTCCTTCGGAAACTGCAGGTTCACGAAAACGCTGGCCCCCATCAAACGGAGGCGCCTTGGTAGTTGCCTCACGGCTTCCGCCTTGAACCAGGCTGTCACCGTGCCTAGCCTTTCGGCTTCATCTTTTCTGGAGAAGTATGCTTTCTCGGGCTTCAGTTTCGTCGTGGCCTGGATCTCTTCAAGGAGCTCCTCGGTCGTGATTTCCAGCTCAGTGTTGGTGAGCAGGCAGTGTCTGGTGTAAGGGACGTTTGCGATATAGGCCCGGATCCAGGTGTCGCGCTGCTCGACCGCCTGTGCCTGGAGAAGGGCAGCAATCTGTTCTCTGTTCTCCAGCAGGACTTTTGCACCATCTGCTGACGATGGTAAGAGTGCTAATCCTGTCTTGACATGGTCGATCCCCTTGAGGGCTTCTCGAGCTTGGGGACTTAGCCTTTCTCGAACGAAGATGTATATGTCGTAGGCTCTCTCGTTGCGGAGCGGGCTTTCAGGTGGCAGACGCGCGAAGATGCGTAGGTCTTTTGAGGCCGCCCGGTTAGCGGCTTGTTTTGCTGGCGTTGGTTCATGCAGTTTTCTGGTAAGCGGCTGGCTCGCCACCGTCGCGTAGGACCGAACTTGGGGCGGCTGGTTAGCATGCATGGACCCTGCTAGACCACGTTGGTGCCGGTCTGACCGCTGCTTCTCTTCCTGAAGCTCCTTCTCCAAGGATTCGATCTTCATCAAACAGTCTTTCAGGAACTGTTCTCTTTCGGCGTCCCGTCGTAGGAGATCCTGGACGAGGTTTGAGAGCTTGTTGATCTCGTCTTTAAGCTCCGCATTGTCTTGGTAGCTGACTTGCTCAACCACTCTGACCTTTGCGGTCGGTTTCCGGACACGTCCAGACCGTCGAGATGTACTGGCGTCCCCGTGAACCGTGATCGATGGCCCTGCGTCTAGAGAGACGGCCATGCTGGTGAGATTCAGCTCGCGTGGGCTGATGATGAGAAATGATAGTGCGGTGGGCCGGAGCCCTCTATGATCTTAACAATTACTAACAGTGGATACCTTGTGAAGAGAAAGTTCGCGAAAGTTTTTGTGGCGCGTCGGTCCTCGGTCATGGACCGCTTATCGTTTGTCGGTCCTTCTTATCTTCACGTGACCTTCCCTAGTTCTTCCGTTCCGGAGGAGTCATCCTGTGTGACGATGTTCCTTAAGTGCTGCGCCCTTCGCACCCTGCCTGGCAGGTGGGGCTGCATCGCCTGTAACTTGTCGGGTCGTAACATATATATACTTATAAGGTAGAAATAGAAGTAGAGATTAGCCTCTTTATAGAGGTTCTTAAAAACTACTTTAAGAGTAAGAGTAGTAATAATAGTAATATATAAGACCTACTATAAGTTAGTAGTAGACTAATAGCTATAAGAGTAGTAACAGTAGGGGGGGGGATAAGCTTATAGAGATACAAGGCTTACTATACTAGCTAGTATAGTAGGAGCACTTATTACTAGTAGCTAGAATAGTTAGAACAGTAGAGAGGTAGCAGAGAGGTACTAGAGAGATAAGTATATACTCTAGGTCTTAATATAATAGAGAAGATAGGTAATAGTATCTTTTATATTAGGCTACTACTTTACTATAGCCTAAAGGTAGTAATAGTAAGGGACCTTATATATAATAGTAGGGTTAATAATACTAGAAGTATTAGAATAAATATTATTAGTAGGGAGGGCTACTAGAGGATGACTAGGGGGAGTGCTAGAGCTACCTAGAATAGTAAGATTAATAGGAGGTATAGAGGATATAATAGTAGTAATAGAGAAGTAGCTAGTACTAGTACTGCTACTAGTATTACTATTACTAGTACTATTATTACTACTGTAGTAGTAAAGGTATAATAAAAAATAAAAAAATAATAATAATATAAGAATATTATAAAGAAAAGAAGGAAAAGAAAGAAAATAGGTAAAAAGTAAAAAAAGAGAAGGTAGGCCTAGCTATTTTACTAGGTAGTATATATATAAGTAAGTAATAATAATAACTATAGCCTATAAAGAAATAATAATATCTCTAAAAGGAAAGAGAGATAAGAGGTACTAGAGAGGTACTAGTACCTCTTTTATTACTATAAAGTATACCCTTACTATTATATTAAGAATAATATAACTTAAAGCTTAGCTACTAGAGAAATAAAAGTATAAGTAATAAAAGCTAATTATATTACTCTATAGATAATAAGATATTAAGCTATAAGAGAGAGAAGGAAGTAAGTAGCTAAAGTAGTATTATAGGTAAATAAGGTACTTCTATGGTAAAGTAGGTAGCCTCTTACTAATAGTAATAAGGGCTTAAGACTTATACCCTAAGTATAGGATAGCTAGGCTTAGTAAGGTACTAGGGGAGCTATTAGCTATACTAGGCTACTATAGAATAAGAGTAAGGCTAAGGGTAAGTAGTTAGCTAGAAAGATAACTACCTATCTAGTAATCTACTAAGCTTAGTAGAGTTTCTAGACTCTACTAAAGTATAAGTAGTATTATAAGTAGAGTACTAAGGTACTAATAGAAAGGCTAATTAATTAATTACTAGGTCCTAAAGATAGGACCTTAGAGGGGGGGGATTGTATCAGGTTCCTAAAAGTAGTACTAGCTTTAGGGCCAGCAGGGTACCAGGTAGGGCCCGGGGGATACCGCGGAACAGAATAACGTTATACCAAAGGGCACACAAAAGGGGTTTTCACAATAGCATCAAGGTTTAGAGAGGAGACAGATTAGAATAACAGTCACCAGTGACCCCTAACTGCCCTTCCACTGACTCCTTTACTCAGTACTACACAGCCTCTGACACCTCGGACAAGGACAGCAGGCTGTTGAAAAGGAGGGCGAAGAACAGCACGCCGCCCTTCAGAAACAGGCCGATAGAAGAGCGAACCGGCGATGAGGGTTTGGACCAACGTAGAGACCTGCGTGATGATGAAGGTGGCCTTGTCGCCCCATACGATTTGATATTGTCGAACGATGCAAGCGGCGAAACTCGTCTTGAGGGGGCTGCTGGCAGGGAGCTGTTTGTGCTTCTCGCCGGCCACGCCCTGCAGGAATAGTCTCGTCTTCTCTTTCGTCTCCTCCCTCGTATGAAAGTCGGACTCGGCAATCATGCGAGTGTGGATCTCCGACTTCTCGTACTCTGCTCGCAGAGCGTCGGCGTTGCGAGGGAAGGTCTTTTCGTACCCCTGTCGGACGGCACGCTGCGTTGGGACCGTGACGCCGGTGGGGAAGTCGACCATGTTGGCGCCGTCGGAGCAGATGAAGCCGAGGCGTTCCATGAAGGGCATGGCATCGCTGGTGGGCCCGTAAAACAGCTCCGGGTCGTGGTCGAGGGCCAGGACCTTGTCGAAGAGGTTGTAGATGCCGTTGCCTGCTATGTACAGAGTGACGACGGACGCAAGACCGAAGACATCAGTCATCGCGCGAGCAGCCTTTGTGTATTCCAACGCCCTAGGAAAAGTCAGCTTTTGTTGGTCGTATTCCTGCCCACTATGGCAAGCTGTCACTCTTTGAACAAGCAAGCCAACAGGGAGTCACTTACGTGCTGGCATCCGGTCCTCCCGTGCTGTTGTCCCAGGAAAACTTATTGAAGCCCTAGTGGCCATACATTCTAACGGAAATACGCCTTCTCTCGCCGCCGGACACACCTCGAACATACTCATTGCCGACTCTGGTGTCGAGCGTGTGTTGGATACCCATGGAATCGAGTAGGAAGTCCCGATTCTCGACCCGGAGCTCTTCGTTGGACGACACACCTTCGGGCAGGTGGAAGGGGATCCTCAGGCGGGTTGCAAAGTCCGTGGTCTTGCCCACCGTGAGGGTAGGGAAGAAGATCTCTACGTCGGACCGCTTCGGCCTTGTGCTTGAGTGGCCAAGTGGTGTCGTCGGAAAAGTTGCCGAGTCCGATGGACGGCTCGTAGTTGGAGCCGTTTGCGAGCGTGCCGTCGGATTTCATCGCGCCTCCGCTGGTTAACCAAGATCTCGGTAGTAATCCCTAACTGTTAGGGACCATGAACGACATGGAAAAGAAGAAGATCACGGCACCAAGGTGGAGTGCTTCAAAAAGGAGAAGTAGAGGACACGCAGGGTGCCCAACTTCTATATGTATTCATTGTCAGATCTGACCACAGGATCGGTCCCCATCTAGGTCGGCGTCTTAAAGTGACCTAGTCCGCGATCGACGGCCACTTGAGATATCTGTATGATCTTTCGGATGACGGCGTATGGGGTCGGTCCACTCGGAACCAGCAACGAGGTTGGTGAAGGAAACAGCAACTGGAGGTATCAGTAGAGCGTTCCAGTCGTCCTGTCAGACGGAAGACAAGCCTCTGGAACCGCCATGCGAGACTCAGGATGATGGCCATCGCCCGCTGACTAATCTCCGGCCTACCTAGTCTATGTGCCACTTGGCGAGAAAATGCTGTGTACCTAGTTTGCGGTGCCAACACCCGCGTGTCCGCTGTGGACCCGCGTGGTGTGGGGTCTTCCGGCGGTGGACCCCGGCGTGTGGGATGCCGCGGCGGATAGGTAGGCTAGGATCATCTCCTGAAACTTCGGTTCCAATAGCGACATGGCATTTCTAGCAGTGCAGTCCGCTGACTAAGCGGCTCATCGGCCGTCGGCAGTCTGTCCGCCGGCGCGGCGTGTGTGCGTGTGTCGAAGCCCCCGGGCACGGATGTTGCGTCTCCATGATAATGCGGATCCGCCCGGAAGTTTGGCAATAAGGTTTTGCGCTAAGAGCCAATCATAGTCTCGAATTGGACTCGAGTTCGTCCGCTTTCGCTCTTCGCCGCTTAGTAAGGAAGCCACAGAGGCCGCTGAGTCAGCGGGGATTTCGATACATGTATCAACGGGAGGAACCGGCGCCAGTGACCAGCCCGTTCTCGATCATTTCGTGGTTGGCATGTTGGCGACGACACCAAAAAGCCGGCAGTTTTATCCACTTTAGCCATCCACACTTTGGCGGGCCAAGATAAGACGACAGGCTACAGCGCGCCGCGCTCAGCGGCGGCTATTCCCAAAGTAGAAACCAAGATGAGGAAGAAAGCCTGTGATTCCTGTCACAGGAGGAAGGTCAGGCTTTGCGGCCGGTTTTGAACGACAAGTTGCTTTTTTTTTTCTTATACGGCGGATGCTGATTGTTAGACCGCAGATCCAATGCGATGGAGTCGTTCCTCATTGTAACTGGTGCAAACATCACGGTATGACTTGCACTTTTCACCGGGTCACCAAGGTGAAGAAGCGCGTGGCTGCAACAAAGTAAGATCTCAAGCCCCTTGACATGGTTGGACAGCCAAAGTTTACGACAAGTGCAGGGCCGGATCTGAAAAAGATCTGGTTGCCCGGCTGAATCGCATCGAAAAAGCGCTCGAGACGGCTCGGCGAAACCAAGACACAGGAGAGGGCCAGGATGGCCCGAGGTTTCCAACGTCATCTCCAGCAGCGCCCCTCTCCGTCAGGGCCGACCCGCTAGTTAAAAACGGCACCCCGGAAACAACACGAGGCCGAGACTATGACTCATCGACCAGGGCTTCCGGCGCAACCGCGGGGAAGATGCACTTCGCCGGGTTTTACTTGGGTGACATCAGCTCCTACAACGGTATCCCCTTCTTCTCACGAGTGGGCCGGGACTGGATCCGATCCAAGGCCGGAGCGGATGCTTCTTTCCAGACACTATTTGCCATGGGACCGCTCTGGCATATACAACACCCGGTCCCAATATTTCTCGATTTTCCGCAGCAGAACTCAAGGGCAGAGCTGCCCGACAGGGCTGTCGTCGACGAGTGTCTAGCTCGATTCCGAACCTCCCATTTCGGCTTGTCGTTCCCACTCCTTGATTATGTCCTCTTTCTCGACACCGTTGACCTGGCGTACTCGCCTCCTCAACATGCTTTGTCGCTCGAAGGCGTGACGGCCAAGGCTTGCGTGTTCGCCTTCCTCGCTGTCGTCTCCCTGTTCCAATCGGAATGGAATTCGACCCCCGAGATAGATGGAGAGGCATGTGCCGCTGCAGCACAGAACTTGATGGCGACGATCATGCAAGACTATACCGTGGACGCTGTTCAAACAGTCTTCATGCTGGTAGTGTCTGGTGCCCAATATTCCTACCAGAGAAATGTACTGATGATGGTTTGACTTGGCAGACTTTGTTCCACATGTTCTGTGGCCATCTCCAACAAGGGGCCATGTTCCATTCCGCCGCATGCCGAATCTTGTTTATGCTGGGAGCACACCTTGAGCACGGCACAAGCCACGCCTCGAGCCAGTCATCCAAGGGAGATCACGACGAGAGCTGGCGCGTAAGAAATCAGCTCAGGAGGCTCTTTTGGTTGTCCTTCAAACTCGACACGGACATTTCTCTCCGAACTGGCCAGCCTCCCAGCATCAACGACGAGCACTGCGACTTGACGCTGCCGCCTGCAGATTGGGTGACGTCAAGTGCCGATGACCGAGCCGGAGCCTCACCATCTTTCCCGGACGAAGCGACCATCACTTCGGCCCTCCAACCAGACTCCCTGCAGCTAGTAATCATCAAGTCCAAGATCTGCAGGACGTTGTACTCAATCTCGGCCCTGAAAAAGGGCGATGCCGAGTTGCTGAGGGATATTCGCGAGCTGGATGACGAGCTTGAAAGCTGGCGGATGTCGGTGCCGTCGTCATACCGACCGACGTTGACGTTTCCTCGAGGTAAGGCAGTTGTTCGCAATAGTCGGCTTGGAATGGAAGAGATCATTCTTCATTTCGAGTACCATTACCTGATGGCCATGATCCATCGGGCAAGCGGAAGGTGCCGTTGTTGGGCCAGCGGCGAGAGCAGCGGCTTGGAGGGAGTGGGCTCAAGCCAAGCACTTTCAGTGCAAGCGAGCCGATCGACCCTGCACTTTCTCCGAGCCGCAATCCATGGCGTGGAGCAGGTGGCCTTCTGGTCAGTAGCCTCGTGTCCCCCGTCCCCGACTCTAGTGCTTTGCTGACGTGGGGCCATCGTCAGGTTGGTGGTGTTTTACCCAATGTCGGCGATACTAGAGATATTCTGCAACTTGCTCCTACACCCTCTCGACCCAAAGTCGGAGGAGGATATCGAACTCCTCAAGTCCGTCCCCGTGCTCATTGAAGGTTTGCGGACCCGCAGTCTGACGCCGAAAGAAGCGGCACATGTAAAGATTATCGGCGACTTCGTGGCCGAGCTGACCAGGCTGGGGAACTGTGCCATAGTCAAGGCGAGACAGGAACAACAGGCTGCCTGAGAAATGGCGTGCTCAAGAGTTCGTCAACTTCTCAATGTGACGATAATACGAAGCAGGCGTCGGGGTTCTTATTACATTTGTCAACACTAGACCCTGACGCGGACATATCACAGTGTGTACATACCAGCATAGACCGGAGAATGGAGTAAACGAATCGTTCAAGACGTATCATGTATTGATATGCAAAACTTCCAATTTCAACTCAAGACCACCCGAGTAATAATATACTCGCCTGGGTAGGTAGTTTACTGAGGTACGTAGTCCAGGCGGTCCCTCTCAAGGTCGCATAGGTACACAATAATACTTTAACACAGTTAGAAAAACACAGTAAAAGTATCATGCCCAATACTTCAACACGATAATAGAGTAGGTAGGTAGTTTACGAACATGGCCCGCGCCACAGTGAGGGGCGTAGGTTAGTTAGTGTCGAATGATATCCACCTCCACTGTGGCTCGGGCGCCACGGATAGAAGGTTTAGCCGAGACGAGACTACGTACCTGGCAGGCACGATTCGGAAGCAACCAGGAAAGACTTCCCCCTGCTTTTCTCATCTACCTCTACCTACACAGAGCACCCGTCCGTCACACTCCGACACAAAGTCCCTCAACGTCAGAATCTCGTTCGGCTCTACAGAGCGGGTGAGACCAAACGCCCCTCGTTCCGCATTAAGGTGGCCTTCAACAAAAACATGAAGACAACGTCCGTTTTCCCAGCCTGGTTCCAGTCTGAGCTGCCTCTGTGCCCACCCACGCAGATAAGGCCCAGACCAACCTGGACCGAATGGGCATCACAGAAAGGAAAAGGACGAGATTCTGCCTAACCCAGCACTGCCCATCGCGACCAGTGGCAAAGCCAAGTACCACGTTATCCCTCACATACGCGCAGGGACATTTCAATTAGATGATTGGACGAATGATGTCCTGCCTGCCGCATCGTGACCGGAGGCGATGTTGGACGACGACCTAATTACGACCTAATTTTGACCCTTGCATGTCAAACGGCAAGCTCGGACACGCACCAGACGGCCCATCTTCTCCACAAACCCACAGCGATCCCCCGTAGAGCTCTGGACGAACGACCACCGGGGTTTTGGAAGAATGGCCGGTTAATTTGCTGCCGCACAGCCCTTGTTCAACATATTCTGGGGACCCCAGAGTCCTGGCCACGTCTAGAAGGCTTGGTGCAGAAGCATGTATACTGCGTACAATGATGCTCGGCATGTCATCCATTCATTCACCTCTGGTTGTCTCCACATTCGCCGAACCTGTCCCCGAACCCGCTTGAGTGCACACCTCTTTCCCCCTCACGGCAGCTGGGGTATTTGGGGACCCATGCGCATTCGACTGTGGTGTGACCATTATAATACCACCGTCCCTGCCTGTTGTTGCTCGTTGTTGTGGCTACATGCTCTTCCTAAACTTATTGACGCGAGTAAACGCCCACTGTTTGGAAGTGACGGGAAGGTTATCGAGCCTCCGTCTAACGAAAGCAGACAGCTGTTGCATATACCCTTTTCGTCGCACTCGACACGCCCTCCAGCCGGCAATATGCTCGTTAACCAGCCCATTCGTCCGCGGCCGATCAAAACTCGGTCAAGAGCAGGTTTGTGTAAGCCCTTCTACCGGGTTTCTTCGACTGTCTGACATTTGGCCGTGTCATCCGCAGGTTGCAAATATTGGTAAGTCAAGAACTCATGCCCATCCGAGGATTCTTTTGCTAACATGTCCAGCCGAGACAAGGTTGGTTGGCTTGCTCACTCATTATCCCGTCCGAACAACTGATGATCGACGCTCGTGATAGAGGAAGAAGTGCTCCGAAGAACACCCACGATGCCTCCGTTGTGTTCAATCCGGCGTCGATTGCGTGTACGAGCCGATCAAGAGAAGAAAGCGGAGGGCATCGACCAGGCCCAATGAGATGCAAGATACCGCTGCATCCGACGATTCAGACAGCCCTGTGGCCAAAACCGACGTACGAACAAGCCGAGACACGAGCATTCTCACTCCGCCTGACATGCTACAGGGTGTCGCTGAAGACTCCCTCTCGCCGTCGACATCTGTGGGCAACTGCCTCTCAGCCTCTATAGACTCCATTCTGCCTCTCTACGATGATCTCGAAGATGTGTATACCTACGAGATTGGATACGGGGATTCAGATATGTATGAGAGCGAATACACGGCCGTCACGGATACGAGCCCCCATCAGAAATCACCAGACGACCACCTGCCACTTTCTCGCATAACTCTCGACGACGGCTTGCAGTCGCCAGACGATTCCTTTTTTGCAGCCAGTCTTGACACGGCTTGGAACGAAAGCACCTGGCCTACCATCTCCCCGCCGTTGCTCAGCCTGCTTCCACCAGCATACCCCGGTGTTTCCGACTGCCCAGAGGACACGGGCTTGCTGGAACACTACTCCAAAGTTATGTTGCCTACGATGGGGTTCAAGGAAGACGTCGACAACCGTTACGAGCAGTATATCATTCCCCTATCGCATAGGAGCTCTGCCGTTCGGAGTGCAATCTACGCTTTGGCCAGCGTGCATCGAGAATACATTGGTCTCGGAAACACCGAGGGTTCTGCATCCTTCCACGAACGAGCAGTGACTGGGCTATCCGCAATTCTAGAAGACGGGGATGGCTTCGAAGAAGCATTGGCAACCATAATCCTTCTTCTGCAGTATGATTTGGTAAGACAACGTCTTCGTAAGAGCTTCGACATGAACTTACTGGCGTAGCTCACGCAGCGAAGCCTGCCCGACGTCATTCGTAACCATCTGCAAGGCGCATGGCATATCATCAGCGCTATGCCGTCTCCCAAAGCCCCCAGCGTCAAGTTCTTCGAGCAGGTCAGTTGCAAGAGAAAGTTTAGCATGGTGTTATAGTACTTATTGGAAATAGGTGTTTCGCTACTTTGATGTACTCAATGCTTTGACGAATGGCTCGTCTCCAGTCTTTGCGGCCCCCTCGTCCAACCGAGCCTACTCGCCTGGCAGCTCGCCACCTTCCATCATGTTCAGTGGCATCGATCCCGTTTTCGGCATGGCGGATGATCTTTGGCCTACTCTACATCGCCTTGGAGAACTCGTCACGATGAAGTGCGAGCTCCAGGCCACCATGGCGGGAGGACAAACATCCAAGTTCGCAGTTCTTCGGACCGAATACCAGACGGCCTACAAGGCCATTGAAAGAGCGCTGGAATCATGGAGCCCGATTTTGCCACCGGGCTATTCATTGGTCAACCGCATCGTTGACGGTCCTGAAGACGCATCGGAGGCCGAGCTCGCCAACACCAGGTGGATCACTAGCACCGCGCTTGCCTACCGAAAGACGGCACTCGTCTATCTGTACAGCACCATCTCGGAGTACCCTTCGTCTCATAAACTGGTCCAGAAGCATGCGCAAGCAGCTCTATGGCACTGTGCAGCGTCTGTATCACACGGTGGGACGGGACTATCGATGCTGTGGCCTCTGTTCTTCTCGGCCTGTCATGCCATCTGCAGCCGGGACCGGGGCTTGGTGCGGCAAGCTTTCACAGCTCTCGGCAGCAAGAAAGGTGTGGTGGACACGGAAAAGCCTTGGGCCGTGGTCATGGATGTGTGGAGAAGGATGGACATGCGAGCCTATGGCAAAGAGCAAGTAGGAGCAGAGGCATGGCCAGACCTGTGGAAGCAAGTGGCGGCAAGCATGAAGTTCGGCCTCGTATTTGGCTGAAGGCAGGCAGAGCCTGCAGGATGCCACGCGATGTTTGAGCTCAAAGACGTGAGGATGTCTGGATTTGCAACTTCCACCGGGGACGTTGGCACGATATTACGGCGGCGACACGGCGAACAGTCATGCCAATTTACAATACCAGGGGGGAAGGAACCAGGGGTACCGAGTGCTGGACACTAGAGGGGGTTGATCAAGCGGGCGCATCAATATACCACAGTCGTTTTCACTCGAACCCCTTGGGGGTGTGTACCCTTTGACGGAGACACATCACAAGGGAAAGGCGGCTTAGGATCCACGCTCCAGACCGGCCGTCATAGTCTTGGGACGTGTCAAACCCATGATTACATCCACTCGTCCATGGACCGGCCACTCCTTCAGGTGAGCCCATGTTGGCTGGGCCAATACCAGCACTGGCGTAATTATCCGCCAACCACCGTTGGGGAAGACGGAGCCGCCCCTAGCAGGGGCTTATTCAGCCTAATTGTCGTGCAGATCCAGGGGACCGGGGCACGCCAAGTACCCGCACCTCAACTTCTTCTGAGTCCTGGGGGACGAGATGCCTTCTCCAACGCCAAGACTTTGGCGCAATGCAGCAGGAAAGCGGCCTCTCCTGCGGGCGGCCACCGATCTGGACATGTCATTTCTTCGTCTGATGTGGGCGCGCACCCTTGATGCGACTCGACGGCACCAACAGGCAACCTCTTGGGACACGCGGGTGCCGCTTCTGGGTAGGGTAGTTAATTAGGCTGAGCCTCCTCAGTTTCTGGAACCGAGATGTGGGGTTTTCTGGGTTTCGGGGACTCGATCAAGAGGGGTGGCGAGACGGGAGGGGATCTATTGAGTCGGATCCGACGATCGTCCTGGGTCGCCTCCTGAATATAGATTGCGCTCGCCGCAGTCCATGTAGGTAGGGCTGAGGGGGTTGACGCCAGGTGTGAAGTGAAGGTGGTTATCGAGAGGCGTTTGCCAGAGAGTGTGGGCGGTCCGGATCAACCGCAAATCCATCCAGATGGGCTCAGTTGTTCCGCGCCCTGGGAATAGCAAGTGATTCACGTCCCGCAGGCGCCGCTCGCACAGCAACGCCCCGGCGACCGGCCGGCCCGTTCTTGGGTCATTTGTGAGTTGAGCTCGAGGATCGTTGTGTGTGGGCGGGCCGGTCATTGCCATAAGCGGCAACAGACGAGAAATCATGCGAGCGCGCGAGCACAAACGGGGCCAACCAACACTGTTGGACCTAGCGCTTCCCAAGCTCACAGGTGAGAGCCGCGCGTTGGCACATGATGTGATGGGGGGGGTTACGGATTCGGGCTCGATTTGCGAGAGGCGTGGAGAGCCTGACCTGTTGCTGACTGCCTCCGGACTGCAGCAGGCGGTTTTTGTGGCGAAGTTTCTCTAACTGCGAAAACACCACCTTGGGGATGATTAGCGACCCGGACGGGCGGCGCGAGGCCTTTCTGATGGTCCACCTTGCGTCTTCGACACGCCCGCAGGCCGGGTCGTACCTCTTGCTCAGTACTCCTCCTCCCCCTCACCCTCGTCGTCGTCATTATTGATTCATGGGCAAATGGTGTGCTCGTGGGAGGACAAGCCCCTTCGTCCCTCATTCGCGTAATGTGTGGTGTGTGTGTGTGTGTGTGTGTTTTCTAGCTTTCGGCTTCGCGGGCGGGTTTGCGGTCCATCGATTCGATGCACCCCACCCGCCAAAACCTAATGATTCTTTTGATTGGTTCGGTTCGAGTTACCCTGTGGAAGGGGAGGATGTGTGGCTGGTGGTCCCGGGGAAACGTCCGGGTCCGGATCGCCCGGAGCCGGTTTAGCCGGTCTTGAGAGACGTGCTCGGGACAGTGTGTCGGCTGTCAGGGGAAAATTTTGTAGGAATGATATCAAGAACCATTTCGCAGAACAAGATAATATCATGATTATTGTTCAAGTTCCATGGCCAAATGACCTAAAGACCGGTCAAAACTTGTTGGTGCGATGTTCTTGTAGCCCTTCTCAGCTGTAGAGATATCTCCTTGCGACGGAGACGATGACCATCATATATGTTGGCCGGTAGTTCAGTCAACCCCGCCGCTCATCGTCTCAGACAGCAGTGGCGACGAATAGCGAGCTTCCCCCCCCCCCCCCGGGAAAAAGAAAACCAGCTGCGAGATGCTAGGCCATTCCTTGCTCACGGCCGCAGTCCTCTCAGGGAGGTCTTACACTTTCCAGAACGGGGAAGTCGAGGCCGGTGAGCACGGGCGCTCTACCGCCTGATCGAAGGCGACGAACTTCAGCTGACTCGGGAAGGAAATTGCGCGAAATCAGAAGACCGGAGAGGCAGCAGTCAACCCGCTTGCTGTTGATCTGGGCCACTTGCGATTTGCATACGGAACCTCCCCTTGAGCGACGAAGATTGCAACATCTTCCTGACGGACAGTCTATGACTCGACGAAGAGCACGGTCTATAACTCACAACAGGCATGATTGAAACCTTTCGCTTGACTTGACCCCGCTGCTGACCTCCAAAGACTGCTCCAATTGGGGGGGGGGCTGTAGAAGGTTTCGAACTCCTCACCTGGTCCCTGCTCGGCATTCGAGAATCCTTATGGATTGGGCCCAAGTCTTCCCAGATAGACACATGACAAAGGACTTTTCACGCTTGGAAAACGAGTCAATGGCGGGTTCGACCTCCAGTCTCAGAACTCTACCCACACGCATTGCCAACGACCTATAATCAAAGGATAAAGTTCGTTCAGAAAAGTTCTCTGGAAAAATCTGATAAAATCTTCCATGCGTTCCTGTGAATCCTACAGTCTTGGCTTGATAGAATCAGTTGCATTCACTGCTGGTTACGGGCCGGGATGGAACAAGCTGTCCTTTTTGAGTGATGGTATATACCAGGTCAGGCTTGTCATTGGACGAAAGAGATATAGACCAGATACGCTCTTGACGCAGCACTAAATTGCATACAGTTCCTTACCCACGTGGACATTCGCTAGTCATCAGGTTTGAAGACATGGAGAAAAATAACCGCAGGGAAAGCAAAGGGACGGACATGTCACAATCACATTGCAATATTGCACGAGGGTGTTCACATGGATGTCAGACCATGACGAAAGAATATAAGATGCAACAAGCAGACTTAACTCGCTTGATCACGCCACCCCGTCTTTACTGCTTACAAGATCCAGGATTCGCTATAATACAGATACGGCTGCATACGTGTACGTCGTTGGGGAACTACATGTAATGTTCGCGGATACCGGATTCAATCCGACTGCGACCCTTTCGAAACCGGAAGCACCGTGTCTACTATGAATAATATCGGACTCCTTGAAAGTCTGCTTGTGGACCCCGTCGAGTTCGATGATAAAGCCTCACCCGGCGAGATCGTCTTTGAAAGTCTTGAAAGATTGTCAACCTATGCAGCCTGGCTCTCGGGTATAGTCTGCTGGGTTGGAAAAGAGCTGATCATGATTGTTCGGGAGTCGGGACTCGCCTCCATTTTGCTGCCGTCTTCGATTCCCAAAGTTTCACCCGATCTGAGCGAACCATATCCTACTAGCGTGGGAATGGTCGATCGAGCCTATTGGAACAGAGCAAACAGTGTTTCCGGTCGCAGCAATGAAAACGAAACTCAATCACTACACGTAGCCCGCCCCCAGGCCAAGGCGGCACGGAGATTCTGAACTCGTGGCCGCTGCAGGTAAAAAGCAACAGGTTTAAATACCAGCACCCCCGGATCGATACTGCTGACTAAGGGAAAAGGATATAGTACATGCAGACTGAGTCTTTTCCTCCCTGGCTTGATCATGCTGTGTCTACCGCCGACTGTAAGGTGGAAGTCTTTTGACGGATTATTGTTCACCAGAACCGTTTTCTTGTTTTTAGTTGGATGATGGACTAAATAACACGGCTTTTCATCCTATTGTGCTACATGTCTGGCCTTTGTGTTGATACCAGCGCCGAGAGACACAGCATGCGATGGGCCATCTCTGACCCTTCTCTCGATTGAGTCCCCAGGCGTGCACTTCACCGTTTCAATTACGTCATTGCAAGCTTGCCTGCCGACTTGCTATGGCGGGAGAGCTGACAAGCTGGCTACAGAACCTGGGTATCGCTATTGAGGTCTTCTGTCCTGTTCTCACCCTCGTCATCGTCGTACTACGGCTGTATATCAGATTTGAGACAAAGAGCCTCGGGTGGGGTAGGTCGCGGCGTACCAATCCCAAGGTGACTTTCTGACAGCCGTCTTCATAGATGATGCGTGCATCTGCGCCGCGTTGGCCCTCACCGTTGGCTTGGGCGTCGGTTCCATCATCTGTATGTTGAATGGATCGCGGGCACTTGGTTTACAAAAGCTGAAGGGTTTTCGCAGGCATCAAGGAGCTCCATATCGGTATACACTACTGGGAGGTCCCACAATCCGCAGACCCCCAGAGGGGGCTGCTGTGGGTGTTTGTTGTCGGCATCATATACAGTCCCATCATGGCTCTCATCAAGCAATCGGTCCTCATCTTCCTGCTCCGATTCTCCGGGATCAGACGCGTCGTCCGGAACGTCGTCTGGGTCACTGCTATTTTCAACGTCACTCTGACGCTTGCGACCTTTCTAGCCATCTTCTTTAAATGCGCGCCTATGCAGTCATCTTGGAACTCGTCAGTCCCCGGCAGGTGCATCAACGAGTTGGCCCTTGCTATCACAACGGGGACCCTGAACATCCTTACCGATATCGTCACGGTTGGTCTTCCCTTTTACATCGTCATCGGGCTCAAAATGGACAAGAAGAAGAAGTATGGGTTGATGGGCGTGTTTGCACTAGGGATCATGTGAGTCAACTCCGATCTGGTATTCTCATCCGGCTGTGCATCTGACCACCCATGCCAGTGTGACCGTAGTCAGCGTCGTCCGTCTTTATTTTGTCGCCATAGTCTTTGTCGATGTATCACCAGACAAGAATTTCTCCCTGGGATTCTGCATCTCGCAAATCGAGTGCACCGTGGCCATCGCCACCGCCTCAGCCCCCGCCCTATGGCCTCTCTTCCGCCGGTGGTTGTCATATCACAGGTCTGCGAAGCCCGATGTGTACTACAACCGCAAATACAACATAAGCGAACCGGACCGGGTGATAGCGGGAGATGGCCCCGCTACAGAAGATGATCGTATCGTGCTGGATGAACGAAGGGTTCGGACTGAGGAAGGGTTCCGTATCGGGCCTCTTACGCACGATCCGAATGAAGAGTGGACGAAAGGCGCAAGTTCTATACGCATAACCAACTCTGTCACCATAAACGACGTGGACTTTAGCCGGAATACAACGACGGGCCAGTCATAGCTCCAGGGTGCTGCGAGCGACGAGTACTTTATGACATACTTCCATGTAACAGGGTGCAACGGACATAACCTTTCCTCGTAGCAGAGGAACGCTAATCAGTGTGGATACCATAGCGATTGCACGGGGTCGCAGATGTAGATGCTTGTGTCTCCGAAATCTTAATCGGCATGACTTGTGAGTTTAATGTCAGAAGTGTGAAATAGATGGGCTCATGATGTCGGTGATAAAATCTGCTGTGGCACTGGGTATAGACACTCGCATTCACGGCACACCCGAAGCGGGTGAGTGGATTGCTAGTGGCAGTACCACACGAAAGACAACTGAATTAACCCAACCGGCCACTGGTTGTGGCACGTGGTCCAAAGATGAACAATCATGCGGCCAACTTAACTCACATGAGTCGTACCGCCTTTCTGGTAGAGAAGTCAATCGGTCCTTGGCCATAGATCAACAGTGCCTCAAGCTGCCAAACTCCTCCAGACTCCGACTATGAAACACAAACTGATCTGTTGAAAGGTTACCGTGCCATACTCCGACTATCTTATTGGCGTGCATCGTGTATCATGATCTTAGCTTTGGGCAACAGAAAGAGGTCTAAACACGGTTCAAATCCTGCCACGGGCGTTCGATGCTCTAGGTTCAACGCCAATATCTAATATGTCATGACCATATCGCATCATGATTGGTACAAAGCAGCATGACCAAAATCACACGCAAGTAGTTTCGTGGCTCACTCAGCATTGGGGACCGAGACAGGGGCAGTGACGCCTTCTTCGTCTCTCTTGGCGATCCCCAGCCTCTTCTGGTCGCGCTTGTAAAGGTAGGCCACAGAGGCTGTGATGACGGCTTGAGCACCAAAGGCGGCCGTCGAGTAAATGAAGCCCTTCCTGAAGGTCGGGGCGTCGACTTGGGGATACGTCAGGATTGGCACCCAGGCATTGAACGCGTAGCCAAGCGAGTTCATGATGCCAATGACGATGGCGCGCTCCTCGGCATCGGCACCGCAAATCTCGTTTGTCCAGCTCATGCTGAGCGGTCCGTACGGCACTGAAGCGCGCTGCAGCAGGAAAGCGAACCACTTCAGGCCGTCTGGGATGTTCCAGATGGCGAGAAGCAAGGCTGCAAACCCTCCGAGGAAAGTGGACACGGACATGATGCTGGCCCGACGACGAACCGCATCGGAGACGATGGCGAAAGAGACGGTGAGAACCAGCTGGACCGCAGAGGCCGCTGTAGGGATGATGTTCTGGTGAACTCTTGTCAGCTCCTTCCCATTACCGTCTCGTCGTTGGAGCAGACTCACAATCTTCTCCACAGACTCGCCCTTGGACTTCAGCCAGAGCGAGAAGGGGTTGATGCTGCTCGACGGGCCGATGTTGATGAAGATTATGTAAAGGATCGACAACAGGTACACGTGCCATCTGCCAAAGATTCGTTTGAAAGCAGATCGTCCCAACTTTGTCCGTGGTGCGCGGCCGACGCTCGCCATACGCTTGCGAGCTAAGTCTCGGTCCTGTCTCGACATCAGTCGCCGTGCAGATAGGTTAGAGGTACATCTTGTTGCTCACGTTTTCGTTGAGGTAAAACGCCCTTGTGTTTTCTGGCAGATCCGGCAGGAAAAAGAAGCCCGTGATGCAGATAGGCAAGCTGATTACCCCGTCCATGATCTAAGGAGTCGAGCATCACGTCAGCTTCGAGGTGTCCCCACATTATATCATCACGGAATCGTACAAATAACCACTTCCAACCTGGAAGACCATGCACACCGTTGAGGCCACGGTAGACGCCGGCTTGGAGATATCCCGAAAACATGCTGGCGGCAGCCGAGGAAGCGTGGAAGATGCAGGCCCTCTTTCCCAGTTCAGACGGCTTGTACCACGATCCGAGAATCGTATGAGCGGCCGGATAGAAGATGGATTCCGCCAAGCCGACGAAGAAACGGATGGCAATGACGTGGTTCGTGGTCTTTGCAGCCGCTAGGGAGAAGGTCAAGACTGTCCAGAGCAGTTCACAAGAGGGCACCCAGACGGAAGGTCGCACTTTTGTGAGGACGATCTGCGAGGGGATCTGGCCCACCACGTAGCCGATGGTCCAGGCCGTGTCGACGAGGTTGATCTGGTTTCCGTTCATCTGGAGGTCTTCCTTCATGCCGCTGACGAAGGCGTTGCCAATGTTTGTCGAATCAAGATTCTTGATGAAGTAGCCCAAGCTCAGGATCGTGATCAGAAAGACGTCGAGCTTCCGGATGAAAGCGCGTTCCTCCGGCGAGCGCCCGGGCTCGTAATCCCAAATGTAAGCCCACCACGGTGCCTTCTTCTTTTCGAGGGTTGCCGAACCGGAAAGCGAATCATCCATCGTCGCCCCCTTGGGAGACGAGGATGCGTATTCGTGCTCTGACCCCATTCCGAGCAGTGGTGAGAGCTCTATCGGGTTTGGTAAATCAGCGTGACGGAATGGGAGAGATCCGGACTCGAGTGTAAAGAGAAAAGGACACCCATTTCGTCAAGATTAGGGAGAAATCTCGTACCTGATTTATGCATCTCGCTTCCTGGAAGACCGGCCATCGCGCTGCGCTACCAGAGGGGTAGAGTTGTCGGTGATCGACCGAGGGTTGGAAATCATCTGGATAACAATCTGGCGACTTAGTGGACTGACCGCATCCTCGGAGCAGATGATGTGCTGCGAAGCGCTGATGATTCGCTCCCTCTTGGCGTGGGGTGTGTCGCCATCGCGGGGTCCCGTGTCGTGATTCGGATATCGCTACCTCAGTCACTCATAAATGAGACCATAGTACCGCTGTCGCCTCTTGCAACCCCCTGTAACTCCGGAGACGTGTGCGCGGCCAGAACATTAACAAGATAACTAGGGGCCTCGGGGCCATTAGCTGATGGCCTTACAGAACCCTCTTTCGATGCCGCTCGAGGTTACGGTGGCTTTTCTCCTTTAAACTATTTCATCGGATGTCACCGGCCGCTTCTCCGTAGACAGCCCACTACAACAACGACATTATCCCCATGAATAGAATAACTCAGCGAAGAACATAAATGTTTTGCGGTTGAACCATCAGAAGACAGCCGGTGGCGTCGTACCAAAGACCCGCGAAATCGGCTTGTCGGGCGCCGTGCGACTTGCACACAGGCGGCCCCGATGGACTGCATAAATGCAGCCTGCATGCAGGTTATCTTCCGCAAAGGGGAACTGGGAGTCCGATCTCGATGCTGATGCGCATGACGGTGCAGTAGTTTGTACGCGAGAATCCAATCGAAACTTCTGGCGTTTGTGCAGCGACGGAGGATCTAGATTTGCGTTTCTCATCGACTTCGTGGTTAAACATTGAGTGTTTTGAGAGCTTCGCGATGATGCATAATAGCGCACAGCGACACAGCGCAAACTTCCTTTGACCTCCTCAGCACTGGGTCGTTTCCGAGAAGCAGCTATGGCCAAAGATTTTGTGATGATACATCGTGTGCCATAGTAATGAAGCATGGAAGCAGCAGGAAAACCATGACTATGGCGCTAGACATTGAGTTCTTGCAAAAAGTGATATGAAGACTGCCTATCAAACTGCAGAGCTTGATTTTGCTGCCTGTAGATGTATGATCAGAGGTCAGTGTGCATCCTGCTTTATGAAGTCGGCCGCCCTCTCTGCCACCGCGTATACCAGGGACTGGATGTTCGCTCTCGGTATCAAAGGGAACACACTCGCATCGACAACCCGCAGGTTCCTCACCCCGTGAACCTTGAGCTTTTCATCGACGACGCCGCCCTTTGCCTTTGGAGACATTGCGCACGTTCCGCAGGGGTGATACTCGCTCTGCATACTATTCCGCACCCAATCCTCCACGTTCTGGGCCGTGAGCTCGTGATACCCGGGTTGAAAGACGGTGCCGTCTCCCTGGAGCAGGTCGCTCAACGGCTTCGTCCGCGCAACGGTTTGGAGATGCAGGGCGATGGTCTTCAAGAGCTGGACGTCGAGCGGGTTCGAGAGGTAGCGTGGGTCAATCTCCGGGTGGACGGCCGCGTCGGCGGACTGGATGTGAATCGAGCCCCTGGAAAGGGGGTGCTCGAGGACTCCCAAAACGGAGAGGAAGTTACCAGATGAGCCCGCGTTGAAGAGCCTCGTCGTGTCGGAAGAGAACTGGGGAGAGATGCCGCCCTCGATGGTGAGCTCCTGGGCGACAGCCTCGTGCTTCAAGTCCTGAAGGACGAGGCGGTGCTGTTCGGCCAGCCCTGGAATATCACTCTCGAGGGTGGGAGGGTCAAGTTTCAGGGTGGGCGCAATCTGGCCAAGGGACAAAAGTGCCGAGCTGGCGCCTGCCGAGGACAAGCGACCTGTCTTGGTCTGCAGGTACAGATCGAGTTGCTCCTGGAAGTAGGTTCCGTTGGAGTAGTCCTCGTTTGTCGGTAGGCCTGGCTTCACCGCAAATCTGGAAGATGTTAGCTGACCAGAGCCTTCTGATACGGAGCCCGTGAGCAGCCGCCACCCACCCAAGGGGAACGTAAACGTGGTCCTGTAGGTTTTCGCCGACATTGGGGTTGTCTACCAATGTCTCGATACCGTGCTTCCTCAGGATGTCCCTGGAGCCTATGCCGGACAGTTCGAGCAATTGCGGCGAGGCTATGGAGCCTGCGGCAAGAATCACCTCCTTTGCCGCGGCGGCTTCGACCTTCTCGGCACCCCGAGTCCACGCAACACCTGTTGCTTCGATGCCGTTTTTGTTATCCCTCAACAGGATCTTGGACACGTGGGCGCCCGTCACGACCTTGAGGTTCGTCTGCTGACGTGCCGGGCCGAGGTAGGCATTGGCTGCATAGCTGCGCGTCGCATTCTCGATGTTGAGCAAGTTGACGTAGCCCCCCAGCGCCTTGCCGTCCCGGGGATCGCCCTTGACGCCCAACCCAAGCTTCTCCATAGTCCTCGGCCACGCCTCGAGAAAGGGGCTGTACAGCTTGGGGAACTCATTGCCGACGGGCCCGCTGGTTCCGTGGACGCCCGGGTCGACATAGTCGAGACGGAGGTCACTCTCCTGCTGAGATGATGGGGCAGCAAACGCTTCCGACTTGCGCAAGTAGGGAGAGAGCGCGTCCCAAGACCATCCCTTGTTGCCCAACTCGCCCCAGTTGTCGACGTCTCGCCGGGAAGGATGGGTCCAGAACATGAAGTTCATCGCGCTGGAGCCCCCGAGCTGCTTGCCGCGGATGTGGGCGACAACCTTGTTGTTGGCCGCCGTCTGAGAGAGTCAGCAAGGTTGTATATCGTACTCTCATTCGTGGTTGGCGGGTTACCTGAGGAACAGTCTTGTAATCCCAATCGTAGTCCGGGTTGCCGTACATGGCCGGGAACAGCCCCGGGGCCAGCACATTCAGGTCCTCGGAGCGGTCGGCTCCGGCTTCCAACACGAGCACCGTCACTCGAGGGTCCTCGGCGAGTCGAGCTGCGACGGTGAGACCGGCAGTACCGCCACCGACGATGCTAGAGGTCGTGTTAGTATGACAATCTTGCAACGTTTCTGAGGCGGCTTGCGTACATGTAGTCATATGATTCGGCCATGACGCCCGCAATGATGAGCAGCACGACTGACCACGGATGAGGTCTCCAAAGCATGGTTTGAACACGGCGAGCTGGGGCTGGGTTCGAAGGGAAGCTCAACGACACAATGCAGCTTTCAGGAAAGAGTACACTCTGTCGTTAGAATGCGCATCGATCACTCTTTATACTTGAAGGGCGGCCGAAGTAGCATTAAAGGAGCCGAGCTAACGGTCGTAGGAGAGTCCAAATTGTCATGATGAACCCTGTTACCTCCCATGTCCCATATCGTACGGCCATCTCGACAGGACGATAGAGACGCCTGGCCATCGGAATTCGGCGCCACTTTGCACATACGCTAGACTAAGACAGAGCTCACCCCATAGTCCAGCTGCTTAGGATAGGCTGAGCCATGCAATCAGTGATACGGCCGGCCAGGCCACTGTTCGCCAATATATCATGCACGCTGAGTAAGCCATCCCTTTGCGGAGTTCCGCTCGCGAAGTACTGAAGGGAATGCGTGATGACAGTTGATAGGTGGGAATGAGTGACTAGACAGGGCGATGCAGCAAACGAATCAAGGGTGGGCTTGCAAAGGGTTTGATGGGTAGTCTTCGTGTGCTTTCGCTGGATTCTTTCACCGAGGCAGCGTCCAGTTCAACGGTGGGATGGTAGATGCCGGCTTGGGGTCTTGGTAGACTAGGTTAAGGTAGCAAAGGGAGAATGGACAAGAACAAGGCTGGGGCAGCTAGCAAGTTCCAGCAAGTCTCTGGTCCAGTTCCAGCGGTGTAGAGCCAAGGTTCACATGCGCTGCGAGGTCCTTGTGGCAAGAATCGACAATTCAGTGGCAGAGCATCTATCCCTTCCGAGAGTTCGCAGCTTGGGGTTCTTTCCGACTTGGAAAGGCGAGGAACTTCTCAGGCCAGGAAGCTGTCCATTGCTCACGGTATGTTCCCTCCCACTTGATCCTCACTGGTCTCTGGGAATTGGAAACGAAACAAGACAGGAGAGATGGGTCCCTGCGGCCGCAGGACTCAAGGGAAGCTCGTGAAGATGCAAAAATTTTCTCATGCGGTCGTGATATGCCCAACACCCTATTATACAGATATACATTAGATGCCGGCGACGGAGCATCTCGCCGTTCTCGCGACGGCCCGCTAATCTCCTACATGGTGATGTACAGGGTGTTTCGAAGGGGTTCCTCCAGCTCGTTACTGACGCTTGGAGTAGTCGGACCCGGGACCGTACATGATGATGGGCCTCCGCTGGGCCCTGCGGAATGCCTCGTTGGCGATGGGAGAGGCGTCGGATCGGATGACACTGCCAATAGACATGAAGAAGCTAGACAAGGTGTTAGCCACGACAGCGTACAACCCGGGCATAGCTGGCCTACCCAAAAGTAGCTCCAGAGCCCAGCATGTATTGGCCGAGCGTTCTCATGATGCCGTTGGGGCCGGCGCCGTAGCGCATGATGTTGACGGAGCCTAGGTAGAGAGGGGCGGGGTGTCAGTCCGGTCGGCCCAAGGAAGAGAGGAAGCGGCGCGTACCAAAGACGAAGCCCATGACAGCTCCGACAGCTAAGAAAGAAAGAATTGTAAGTCATCTTCCCGGTTCACATGGCCAAGGTATCAGTGGACGTACTGCCACCCATCATGGCACCCATCTTGACTGCCAAGGATTAGCTAACAGCTTGGAGCTATGGGTTCGGGGAAAAGTTTGGGCGTACGCTTGTCGGCGACGGATGGGCCCATGGCACCGCCGTGTTGCGCAGGAACAGGAGGCATGTTGAGAGAATGTGGGGAGTTGCGCTTCGCTCGGCTCGGGTCGATCGAGTGTCAAGTCTTTGGGGTTGCTTGTCGGGCTGTTGCTGATGCTCAATCAAACCTGTCAACGACGATGGTGGGCTGGAGGAGCTCTTCCAATTTGCTACTAGCCAGTCGGTCAGTCAGTCAGTCAGTCAGTCTCAGTCGAACACCGCCACTGGAGCTTTTGGACGAATCCAATCCGGGGTACGGCAGTTCTTCGGCAAAACAAGGACATGGTGGGGCTCTCGGCATTCTGCGTGTCGAGGGTTGCGGTTAACAGGCACACAAAGTGGGTCATGTCATGTGTTCCGAAGTAAGGGTCACCCGATGCACTGACCACCTGTCGTGTTCTCATCGTACAGTGTTCAGTACAGTGCTATCGACACTCATCTTGCGCAAATGACATCAGTCTTTACTGTGGGCCCAAATGTCCTTCTCGTTCACCTGTCAGTCATTTATCCCTAGAAACATGATCACGTGCTCTCGGCGCCGCAAATCGTGGTAGAAGGGAAGTCTTTGTGGATCCTAGGTAGCGACCCAACCTACCTGCTTTCCTAGGTAGATAGTAGGTAGCTAAGTACACAGTGGCAGACCGCCTTTGTCTGGGGAGATGACTGATTTTCTTTCCTCCTCTCTGTTTTTTTTTTTCCCCTCCGACGCTGCTACGGTTACCCTTTCCCTTTTCTCTCCTGATCCCGTTCACGAGAATCCAACAGTGGGAACAGTGACAGCCTCGGGGCCTGTGCTTTTATTTGAACCAAATATCCGTACCCTACCATCTACCCAGCCGGCCGTTATTACCCCCCCCTCCCCTGGTCTTCCGCCTCCCTCCCATGTCGGCTCCAGCGCATGTTTCCGAGCGCTGTTTGGTCCGTGACCGTCTGCAGCACTGAAGTTCAGTGGTCGGTTGCTCCCCAGGGCCCCCCCAAAGGCCACACACGCAACAACGCTAGGCGCTTAGCGAAGACGGGGCGAGACTTTCTGTCCTTCTTCCCAAATCCAAAGTACCTACCTACAGTACACTACCTAGATCGATTCAACCTCACTTGCCAGCAGCCCCAGCGGAGCACGCACCCCGTCAGTCACCTACACATCGTCGAGAGATAGAGAGGTGCACGGAGAAAACGCTTCCTTCTTATGCCCTCTCCCTTTTCAATTGCAGGTATGTCTTGCCTGCCAGCCTGCCTGCCTGGGCTGGTGGTTCTGGTCTTGTCTGGACCGGCTCGGTCTTCTTCGCCGTGGCCCTCCCGCCCGTCCCCGTCCCCGTCCCCTGTGCCAGGCCGTTTTGGGTCACGCCAATTGGCTGCCCACCCCTATCCTTGCTGCGACATCATCGCTGACATATTTTTTCCAACGTGCCAGCGAAGCCTCATCCCTTCTCAACCATTACGCACCCTGCTTGCTTCCTTCGATATTTACGGACTGGTCCTCCCCCTTGAGATAAGCCTCTTCGACTCATCCTCGAGATAGGTACCATCTGGGTTACCTTTGCGAATGTTGAAGGAAGGAGGCCTCGACATCTCCTAGGCACCTCTCCCCCCGCCGAATATCGATAACCTGCGATCGGCATCATCTGCCTGCACTGCACCTCCAACCGCCTCGACTCCTTTGCGTCGCACACGATCCTTACCCACCCCACGGACGAGACTGCCTCATGACTGCCGTCGCGAGCCCTCCTAGCTTTCAGCAACTCAATCGACCGGGATGGAATGTTAATGGCGGACAGGGTCTGAATTCAATGAATCCAGAAGACGTCAGAGGCATGTTCGTGCCGCGGAAGACGCTGCAGAGAAGCAACTCATCCTCGTCCGTCGCCTCCACGTCGTCAAACTCTTCAACCACCACCGTCGCCACAAATGCCTCGCAACCCAATGGGACACCGGCCTCCACGAACTCCGACATGAGTTCGTGGTCCAGCACCGCATCGCGGAAACGCCCACAACCCAAAGGCCCTTGGCCCCCGGGCAAGCCAGAAGGCCAGGCCGACTTCGGTAGGCCAGCCATGCGTTCGCCAATGAACGGCATCAACGGCAATTCCTCGCTGCAGACCGTACCTGGCCAGCCGCAGATGATGTCGCAACAAGGCCTTGCGGCAAGACCCGTGGGCGACCCCATGCCCAACGGCCAACCTGTGCTGTATCTCCTGTCGCTCAACGGCACCTTCGAGCGCAAGACCATATCGGTGCCATTTTACCCGGAGAGCCTTCGCATCGGTCGACAGACGAATCAGAAGACGATCCCGACAGCCACAAACGGCTACTTCGATAGCAAAGTCCTATCCAGGCAGCATGCCGAAATCTGGGCAGATCGCATCGGCAAGATTTACATTCGCGATGTCAAGTCGTCCAACGGAACATTTGTCAATGGGACGCGTCTTTCGCAAGAGAACCGCGAGTCGGAACCCCACGAATTACAGACAGGAGACCATCTAGAGCTGGGAATCGATATCGTGAGCGAGGACCAAAAGACCGTCGTCCACCACAAGGTTGCCGCCAAGGTCGAGCACGCCGGCTTCATGAGCCCCTCCAACAACGTCATGGACATGAACTTTGGCGACTTGGATCCGGCCAACGGTGGCATGATGATGCCTACGCCGGGACCAATGCCGTATCGCGGCCGTGCCGGAAGCAACGCGTCAATGGCCAGCAACGGTCGTATCATGGCTCCCCAAAACATGGCTGTCATGCCCCCCAGTGCTGGAGCTGCTCGTGGATTCTTACTGACGCCCATTACCACGGAGCACATCGTAAAACGGCTACACGTAAGTACCCCAATACTCCCCCGAGCCCCTCTCATCATTAACGTTTGGTGTAGAACGAGATGCGAAGTGCACGGTTGCAGTCCCAAGACTTGTCAAGGACGGGCCACTTCGTTCATGCCTTATTGGGCAAAGAAGACGTCAAGGATCTCGAGAAGCCCGAGGCACCCGAAGCCCCCAAGCAGCTCCCCAATGGCAACGCGTTGCCTTTCCGTAACGATGCAAAGACGAGGTTCTCCGACCCGCCTGCCCCCCCGCCTCAACAACCTCTTCCAGAGAAACCCGATGTACCGTCGCTCAAACGAGGTACCACTGAGCGGCCCAAGACGAACAGCACCCCGTCACCCGTGGGACGCGACAATCTGCACCAGATCATCCAGCTGACCGAGGCTCTGAACAATGCGAAGAAGGAGATGGATACCCAGACGGCCCGGATCAAAGACCTGGAGGAAATGTTGCGCAAAGAACGCGAAGCACGCGAGCTTGCCGAGGACATGGCAAAGATACTCGAGGACGGTGCTCCGAAGGAACCAAACGGCGGACCCAGAGAACACGATACCGAGACCGTACTCGAAGATGCCTTTGAGCCTCCGCGTGAGGCTCCAGGGACCCACGATATCGAGATGACAGACGCCGAACCACTTGTCAGGGAACCAGCACCGGAGAGCGCCGAAGAGGTTGCTGCTCGTTTCCAGGTCAAGATCGACACCATGATGACCGAGATGAGCGATCTTAAGCAGCAGATGGACGCTTGGAGGCAAAGATGCGAGAAGGCTGAGATGGAACGCGACGCCGACCGCAAGACCTTGTCCGAGATGGTTGCTCAGATCCGACGAGACGAAGAAGCTCGGCAGGCAGCGGCTGCGGCAGAGAAAGCTCGGTCTCCATCCCGCGGGCGACGTGGTCGCAGTGGCAGACCCGCCGAGAAGACCACTGCCGTGTTCCAGACAGACGGATCTGGCGAGTCGACGCCCGCCCCAGTCCAGGCACAGTCCCCCTCGGGGGATCCCAGCGACAAGCCTACGCTGTCGCGAGCCAACACCATCACGCCACTTAGCATATCACCGGTCAAGTTGGCGAAAGACCAGGCCTTGATGGCCGGCGTCCCTTACGCCTCCATGCTGGGTGTGGTGATCATAGGCATGGGCCTCATGGCCTACATCAACGGCTGGCAACCCGAACCAACTTCTCGTCACTGAAGGGCAGTCGTTGGAAAAACCTACTTCGATTCTCTAGACACGCACTTTTCTCGCTGGCATTACACATACCTACGGCGTTTTCTGCATTGAAAGCGGTCAACCTTTTCATACCGACTTGCGTCCCATCGTTTCTTGCTTCTTTTTTTTTTCTTCTCCCCTATGTACCTATTACTTTTTATTTGTCTCTTTTCTGTATGAATTCCGAGACGACGTTTCCTCTCTTGCGTCTCTATTTCCCACGAGCGATAGAGACGGTTGGTGGAAACGTGGCAGGGAAGGCGTTCTACTTCGTTCTGTTTTTTCTTTCTGATTTTCGAGTCCTCCTTTCGAGGTCTCGCTTGATCGCGCTGCAGCACGGTGTTCTCTTTGTGAAGCTTTGGGCAAACCAGGAACGGGAAACGGGAATGATGGACGACGACTTTTTCTTTCTTTATACTGGGGCACCAAAAAGTCCAACCCGAGATGACGCTGGATTTATCCCTGCTGCAGAAACATGTGCTTCAACCGCCTGTCAGTCTCATCAACTCCGAGGGACGGGCCTTTGCGCTCACATGCGCTTGCACAAATACCTGTGGACTTCCAGGTCCCTTGGCTTTCAGTCTGCATGAATACAAGGATGGAGTGCTTGTAGATTACTGGTGGAGGCAAGGGGAGGATGACGAGACTAATGTTTGCATAGGCCGGGTGGGAATATAAAGACCCCTTATAATCTTTTACGTGTTCTACCCATGTCGATTCGACGCCCACAACGGACAGCCCCGAGGCATTGCGTCATGGTTAAAGTTGTGTCTTGTCCGCTGTCTAGTGATAGCCAGCAAACATCAGATGACTAGCGATTAAGCGCTCTACTTGCTTGGCATCTATCGAATGCAAGGGCCTTGATAGGACCCGGAATAGCAGAACCAGAGACTAGGGTCGCCTGGCACCTCCAAGATGATTGGAGTGCACAATGAAGGCTAATTCAGCGTAGGCCCTCGTTCTCAAGTGTCCGCCGGCCGATTGCATTCCTAACTGGTCCAGCCTCACCACACATCATCATGATGCCCCAGTTGTGATACAGCATGCAACGCCAGCCCGGCAACCGTTTGAGAGACCAAACAGTATGTACCCTATGTGGGATTCTAATCCTCTTTTTTTTCTCCCTCAAGCCGAGTCGCTCTTTGGGGTAGCAATGCCACATTGGAGCTTTCACGGTCTCGTCCTCCTGAAGGATTTTGGGTCGCGTCCGCCGTTAGAGGTGTCAACTTTGTCAAGCGGTGAGTTCGAACCTGTGGTACTTGCTAAAACTCTGATAATCAAAGGGGAAACTCTAATGACGGCAATCGATACAGGAAGAGCGAGGGCGTGTTACAGCTGAAACGGGTCGTCGGCTCGTCATAGACGCAAAGTTTGAAGTATCATGGCTTTCTCGGCCCTCGAACAGTTACAGCTATCGACACATGGCCTTCGAAGCCAGTGATATTTACTCTTCTGTGATTAATCTTGCGGCAGAGAGGGAACATGACAGATAACCATGGACAAGGCATTGACCGAGTCCAGGGCATTCCAAAGACCAGTCCGACATTCGTTCAAAGTGTCGATTCCACGGCCATGCTCCAGAGTATTCCTCGACTATAGCGGTACTTGGAGAGATAATAAGGGATAGAAAATGAGGCAAAATAGCGAGTCGACCTAATGATGGGCTGAAAGTGGCGGCTTGGACAAAAGTGTCATGGGTGGTAGCTACGGGTTCAGCAGTTGCCTGTCTTGTACGTATCTGTTGCGATGCCAGCCCATCGTCAGGATCCATCGGAGTTACCCGCTAACTCCGATCCCACCGGTCACGTGAGACCGGTCCGAGCTTGTCCGCGGGCCCACCCGCGGGAGCCCCTTTCACCGCCAGCTTGACCTGGCGGCCCTCTTGATAGTTACACTTCTACACATGTAATTAATCCTTTTTAAGACCCCTTATTTATTACTAGAAACCTAATACCTTGCTTACTAACACTGATTAGTGGTTGAATATAGTAACCACTTACTAAAAGATACTGTAGATTAGCAAGGTTTTTTAAGAAGAGATAGAACTACTTTAAACCCTATAGTGGTAGTAAGATAGTTCTATGCTTTCTCCTATATAGATAACTAGCTTAGGATACTATTATAGTAGACTTATAGTACCCCTATAAAGGGCACTATAAGTGCGCAAGCTTGATTTACATAAGTTAACTTTGTTATATTATTGTTACGGCCAGATTCCTGATAGTGGGTTTTCTGCTAAAGTATAGCTGAGGCTGCGAGGGTAATTAACAGTAGTCGTCTAGATCCGTTGGCTTGCTGGTCTGTCGATCACTCGGTGATCAGTCGGGTGGTCGATGGGGTAGGGGTAGCTTGTATCGCTCAAGAGTTCACAAAGATAAGCAGGTGTCGGGAAAGTGAAAGTTAGCGAGGCTAAGTCACAAGTTGATTGCTGAAGAGCTATGGGAGTCTGTCCTTAAGTGCGTCCAAGTCCATCCTATATACAAGTCCGTCGTGATGCTCCTTGTTGTGATTCTTTTGATCCTGTTGGTCCTGATCACTTTGCATACTCCAGTGATCGATCAGTGGATACTGGTGATCGCTCGGTGGATCCTGCAGAGTGATCACCTTATGTAATCATCACGTGACCTGTACCATAGTTCTTCCGTGTCCGGGGGAGTCATCCGTCTGACTATCCTTTTGTCCATACAAAGGCTGTGCCGCCCGCGCTTCCCGCTGGTCGGTGGGGCTGTTATCGCCTATAACTTATTGGGTCGTAACAATTATAAGAAGCTATAACTTATAAGATAATAATTTTTACTAAAAATTATTAGACTATAAGATTATAAAGTCTTATACTTGATATATTAAAATAACTATTAATAACCTACTATTAACTAACTTAATATAACCTTATTAACTTTACTTTTTTATTACTTTAACTTTAGACTTATAACTATTATTATAGTTACCTAAAAAGTAACTTTACTAAGCTATTAAATAACTAGATAGTCTAATAGGCCTATAGGAGTATAATAAACCCCCTTCTCCTCCTCTAACTTCTATAATTTTTTTTATTCCTTCTCTCTTTCTAACCTTCTTTTACACTCTTTTCTTACTTAAAACATACCTCTAATTACCTTTAAACAACTAATACTAAGGAAGCCCGCGCAAAGAAGGCTCTTTTTGATAAGTAGCAAGTGCCACACAAGGAAGGCTCTTTTTAATAAGTAACAAGAGTTACAAGACTATATAAAAGGCTCTTTTTAATAAGTAATAAGTTTAGTATAAAGGAGAAAGGCCTATATTAATAGGTAATACTGCTACTAAGCCCTTACTAAAGAAAGTAAGTAAGATTCTATTAACTAAGTAGTTACTTATACTACTAGTAGTAATCTCTTTAATATATATATATACCTTCTAGCTTACTAGAAGAAATACTTATATTTAAGAGGTTATTAGGCTAATAGAGAGTAACTATAATAATATAAGAAGAAGTAACTACTATAGAGTATGTCTTTAAGGCTACTAAAGAGACTATAAGTAAGTATATAGTTAGCGTAGCGTATAGATATTATAAATCTATACCTAATAGATACTATAAGTATATTAACCTATTAATTTAGAGTATTAAGTACTTAGATTAAATCTTAGAGAGCAGCCTACTCTCTAACTATATTAAGTTATTAAATATAATTATCTTATATTACTTAACTACCTATAAGAAGCAAGGCTACTATAGTAGAGATTTATAGTAATAAGTCTATAATAAATTCAAGGATTAGTCTAATATAGACTTTAAAACTACCTCAAGAGTAGTTATAACTACCTTCTATAACTTCATTATTAGCTACAGTATATAGGTAATAAAAGAACCTATCAAAAGCACTATTAGCATAAGGTTAAAGAAGTTAGTTAATAACAAGCATTTCCCAAGGTAGGATAATAAGATAATAAGTAAAACAGAGGCTAAGTACAAGGTCTTTTATAACTACCTTAACAACCTAGACTTTATAAAAAACATTAAATAGATACCGCAGGCTACTTCCCTACTATTAATTAACAAAGTACGCAACAGCTATAAAAGTACAAATTTTTTATAGAAGTCATGTAATAAGTTAGATTATTAATAATATACCTCATATAGCAACCCATTATTCAAACCTCCCCTATTTAAAAGGCAAACCAATAAAGCCTCTCTTATACTAAGTTTACCTATAACTACTACAATAATCAAGAAGTAGTTACTAAGTATAACTACTCTCCTAACTAATAGGCTAACTGCTTATTAATTAACTAACCTTATTAAGTTATATTTAGATAATTTGATATTAAAGTATAGTAGTAGTAACTATAAGACCCTTAACTTAAAGCTTCTAATTTTTTATAACCTCTGTACAAGGGTTAGTTCCTCTAGTGACTACTATAGGTTCACTATCTGATTTATACTTATAGGTAATGCATAGGAGTATTATACTAGCAACCTCTATAACCATTTAATTAGTTTTAATATACTTATAGTAAATATGAAATTAAGTTTAAAGAGAATAAAGTCTACTATATATGTAATATAGAGTTACAAAGGCTTAGCTATAAGTAAGTTACCTATAAATTACCTAGTAAAACAAGAGTTAAAATACTAGACTTACTTATTAAGAAAGTTATAAAGCTAGTTAGAGTTATAACGCAGTAAGGTATACCTACTAATAGTAACTACTATAATACTTTACTTACTTATTACTAAGGTATACCTAAGTATATAGCTACTTTACTTAATCTACCTATAACTTATAATATACTTTATATATAGTTAAGAAATAGTATAAGTAATATAGTAGTAATATATAAGCAAAAGGTATAGTACCTTATAGAAGGACTACCTAAGCTAGACTAGCAGTACTTCACTAACTACTACTATAACAGCTAATACAGCAGTCACCTACTATAACAAGGGTATAGTCTAAGGCCCTAAAACAACTACCTATAAAGCAGTGTATTTCAAGCAAAAAAGTACTTTATCTATAACAAGGAAGGATATTAGTTAATAATACACTTAAAGGAGGAAAGAGATACCTCTCACAAGCAGCTCTAAAGGAGCTACTTTGCTAAAAGATTCAAATAATACCTTCTTAACTACAAGGGCAAAGAGCCTAACTCTCTTAGCAATACAACTAATAACAAATACATACCAGATAATAGCAAAGAGCTCTTCAAGGATATAACTTTCTTCACATCTACAGCATTTTTTAGCAAAGAGAGTATCAATAGCTAGAAGGTCTATATATAACTATATAATTAGGCTACTTTATATACTTTAATAAAAGAAGACTCTTTTACATAAGACCCCAGCTAAGAATAAGAGTTAAACAAAGTCTTTATACTTAATAATTAATATTCTACTATAACTTTTTAGGGCATCATACCAGATACTAAAGCAGCCCAAGTATCAACCATAGGCTACTAATAGTATACAGCCCTCTATAAGTACCTTAGAGCAGAGTTACTACTAAATATAAGCCATACTAGTAAAGCAAGTATTAAATTTAGTAGTAGTAATTTATTTAATTTACTTAGAGCTATTACTATACCTACCCCTATTAGCAAGCTTACTTTCTATATAATAACCTCTAGTACTCTATTTCTTTTATACCTAAAAGATATAGACTTTAATAGTATATAATTTAATAATCTTACTAATATACTTATTAAAAGTATAATTATAGTACTAGTAGTATATAAATAGGGCTACCTATAGATACTTTTAGAGCAGCTAGAGCGTAGCATAGCATAACACTATCTTACTAACGTAGAGCTATAGCAAATATATTACTAATTCAGTTACCTCTTAGTCTATTAGCTATATAAAGTACTCCAGTAAGCTAGCTATATAACAGCAATCTTAAATATTAAAGAAATTAACAAATTTTACTAGTACTACTAGCTAAATTTAAAAGCTCTAGAAAGGTTTAAGTTTACCCTCTAAAATAACTATAACTTTAACTATAAGGTCTTTATTAACATAATATACTTAGATAGTAATAAACCAGTACTCTATATTATTAATAGTATAACTTCCTTTAATATAGTGCGATTTTTATACTCTATTACTGTAGAGCATACATAGGAAGCACTATAGATATACTAGATTAATATATATCTCAGCCCTCTAGACTAGATCATTACAGACACTAGGCTGAATTTTCACATAGCCAAATTTAAGCGCGCTACCTATATACTATCTATTAAGGTAAAAGAGATCCCTATTAAGGCTTATTATAGTATTAGTAAGATTAAATAGTATTATATAATACTATACTAAGTATATAAGATAGTCTATATAGAGTTAAAGGCTAAACCTAAAGTTACCCCATAACTTACTATAAAAGTAATTAATAATACTGTAGGCTCTAATAGCCTTATCTCTATACTATTAGTCTTTAGTATATAACCTTATATTAACAATAACTTAGCTCTATTACTCTTAACCCTATAGCACACAAAAGCTATATAAAAAGTAATAGAGGAGATTTATAGTATTTATATAAAAAGGTAGGTTAATAAGGTACTTATAGTATATAATAGACCTAATACTATAACAAGCATAGCTCTCTCTCTATAATTACTTATTAGGGTATACTATTAGAACAAAGGCTAGAAAGGACCCTACTAATTAACTACTAATAACAGTACCAGCAGTACTATTAAGACCCCGCAGGGACTGCATCAATTCCCTATTACTGCTATTAAGCTATAGTATAACCCCTCTAGAGTAGAGAACCCTATTAATCCCGCACAACCTAGATTGCTAGTAACTACTACAGTAGAGGTACCTATAAATACTCCAATTAAATATAACTCTATTATAGTTACTATATAACTACTACTAGTAAGAAGAGACCTAGGCTAACTAAGAAAGAATCTAGCTTAAATTTTTACTATAGAAGTTATGCCTATAGTCCCTATAATTAATTAAATTTTTACTACTAAAGAAGATACTAATTACATACTAGTAATTAAGCTATATAAGAAGGGTATAATAACTATACCTAGTAAGCTATTTAAATAGTTAGATACTAGTAAAATCTAAGGACTTATAGACTGTAGTATGTTTTTTATTATTAAATATAATAAGAAAAAGCATAGTAGTATATAGATTTTTAAGTTATAGTTAGTATATAAGGTTAAGAGTAAAAATAAGTAACCCTATAAAAAATCGTAACTAGTTATCTAAGGTTATATAGATAATAGTAAAGCTATAATTTTAACCTAGTTACTAACTATCTAATAAATAGCCTAATAAGTAATACTCTCTATTATACTATTACTTTTACAATAAGGTTATATCCTCTAGTTATATAATATAACATAAGCGTATACCTAGTCAGTAACTAAATTAGTATATACTATTCTTACCTAACTTCCCCTTAAAATTCGCTATCTCTATGTAACAGATATAATTATAGAGGTTAAATAGCTACTCTATAGCATACCTAAGGCAGGTACTTATTAGTAGGCTATATATAATAACTACTATAAAAAAGTCTCTAGATAGATTTATCTACTTTTAACCCTTACCTACTTATTTTAGTACCTAAAAACAACGATTTTATAATAATAGGTATATAAATAGATAATACTATCAGCCTTATAGATAAATCATTCTCTAACTATAAAAACCATGTGCTAAAAGAAGCTACTTTTACAGCTAAACCAAAGCAATTTCTTAAAGTTAACAAGCCTATTACTTTTAACAGCAGCATATTAACCCTTAGTAATAATAGTAAGATAACCCTTTGCTAAAAGGACTAAGGTAAGAAGCTATAATTAGTTAACCCTAGTATACCTAATACAAAGTAGTAGTATATCAAGTAGCATACCTAAGGTATATATATTGCCTCTATTTACTAACCTAAGGCATGCTTTAACTATTCAATCGCTACCTAGTACCAGTTACCTAGCCTAGCTAAAATCAAGGACCTTAACTAATAGGTTAAGTAGTAGATAGATAACCTTGACCGCAGGCTGCAATTTTAACTACTAGATCTTATTAGTACCAAACTCTTTATATTTATTAACAGCTCTTTTACAAATAATAGTAATTTAATATTATAACTTAGCTTTATTATTACGCTTACTAATAAGTCTAGTAATAACAAAGAGTGCCTATCTACTAATAAAGATACCGCTTTTAACCTCATAGGTAATATTATCTATTTTAGCTCTATAAAGTACAAAAGAGTTGCCTATAGTATACTTACCTCTAAGATATATACAATAGTTACTAGAGCTAATATAACCTATGTAATCAGGACTATGCTAGTATTAGTCTCTAACTACCTTAAGGTTCCTTAGATCCCTATAACTATATATACTAATTTATACTTACTATATAAGTATTTAGTAAAGCTTAGTACTATAAAGAAAAAGTAACTTATAATTAATATTATAGCTCTTTAGTAGTTATATAAATACTATAAGATTTATAAGGTATAATAGATCTATAGTATAGATAACCTAGTTAATAGTTTTATAAAGTTATTATTAAATAAAGTACTAGAAGAGCTTATTAGTACTAAGTAAATAAAGATATAGATAAATAGATAGGTTTTATATATAGGATATATAGATATTATATTAGTAATAAGAAGTTAAATACTTTATAATTTAAGCTTTTATTATATTTTTAAGCTTTTTAGACTATAGGCTAGCTAGCTACTATTTAGCTAAAATAGAGAGTTACTAGTGTTGTAATACTAGCCTATTGTCAGGATCTATTGGAGTTACCTGCTAACTCCAATCCCACCGGTCACGTGAGACCGGTCCAAGCTTATCCACAGGCCCACCCGCGGGAGCCCCTTTCACCGCCAGCTTAACCTAGCGGCCCTCTTGATAGTTACACTTCTACACGCGTAATTGATCCTTTTTGAGACCCCTTATTCGTCACCAGAAACCCAACACCTTGCTTACCAACAGTATCCTCACAGTCCAGAACTGGAATTCGCGTTTCTGAGATCCAGGGCTATATCGCGAGCCGCTGGCGTGGATTCTTGCCACCCCTTAAATGAAAGCATTCCAGTCTCGCGGATTCTTCTTTTCCCCCTGACAACGCACCGGTCAGCCAAACAATCAACAGGAATGGCTGTTGATTTAATGGCAGATCCTGGGGGCCTTTGGCCACTTGTGAATCTTCAGCTTCGCCGAACGCTCAGGACGGATTCAACCCGTTTAGCCAGCCACGATCAAAGGTCTCCTCCTCGTACACTCCGGGCCTGCACCTGATTCCTTACCGAAAATAGATCCGTCAATAAAACAACCCTCGTCTCCGATGGTCACCATGAACTTCGCGGATCACTTCGGTAAGCGCCCAAAACAAGAAAATTGAAAGGTCTCGTGCATCTGCGGCCGCTGACTCCCCTTTCTTAGACGGGTGTTCCTTCGTCTACGAAGATGACCGCACTGCCATGGCCAACGAACATGCGCCGGGCAAGAGAGCCCTTCCGGTCCGCCAACTGCCCAGGGACCGCAAAGCGCGGGCCTCGGATCCGCACGAGAATATCCGCGCGTGGCTGTCCGGGGTCGTCGTCGACGAGGAGGACACGCCTCTCGCCTCGGACGTGCTCTACGCGCTCGGCGGCCTGCCGAGCGCGGACTCGAGCCACTCGACCTACCAGCAGCAGGGCGGCGATCGCCATGCGGGGGGCCAGCCGCATCAGGAGGCGCGGCCGAACGTGAGGGTGCACACGATGGGGCCGGGCTTCATCGGGAGGGCGCCGCCGTTCGGGTCGTCCGAGTTCCTCGCAAACATGGTCATGGTGGCGATCCTCCTGCTGTTCGCGCCGGGCTTCACCATCTTGGCGGCGGGCGTGTTTGTGACCTCACGCGTCGCCGAGCGGTGGGTTGGGCAGGACCAATGAGCGCGGCGATTGAGCGCTGTTTTTTTTTCATTTTCTTTTGGCATGAGGAATGTTCGTGAACGACTTTTTTGATGGCTTTATGATGGCTTTATGATGGCTTTATGAAACTCATGTCGTCAATGTGGAGAGGGGCACGCGCGTAGAGCTCGCGTGCGAGCATAATGAGGAATGCGTTTTTGTGGGAATGGAATAAAAGGATCAAAAAATCACTAATCCTCACTATATGGATCGTCTGAAGGAGCTGGAAACTCGTGTGCCTTACGGATATTTACTCGTACGAAAAGATGGCTGAGCGTTGTAATTTGTACGCTGCTTTTGCCTCCGAGTATCTCATAGTTGAACCGAAAAGATACAGCTGGCAGACAAGGGAATCTACCAAGGTCTGTCCCTATACAACGATCTATCATTTAACACCGAATTCCCAGTGTGCCGCACTCATCTGTAGATGTACAACGTTGAGTCAATAAGGGATCAGTTCGTCTCATGACGGAGTGGACGCCGATACGAACTCCAACCTATATGGGTTTTTTGCAGAGTTGTTCTCGCCTTTTCACGTTGCCATGGCCCATGGAGTCTCCCCCCTTGACCGTCTGTATAAAATCAACCATGGCATGGTATGGAGACTTGGCGACGTACTCTACGCCGGCGTCCAGCGTGGCCGCCACTCCGTAGGACCGATGCGGCCTTGATATTTACCGGCCATGCGTTGTTTTCAGCTCCTGACACGCAACAAGTCAGGCGGCGTTGAACAGTTGTGGATCACACCGGGGCTGGGCTCACAGAGTCGGGGGCAGCTGGCAATGTAACAAGGTCCGCAACCACCGGCATCGCGGTTGGCGACCGGTGAGGCCGCGTCTTTTCGGGACCTTGGGCCCCCGGGGCCAGACCTCGGCTGCCTTGCTCAGTGCGCCATCTATGCACACAACCCTTCGGATTCGCGACATTAGGGGTCCGATGTGTTATCAACTTCTTCTGAGCGTGGTTTGTGGCCCCCCCCCCCGCACCACCCTCGATTGTCCTTCGGTCACCCGCGGCCGTCCGACGACAAGGGTCACTTGTTATACTATGGTCACAGGCCGAAATCAAATCCCCCCTATCAGGTACCGCACTAACCTCTTGCCAGCCCATTAACCCCAGCCGGCCAGCCCGTCAGCCCGTCAGCCCGTCAGCCAGCCAGCCGGCCGGCCAGACAGTAACTTTTCCTCCTATCCATCGCTATTAACTAGGGCAATAATAGGCTACACCCAGCTCCTAATATCCTACTGCCATGTATAAAAATCTAACCCTAGCTAAATCTTTAAATACTATACGTAAATCTTATCCCTAACTCTAGTAAACCCTATACCCTAATCCTAACCCAACCCTAACTACTATATAAAAACTATATATTTTTAAGTATTTTTTGTGATTTGCTATATAAGAAAGGGGAAGATATAGATATTAGGAGGGGAAATATGGGCCTGGACACGTATCTCTGCGGCATTTGGTGGTAGGATACTGGGAGGTGGGGTCAGCCTACTGCCTATTCACCATCACTACCTAGGTATGCATAACTGCCACCGCGGCTATATGTATGGGTCACTACATCATATGGGCCATTTAACTTACCCCTACAACCCAGTAGTAGCAACCCAGCCACACTCAACTAAGGGTGACCCGTCTTCGGAGCAAGCAACCCCGGAAAAATGGGCCGCGGCATTGAGCTGTCTACGAAGCCACGGCCGCAGACGGCGTGCCGCGGGTTGCCGACCCAGGCAGTGAAAGATTTGGACACGGATTATGATATACATACATGGCCATGGTCAGCTTTTTGGTTTTGGACATCAGATAAGTCATTTACCAGTGATTACGAAAGAGTGTTCGCCCAAACAGCGGTTCATCCTAAGTTTGAGAGCCGTTGCAAACCTACATCCAACACTTGATAGGAAAGCTTCGGAACACGAATTCAACCACTGACACCAGAGCCATGCCACCAGAAAAACACACAAATCATGTTCCTGGTCCGATCGAAGGAAGTCTCGGCGATGACTTCTCGACGTCAACAGCGGCCGAGAGCACCCATCAGGAGATTCAATATTTGGCCCGCCGAATTACCAACGCCTCCCAACATCATGCGGCCAACGCTCACGTTGATGTCCTGAACCCTCCCGAAAATAGTTACTTGGATCCCGCTTCATCGAATTTCGACCCGACAGCTTGGACGAAAGCATTCATCAAAGTCTTCGAGTCCGATCCCATGTCGGCACCTGACCGACTGGCCGGCGTCGCGTTTCGCGACCTCAACGTCTTTGGCTACAGCTCTGGAACGCGATACCAAAAAAGCACAGGTAATCTCATACTGAGCATGGCAGCCGATATCGTTGGACTCGCGACGGGGAGGTCACAAGGACGCATTGATATTCTGAAGGACTTTGAGGGCCTTGTCGAGCCCGGCGAAATGCTCCTTGTGCTGGGCCCTCCCGGATCAGGCTGCTCAACCCTTCTCAAGACGTTGGCCGGCGAAACAGAGGGGTTGAACGTTGCCCAAGAATCGTACATGAACTTTCGAGGTTAGTGGATGTTCCATACCGTGATGGTAGTCGGTTTAACCGTGACCAGGAATTGAACCGAAGCGCATGCATGACCGGTTCCGAGGCGACGTCCTTTACAACGCCGAAGTGGACGTCCACCTGGCCCCCCTATCAGTCGGAGACACGCTCGAGTTCGCGTCGCGGGCCAGAGTTCCAAAATGGGTCCCCGGCGGGATGACGAGCGAGGAATACGCCCGTGTCGTGCGCGACGTGATGATGGCGGCGTTTGGCATCTCCCATACTGTGAACACGAAAGTCGGCGACGATTATGTGCGCGGCGTGTCTGGCGGCGAACGCAAGCGCGTCAGCATCGTCGAGGCTGCCCTGACCGGGGCCAAGCTCCAATGCTGGGACAACAGCACGCGGGGCCTCGACAGCGGGAACGCCATTGCCTTTTGCCAAAACCTTCGCATGCAATCGGACTTGTTGGGTGTTGCAGCTGTTGTGGCGATCTATCAGGCGCCGCAGTCTGCATACGATGTAAGTAGCAAACGAACTTGTCGCGGGAGCGTTGGTTGCTGTGTTGGATCGTGACTGACACAGGGTAGATGTTTGACAAAGTGACGGTAGTCTATGAAGGAAGACAGATCTTCTTTGGCAAAGTCGACGAAGCGAAGAAGTACTTCGAAGACTTGGGCTTCCAATGTGAGTACACCAGGAGCAGCATCCCCTCGGCGTCCTGGAACCTAACTCAACCATCTTAGGCCCTGAGCGACAAACCACACCCGACTTCCTTACCTCAATGACATCTCCGAAGGAACGACGAATCAAGGCCGGCTGCGAGCATATTGCGCCACGAACCCCCGACGAGTTTGCCGCGAGATGGAAGCAGTCACGCGACCGTGCGGCTCTTGTTGCAAGCATCGAGGGGTACAAACAACAGCACCCGCCGCAGGATCGCCTTGAGGCTTTTCAGCAGAGCATCAAGGCCGAGAGAAGTTCATGGTCGCGGTCAAAGTCCCCATACATGATTTCCTACCCGCGCCAAGTCAAACTCTGCCTCTGGCGCGGCTTTAGACGTTTGGTGGCCGATCCCGAGTTTACAATCACGTCGCTCGTGTACAACATCATTGTGGGGTTCCTGCTCGGAAGCATGTTCTTCAACCTCGAGGCCGACACTGCCTCATTCTATTACCGTGCCGGTTTGCTGTTCTTCGCTTTACTTTTCAACGCCTTTGCTAGTGAGATGGAGGTCAGTTGCGCCCTCTACTTCCTCCATCGATCCTCCCTTACCGGTTTTGCATGCCGGCTAACTGATACCTAGGTTCTCACACTTTACAGCCAGAGGGCTGTCATCGAAAAGCACAATCGGTACGCGCTACACCATCAGTCCGCCGAGGCCATCTCGAGCTACATCACCGAGTTGCCATACAAGATCACCAACGTCTTCACCTTCAACGCTATTCTCTACTTCATGGCAAACCTGAACCGCACACCTGGTGCCTTCTTCTTCTTTTGCCTCGTGTCGTTCTTGGTTCTGCTGGCTATGTCTGGCATCTATCGAACCATGGCATCACTCACCCGTACTTCACATCAGGCCATGGTACCAGTCACTCTGGTCACTCTAGGTGTCATGATGTACGCAGGCTTCACCGTTCCGACAACCTACATGCAGGGATGGTCCCGGTGGATGGGGTACATTAATCCTCTGTCGTACGCCTTTGAGGCACTGATGGCAAATGAGTTTCATGGCCGTCAGTTTCGGTGTGCTTCTGGGAGCGCTGGTATGGTGCCTTCAGGTGCAGGTTACGATGAGTTACCATTGGCAGGTCGAACCTGTGCTGTGATCGGGGCTGTAGTAGGATCTGATATGGTTGACGGCGATCGATACATTGAGCAGTCGTTCGAATACTTCAACGCGAACAAATGGAGGTAAGTTGAGCTCCAAACAAGCCTTGTGTGTCGATCAACCTAACCAGCCTTAGGGATTTCGGCATTCTTTGTGCTTATGCTACATTCTTCTTCATCACCTACATCATCACGGCAGAGTTTGCCAAGCCACCAAAGAGCGAAGGCGAAGTCCTAGTCTTTAGACGTGGCAAATTACCGGCCAAGCTGAGTGGTAGCTTACGCATGGACGAAGAGAGCCAGTCTAGCGGGGTTACTGTGACGGAAAAGATGGGCTTTTCCATAGCAGAGAAGACTACAGCGACCAGACCAAGGCCAAGTGCGTGTGGAAAGCCTATTTTCCATTGGGAAGACATCTGCTACGACGTCAAGATAAAGGGCCAAGACCGCCGAATCCTAGATCACGTGGACGGATGGGTTCAGCCGGGCGTCATTACAGCTCTCATGGTATGCGTGCCGCTCAGGTCTAGTGGAGATCCAGGCTGACAGTAACACAGGGAGCATCCGGTGCTGGAAAGACCACCCTCCTCGACGCACTCGCCAGTAGGGTTACCATGGGCATTCTGTCCGGCGATACTTTGGTCAACGGGCGGCCAACAGACAAATCATTCCCGAACCGCGTGGGTTATGTTCAGCAGCAAGATGTCCACTTGGAAACGATGACGGTCCGAGAAGCCCTTGAATTCAGTGCCCTGCTCCGCCAAAGCTCAGATACGCCACGGGAAGACAAGCTGGCCTACATCGACGAAGTCATCCAGCTGCTCGACATGAGCGATTTTGCGGACGCCGTCGTCGGCGTCCCTGGCCAGGGACTCAATGTTGAACAGCGCAAGCGCTTGACCATCGGTGTCGAGCTTGCAGCCCGACCACAGCTCCTGGTCTTCCTCGATGAACCGACATCGGGCCTCGATTCCCAGACGTCCTGGGCAATCTGCGACCTCATAGAGAAGCTGGCGAAGAGCGGGCAGGCTATCCTCTGCACCATCCATCAGCCGTCGGCGATGCTCTTCTCGCGCTTTGACAGGCTTCTTCTGCTGCAAAGTGGCGGCAAGACGGTATATTTTGGAGGTGAGTGTCTTCTCCTTGGTTGCAGAAATCTAATCAGTATTAACGGCATCAAAGATATTGGTCACAACGCAAGGACCATGATTGATTATCTTGAACGTAATGGCGCGCCGCCTTGTCCCGCCGATGCGAACCCCGCAGAGTGGATGCTCAAGGCCACCGCAAAGTCCGAAGATGGCCCCGACTGGCCCGCTGTATGGCGGTCATCGACGGAGTACCGTGAGGTGAAGGACGAGCTCAGGATCTTGCGTCAACAGGGTACACATCAGCTCCCGACAGCTGCGGCGGACGCTGAGGTTTCTCGCCCAGAGTTTGCATCGTCATTCTGGACGCAGTTCCGGCACGTCTTTGTACGCACTGCCAAACACTTTTGGAGATCGCCTGTTTACCTCTGGTCCAAACTTACACTGACGATTCTCATGGTAAGACAACTGGTTCATTTTCTGTTGGCTCTGCTAATCATGAATACATAGGCTCTTTTTATCGGGTTCACCTTCAAGTCCGACAACAGCTTACAGGGCCTACAGAACCAGTTGTATTCATTCTTCATGTGTCTCACTACTGTAAATGAGTTCAGCAAGCAGATCATGCCAATGTTCATCCCTCAGAGGGCACTCTATGAGGTCCGGGAACGGCCTTCGCGCGTCTATCGGTGGACCAGTGAGTCAAGATTTTCCGGATTCATGCACGACACGCAGTGCAATGCTAACCATTTCAGCGTATCTGTTGTCGAATATCCTCGTTGAAATGTTATGGAACACCATAGCAGCGGTCGTCTTCTTCTTCTGCTGGTATTATCCCGCGGGGTTTTTCCGCAACACCACCGCCGACGACGTCAACATGCGCGGCCTGACCGTATTCCTGTTCATATGGATGTTCTTCCTCTGGATGAGCACGTTTTCGCAGATGGCCATCGCAGCTATAGAGACAGCCGACCTCGCAAGCATCCCCGGCAGTCTCTTCGCCATCATTTGCATGTCTGCCTGCGGCGTGAGCGTTCTCCGTGTCGACCTCCCCGCAATCTGGAGCGATTTCTTGTATTGGGTCAGCCCGATGACATACCTTGCCAGCGGAACATTGTCGGCCTGCTTGTATGGCTCCAGGGTTACATGCACACCCAAGGAACTTGTGTCCGTTCCGGTGCCGGCGAACATGACGTGCGGCGACTTCCTTGGTCCTTTCGTGCAAAGTGCAGGAGGATATATCGTCGATTCTGCTGCAACGGACTTTTGCGCCTACTGCCGGATGAGCACCACGGATGAATACCTTGCCCATTTTGAGATCAAGTTTGACGACCGATGGAGAAACTTTGGTATTTTGTGGCTATACGTTGGCTTCAACATCATCGCTGCATGTGGCTTGTACTGGCTGGCGAGGGTGCCCAAGGGCCAGGGGTTGAAGCGTAAATAGTCGTGTGAGAGTCAGAGTTGTCCCAGTCTAATCGTATCAACGTATATTACTGTAAAATTAAAGAGCATGGCTTGCTTGAATAGAACATAAATATTAATAGTCAATGCGTGTACTAGCAGAAATCAAGAATGACAAATGATACATACCTTCAATTCGTTCCCAAGAGCCTTTAAAAGAGCAAACTACGGTTCTGAACAAGCTACCGGTAGTCTGATTAGAAAAACTCCGCTCATCGGCGCCTTGTTGTGGGACGCCGGTGACTCGTAATGGATGAAGGCTTTGCCGCTATACAATATGGCTCCGCATCAACTTCCCCGCACAAACCGATGAGGGGTGAGCCGAAGGGACGGACTTGGTGTGGGGTTCAGTGAGGGGTGACCGGGGAAATTATTTAACCATTAAAATCATCATCCACTTCATACAAGACCAACACTGGAAACCCCATTTCTTCAACTACAAGTCCGAAGACGTTCAACGCTGTAAAGAAACTCGTCTCACCATGGCAAAATCTATCCTCCTCATCAATGGCCCGAACTTGAATCTCCTGGGCACCCGCGAGCCACACATCTACGGTTCGACCACGCTCGAGCAGCTCGAGGCATCTTCCAAAGAACACGCAAAGTCGCTCGGCGCAGACCTACAGACATTCCAGTCCAACACGGAAGGCGCCATCGTCGACCGCATCCATGCGGCAAGGGGCAACGTGGACGTCATCATCATCAACCCGGCGGCGTACACCCACACGAGCGTTGCGATCCGCGACGCACTGCTCGGGGTAGACATACCCTTCATCGAGCTGCATATCAGCAACACCCATACAAGGGAGTCGTTCCGCCATCACAGCTACTTGAGCGATAAGGCAGTGGCGGTCATCATGGGTCTCGGAATCCACGGGTACGGGTACGCGATCGACCATGCGGTCAAGAACATGAAGGCAAAAGCCTGAGAAGAAACCCGCCAGTTAGAGTTAGATATAAATTTCATGCTCACTCATTAATACAAGCAAAAGATAAATGGGACAATCCCACGTCGCTGCCGGTTATGCGTATATGACTAGAGCTCGGGATATGCCCGAAAGGATATTGCAACGTTACGCTGCGGTTAACTGGAAATGGTCATCTTCAGCTTTCGTCTTGTATGTATGCTTTTGAGGGATCCTTAAGTCACCAGAAGAGGGTCATCAGTATTCCAGTAGGCATATGTTGCTCGGAACCAATCAAGGCCTCTATTCTCATAGTCCAGGAATCCTTTTAATAGATGATACACATCAGGTTTTTGTCTATTTTGCCCCCTTGCCTATAGAAACCTGCCAGAGGAGCTGGGTATGCGCCTTGATTAGTTATGCATTAGATATACGCTACACAGAGTTAAGACGCTCAGGGGATCTCCGGAAGACTGACGCCGTATCTGACGCTCCTAAACCTACACGGAGCGTACCTCGCCCTTGCGGTTCCTGCTCGCTCTCACAGCTCTTTCTAAAGGGAAGCTCTCATGATGGGGAGCCTCACTAATACGACCTCTTTACTCGTCTGGGTCTCATATCTTATGTTAAATTACCTCTACCAATTGCTTTTAATTCCGGTCTAACAGCCTTACACATTGAAACTATTACCTTTGCGATCAGCCCCCCGAGTCACAGGCTTGTTGGCAACGGTATCGTCAATCTGATCCTGCAATGTCACAAAATTTCTAATCGACCACGTTGGACAAGGCTGTTTAGCGGGCCTTTGACCCAGTTCAGGATTGTTGAATTTCAGTAGGAAGCACGACCCCTGATGCCTTGCTGTAGATTTACAAATGCTACTACCTAGTGTAAAATTGGTCTTCAGGACGGCGGATAATGAGCTTTACGTTTCGCGGCGAGCTTCCCGACAATCGCAATTCGTTTGCGCAGGTGACTGGTCCTAAATAGGAATTCCCTCATTGAGTAGCCTAATCAATTCGGGAACTTTGGTTAACTTACATGCGCGTTAGGCCCGATAAGAATTAGTGCTGCTGAGATACATGCAGGGCGCGGGTAATGTCGGCGTCAGCAGCATCGCGAACTATTTTCGTGAGACATTTATCTACATATCGATATTCTTGAAATATCAAGCATCTGGCCCTGCACGTCTTGCCATTCTACTTTTGCTTTACTCTTGTTATCTTTTTACTCTCAGAACGAATGGTCAACGGCATGAATTCTGTCAGTGGCCGCCATATCCTCGCTCTTACAGCCGCTGTGCCGTGCTGTCTGTTTGCCAAGCATGTGTGGGATATTTACACCCGGATACGCCCGGTTGAAAAACGCCACATTGCCACTGTGGGCGATATCTCAAGCAAATTCAAGCAATCTCATAGTTTCAAAGGATTAGTCAATCCGAGAGACCATGTTTATGTCGGAGATGCATATGTCATGGACTTGTCCCTCCCCCATAACATGGCTGCGAAAGACACAACAGACGAGATATTATTGGCAGCTTTTGTAAGAGGGTATTTTGGGGGCAAAGTTTTGCAATCGAAAGAAACCTTCTGCAATTTGCTAGAGTAATATTTGTATCTTATTCTGGTAAGTTCGAGATTGATCCGCCACTTACACCGCGAGTTTATGTGTTCATGCTTTGACGTTCGCAAGGCCTTGGCTTGACCACCGCTACAAAACAAGTGTGGGAAGCATCGGAGCTATCTCCGACTTCTCTCCCGTTGCTGCAATCGATACTTTTCGGTACATTCCAGGTCAGCCATGTCGAAGTCCGGGACCCTGGTCAAGTTGTCCAAGTGCACGAAAAAAGGGAAAGCAGTATCGATTTTGTGTTCGGGGGCGACACTACTCAATTTGCAGGCGTCCACAGGTTCAGCGTCATTCGAGATCCAGAGCGCACCGAAGAGGTCACAATCCTTTATGAGCATACAGCATGCAACCCAGCTATCAACAAACCACTGAAGCCAGATCTCTTGTTCCACTTTCACAACTTTTACGCCATGCTGTTATACCGGGAGGGGATAGCTGAGATTATGCAGGTGTTGGGAAGATGCCCAAAAAGTTAATTACTGTGATGAAAGAGTGATTAGAGGATTTATAAAGCTTGTTCTCTGCCAATGCAATGTCAAATTATTGATAACAGCTCAAATCACACATCATGTCTACCAAGAAACCTCACTTTGTGATTTACTATGAGCATTGCACCAACACATTGCTAGCATCTACTTCATGTGAGAAAGCTGAGCTTTACAATTGTATTCAAGGTAATATAATCTGCACTTGGTTTTAAATCTAAAGGAAGACAAATACATAAGGAACACGGGGCAAGCTCTCTAACGTAAGATCCACCAAATCCATATGAATCCATTATAATAGTTAACAGAACGAATATGTTATAATATTACTTCGAAAGCTGACCAATCACAGATCGGCAAAACTCATTAAGCACACAATGACTAGGTACTTAAGGTGCTATATACCCCGACGGCAATACCAGCAGGGCTGGATCGTATTACCCTTGCCTATGATCAATACGGCAGAAAGTTCTCATCACGGTTTCTTTTGCTTCCTTTATAAATTTGGTTTTCTTTCTCATCGTTCTTGACAATTGAGAGTTTTTATTTCAACAGAGCAGTGGTATGCCAAGCTTTGATTTCGTGGCCCAAGATTATAGTGCCTGGTGACCGTTCACCTCCCGGGGTTGGTGACGGAAAACCCCTTGATAGGGAAATTAAAGTTGATGTGGTGAGACTCAATCTCACCAACATCTTGAGGCATATAGGTCGATTTATCCGCGTCCTTGCTTGACTCGTAGTCTTTCCATCCGATAAACCCAAGCCAGACAGTGCCCTGATCGGGTGTGTTCGATGCCCCAATACCCGAGTGGGTGGCAAAACAACCAGGCAAGGCTTCTGCATTTTTGAGCTTGGCAGTTATCTCCTGTACGTTGCCAGTAAAATGACGAATAGTTATAACCTCACAGATGGGGCTGTTGATGAGCTGAGGCGGTGGAGGGATGAATGTGCTTATATCGAGGTCAAATCTCGGACATTTTGTCGGCAGAGGTCCGGCAAGTACTGGCTTCAGCGCTTCAACTGCGTTCTGATGATGCGTAGACTTCCCGAATGCAGCACGACTCTCTAGAGATGCCCAAGCTATGAAAAGACGCACCATGGTAAGCGACAAGAGCCGAGGTGGGATGGGAAGGTAATTACGCACTAGCCATTATCTCCAGCTTGTGCGGATCCTCTTTCCAAGGACCCCATCGGTAGCGGAAATAACCCTCAGAGTCTTTCACCGACAAGAGGAATTTCTTGTATTCCTCTTTCCAATCCGGCACATCTCCTTCGACGTCGAGGATAATTCGCGTAGGCCCAAGATTAGGTGGGCCAGGCATTTTGATCGACTGGATGGGTATGGCTATGCTTAGATTCCGCAATTAGATAGTAGGTAGTTTACTGTGTGATGAGTGATCATACATTTCGATTGGAGGTTTCCAACCGTTCTTATAGCTCTCGATTTGCTGATGAGAGCAGTGACTTGCGCAATGCATCGGTTTCATCATTGCCATCTGTCCGGTCTCCTTTGTATCATGCATAGACTTACCGTAGTCGGAGGCCGCAACGCATTCCTTTTAAGGCCTGCCGCTCGGGCTATTCAAGGATAGTTGACCAACCACACGATCGTATCTCTCCACACATTGGTCGGAGAAGCTCTGGCTTTGTCCATGCTGAAAGTTTGCGGAAGTTGCACACCAATCTTGTGGTGTTACTATGACGCCCATACTCCTTATCTTTGTGGTCTCGTGCCAACAAGCCGTCCTTAAAAGAGCATTTTGCATCCAAGACAGTTCAAGGACCTCGAACTTATCCATAGAATGAGCGACCTATGTGAAGGGTTAGAGGGCGTTGTAGGTCCATCACAGAATGCTAGGTAATGTACATTTCAGGGGATACTGGTTTACTGTACCGCGGTTCTTGACAGGCTAATTTTCAATCCATGGGTGCAAGACGACCTTGGCAGTCACATAAGGTTCTCCAAGGACGAAACATTTGAAGCAGGTAATGGTAATGCCTTCATACGCGGATTGAAATGATTGGATGAAGATGAAGAGTCCTGACCGCAGGGATGTCACGCTCCCACGTTTGACAGCATAGTTACGAGCCATCAAGCCATAATAGGTACCTAGTCAAAAAGCCTGTCATGCCATTAGGAAGTTTTTCTGACCGAATATATATCGTAGTTGGTGGTTTAGAACACACCGATCAGCGGGAGTGCGTCGTCAAATGTGCGGCAGTCCCGGACCAAGTTTCAGAACCCAGTAACGATGTTCATCATCTCGGAGCTTTGATTGTGTTCCTCGACATCCTCATTTAATCCCTAGCATTGTTAAATACATTGAATATATGCATACATATTGATCTAGTTTCTGTGAGCTCTATCTATAGGTATTATACAATGTCTTGAATACAACTTCCTGGTGGTTTGCCAATCTCCAAGCCAACAAAGTCCAGCCAGTAGTCAGATTACCAACGAGATATACTATGAACAAGAATAGAAACACCGACGCTCTACTGGCCGCTGTCGATCACTTCCGGGACGTTCCTCTGGGTCCATAATTGCCAGTCTCTGCAAGTGTCCGCGACCTTATGGGGAATGCTCAGTTGCTTGACTTTCTGCGGTTGCACTAAGAACTGAGAGAACAGACCAGCCGAGGCATGCCAAGCAATGTGGCAATGGAAAGGCCAGACTCCAGGGTTCTCGTTTGAGTCGAACTGCATGACCATGTGTCCGCCAGCGCGAACCTGTTGGACGTCGCGACGCTGCGGGTTCTCAGGGTTTGTGATTGTTCCATCCCATGTGAGGCCGTCACCTTCGTGCAGAATGTACATGTTGAAGCCGTGCAGATGCACGGGATGCCTGCTTCAGTGTTAGTGACTAATGTCTATGAGTGATAGTTACTAGACTTACGCTCCAGGGCTGTTGTTGCTGACGACCACACGAATACTACCATTATTGCCAAAGTTATCAACATTCCAGTCGTTATCAAATGCAAGGTCGCCCTTGTTAGCTTGTAGGAGCGTCGGCTTGTTGAAATTGCCACGAAAGTTGACGCCGTCAAGTGACCACTGGATGATGCCGGAGTCGTTACGGAACACCTTTATTTCCATGGTCTTGGTGACAGCAGCTGCAGCCGGTTTCAGCTTCATAACCGGCTTGGTGATAGAGAGGTCATCGTTGACGCAGTTGCCGGGGTCAGGAACATCCCATGCCGTACTGGTAGGAGCCTTGGTCTGATCGGCCAGATCGTAGTAGACTGCAGCAAGTCCAAGAGGCTGATTCGTGAGACTGCAGCTAGTGAGATTGCTGCGAATCCAGTAGGCACCCCTAGGGTTGTTGTTACCAGCATTAGCTTTGACAAGAACATCAGTTCTCTGCCCAATGCCAAGAGTGACAACTTTGGTGTCGTAAGGCTCTACCTCAACAAAGTCATTCGCAATAACTGTCAACGTATGACCGTCGATAGAGAAGCGCTGAACTGCCTCAGCACCAGCGTTGATTAGACGGAGACGATGAGTTTTTCTGGTCTGGAATTTGAACTTGGAGATTCCAGCGTTGTTAGTACACTTTGTATTGTCTCCAGTAGCAACCGTAGAGCAGTTGAAGTTGCCCTTGCCGTTGATGAGGTTGTTGTCGGAAAATACCAAGCCGTTCCCGCCCACCTGAAGAATATCCTCAATCAAGTCAAAGTATTGCTTATGATACCAATCTATAGACAGTCAGTTATTGCGCTCACCTGGCCTTGAAAACACATCTTACCAGAGAGAATGACGGGGCCAAGGTCGATTTCATGCTGGGACTTGACAGGGCCATAGATAACCATTGGTCCAAGTAAACCACCAGCATATTGCGAGGAATAGTGAGAGTGATACCATGAAGTGCCATACAGTGTCGCCTGAAATCTATACGTATAGGTTTTACCTGGGGCGATGGGACACTGGGCAATTGAAGGCACACCATCTTCCCACTGGGTGTTTCTCTGTTGGAAGCCATGCCAGTGAAGAGCAGTGCCTTCAGGGCCATCAGTGATATTGTTAGTCACCTTGACTTCAATCCAATCTCCCCAGTTGGCTTCAATGGTGGGTCCTGGAAATCCGCCGTTCACCAGGAGGACCTTTCGCTCGTAGCCATCAGGAGCAATAGTTCCGCGACTGACAGTGAAGTCGTAGTTGCGAGTGACGCCGGTATTGGACCACTCCTAATAATAGTTGGTGCCGTCTGCGGTCAGTTTGCCCCATGGAAAGCCGTTTGGGAGAGGATTGTTTTTGAGAAAAAGCGGCAGTTTGGCAGCATTGAGAGTGCCAAGAGGCGATTTCCTACAATGGGATTAATCCATGTTACTTGTGGGAGGCAAACGAATGCTAGAGCAAACATACCCGTTAGTCTTGTCTTGGCTCAGAGCTGCTTGGACTGAAAATAGCCAGCCAAGAACGCCTTGTAAAACACCTTTGACAACTACCATCTTGGCGGCTGGCTGTTCAGCCAGAAACGAGTGTCTGTGAGGGTTGTGTGTGGAGATTAGAATGACCAAATGTTGATGAGGATCTCGAAAAGAAAGCTGGCGAGCATGTTCAAGCTATATACTTGTCATGGCCGTCTGGATTAGACCAGGATCATGTCGGAGTTCTCCAACGACTAGTGAGAGATATCCCTGCCAGTAGAATATACCGTCGATCCTCGTTGCCAACTCTAGGGGTTCAGGAAGTATATGCCCCCGTTGCTGTGTTGGGCCGAGTCGTGATCCAATTAGCAGCTGCACGTCTCCTCCTCATCAGCGGTGCGTTACTGCGCTAGTATATCGTATGCGGTCTAAGAATGGTTCGGAAAGCTAGCGTGGCCCCTGCGGCACTGGGACACCGCCGTATGCCTGTGCTCAGGAGGTTGGGGCTGATAGTCAGGTAACTTCTGCTTTCCCACGAGCTAGACAATACGAATCTTGGGCCGTTTCTTTCTCATTCACAGCATGGAGGATCCCGAAAGCTATGACGGCTTGTTTTTCGGATGATCCTTCACGCAAACTCGTCAAAACTTTACCTTGCCGACCGGGGTGAAGCATCCAGCTACTCATCCGTGACCCAACACCAGGATAGCCACGTACAATCGTGGCATTATGAGTGATATTAGGATGGCTTCAGTGCATTTTCAAGTACAAGCACAGCCAGCTACGAATGTGTTGTCAGGTCAATGCCCACTCAATACACAGCCAGTATCAGCTACAAAGAGCTGTCTCAATCACAACATATTAGAAAACCGTCATCATATAGTAATAGCAGAAGGTTACACCGCTCGGGGAAACTGTGATTTCTATTTGGCTAGTGTCAGAGGCTGTGTAGTACCGAGTAAAGGAGTCAGTAGGAGGGCAGTTAGGGGTTACTAGTGACTGTTATTCTAATCTGTCTTCTCTCTAAACCTTGATACTATTGTAAAAACCCCTTTTATATACCCTTTAGTATAACGTTATTCTGTTCTGCGGTGTCCCCTAGGCCCTACCTAGTGCCCTACTAGCCTTAAAGCTAGTACTACTTTTAGGAACCTAATATAATCCCCTCTCTCTAAGGTCCTATCCTTAGGACCTAGTAGTTAATTAATTAGCCTCTCTATTAGTACCTTAGTATTCTACTTATAATACTACTTATACTTTAGTAGAGTTTAAAAACTTTACTAAGCTTAGTAAACTACTAGATAGGTAATTATCTCTTTAGTTAATTACTTACCCTTAATCTTACTTTTATTCTATAGTAGCTTAGTATAGCTAATAGCCCTTTTAATACTTTACTAGGTCTAGCTATCTTATACTTAGAGTATAAGTCTTAGGTCCTTATTACTATTAGTAAGAAGCTACTTACTTTACTATAAAGGTACCTTATTTACCTATAGTATTACTTTAGTTACTTACTTCTTTCTTTTTCTTATAGCTTAGTATTTTATTATTTATAAAGTGGTATAATTAGCTTTTATTACTTATACTTTTATTTCTTTAGTAGCTAAGCTCTAAGTTATATTATTCTTAGTATAATAATAAGAGTATGCTTTATAGTAGTAAAAGAGGTACTAGTATCTCTTTAGTATCTCCTACCTCTTTCTTTTTCTAGAGGTATTATTATTTCTTTATAAGCTAGAGTTATTATTATTACTTACTTATATATATACTACTTAGTAGAATAGCTAGGCCTAGCTTCTCTTTTTTTACTTTTTACCTATTTTCCTTCTTTTTCTTCTTTTCTTTATAATATCCTTATATTATTATTATTTTTTAATTTTTTATTATACCTCTATTACTATAGTAGTAATAATAGTATTAGTAATAGTAATACTAGTAGTAATACTAGTACTAGCTACTTCTCTATTACTACTATTATATCCTCTATACCCCCTATTAATCCTACTATCCTAGGTAGCTCTAGTACTCTCTCTAGTTCCCCTCTAGTAACCTCTCTTACTAATAATACTTATCTAATACTTCTAGTATTATTAACCCTACTATTATATATAAGGTCTCTTACTATTACTACTTTTAAGCTATAGTAAAGTAATAGCCTAATATAAAAGATACTATTACCTATCTTCTCTACTACATCAAGACCTAGAGTATATATTTATCTCTCTAGTACCTCTCTACTACCTCTTTACTATTTTAACTATTCTAGCTACTAGTAATAAGTACTTCTATTATACTAGCTAGTATAGTAAGTCTTATATCTCTATAAGCTTATCCCCCCCCTTACTATTACTACTTCTATAGCTATTAGTTTACTACTAACCTATAGTAGGCCTTATATACTACTATTACTATTACTCTTACCCTTAAGGTAGTTTTTAAGGACCTCTATAAAGAGGTTAACCCTTACTCTTATTACTACTTTATAAGTATATATATACCTCTATACTCTTCTAGTACCTCTTAGCCTAACCCTTTTTAAGAGGAGATTAAGAAAGCCTAGCTTATAGGCTTAAAGGCCCTTTATATTAGGTTTTTAAAAGTAGTACTAGCTTTAGGGCCGGTGGGGCACTAGGTAGGGCCTAGGGGACACCGCAGAACAGAATAACATTATACCAAAGGGCATACAAAAGGGGTTTTCACAATAGTATCAAGGTTTAGAGAGGAGATAAATTAGAATAATAGTTACTAATAACTTCTAACTATTCTCTTACTAACTCCTTTACTTAGTACTATATAGCCTTTAATATATTCTAATCTCTTCTTATTTATAGGTATACTAACTATTAGAGTAGTAATAGTATTAGTATAATTAACCTAATCCTAATCTATTACCTAGTAGAGTAGCTTAGTAATATAGTAGCTTACGCTAGATACTAGTAGGACTACAGTAGAGAAGCAGTATATAACTAACTTTAATAGGTTAATAGAGAAGTAGCTAAAGGCCTTTCTTAATAATAAAGTAGCTAAGATAAGAAAGAGAAAGATAATTAAATAGATTATAGCCCTTAGAAATAGGGAGTCTATTAATAATATATATATAGCTAGTAGAGGACCTATAGCTACTTAGCTAGAGCTTAAGTACCTATATACTAGCGCCCTTATTAAGTAGTTAGCTTCTATCTAATATAAGAGAGGTAACTAGAATAACCTTAAAGACTTTTTTTTTAAGTTATAAGACTAATTCTCTATTACTAAGAAAGAATTTATAGCTAATAAAAGCAAAGTCTAGTTTATAAGGGCCTGCTTAGAGAGTAACCTATTATATAGCTAGAGAAGCTATATTAACCTCTAGTATAGTAGTAATATTAGCCTAATTACTTAGAAATAGATAGAGGCCTAGCTCTATAATAGTGTTACTAATAACAATATACAGGCCTTTAGCACAGCTATAGAGCTAGATAAGATATAGTAGAAACCTAGGTAGATATACTAATAATTTATTAACTAGTATAAAACAGTTAAGGTAGAGATTCTAGATTCCTAACCAGAGAGACAGTAGGTAGTTTATATCTTAAACTAACTACTCCTAGACTTATGAAACTATATCCTAGTATATAGGCTACTAGCTACTTATTAAGAGCTAAATAATGTAGTAAAGAGAGTAGAGATACTTACAAAGACATATACTAAGATAATAATAAAAGCCTAGTAAAAGCTATAAGAGAGAAGAAATATTATAACCTAATAAGTTATAGGTAATAACGCCCTACTAATAGATAAGGTAGGATACAAGCAGTAATACATTTATATAGACAATAAGATAGGACAAATAGATAACTCCTTGGATATAGAAGAACTATGGTATAAGTTACGTAGAAATAAGATAAGCTGATCACTCTACAGACCTACTAATTAGTTAGTAGATCTAGGTAATTAATTAGTAGAGGTAACTAACTAATTAATAGAGTAAGGAAGTAATTATAACTAATAAACTGATATAGTTAAGATAAGAGAAAAGAGATTAGGACTTATATATAGGATAGACTTAGAAGTACTTAAGGATAGACTTCTATAGCTCTTTAGTAATTAACTTATAAAATATTCTTAGATAACTTTTAGACTCCTTATACCTACTTATCTTTATAAATTACTTCTTAAGCTATATAAGCTACTACCTATCTATTAATTACCTAACTAATTACTAAGTAACTGATATATTAGCAAGAACGCTAGCAAGTATAATACTATTATTTATTATTATAGCCTTAGCTATACTTTAGTAGAAAACCTACTATTAGGAATCTAGCTATAATACTTTAATTACTTCTATTAGTAAGTTAACCCTATAATACTAATTAATAGTAAAACTATAATATCTTCTCCTAAGACTAACCTATCCTTGAGCGTCCCTAAGACTCCTAGGTCTCTAGATTAGGAGCTTGCTTAAGCTATAGATCTTAATGATAAACCTATAATGCCTAAAATTAATTTTGATAAAGATGGTAAGGCTGTCCTTACCATAGACTAGTATATAGCTATATGTAAGATAGTTAAGAGGAACACTAGACGTAATAAACAGCTAGCTAATATTATTAATAATAATATAGCTTTAATAGAATAACTTAAGGGAATTAATAACAATAACTTATAATAAATATAGTCTATTATTAATAATATCCTTACTAAGCTAGAAGCTAAAAATAGTAAAGCTATTATACTTAGATAAGAAGTTAAGATACTCTAAGCTACTACTAATATTATCTTAACCCTAGATAAAGGATAAGATAAGCTTAAGCTTAACTCCTTAAAAACCTATAATAGCAAAAGTAGATAGCTAAAAGGATTTCTGATTTAAGTTTATACCTATTAGACCTTTTATACTACTAACTTTTGTAATAAAACTAAGAGAGTTATCTATACTAGTACCTTTCTATATAGTAAAGCACTCTTATAGTTTAAGCTATTCTAGAAAGAATTTCTTAGAAATAATAAGGAACTAAGTATATGCTTCTATAAGACTTAGTTAATCTTTAGAAGTATAATAGAATTTAAACAAGCTTTAAAGTTACTATTCTAAGATTCTAATAAAAAATAATAAGCTAAGTAAGACCTTATAAACCTTAAGTAAACTAAGGCTACCTTATACTATATAGCTAAGTTCTAATAACTTACTACTAGACTTAATATTATAGATAAATCCCTAATCTTTATATTTTACTAAGGACTTAAGGAAGATATCAAAGACAAACTTACTAAGATTATTAGTACTTTAGAAGACTTCCTTAGATATGTTAAACTTACTATTAAGATTAACACCTACCTCTATAAACGGTGAAAAGAGAGGGGTGAGAACTGGTGACTAAACCCTAATATAAGCAAGTACTATACCTAGGGACTAAGGAACCCTAGTAACCACTAGTAAGGAAGGAATAACAACCAGTAGTAACTATAAAACTAACTAAGTATATCCTATAGATACCACATAGGACCTATAGATATTAGTATAGCTAAGAAATAAGAGAACTAGCTACCTAAAAATACTAAAACTATTAAATACTATAACTATGAGAAAATAGGATACTATATCAGGGACTGCTAATAACTAAAATAACTCTAGAATAAGGTACTAGTAGAAGGTAACTAATAAATAAATATTACCTAAAAAGAGGTCCCATACCTATAACTCTTATAGACTACTTACTATGATAACAGCTACCTAACTTACTAGGATAGTAAGAAACAAGCAGGCTGGTACCCTAAAGAACCCAAAAGTAAGACTATTGCAGTAAGTAAGAAGGCCCTATGTAGCCCTAAGATACTACAAGCTATTAACATTATATAGTAACTTAAATAGTAAAACTAGGAAAAGATTATATACTTAATCTAAGCCTAAGATACCCTAGAGACACTTAAAGATAAGATACCTTAGGACTAAGAAGTTATTAATATAATTAAAAAACAACTACCTAAGTAAATTCAAGCACAAGGCAACCCCATCTACTAACTTAACTTAGAAAACAAGTTTAACTAAGCCTTATAGAAAGATATTATTAGATCCTAAGGGAAACCTTGATAAGTTATTACTAGGACTATTATAGTAGCTAGGAAGAGAAAAAGGACCTCGTTTTCTCTTCCTTAACTTTATTACTACAAAACTATACCTAAGAGTACTATTAAAGTATAGGAAACTAGCTCTAACTAGAAGAAAAAATTAAAACCCTCTCTAGATAAATTTATACCACTAAGTAAGATAGAACAATAGATAGCTAAGTAGCTAATTGAGATAAGTTATATAAACCTACCTGTTACTAAATAGACTAGTATAAACTAGCGTATTTAGAACTAGGCTAATGATATTCTATCCTTATCACTCTTACCTATCCCTAAATATTAATATAATTCTAATAAACTGCTAGTATTACAAACCTATATGGACTTTAGAGAAAACCTACTTGTGATTAATACCAAAGAGGAAGCTAGAAAAGAAAGATAACTAGAAATTAGCAAGCATAGTAATAATTAGGAAGTATGCTTCTATAGAATAAAAGATACTAACCTTAAGTACTACCCTATAATACTAACTAAAGGAGAACCTATATTTAGAGATAATAAATAACTTAATAGAAAGGACCTTCTATACTATAAGGTATTTTAAGTAGATTGTATTTATAATAAATACTTAATATATTAACTAAAGAAGAGAGAATACTCCTTCTTTCTATAATAACGTAATAACAAACCTACCTCAAAGGTTTATAAGAACTATAAAATTAGTATATAGGAAGTTAAGGAATACTACTAGCTATAGCTTATCCTATAGCTAACCTTAAAACACCCTATGCCATATGTTAACCACCTTATAGGATACTGGTTTAACTGCCTATTTAACAAATATATGTACTACTATAAAGGAAAAGTATAAGTGTAGAGAGAATAAATTAAAGGAGCCCCTAAGGAATTAAAAAACTCCCCACGCCGCCTATAAGAAAGGCACCAATAGCTAAGAATAATACAAAAAACCTTTATATAGTAACCAAGAGAGATAATAGCTATATCATTCTTACTATTTTAATTAATAGCTAGTTTACTAAGGTTATAATTAATAGTAGAGCATAAGCTAACCTTATCTTACCCAGGGGAGTAAACAAATAAAGTATTAAATAGGTATATAAGAAAGACCTATATACCCTATAGATAGTTAAAGAAGTATAGGTTTAGTATAGTAGAGAAACTATTAACAAGGAGACTATATACCTCCCTTTAGTAATCTATAGCTAATACTAAGAACTTAACTTTAATATTACTAACTTAGAAACTACAGATGTAATTCTGGAAATCCTATAGCTACGAGAATACAACCCTGATATAAACTAGAGAATAGGCCAACTCCAGTAGAGAGATTCAGCTACAAGGTAGCATTACATACTACAACCCCTAAGTGAACTCACGCGACCAAGGAAGTATGTTACTTATATCAAAAGGATCAAACCTATATAAGATTAGAGTTCTATATCTATAAAGATTATAAATATACTAGATAGGTAGAATAAATAAAGCCTAGAAAAAGACTAACTAAGATTAATACTTCTTAAATACTAGTAATATATATAACTATTTACTAAAGAACTAGAAATAAAACTACTAAAGTATAGACTATATAACTATAAGATCTAACTACTAGAAGGAAAATATCCTAGGCTTAAGCTAATTTATAGACTTAACTTAATAGAATAAGAAGTACTTAACAAATAGCTAGATAAGAACCTAGCAAAAGGTTATATTAGACTATTAGACTTACTAGTAGGATACCTTATCCTATTTATACCTAAGAAGAATAGAAAACTATAACTATGTATTAACTACTAGAAACTTAACAATATTACAAAAAAGAACAACTACTTACTACTGCTTATCTTAGAGTTATAAGATCTACTGTATAGGGTAAATTAGTTTATAGTACTTAACCTTAAAGGTACTTATAACCTTATTAGAATTAAGGAAGGAGATAAATAGAAAACGGCATTCTAAATATATAGAGGACTTTTTAAGACCCTTGTCATGCCCTTTAGACTTACTAATATACCTACTATATTCTAAATAATAATTAACTATATACTTAGGGAGTATCTTAATATCTTTATTATCTATTACCTTAACAATATCCTTATATTTTCTAAGAACCTTAAAGAACATAAGAAGCATATATACAAGGTACTTAAGAAGCTCTAGAAAGCAAAGCTTTTAGTTAAACTAGAGAAGAGTAAATTCTATACTTAGAAGGTAGACTACCTTAGATTTACTATCATACCAGGAGAGATCTAAATATAAGATAAGAAGGTTGAAGTAGTTAGAGACTAGCTAATACCTACCAACGTTAAGGAAATTTAATTATTCCTAGGATTTATTAATTTTTATTAATAATTTCTTAAGAACTATACTACCTATATTAGAGAATTATAATAACTTATATATAAGGATATAGAGTTTAAGTAAATAGAAGAATGTAATAAATCCTTTAATAGAGTTAAGAAACTTATTATATCTAAACTAGTTACTAAGATTCTAGACCTAGACAAACCCTTCAAAGTTAAGACCAATGCCTCAGACTTTGCAATAGGAGGACAACTTAGATAACAAGATAAGGAAGGATAACTACACCTATATACATTCTACTCAAAAGCATTTTATAGACCTAAATTAAACTACAAGATCTATAATAAAGAACTTAAAGTAATTATTAAAGTATTTTAAGAATAGAAGCCTTATCTATTAGAAATAAAGCATTAGGTAATTGTGTATATAGATTATAAAAACCTTACATACTTCACAACCTCTAAAGTCCTAAACAAATAACAGATTCAATAGTCAGAATTCCTATTAGAATACAACTTCAAGATTATCTATCATAAAGGAACAGAGAACAGAAGAGCTAACACTCTTAGCTAACAACCAGACCTCAAAGTCCCAGTACCAGAGAAAACATAGGTTATCCTTAAGTATAACAAGAACAGTAACATCATCCCAGCATAGAAACTTATCATAATCAGCACTTACGTTAATACTAGCATAACTAGAAGAATAACAGATAATTAGATATATAAGATATATAGCACTAGAGTATATAGATACTAAGGAGTAATAAAAACTTTTAAAAGAATTTAACAATACTATAACAAGCAAGTTATATAAGAATAAGTAGCTTTAGCAATCAAGGACTATAAGCTATATAAGAAAAGCAAGAATAGCTCTTATAAGCTATATAGGTATATTTAACTATTACTAATACCTCTAGAGGTATAGTACTTAATCTCTTTAGACTTTATTATTAAACTACCTAAGTTAAGAGAACTACTTATAAAGACATAGTATAATAGCATTCATGTTATTATCAACTAACTTACAAAGTATACTTACTTTATCCCATACCTTAAAGCTAGCATAGCTAAGGGCCTTATATATACTTTCCTTAAGTATATTATTAGTAATTATAGCTTACTAAAAGAAATTATATTAGATAGAGATAAACTATTTACCTTAAAGTTTTAAAAATCCCTAATTTTATAACTTAGTTTAAACTATAAACTATCTACCTCTTTCTACCTGTAGACTAATATGTTATAGCTAGATTCCTAATAGTAAGTTTTCTACTAAAGTATAGCTAAGGCTGTGATGATAATTAACAGTATTTTACTTACTGGTATCCTTACTAACGTATTAGTTACTCAGTAATCAGTCACGTGGTTGATAGCTGGGGTAGCTTGTATAGCTTAGATTAGAGTATCATAAAGATAAGCAGGTAAAAGAAGTCTAAAAGTTATCTAAAGATATTTTACAAGTTAATTACTAAAGAGCTATAAAAGGTAATCTATCTAAGTAGAATGAGTATCCTTATATCCTAAGGTCTTAATACTGGGACTAATATCTAGATATTAGTCCTATAGGGGTAGACCGCCCTTGGCATGTCAGTCCTTAACTATAGACTGCTTATTATCTATTAGTCCTTCTTATCTTTATATAACCTTTCTCTAGTTCTTCTATTCTAGTAGAGTTATCTATTTATATCTCTTGTTAGTCCTGTATAAAACTTATACTTCCTATACTTTCTATCTACTAGTAGGGCTATACTACCTATAACTTATTAGGTTATAATATTAGGTCTCCTCTCTAAAGGTCTTGCCCTCAAGACCTACATAAGTAGGTCATGTCTCCTAGGCTAGGGAGCTATCAAACTTAGTTCCTATCTTACCTATAATACTAATATTATATTAAGTTGCATAGAGAAGTTAAAATTAAAGAAAACTGTTACCAAAGACCGTAAGCGTCTTACTTTGCTTAAGTTTATTAAAGCTTGATCTACTATTACTAACATACCTTATACTTAATGCTTTTATACAAAGGTAGCTTATTGTTTTAGCAAAGATTTATCTTATTATTAGATATATATTAAGGTAAAGAAGCCTTATAATAGTATTTTAGTAGCATCTACTTATAAGTACTCTTATTCTAGAGGTTGTTTTATTACTAATTATGTTTTATAGTTTAAAAATTAAATACTTAATAAAAGGAGTAAGATAAAAAAGAAAAAAAGGCTAGTAAGGAGCTTATAGCTCTTTATTTAAAGCTTATAGATATATAGTTATAGATAGCTAAGGCTATAAGTTAGTTATTACAGATTTACAAGATCTATAAAAAGGTACAGAAACGTTAACAAGAGACTTTCTAATGAGGTATGTAGGAGTTAGATAGGGAGAATAGTATTTACTCTACTCTAGATTCCCATAAGTCCTAGATAGTACATAACCTACAGTTACTTAGCGTTTCTAATGATATTAACTGGGGTTCCTGTAGTCTTAGTGAGGAGTTTATAGATTTAGGTCTATTACTAGAGGGTTTGTCTAAGAACTATAGTACTCCTAAAGCATCTATTAAAAGTATTAGAGGTTCTTAACTAGTTCTTATAAATTATCTTTATGCCTATAGTCTTTCTACTTAATAAGGTATTGTTTTTTGTTATTCTTATAGCGTTTGTTAATAATTCTTTTGACTTTGTATTCTAGTTTACTTAGCTCTATGATAATATAATTGTTAGTATTCAATCCTTATAGTACTAGTTTAAGTAGTATAACGTAGAAGACTAGGTAAATTTTTATTATATGTAGTAAGTCAAGTTTATAGTTAATGTCTAAAACTTTTTATAGGATTTTAAAAGGTCCTAGTTTTTTATAGTTAAGTTTATTACTAGGCTGTTTAATCTTAATATTTTAGTATATAAGGTATATACTATCTCCCTCTTTAAAGGTTAGTCTCTTAATCCTTAAAAGGTTAGCATATTTCTTTATTTGTTATCTAATAAATTCTAAATCTAGGGCTACTTTACTTTAAATTTCTCTGAGTTTGGTAATATCAGCTATAGCTTTTAGTACTCGTAGTCCTTCACAAGGTTCTCTATAGGTAGTTAGTTTAAATCTATAGTTTAGATAGAATAGTAAGTTTCTAATACTTTCTCTAATAGTACTGGTGTAGGTAAATTAGGCTATAGGCAGTAGTGGTACTTAATTGTCTTAGTTATAATTAATATAACATTAGAGATACTGTTTGAGTATCTAGTTAATTCTTTCTGTTTGTCTATTGGTTTGTAGGTAGAAAGAGGTAGATAGTTTGTAGTCTAAACTAAGTTATAAAATCAGGGATTTCTAAAACTTTGAGGTAAATAGTTTGTCTCTGTCTAATATAATTTCTTTTAGTAAGCTATGATTACTAATAATATACTTAAGGAAAGTATATGTGAGGTCCTCAGCTGTGCTAGCTTTGAGGTATAGGATAAAGTAGGTATACTTTGTGAGTTAGTTAACAATAACAAAAATGCTATTATACCATATTTTTATAAGTAGTTCTCTTAACTTAGGTAGTTTAATAATAAAGTCTAAAGAGATTAAGTACTATACCTCTAGAGGTATTAGTAATAGTTAAATATACCTATATAGCTTATAAGAGCTATTCTTGCTTTTCTTATATAGGTTACAGTCCTTGATTATTAAAGCTACTTATTCTTATATAACTTACTTATTATAGTGTTGTTAAATTCTTTTGAAAGTTTTTATTACTCCTTAGTATCTATATACTCTAGTGCTGTGTATCTTGCGTATCTGGTTATCTATTATTCTTTTAGTTATACTAGTATTAATATAAGTGCTGATCATAATAAGTTTCTATACTAAGACGATGTTACTGTTCTTGTTATGCTTAAGGATGACTTGCGTTTTCTCTGGTACTGGGACTTTAAGGTCTAGTCGTTAGCTAAGAGCATTGGCTCTTCTATTTTTAGTTCCTTTGTAGTAGACGATCTTAAAGTTATACTCTAATAGAAATTCTAACTATTAGATCTATCTTTTGTTTAGAACTTTAGAGGTTATAAAGTAGGTAAGGTTCTTGTGATCTATGTATATAATAACCTGATGCTTTGTTCCTGATAGATATGGTTTCTATTTGTAGAATGCTTTAATAATTACTATAAGTTCCTAGTTGTAGATCTGATAGTTTAGCTCTGGTCTATGGAATGCTTTTAAATAGAATGTGTATAGGTATAGTTATCCTTCTTTGTCTTATTATCTAAGCTATCCTCCCATGGTGAAGTCTGAGGTATTGGTCTTGACTTTAAAGGGTTTGTCTGAGTCTGAGATCTTGGTAACTAGTTCTAATATAACAAGGTTTTTAACTCTATTAAAGGATTTGTTGTATTCTTCTGTCTACTTGAATTCTATATCCTTGTATATAAGTTATTGCAATCCTCTAACATAGGTTGCGTAATTCTTGAGAAATTGTTAATAGAAGTTAATAAATTCTAGAAATGATTAAACTTCCTTAACGTTAGTAGGTATTAGCTAGTCTCTAACTACTTTAACCTTCTTATCTTATATTTGGATTTCTCCTAGCGTGATAGTAAATCTGAGGTAGTTAACCTTTTAAGTATAGAATTCACTCTTCTCTAGTTTAACTAAAAGCTTTACTTCCTAGAGCTTCTTAAGTACCTTGTATATATGCTTCTTATGTTCTTTAAGATTCTTAGAGAATATAAGGATGTTATTAAGGTAATAGATAATAAAGATGTTAAGATACTCTCTAAGTATGTGGTTAATTATCATTTAGAATATAATAAGTATATTAGTAAGTCTAAAGGGTATAACAAGGGTCTTAAATAGCCCTTTGCGTATTCAAAATGCCGTTTTCTATTTATCTCCTTCCTTAATTCTAATAAGGTTATAAGCGCTTTTAAGGTTAAGTACTATAAACTAATTCACCCTATGCAGTAGATCTTATAACTCTAAGATAAGCAGTAGTAAGTAGCTATTCTTTTTCATAATATTATTAAGTTTCTAGTAGTTAACGTATAGTCATAGTTTTCTATTCTTCTTAAGTATAAATAGGATAGGATATCTTACTAGTAATTCTAATAGTCTGATATAACCTTTTGCTAGGTTTTTATCTAGCTATTTATTAAGTACTTCTCATTCTATTAGGTTAAGTCTATATATTAGCTTAAGCTTAGGATATTTTCTTTCTAGTAGTTAGATCTTATGATTATATAGTCTATACTCTAATAGTCCTATTTCTAGTTCTTTAGTAAACAGTCTTATATATTGCTAGTATTTAATAGGTATTAATTATAGTTACTTCTCTTTTAAGCTTTGTTTATCCTACCTATCTAGTATATTTATAATCTTTATAGATATAGAACTCTGGTCTTGTATAGGTTTAATCCTTTTAATATAAGTAATATACTTCCTTAGTTGCGTGAGTTCACTTAGGGGTTACAACATATAACACTACCTTATAGCTAAATCTCTCTACTAGAGTTAGCCTATTCTTTAGTTTATATTAGGGTTATATTCTTATAGCTATAGGATTCCTAAAATTATATCTATAGTTCCTAAGTTAGTAATATTAAAGTTAAGTTCTTAGTATTAGCTATAGATTATTAAAGGGAGGTATATAGTTTCCTTATTAACAGTTTCTCTACTATACTAAACTTATACTCCTTTAACTATCTATAGGGTATATAAGTCTTCCTTATATACCTATTTAATACTTTATTTGTTTACTCCCCTGGGTAAGATAAGGTTAGCTTATGCTCTACTATTAATTATAACCTTAGTAAACTAGCTATTAATTAAAATAGTAAGAATGATATAGCTATTATCTCTCTTGGTTACTATATAAAGGTTTTTTGTATTATTCTTAGCTATTGGTGCCTTTCTTATAGGCGGCGTGGGGAGTTTTTTAATTCCTTAGGGGCTCCTTTAATTTATTCTCTCTACACTTATACTTTTCCTTTATAGTAGTACATATATTTGTTAAATAGGCAGTTAAACCAGTATCCTATAAGGTGGTTAACATATGGCATAGGGTGTTTTAAGGTTAGCTATAGGATAAGCTATAGCTAGTAGTATTCCTTAACTTCCTATATACTAATTTTATAGTTCTTATAAACCTTTGAGGTAGGTTTGTTATTACGTTATTATAGAAAGAAGGAGTATTCTCTCTTCTTTAGTTAATATATTAAGTATTTATTATAAATACAATCTACTTAAAATACCTTATAGTATAGAAGGTCTTTTCTATTAAGTTATTTATTATCTCTAAATATAGGTTCTCCTTTAGTTAGTATTATAGGGTAGTACTTAAGGTTAGTATCTTTTATTCTATAGAAGCATACTTCCTAATTATTACTATGCTTACTAATTTCTAGTTATCTTTCTTTTCTAGCTTCCTCTTTAGTGTTAATCACAAGTAGGTCTTCCCTAAAGTCTACATAGGTTTATAATACTGGCAGTTTATTAGAATTATATTAATATTTAGAGGTAGGCAAGAGTGATAAGGATAGAATATCATTAGCCTAGTTTTAAATACACTAGTTTATACTAGTCCATTTAACAATAGGTAGGTTTATATAACTTATCTTAATTAGCTACTTAGCTATCTATTGTTCTATCTTACTTAGTAGTGTAAATTTACCTAGAGAGGGTTTTAATTTTTCCTCCTAGTTAGAGCTAGTTCCCCATACTTTGATAGTACTCTTAGGTATAGTTTTGTAGTAACAAAGTTAAGGAGGAGAAAAGAAGGTCCTTTTCCCTTTCCTAGCTACTACAATAGTTCTAGTAATAACCTATTTAGGTCCTCCTTAAGAGTTTATGGTATCCTCCCTAAGGGCCTTTCTGAGTTCTTGGTTAAGTTCTAGTTATTATTTAGGGTTCCCTTATACCTTAATACATTCTTATAGGTATTTCTTTATTATATCTATAATAGCTTGTTCTTATGGTATTTTATCTAGGTTAACTTCTATAGCTTCTTAAGCTTAGATTAACTATATAATCTTATTTTAGTTTTATTACTTAAGTTCTTAAGTGGTATTTATAGCTTATAGTATTATAGGTAATTTTAGTACTTATTAGCCTACTACAGTAGTTTTATTTTTAGGTTCTCTAGGATACTATCCTACTTATTCCTTACTATCCTAGTATATAAGGTAACTATTATTATCATAGGTAGTCTATAAAAGTTATAGGTATAGGGTCTCTTTTTAGGTAATATTTACTTATTAGTTACCCTTAGCTAGTACCTTGTTTTATAGTTGTTTAGGTTATTAGCAGTCTCTAATATAGTATACTATCTTTTTACAGTTATAGTATTTAACTATTTTAATATCTCTAGGTAGCCTGTTCTCTTATTTTCTAGCTATACTAATGTGTATAGGTCCTATATAGTATTTATAGGATATACTTAGTTAGTTTTAGGGTTACTACTAGTTATTATTCTTATTTTACTAGTAATTAGTAGGGTTCCTAAGCTCTTAGGTATAACACTTACCTATATTAGTATTTAGTTATTAGTTCTTACCCTTTTTCTTACATTGTTTATAGAGGTATATATCTATCTTAATAGTGAGTTTAATATATCTAAGGAAGTCTTCTAGAGTACTAATAATTTTTATAAGTTTATCTTTAATATCCTCCTTAAGTCCTTAGTAGAATATAAAGATCAGTGACTCATTAGTAATGTTAAGTCTAGTAGCAAGTTATTAGAACTCTGCTACATAGTACAAAGTAGCCTTGGTTTATCTGAGGTTAGCAAGGTCTTACTTAGCTTATCGTTTCTTATTAGGGTCTTAAAACAGTAATTTTAGGGCTTATTTAAAGCCTATTATACTTCTAAAGATTAATTAGGTCTTATAGGAGTATACACTTAGTTCTCTATTATTCCTAAGAAACTCTTCCTAGAATAGCTCAAACCAGGAGAGTGCTTTTCCTTATAGAAATATACTAGTATAGATAACTCTTTTAGTCTTACTTTAAAAGTTAGTAGCATAGAAGGTCTAATAGGTATATACTTAAATTAGAAACCCTTTTAGTTACCTACTAGTACTATTATAAGTTCCTAGGGAATTAAGTTTAAGTTTATCTCACCCTTTAACTAGGGTTAAGATAATATTAGCAGCAGCTTAAAGAGTCTTAACTTCTTAACCTAGCTTAATAGCTTTATCATTCTTTACCTTATTATTAATAATATCTTATATTTAGCTAAGGTTATAATTATTAGCATTCTTTAGCTACTCTATCTAAGCTACATTATTATTAATAATATCTACTAGTTATTTATTATATCTAGCATTCTTTTTAACTATTTTATATATAGCTAAGTATTAGTCTATAGTAAGAATAGCTTCTCTATCTTTATCAAACTTAACTTCTAGCATCATAGGTTCGTTAAGGTCTATAGCTTAAGCAAGCTCCTAATCTAGAGACCTAGGAGTCTTAGGGACGCTCAAGGATAGGTTAGTCTTAGGAGAAGATATTATAGTTTTACTATTAATTAGTATTATAGGGTTAACTTACTAATAGAAGTAATTAAAGTATTATAGCTAGATTCCTAATAGTAGGTTTTCTACTAAAGTATAGCTAAGGCTATAATAATAATTAATAGTATTATACTTACTAGTATCCTTACTAATATATTAGTTACTTAGTAATCAGTTAAGTAGTTAATAGCTAGGGTAGCTTATATAGCTTAGATCAAAGTATCACAAAGATAAGTAGGTAAAAGGAGTCTAAAAGTTATCTAAAGATGTTTTATAAGTTAATTACTAAAGAGCTATAGAAGGTAATCTATCTAAGTAAAATAAGTATCCTTATATCCTAAGGTCTTAATACTAAGACTAATATTTAGATATTAGTTCTATAGGGGTAGACCGCCCTTAGCGTATCAGTCCTTAACCATAGACTACTTATTATCTATTAGTCCTTCTTATCTTTACGTAACCTTTCCTTAGTTCTTCCATTCCAGTAGGGTCATCTATTTGTATCCCTTATTAGTCCTATACAAAACTTGTACTGCCTATGCTTCCTGTCTACTAGTGAGGCTGTACCGCCTATAACTTATTAGGTTATAATATAATAGATAAATAGAAAGAATTAACTAAATACTTAAAGAGTATCTCTAATGTTATATTAACTATAACTAAGATAATTAGGTACTACTACTACCTATAGTTTAATTTACCTATAACAGTACTATTAGAGAAAGTACTAGAAACTTACTATTCTACTTAAACTATAGATTTAAACTAACTACCTATAGAGAACCTTGCAAAGGACTATAAGTACTAAAAGCTTTAGCTAACATTACCAAACTCAGAGAAATTCAAAGCAAAGCGGCCCTAGATTTAGAATTTATTAGATAATAAATAAAGAAATATACTAACCCTTTAAGGATTAAGGGACTAATCTTTAAAGAGAGAGATAGCATATACCTTATATACTAAAACATCAAAACTAAACAGCCTAGCAACAAACTTAATTATAAGAAATTAGGACCTTTTAAAATCCTATGAAAAGTTTTAGATGTTAACTATAAACTTGACTTACCAGACATAATAAAAGTTCACCTAGTCTTCTATATCACACTACTTAAGCTAGCACTGTATAGATTAAATACTAATAACTATATTATTATAGAAGTAAATAAACTAGAATATGAGGTTAAATAAATTATTAATAAATATAATAAGAATAGATAAAAATAATATCTTATTGAATAGAAAGGCTATAGATATAAAGATAACTTATAGGAACCTATTAAGAACCTCCAGTACTCTCTATAGTCACTCTAAGACTTTTAGATATTATAGGACTAAACTCTAAGACCTTAGCCTTACTAAATGATTACTAGAAAGAATTGTTAGGATCCCAATTAGGAACAATACCTAACAAATCTACCACACCAAAACCCCCTATAGATTAAACCTTATAAACAATAGATAACTCTAGTATAATATCTATATTATCTATAAATAATAACACTACGTCACCCTTCTTGAAAACTATTTGTTTTGCTTTATAGATATAATCTAGCTTTGTAAGTGATATATCTATTTCTACCTAAGCCTTCCTCAGCGCAACCACTCTTTTATAGAGGATTGCCTCTTTAGACTTCTCCTTATAATCTAATTAACTTACCTTATCTAGAAGATAATTAACTATTAAAATAAGTTAGTACCTATAAACTAATAAAGGAAAAATATACTTATATATATAAATAGTATCCTAAGTTATATTATAAGATTAACCTAGGTAAGTATATTTACTATAGATACTTATCCTAGCTATTATCTTATAATGAAGGCTATTTAAATAATAATAGGAATATAGTATGACTTTAAAACCAAACTAAGTAATTCACAAGGTATAGCGCTTGTAACAAAGAGTAGATAATAACTGTTTTTAGGAAACTTGGGAATCTAATATATTGTTAGTAGGATAAAGGAAGAGAGAACTTAATAAACTCTCTAACCTAGGAGTACCTACTTACTTATGTAATCTTGAGAATAAGATTGTTAGAGAGGAGACCTGATGTTATAACCTAATAGGTTACAGGTAATAACACCCTACTAATGGATAAGGTAGGATATAGGTAGTAATATATTTATATAGATAATAGAATAGGATAAATAGATAATTCCTTAGATATAGAGGAACTATAGTATAAGTTATATAGAGATAAGAAAAGCTAATCACTCTATAAATATATTGATTAGTTAGTAGATCTAGGTGATTAATTAGTAGAGGTAACTAACTAATTAATAAAGTAAGAAAGTAATTATTACTAATAGACTAATATAGTTAAGACAAGAGAAAAGAGATTAAGACTTATATATAAAATAGACTTAGAAGTACTTAAGGATAGACTTCTATAGCTCTTTAGTAATTAACTTGTAAAACATTCTTGGATAACTTTTAGACTTCTTATACCTGCTTATCTTTGTGAACTACTTCTTGAGCTATATGAGCTACTACCTGTCTATTGACTACCTGACTGATTACTGAGTGACTGATACGTCAGCAAGAACGCTAGCGAGTATGACACTGTTAATTATTATCGCAGCCTTAGCTATACTTTAGTAGAAAACCTACTGTTAGAAATCTAGCTATAACAAGGAACTAGTAGACCCTAGCTATTACCCTAGTACTAGTATTAGTTACCCCCTTAGATAAATCAGAAGGGTAATAGTTAGTCTTAATGCCTAGAGTAGCTATGTATATACCTATGCCTAAGCTATGGGTTAAGTAGGAACAAGGAGGGTATAGATAACCCCTAAAGCGCTTCTAGAGCTCTCTTATATGCTTTAACTATAGTAAGTTAGGATATATATTAACAGAGTATATAGAGAAGAAGTACTATAAATATAACCAGCCTTATTATATAAGTAGGTACTATATACTAGTAGCCTAGCTAGTAGCTATAGGGGTTAATAGTATATAGATCCTCCAGGGAGAGGAACTGTGTTACTGCTTTAAAGCAGACTTCTATATTAGAATAGCTAGTATATAGAGGAAAGAAAAGGTATTGATTAACCCCAAGGTAGATAAACATATTATATATTAGAGGATATTATATAAGGAGGTACTGCTAGAGGTTTGTAGAAAGAGAGCAGGGTTACTAGAGATATAGAGAGGTAAGGTACCTAACTATAGGGTAGTAGTATTAGTAATAGAAGTAATAGATAATATAAAGGTAAGAAAGGTATAGTTCTATACCTACTAGGTAAGTAATATAGGTATATACAATACTATTCTAGAGATCCTCTAGAGGTAAAAGGTATAGCTAAATCTTATGTAGGTAATAATTAGGTAGACTTACTTACTAGAGGAAGGCTATTTATAACTTATCTAGAGAAGAAAAGTATTAAAGAGGGTATAAAGAGAGGCAGTAGTAATACTGGTAAATAACCTATTAGTTTACTACCTATATATAGAGGGAGCTAAGGGGGTACTAGAGCTACTACCTTATGTAGTAGAGAGAGAAAAGAGAGAAGAGATAAAGGGATTTAAGCTACTAAAAGAATATTAAGAATAGGTATATATATTTAATATAAACCTAGTAGCTAAACCAGCTAGAGATAAAGGTTACTCCTATGCTATTAACCTTAAGCTAGGGGTAGAACTGTTGTTTAGCTCTATCTACCCCCTTATAGAGAAGGAGTTAGAAGAGCTAAGGAAGTATATTAATAATGCGCTAGGTAAGGGGTAGATCTAGCCCTTGTAGAGCCCTATAGGGGTACTAATCCTATTTATACTAAACAAGGGAGGTAAGTTATACCTCTACATAGACTATTATAGCCTTAATACGGTTATAGTTAAGAACTATATACTACTATTACTAATTAAGGAGATCCTTAACTACTTAGGAAAGGCAAAGTATTTTACTAAGCTTAACCTTAAGGATATATACTACTAGGTAAGGATCTATGCTAGTAATAAGTAGAAAATAGCATTCTAGATATAGTATAAGTACTTTAAGTACTATGTTATACCTTTTAGACTAGTTAATATACTAGTAACCTTCTAAGTATATATAAATAATACCCTAGCTAGGCTAGTAAATATTACCTATATTATATACCTTAATAATATCTTAATCTTTACTAAGGATAAGGCTAGTTATATAGAGGTAGTAAAAGAGGTACTGCACTAGTTAGATACTACTAGTCTACATACTAACCTAGAGAAGTGTATTTTCTATACTAAGATAATTAGGTTTCTAGGGTTTGTAGTATCCCTAGAGGGTATTGCTATAGAGTAGGACTATGTAGAGGTAATTACTTAGTAGCTACTTTTTACTAGTATTAAAGATATATAGGTCTTTCTTAGGTTTATAAGGTTCTATTAGTACTTTATTAAGAACTACTCTAGGGTATATACCGCCCTTATAAACTAACCAATAGCTAAGGTAGTAGGGGAGAAGGTAATAACTAAGGAGGTAATTAAAGCCTTCTATAAGCTCTAAGTTATATTTACCTAAGCCTTTATCCTATAGTACTTTAACCTAGTACTACTAATATAGGTAGAGATAGATATATCAAACTTTATAATTAGGGCTATCCTATTATAGCTAGTAGAGGACCAGTAGTACCCTATTACCTTCTTATCTAGGAAGCTAAAGAGTACTAAACTATAGTATAGTATATTAGAGGCTAAGGTACCTATAATCTAAGAGGTAGCTATATACTAAAGGTACTACCTCCTATATACCTAGAGTAGAATTATATTCTTAATAGACTACTTAGGGTACTACTACCTTATTAGTAAGCTCTAGCTTAATAGTTAGTAAGTAAGGTTACTTTAAAACTTATCTCTCTTTAACTTTAAGGTTAACTACTAGCTAGGAAAAAGAAATATAGCTAATAAGCTATTATAGTAGCTAGACTATTAGCTCTTAGGTATAGAAGACTAAGAGGTATAGGGTATATTCCTAGAAAGCTTTCTAAGTAGGTTTACCTAGAGGGTAGTAGTAATTATTAGCAGTAGGTTAATAGAGGTATACCTATTACTACTAGAAGAACTTACTCTAAGCCTAGAAGAGGAAACTGTAGTAGTATAACAAGCTAATAAGGTAATTACCTCTAAGAAGTAGTAAAAGCTAGGGGATAACTAGTTGGAGAGAGAGAACAGGGTTCTTAGGTATAAGGGTAAGGTGGTTATCCTAGAAAGGTATATACTAAGGATAAAGATTATAGTAGCATTTTATAATAAGCTAGCTAGGGGGTACCTAGAGGTAACCCATACACTTAAAAGGATTAGATAGACATTCTTTTAGAGATTAATAAAGAAGGATATAATAAAGTATATTTAGATATATATGACTTATTAATAGATAAAGCTATATTACTACCTACCTAATAGAGAACTAGTACCTCTACTACTACCTAGCTAACTATAGGAATAGGTTACCCTAGATTTTATTACTAAGCTACCTAAGTTAAAAGGATTTACTAGAGAGAGCTATAATAGTATCCTAGTTATAATAGACTAACTTATAAAGTATATACTATATATACCTATATAAGAGACCCTAATAGTAGACCAGTTAGTATCTCTCTTAGTTAAAAGGGTATTCTTATAATTTAGTATCCCAGTAGCAATAATATCTAACTAAGGATCTATCTTTACTAGCTATTTCTAGTTAGCAGTATACTACCTACTAGCTATTAAGTAGAGGCTAAGTACAGCCTACTACCTATAGATAGATAGCTAGATAGAGTAACAAAACTAGAACGTTAAATACTTCCTTTAGGCTTTTTATAGCTTAGAGTAGGATAATTAAGTAAACTAGCTACTAATAGCTAAGTTTGTTTATAATAGTACTTAGTATAGTATAATCTAGATAGTACTAGTAGAGGCCCTAATAGGCTATATACTATATAACGCAAATAATATAAAGCTAGAAGGGGCCTTACTAATAGAGGTCCTATTATCAAGAGACTAGGTATAGTAGCTATAGAGCTAGTAAGCTATAATCCTCTAGATACTAGAGATAGCTAATAAGACCTATAAGAGGTAATATAATATAAAGCAATCTATAGTAGTGTTTAAGGTAGAAGAGAAGGTCCTACTATTAGTAAGGTTTATATAGTAAAAGTACCCTATAAAGAAGCTCTTAGATAAGTATCTAGAGCTATTTATAGTTATATAGGTAGTTAGTAGAGGAAAAGCATATAAGCTTAACTTAGAGATATAATACTATATCTATAATATATTCTTACCATCATAGTTAGAGAAGTTCTATAGGGTAGTAGTAGAGCTATAGGTAGTCCCTATTAAGGAGAGAGAGGAGGATGTATACTAAATAGAGAGAATTGTTATATATAAGAGCCCCTAAAGAAACTAATAGTATCTAATAAAGTAGTAAGGGTATAGAGAGGAGGAGAACTCTTAAGAACTGCAGTAAAATATAATAAAGAAACTATAGTAGAATTACAAATAGAGGATTACTAGTGGCCTATTAGAGGGGAACTAAGTTAATAATCATATAGCTATAAGGTAGCTAGATTTTATTATCTCTTTAGTACTAAGGCTAGAGAGTAGAGAGGCCTAAAAGCTAGGTATTCTAAGCCTAGAGATAAGTAACTAACTAAATAAATAGTAGAGAGGTATTAGTAAGGCACTAGAGGGGTATATAGAGAGTGCTAGAGCCTATTAGTTAAACTCCTCCTTATTATTATTAGTAATACCTTTTCTAGGATCTAATCTACTAGCCTAGAGGTTAATCTCACTAGTATACTAAAGGCTATTATTAGTACTATAAGAGAGTACTAGAGGGGTACTAAAGCAAGAGAAGGATATATAATATAGATATAGGACTTAGTCTAGTTAGAGAAAAGAGTACTCTAGGCTTTAATAGCCTTAGTCTACTTATAAAGTATAATAACCTAGTCCTAAATAGTAGTAGTAATAATCTTAGTACTCTTAGCTAATAACTTAGCCTACTTAGTCTACTGTTTTATAGTAGAATAAGTACCCTTAAGGGTAAGGACCTTATACTAGTAGAGGAGCTACTCCTCCTCCTCTTATACTACCTTATACTTAGTATTAGGGACTAATGTATTAGAAGCCTTTATCTAAAGAGCTTTTAGGCCTATAAGCTAGGCCTTCTTAATCTCCTTCTAGAAAGGGTTAGGCTAAGGGGTACTAGAAGAGTATAGGGGTATATATATACTTATAAGGTAGTAATAAGAGTAAGGGTTAGCCTCTTTATAGAGGTCCTTAAAAACTACCTTAAGAGTAAGGGTAGTGGTAATAGTAGTATATAAGGCTTACTATAGGTTATTAATAAACTAATAGCTATAGAAGTAGTAATAGTAAGGGGGGGGATAAGCTTATAGAGATATAAGACTTACTATACTAGCTAGTATAATAAGAGTACTTATTACTAGTAGTTAGAATAGTTAGGATAGCAAAGAGTAGTAGAGGGGTACTAAAGAGATAAGTATATACTCTAGGTCTTAATATAATAGGGAAGATAGGTAATAGTATCTTTTATATCAAGCTACTACTTTACTATAGCTTAAAGGTAGTAATAACAAGGGACCTTATGTATAATAGTAAGGTTAATAACACTAGAAGCATTAGAACAGTTATTATTAGTAAAGGGGACTACTAGGGGGGGACTAGGGGAGGTACTTGAGCTACCTAGGATAGTAGAATTAATAGAAGGTATAGAGAATATAACAGTAGTAGTAGAGAAGTAGCTAGTATTAGTACTACTACTAGTATTACTATTACTAGTGCTATTATTACTACTATAGTAGTAGAGATATAATAAAAAACAAAAAAATAATAATAATATAAGGATATTTTAAAAAAAAGAAAGAAAAAAAGGAAAATAGGTAAAAAGTAAAAAAAGAAGAGGTAGGCCTAGCTATTTTACTAGGTAGTATATATATAAGCAAGTAATAATAATAACTCTAGCCTATAAAGAAATAATAATACCTCTAAAAGAAAAGAGAGATAGAAGGTACTAGAGAGGTACTAGTACTCTTTTTACTACTATAAAGTATACCCTTACTATTATACTAAGAATAATATAACTTAGAGCTTAGCTACTAGAGAAATAAAGATATAAATAATAAAAGCTAACTATATTACTTTATAGATAATAAGATACTAAGCTATAAGAGAGAAAAGAAAGTAAGTAATTAAAGTAGTACTATAAGTAAATAAGGTACCCCTATAGTAAAGTAGGTAGCCCCTTACTAATAGTAATAAGGGCTTAAGACTTATACCCTAAGTATAGGATAGCTAGGCCTAGTAAGCTACTAGGGGGGCTGTTAGCTATACTAGGCTACTATAAAATAAGAGTAAGGCTAAGGGTAGGTAGTTAGCTAGAGAGATAACTACCTATCTAGTAGTCTACTAAGCCTAGTAGAGTTCCTAAACTCTACTAAAGTATAAGTAGCGTTATAGGTAGGATACCAGGGTACTAATAGAGAGGCTAACTAATTAACTACTAGGTTTTAAGGTTAGGACCTTAGAGAGGGGGGGATCGTATCAGGTTCCTAAAAGTAGTACCAGCTTTAGGGCTAGTAGGGTACTAGGTGGGGCCTGGGGGGCACCGCAGAACAGAATAACATTATACTAAAGGGTGTACAAAAGGGGTTTTTACAATAGTATTAAGGTTTAGAGAGGAGATAGATTAAAATAACAGTCACTAGTAACCCCTAACTACCCTCTTACTAACTCCTTTACTTAGTACTACACAGCCTCTAATATAAATATTATTAGTACTCTAGAGACTAAAGAGAATTTTCTAAAATAAGGTTTAGAAGTATAGTAGCTATACTATATAATACTTAACTAATTAAACTTATATAAGTATTAGAAAATATCTTTAATATACTCTATAGTATATATAATAATAAGTAACTACTAATAATATATTACTAACTAATAATAACTTTAAAGTAATTAGATTTATATAATTAACCTATAAATAAGTACTTATATAGTAGTAAAGTATATAAACTAGTAGCTTTTTTTCTCTATTAGTTTTCTCTTAATATAAGGTTTATAGTAGTATAGGCTTTTATAGAGGGCTAGTATAGTTAACTATCTAGAAGGATACTAGAAGGAGATATTACTCTAGATTAAGTAGGAGTATTAAAGTAAGGTGATTCATAGAGCGGTATTAGCTCTATGGAGAGACTCTCAGGCTCCTAGCCTCGCTATTATTTGTATATATAGAGGGCATCAACGCCCACCTCCAGAGGACTTCTAGATCAAGGAATACAGTGATGATAACCCAAGCCCTACCTTTCAATACAAGCCTCTCGTTGGCGAGACCTTCCGGACCAAGAGAGAATTCTGGTCTATGAGAGATATCTCCCACAAGCCAAGAAACAAACCTCCGAACCGAACGCTTTTCCTTGCACAGCACAACTCTTCAATACTTTGCTATTCGCAATCAGTGCCGACCTTTCACTTCCTTCTTGGGTTAATTCAGTAAACCCTTCCCTCGGCTTTCCATCGCCGACAATGGTTCCATCTTAGAGCTCTTACTTATCTTGGTTAGTTGAAACTTTTCTTCTTCTTCTTCTTCTTCTTCTTCTTCTTCTCTATTTACCCATCACGGCATACAATCCGCCAACGCCCCCGGGGAAGAAGGTCCGCCCATCTGGAGACGGAAATGACAGATTCTGATATAGAAAAAGTGCTCAACATCAAGATAACATCATCGGAAGGCGATATGCTAGATGGCACAGGAGGCGTGGTTAAGAAATTTAGAACCGCTCTAGATATGATGGAAATTCGTTGAAGCTCTCTTCCATTTCTTTGTCTTGGTTGAGATGTTGCCCTGATTACATGTTACCAGACTACGGCACATGATAAAACATGGCTTCGCAGCATCTTACAGGTTCGTTAATTATGACTACAATTACTTCTCTTTTCAGAAAACTTTTTTGACGTACCAAGCCCCAATAAGAGGTATGTATAGGTCCTTTCCAACAGGATGCGGGTATCTCTCGCGCAAAATTAAGACCAAAATGTGACTTGCTTCAGCAGGGGCCCAGATTCCCCCAATCCGGCGACGGATGCGTCGTGAGCTCAAGCCGAGGAGGGCCGCTGTGTTCTGGTATTGGCGGTAGCCCCCGGGCGGCCACTGCTCTGTCCCAGACAGCTTCCCAGGACTTCCTCGCCTCGATTTCATGGTGTTGCCAGCGTGGTATTCTCTCTCTTTCAGACCCTTGAGTGGAGCTTTCAGCCCCTGCTATTAGCCATCCCTCTCGCCGGCCGTCAATCGAGTTTGGTCTGGGGTTATAACCCCAATCTCCGGTATGTTGCACTGTGTGTGTGTCCATTTCTTTCTTTTGAGGGATTTCTCCTATTGGTTGACCACTGAGAATCGCCAGCTCAATATCAAAGTTGGTTCTGAGTTGCGTGCTGTTGGCATGCTCTGTCAGAGGGAACTCTGTACGAGCACTTCTTGTATGTTTCCCGGTCACAAGGCTCCATAAATAAGCGGTGCTCTGGGAGCTTTGTTTCATATGCTTGTTCTCGTATACGCTCCGTGGGCAGTTGCCCGTAGGCTTGGGATTGGATTTTCGTAGGCGTTCAAAAACGATGTTCGTAGATGGCAAGGATGCGCAAACAAGACCAATCACAAGCTCCAGTGCGCTAATCCGAGTGTCAACCCACGTGCTGCCTTCCAGTCCGTGTGAATCATCAAACTTACGTTACGAGGTCCAAGGCGACAAAGTCGGCAGTCACATCTTGGGAATCGAGGAATTTGACGACGAGGTACATGCGGTACATAGTAACGGATGTGGCGATGCCGCCTGCGCTGAGAAGCATCAGGACTTTGACCTTTTTCCGAAAAGGCATACGCAGACCCCAGAGGAGCGGTATAGGAAGAACAAGAATCACGACATCGGTAATGATCGCGAGGCACATATCGGCCAGGAAGATTTTGCGCTGGTTGAGGCACTTCGGTTCCGGTGTGCGAGGGTCCCAAAACGCATATATGGGCAGGCAGATGACCGTCTTCAGTACCTGTATGGGTACGTAGCTGATGAACAAGGCGATTATGAAGATCCGAATGCCGCGGAAGATTCGCTCGTGGACCTCAGAAATTCGAGCCTCGAAGAGCAAAAGCGTGACCTTCGTGAAGTATGCTGCCGGTATGTAAATGACGGAACTCGCATAGAGCCACTATCCGGTGCTGCGTTAGCCGGTCTCCCTCGTGGCCATCATAATGCCGAATACACACCCGCATCACTTCTCGGTATGCCTCCTTCGTGATCTCCCAGGAATGGTATCCTTCGCCGTAATGCAACATCGCAAATACAGACCCGGCGTAGATCATGGTGAGAATCTAGCACAGTTAGTTTGTTACGTATCATCTGCCACACCGGGTATCAGCAAGACACCTACATATGACACGGCACAAGTCCCTGTACCAAGTGTCAGCTTGACGTGGTTGACGGTTCCAATATTGGGTTTCTTTTTAAGTAACACATACAGTCTTCTGGTAGGAGTGGACTTGACTGGGTGGATTTCACATATGCTCTGATAACAAAGAAAGTCGTCGTGACTCCCACCATTACACTCATTCCCACGACATTCAACATCCGGCCAGCATCTCGAGGATTCTGGAAATTCGGAATGACGCCCGGCGGAGGAGGAAACGCCCCAACCGGGCCTGTGGTATCGCTCATTGAGTCTCTAGTCGCTCGATAGGAGCTACGAGCCGCATGGCGAGACTCATCGCCTCACATTCCAGTGTAAAACGGCGTGATGAGCCGTACTCGGAATCATCAGGTCTCCTGTCAACAATTTTCGGGCGTAACAGAGGGGTCATCAGCTGCTGATAAACAAGTTTCAAGGATCCGCGATGAAAGGAACATCCTGCACCAACTCTGACTCGCCCGGTCGCTCGAGGTCAAAGTTTGTTTGTCGAGTGGTCGGACATTATTTTTTTTTGACGAAATGTGAGACACCGGAAAAGATCGGAAGATCGGATAGTTAATAGGATAGCGCCTCAGAGAAAGATCTGCCAGGCCTATGAAAAGTACACTGCTAACAAGGGGAGTACAAAGTGGTGGTTTAGAAGCGCTTCATGAGCGGGTACCATTAGTTCTCAAGTCCGAGCATGTCCTAAGCTGCTTCTAGTTCACCATCCCACATCATCATTCCAAGAAGGGAGTCAAGGGTGGCTTATGTGAGAAAATCCAGGATGGTCCCTGAACTTAAAGTATTCTAGAAGACCTAGTATCGCAATCACGAAGAAGTAAGTGCCTTAGTGCCAGCCAGCCTGAGGCAAAAGTGTTCGGTAGATGTTTTTCATCTACCGGTTTCAAGCTCCTCGCGACTGTATCTTTACATTCTGCTGCCCACCATCACCCACGGCCACTCCATGCCTGCCATGCCCATAGCCATTACCTTTTCTTGCTTCATTTCAAACGATGTATGTATTGCGCAGCTCGTTGAACTCCTACACACAGACCATGTAAGCCCCCTCGCAGCCGTCCCATTCCTTGGAGCGCCCGAGCCGACTTTCAGGTGTCTCAGATCGCGCCAGCCCAGTGAATAATGGCGTGAATGCCCAAGAAGGAAGAAATCTCAAAGAAATCTCAGATCCGCTTGGATGCCGATGTCCCAGTGCTTGGCAACCAACCAGACGATCAGAGGGCCACGGGCGTGACAAGTAGGTGGGCTTGGCTTTTCGTGTTGACCACCAAGTCAATCAAATGAGATTTGATTGTTGTGACCAAAAATAAAACCCCGCGTCCTCATTTTCAAGTCCACAGATTAAACCAGGGCGCCAAAAAGACGATACGAGAGTAGATTACCATGCACCTTTCGGTTCAAAGCGACTAGCAGCCCGTTTCGAGCGCAGTGGAGCGTGCCTGGGGTCTTTTCTGGCGAACAATGCAATATAATCTATGACTAATGTCTTGACTGTATTGCGTTACGAGAGTGGCATTTCTTGGAATCTGATTCGAGCCACGACTTAGAAGAAGTATGTTGTAACACGCCGTGCCCAAAGCCCGGGTTGATCGTAGTAGGATCCTGTTCTACCTAATCGACGGTCACTGCTGGTCAATTGAATCACTGACAGTATATCCTAAATCATTCATGTTCCGGAAACATCTACTTCTTGAACTGCGAATGCGTTCTTTGCAGACCCGTCGTCCGAACAAAACTAGCTGAAAACTATCTACCCCGAAATCACCGCGCAGAACGGTGACATCATTCCTGGTGAAAAGTTTGAGATTCCCTTGAAAAGCTGTCACCTTATTGAGAACCAAACTTTCACCGCGAGTCTACTTTACAATGTCATATTGTGGTCTGAATTCATTGTGACCTTAGCAGCAGTTAGCCGGTTGGATTCGCACCCCCTGCGCGCATTCTGTACCCGGGGAAATATTCGCCAGAAGTGAAGCTCACACAGGCTCTCCAGAATACCAGTGGTGAAACTAACGAATGATTTTTTGAGTAGCGGTTAAAATTTAAGACCTAAATGTTAATCTTAGATGGCGTGTTTTTTTTTCATTAGTCTTTTACTCGGTCGAAGGGCAGCTAGTACTACTTGTCATCATAGCTCTATACATTACTCGCTCGTGCGCAACCTTCGTCACTCGTTCCAACTGCCTATATACAGGATCACCCTTTCATATAGTCACTCTTTCATAACTACAATCCCCATCCATTCCTATTCTTATATGCCCTGTTGTGTGCTCCAACTCGTAACACTACTATTGACCCCAAACCAGATCTAAAGAACTACATCTATCTACCCGGAGGTGCTGGTTTTAGTAAAGTTAACCACCCCCTCCAGAGAAACATATAAAGCATCAAACCACCTATGACGTAGTTCGAAAGTACAAATAGATCGTTGTGGGGCTCCCGTCAGGCTGCCGGTCACATACACCCAAAAACATGGGCCTATGCGGAATACCACAGAAGCCTAGAGCTATGCCTGCTCAATGTATGTAGTATTTTTACGCCGGGGAATCCAATCTAGTGGCAAAAGGCGCCCACACAGCCTATCTAAGTCTCCAGACTATATACAACAATAAGTTGGGGTCCAGCAACACTCTTCGAGCGTTGTTGGACCCCTCTTTCTGTGCCCCGCTTTACAGTGCGAACGCTATCATTATCAGTGACAACCCCGCTAAAGGTACCTACTTGAACGATGTGTAAAGGACAGGGGGACAGATGTATACAGTCCATTAGAGGTGACAGTGACAGTTGGTGGGGGTTTGTGAAGGTGAGATATGTGATAGCAGGGCGTCAGCGCTAGCCTTGTTGTGTGAAGTGTGTCCGCCAACTCCGTTGGGGGGCAAGAGGTGAGTTGCACTTGCGATCCCTGGCCGGCCTAGAGGGCGGGGTAGCCAAGCAGCAGCGTGCTTGCAAGCCATGCCTGCTCAAGTATGGCAGAGTGGTCAGAATCAGCTACGAAGCTTGGCCGGGTACATATTGGGAGCACGCGCCAACAAAAGCTATAATAAGGTGCTTCTGCGGCTACAAGCGATACAAGGTGTCAGGTTCCTAAAAGTAGTACCGGCTTCAGGGCTAGCGGGGCACCGGGTGGGGCCTGGGGGACACTGTAGAATGGAATAATGTTATACTAAAGGGTATACAAAAGGGGTTTTCACAATAGTATTAAGGTTTAAAGAGGAAATAGATTAAAATAATAGTTACTAGTAACCTCTAACTACTCTCTTACTAACTTCTTTACTTAGTATTATATAGCTTCTAATATATTTTAATCTTTTCTTATTTATAGGTATATTAACTATTAAAGTAGTAATAGTACTAGTATAATTAACTTAATTCTAATTTATTACCTAGTAAAGTAGCTTAGTAATATAGTGGCTTATACTAGATACTAGTAGGACTATAGTAGAGAAGTAATATATAAGTAACCTTAATAGGTTAATAGAGAAGTAACTAAGAGCTCTTCTTAATAATAAAGTAGCTAAGATAAGAAAGAGAAAGATAATTAAATAGATTATAGCCCTTAGAAATAGAGAGTCTATTAATAATATATATATAGTTAGTAGAGAACCTATAGTTACTTAGTTAGAGCTTAAGTATCTATATACTAACGCCCTTATTAAGTAGTTAGCTTCTATCTAATATAAGAAAGGTAACTAGAATAACTTTAAAGACTTCTTTTTTAAGTTATAAGGTTAATTCTCTATTATTAAGAAAGTATTTATAGCTAATAAGGGTAAAGTCTAGTTTATAAAAGCCTACTTAGAAAGTAACTTATTATATAGCTAGAGAAGCTATATTAACCTTTAATATAGTAGTAATATTAGCTTAATTACCTAGAAATAGATGGAGGTCTAGCTCTATAATAGTATTACTAATAATAATATATAAGCCTTTAGTATAGCTATAAAGCTAAATAAGATATAGTAGAAACCTAGGTAGATATACTAGTAATTTATTAACTAGTATAAAATAGTTAAGTTAGAGATTATAAACCTCTAACTGAAGAGATAGTAGGTAGTCTATATCTTAAATTAACTACTTCTAGACTTATAAAGCTATATCCTAGTATATAAGCTACTAGTTACTTATTAAGAGCTAAATAATATAGTAAAGAGAGTAGAGATACTTATAAAGATATGTACTAAGATAATAATAGAAGACTAGTAAAAGCTATAAGAGAGAAGGAATTAGTAGACCCTAGCTATTATTCTAGTACTAGTATTAGCTATCCCCTTAGATAAATTAGAAGGATAATAGTTAGTCTTAATACCTAGAGTAGCTATATATATACCTATACTTAAGCTATAGGTTAAGTAGGAATAAGGAGGGTATAAATAACCCCTAAGGTACTTCTAGAGCTTTCTTATATACTTTAACTATAATAAGCTAAGATACATATTAATATAATATATAGAGAAGAAGTACTATAAGTATAACTAGCCTTATTATATAGGTAGGTACTATATACTAGTAGCCTAACTAGTAGCTATAGGGGTTAATAGTATATAGATCTTCTAGAGAGAGGAACTATATTACTACTTTAAGGTAGACTTCTATTTTAAAGTAACTAGTATATAGAAAAAAGGAAGTATATTAATTAACCCTAGAGTAAATAAGAATATTATATATTAGAGAATGTTATATAAGGAGGTATTACTAGAGGTTTATAGAGAGGGAGTAGGGTTACTAGAGATATAGAGAGGTAAGGTACCTAACTATAGGGTAGTAGTATTAGTAATAGAAGTAATAGATAATATAGAAGTATAAAAGATATAGTCCTATACCTATTAAGTAAGTAATATAAGTATATATAATACTATTCTAAGAATCCCCTAGAGGTAAAAGATATAGCTAAATCTTAAGTAGGTAATAATTAGGTAGACTTACTTACTAAGAGAAGGCTATTTATAACTTATCTAGAGAAGAAAGGTATTAAAGAGGGTATAAAAAGAGGTAATAGTAATACTAGTATATAACCTATTAGTTTACTACCTATATATAGAGGGAGCTAAGGGGGTACTAGAGCTATTACCTTATATAGTAAAGAGAGAAAAGGGAGAGGAGATAAAGAGATTTAAGCTATTAGAAGAATATTAAGAATAGGAATATATATTTAATATAAACCTAGTAGCTAAACCAGCTAGAGATAAAGGTTACTCCTATGCTATTAACCTTAAGCTAGGGGTAGAACTGTTGTTTAGTTCTATTTACTCTCTTATAAAGGAGGAGTTAGAAGAGCTAAGAAAGTATATTAATAATATACTAGGTAAAAGGTAGATATAGCCCTTATAAAGCCCTATAGGGGTACTAATCCTATTTATACTAAAGAAGGGGGGTAAGTTATATCTCTATATAGACTATTATAGCCTTAATAAGGTTATAGTTAAGAACTATATACTACTATTGCTAATTAGAAAGATCCTTAATTACTTAGAAGAGGTAAAGTATTTTACTAAGCTTAACCTTAAGGATATATACTACTAGGTAAGGATCTATACTAGTAATAAGTAAAAGATAGTATTCTAGATATAGTATAGGTATTTTAAGTACTATATTATACCTTTTAAGCTAGTTAATATACTAGTAACCTTCTAAGTATATATAAATAATACCCTAGCTAGGCTAGTGGATATTATCTATATTATATACCTTAATAATATTTTAATCTTTACTAAGGATAAGACTAGTTATATAGAGGTAGTAAAAGAGGTACTATATTAATTAGATACTACTAGCTTATATACTAACTTAGATAAGTATATTTCTATACTAAGATAATTAGGTTTCTAGGGTTTATAGTATCTCTAGAGGGTATTATTATAGAGTAGGACTATATAGAGGTAATTACCTAGTAGTTACTTCTTACTAGTATTAAAGATATATAGGTTTTTCTTAGCTTTATAAGGTTTTATTAATACTTTATTAAGAACTACTCTAAGGTATATACCTCTCTTATAGATTAACTAATAACTAAGGTAGTAAAGAAGAAGGTAATAACTAAAAAGGTAATTAAAGCCCTTTGTAAGCTCTAAGTTATATTTACCTAAGCTTCTATCTTATAGTACTTTAACCTAGTACTACTAATATAGGTAGAGATAGATATATTAAACTTTGTAATTAGAGCTATCCTATTATAGCTAGTAGAGAACTAGTAGTACCCTATTACCTTCTTATCTAGAAAGCTAAAGGGTATTAAATTATAGTATAGTATACTAGAGGCTAAGCTACTTATAATCTAAGAGGTAGCTATATACTAGAGGTACTACCTCTTATATACCTAAAATAGGATTATATTCTTAATAGACTACCTAGGGTACTACTACCTTATTAATAAGTTCTAGCTTAATAGTTAGTAGGTAAGGTTACTCTAAAACCTATCTCTCTTCAACTTTAAGATTAATTACTAGCTAGAAAAGGAGAATATAGCTAATAAGCTATTATAGTAGCTAGACTATTAGCTCTTAGATATAGAAGACTAAGAGGTATAGGGTATATTCCTAGAAAGCTTTTCAAGTAGGTTTACCTAGAGGGTAGTAGTAATTATTAGTAGTAGGTTAATAGAGATATACCTATCACTACTTAAAAAACTTATTCTAAACCTAGAGAAAGGAACTATAGTAGTATAGTAAGCTAATAAAGTAATTACTTCTAAGGAGTAGTAAAAGCTAGAGAATAACTAGTTAGAGGGAGAGAATAAGGTTCTTGAGTATAAGGGTAAGGTAGTTATCCTAAAAAGATATATATTAAGGATAAAGATCATAGTAGTATTTTATAATAAGCTAGCTAGAGAGTACCTAGAGATAACCTATATACTTAAAAAGATTAGATAGATATTCTTTTAGAGATTAATAAAAAAGGATATAATAGAATATATTAAAATATATATAACTTATTAATAGATAAAGCTATACTACTACCTACCCTATAGAGAACTAGTACTTCTATTACTACCTAGCTAACTATAGAAATAGGTTACCTTAGATTTTATTACTAAGCTACCTAAGTTAAAAGGATTTACTAGAGAGAGCTATAATAGTATCTTAGTTATAATAAACTAACTTATAAAGTATATACTATATATATCTATATAAGAGACTTTAATAGTAGACTAGTTAATATCTCTCTTAGTTAAAAGAGTATTTTTATAATTTAGTATCCTAGTAGTAATAGTATCTAACTAAGGATCTCTCTTTACTAGCTATTTCTAGTTAGTAGTATACTACCTACTAGCTATTAAGTAAAAGCTAAGTATAGCTTACTACCTATAGATAGATAGCTAGATAGAGTAATATAACTAGAATATTAACTACTACCTTTAGGCTTTCTATAGCCTGGAATAAGATAATTAGGTAAAGTAACTACTAATAGCTAAGTTTATCTATAATAGTACTTAGTATAGTATAATCTAGATAGTACTAGTAGAGGCCCTAATAGGCTATATACTATATAATATAAATAATACAAAGCTAGAAAGGGCTTTACTAATAGAGGTTTTATTAGTAAGAGACTAGATATAGTAGCTATAGAGCTAGCAAGCTATAATCCTCTAGATATTAGAGATAGCTAATAAGAACTATAAGAGGTAGTATAATATAAAGCAATCTATAGTAGTATTTAAAGTAGAGAAGAAGGTCTTACTATTAGTAAGGTTTATATAGTAAAAGTGTTTTATAAAGAAGCTTTTAGATAAGTATCTAAAGCTATTTATAATTATATAGGTAGTTAGTAAAGAAAAAGTGTATAAGCTTAACTTAAGAATATAATACTATATCTATAATATATTCTTATTATTATAGTTAGAGAAGTTCTATAGAGTAATAGTAGAGCTATAGGTAGTCTTTATTAAGAAGAAAGAGAAGGATATATATTAGGTAGAGAGAATAGTTATATATAAAAGCTTCTAAAGAAACTAATAATATCTAATAAAGTAGTAAGAGTATAGGGAGAAAGAGAACTCTTAGGAACTATAGTAAAATATAATAAAGAAACTATAATAGAATTATAAATAGGGGATTACTAGAAGCTTATTAGAGAGAAATTAAGTTAATAATCATATAGCTATAAGGTAGCTAGGTTTTATTATTTCTTTAGTACTAGGGCTAAAGAGTAGAAAAGCTTAAGAGCTAGGTATTCTAAGCCTAGAGATAAGTAACTAACTAAATAAATAGTAGAGAGGTATTAGTGGGGTATTAGAGAGGTATATAGGGAGTACTAGAGCCTACTAATTAGACTTCTCCTTATTATTATTAGTAACACCTTTTCTAGGATCTAATCTATTAACCTAAGAGTTAATCTTATTAGTATACTAGAGGCTATTATTAGTACTATAAAAGAGTACTAAGAAGGTACTAGAGTAAGAGAAGGATATATAATATAAGTATAAGACTTAGTTTAGTCTAAAAAAAGAGTACTCTAGGCCTTAATAGCCTTAGTTTACTTATAAAGTATAATAACTTAGTTTTAGGTAGTAGTAGTAGTAATCTTAGTACTTTTAGCTAATAACTTAGCTTACTTAGCTTACTATTTTATAGTAGAGTAAGTACTCTTAAGAGTAAGGACCTTATATTAGTAGAAGAGCTACTTCTTCTTTTCTTATACTACCTTATACTTAGTATTAGAGATTAATATATTAGAGGCCTTTATCTAAAGAGCCTTTAAGCTTATAAGCTAGGCCTTTTTAATCTCTTTTTAAAAAGGGTTAGACTAAGAGGTACTAAGGGAGTATAGAGGTATATATATACTTATAAAGTAGTAGTAGAAGTAAGGGTTAGTCTCTTTATAAAGGTTCTTAAAAACTACCTTAAGAGTAAAGGTAGTAGTAGTAGTAGTAGTATATAAGGCCTACTAAAAGTTAATAGTAGACTAATAGCTATAGAAGTAGTAATAGTAGGGGGGGGGATAAGCTTATAGAGATATAAGGCTTACTATACTAACTAGTATAGTAGAAGTATTTATTACTAGTAGCTAGAATAGTTAGGATAGTAAAGAGGTAGTAGAGAAGTACTAAAGAGATAAGTATATACTCTAGGTCTTAATATAATAAAGAAGATAGGTAATAGTATTTTTTATATTAGGCTATTACTTTACTATAGCCTAAAGGTAGTAATAGTAAGAGACTTTATATATAATAATAAGGTTAATAATATTAGAAGTATTAGAATAGTTATTATTAATAGAGAGAGCTACTAGAGGGGAACTAGGGGGGGTACTAGAGCTACCTAAGATAATAAGATTAATAAGAAGTATAAAGAATATAATAGTAGTAGTAAGGGAGTAGCTAGTACTAGTACTTCTATTAGTATTATTATTACTAGTATTATTATTATTACTATAGTAGTAGAGGCATAATAAAAATAAAAAAAAATAATAATATAAGAATATTATAAAGAAAAGAAAAGAAAGAAAATAGAAAAAAAGTAAAAAAGAGAAACTAAGTTTAGCTATTCTACTAAGTAATATATATATAAGTAAGTAATAATAATAACTTTAGTTTATAAAGAATTAATAATATTTCTAAAAGAAAAGAGAGATAAGAGGTAATAGAGAGGTACTAATACCTCTTTTACTACTATAAAGTATACTCTTACTATTATACTAAGAATAATATAACTTAAGGCTTAGTTACTAAAGAAATAAAGGTATAAGTAATAAAAGCTAATTATACTACTTTATAAATAATAAGATACTAGGCTATAAGAGAGAGAAAGAAGTAAGTAGTTAAAGTAGTACTATAGATAGGTAAGGTACTTCTATAGTAAAGTAAGTAGCTTTTTACTAATAGTAATAAAAGCTTAAGACTTATACCCTAAGTATAAGATAGTTAGGCTTAGTAAGGTACTAGGGGAGCTATTAGCTATACTAAGCTATTATAAAATAAAAGTAAAGCTAAAGGTAGGTAGTTAGCTAGAGAGATAACTACCTATTTAGTAATCTACTAAGCTTCGTAGAATTCTTAGACTCTACTAAAGTATAAGTAGTATTATAAGTAAAGTACTAAGGTATTAATAGAAAGGCTAACTAATTAACCACTAGGTCCTAAGGATAAGACCTTAGAGGGGGGGGGATTATATTAGGTTTCTAAAAGTAGTACTAGCTTTAGGGTTAGTAAGGTACTAGGTAGGGCCTAGGGGATACTATAGAACGGAATAATATTATATTAAAGGGTATATAAAAGGGGTTTTCACAATAGTATTAAGGTTTAGAGAGGAGATAGATTGGAATAATAGTCACTAGTGACTCCTAACTGCCCTCCCACTGACTCCTTTACTTGGTACTACACAGCCTCTGACACAAGGTTATAATTCTCTGACTAGAAAATAGTCTAATAGGATAGCAATCCTTTCTATACCTAACTAAGTAGAGAAATCTCTAGAATAAATCACATGACTGAGGACAAAAGGTCCATATTAATATTTTTCTGTTATTTTAATAAAAAAAGTATTACTTAGTATCATAAGTATCTAATTATAAGATACCTCATCAATACGCCTAGAGAAGTCAGTGTTGGAATAGGATGGACTAAACAGGCCTTGTAGTACTACTATGCTTGTTTCTCTTTCCTTTTGGTCTATTAGATTATCGAAGTGTGCTCCAATCAGAGCATATGAGATATGGATGTTAGCAGCTTAGACGAAAACAACAGCAGATTTCCGTTTAAGCTTTTCTCTACTTATCCTACTGTAATTACACCTGGACTATTTTTATGGTTCATTTTGAATTGGAACAACACAATCATACTAGGAGTATCAGCTCCTTCCATGGCACTTCTACGTGATACCGCTGCTGCTCGTCGTTCTGTAAGAGATAATACATGTAAGTCTCTATGATGGCAAAGATTATGACTCGTCCTTATCAAACTAACATGGAGACTTACGGTAATGTCTCTACGAATGGGGCACCGGTGCTTGGCGACTTCTCTAAGCAAGTCTTTCGCTGGGTACCCCTCTAAGTCACGTAATATTCATGGACCAATCCAGCAATATATTCGAAGTAGAGAGGTATTTGGAAGCCGCCACGGTCAGGAATAACTCAGCAGTAATAATAAGACTATGCCAGCCGATAAGACGCCTCGATTACCTTGAAATGACCACAGCAGGACCGGATGCAATTCTGATGGAAGTGGTTTCGCTTTTGCATTGGATTGGTCCACCCATGTATAAGTTGACGCCATCCATTTTCTATCCTCAATAGTTGCGAGCGATTCGCTGACACCTTTCGCAACTATTACATCGCATAAATTTCGGTCTTCGTAGTTCAGTCAATGTTTTGTGACTTGCTGATGGCTGGTCGCTTTACATCGTATACGCAGGGTGGATCCAAATCGCGTCACGTCAATGTCGGATTTACGGCGGTGCGGAGTTACGGAATTAAGTAATCATGGTCCGGCTCGACTGCCAGGGCCATTTTCATCACATTCTTCTCCTGGCATCATCTGGAACCGCTTCGGTAATCGATAACCCGCTGAGGTTCCTCTCGGACTTGAGGAGTTATCTTCACTTCCGTGCCTGCTGCTGTGCCTCATCTCTTGGTATTGGTTGCATTAGCGGGTCTCACCTCCCGGAGTTAATGCCGTAATGCAGCCCAACGGCAGCAAGTTCGGCGGCAAGATTCCTAAAGCCTGCGAGCCCTGCCGCCGCCGCAAAGTGAAGTGCTCCGGCCACAAACCCTGTCGCCAATGCGAGAACAAGCCATCGGACTGCGCCTATCGGCTGAAACCGCGCGTGCGGTTGTCGACAAAGCGCGCCGCCGCCGCCGCCGCGGCTACGGATGCCGAGACGGCACACGGCGCGTCGACGCCGGGTTCCGAGCACAGCCGCCGGGACGAAGGCGGCTCTCATCGATCGGTAGAGGAACACCAGCAACAGGTCGCGCAGACGGAAGTGTACCACAGCGTCGCCGCCGCCCATCACGCTCCGAAATCTACCGATAGCACACAGCTTTTCTATGGACCTTCGTCAAACTCGGCCTTTCTGCAACAGATTCATCGGGGTCTTCTGTCCGGCCAGTATGGCCAAAGCCTAGCCCGAGATGTTCAGGAGGGAGGACCGGGGTTGGACATGTTTATGCAACGCAACATATTTTTCGGCATGCCGCTGAAGATCAACGTTGAGCCGGCTCAGCCTACAACGTGTCCCATCTCACCAGCACAGGCAAGAGAGTTCGTTGCACACTTCAAAAACACTCATCTCTCTACTTTGCCCTTCTTCACTCCTCGCGGAATGGACGAAATGCTCCCGGCCCTCTTCTCCAACATGACTGAACCGGCCATCCAACCACAAAAGAAAACTGTGTTTCTCGCGGCTCTCGCATTAGGGGCCCTGGGCACCACGCAGACGGATGCAGCCGAATCACTCTTTGTCCACGCCAAGAGGGAAGCCGTCATCTACGAGGATTCCGTCACACTGCCAATGATACAATTCTCCATACTCACGGCATATTACCAGCTGAACATGGGACGGCCGAACTCTGCCTATCTGCACAATGGCATTGCATGTCGAAAGGCCCTGGCGATGGGTTTGCACGCAGGGACTACGAGCGCCATCTCCCGGAAAGAGGAAGTCCAGGGAAGACTCGTGACGCTCTGGTCTCTTTATTTTCTCGAGATGTAAGCCACCGCAGTTGATACATCACCCCATCTCACCTTACTCGCATAAAGCTGACATGATGACGCGCACCAGTTGGCTTAGCCTGGTGGTTGGACGACGAAGTATGATGCAAAAGTCGGATTTTGACAGCTGTCCGTATCCAGACGGCCAGCCTACCATGGTAGCTCTTTGCCAATTTGCTAGCGTTGTCGAGGAAACCGTCGAATCGATATATAACCGGAGGACTGGCTCACTCCGCCAGCTCTATGGGAAGGCGGAGAGACTGCACAGTCAACTGCGCCAACACGGCGATAAATGGGGACTAGGCTCCGCGGCGTCCTTTCAACGGAAGGATACGTGGAACGCCGAGACCAGTCTTCTCTTACACAATAGTAAGTAGCTTTGACACCTAGGCAAGCTTTTGGGTCGAAAGTAAGATGCTAAGGTGCTCTAGTCTATTTCCACGTTGTTCTCCTAATCTATCGGCCGTTCTTGATTGCAGAAGCTGCACTCCTGTCTGGCGAGGGATCGGGCGGAATGGGAGATATCTGGCTGAGACAGGCCTGTCGACATGCTACAGATGCTGCACAGGATGCCCTCGCTTTCACAATTAACATGCTTCGGGGCCCAGAGGAGTGCAAGGTAGGACCCCCCCCGCGCGCCCTGGTTCAGACTGCAGTGCGACTAATGCTAGCCAACAGACACGTCGGTATCTCGCATTCTTCATCGAGTCCTCCTGCGCTGTTCTTTTATACGATAGTCTACGCCATCCCGCAAAGCACCCCCACAACCTCGAGTTCATCCAGATGGCCATCTCTTGCCTGCACTCCCTCGTCGGGGACGAGCCTGTCACCAACGCCATCAACTCCATCAAGCGTATCGTATGGGCCGTCGAACAGTCCATCAATGCGTCAAAATCAACCGGCGCTGTTCCCGATGCCACATCCACCGAGTCTTCGCCGGTGTGGTCCGACGGCCGCTTCCCGACCAACATTCAGTTTCCGTCGCTCGAGGAGAACAGGACCACCGCCACAACCTCCGACGACCTCATCTTCTTCAGCAACAGGGGCTACCCCCAGGAGCCTGGGCCCTTGACGGATTATGCCATACCCATGACTAGCGCGGGTCCGGGTCCGGTGTTGAATCCGTTTTCCGATTTGAATTTCGACGTGTTGACGACGGATCTGTTCAACTTCTTTCCTGTTGATACAAACGCTGCGCCATCCGCGCAAAGATAACCAAGTTTATATAGACTCATCATACCAGCTGGCCACAGTCTAGCTCGTTCTCATCCGTGGTGGGGCCTCAACTGTAAATACAACATTAGGATCTAAGGGATCTCAGTGGCATTTCTATACTGAGCCCATTCAGATTTGTGCACCCTCCTACTAGAAATATCCTGGTCTGGCATTACCTAGGTAATACTATCAGCATAGTTTCCCGTTGAAGTTTACATCATTAAATTAGGCTAAACCACACGGGAATCAAATGCGGTACTAGATTTATTACCTAGGACTATTTCCAATACGGATAAGTACTAGACCTATGTGGACGTCGGTTTGAATTTTGCAAATGCCGCTTATAAATATGGTCTAGAAAGATATTGCTCCTTCTATATCTATACCTAGTTTAACTACCTATATTTTAGACTAACCTAAGTATAGGTGTATCACTTAAGCAATCTCAATATGTATCTTCATATATATCTATGTAGTTTAAACGTTCTTAACCACCATAGGTAGCCTAGACTAGTTCACCTAATACTATAAAATCATAGTATATTTAACCCTTTAAAAGTACCTCTAACCTATACTATATCTTAGTAATTTAATACCTTGTTGATAATTATCTAATAAGATAGAGTATAAAGTAGGAAAATATAAAAGAGAGAATTTAAAGAGGAGAGAGAAAAATAACTAGAAAAAGAGGTAATAAAAAAAGACTCTTCAATAGAGAGAATTAATATATAGGATAGATAGCGCAGTGAGGAATTTAGAAACAGCTAGCCTTGGTTTTAATAATAGGGTGAAGTGGGGCGTTGTGACTTACTGTCGACGCATCAGCTGTTGGCTAAACCTTGCTTTCCGGGCATAGCTGCTGGCAAAGGCGGCTGAAACTGAGTAGGAATCAATCAATCAATCAATCAAAACGGCTTGAGCCGCCCATTGCTTCCTTGCCTGGTGGGGCAACTTCGCCTGTAACTTGTTGGGTTGCAACACTTCTGTTTAGACCTACTTAGTCTAAGTACGTTTAATCCACCTAGTAGATTTGTTAGTAGTAAGTAAAATAGTCTAAGACAAATACTTACGCAAACAGCTCTCCCTCTTGGCTACGTCTGTTGCGACTACTGCGACCACGCTCCCAGCCGCGACCGCGAGTCCCGCCACTGCCGGCTTTCGAACCCCTGAGAGATTCCATAACCGGATCCCCTCCACCTCTACCACCACCCTCACCACCACCTTCGCCCTCACCGCCCATACCTCCTCCTCCCATACCAACATTCGGAGGGAGCATTATTATAGGCACCATACCGTTGGGAACACCAGGATTAGGTTGATCTCCAGGATCAGGTTGGCCACCACCCTCAGGATAACTTGGGCTACCGTGAGGTCCCTTAATTCCAGGGTCCTGCGTGTCAGAGGCTGTGTAGTACCGAGTAAAGGAGTCAGTGGGAGGGCAGTTAGGGGTCACTGGTGACTGTTATTCTAATCTATCTCCTCCCTAAACCTTGATACTATTGTAAAAACCCCTTTTATATACCCTTTAGTATAACGTTATTCTATTCCATAGTATCCCCTAGGCCCTACCTAGTGCCCTACTAGTTCTAAAGCTAGTACTACTTTTAGGAACCTAATATAATCCCCCTTTCTTTAAGGTCTTATCCTTAGGACTTAGTAGTTAATTAGTTAGCCTCTTTATTAATACCCTAGTACCCTACTTATAATACTACTTATACTTTAGTAGAGTCTAAAAACTCTATTAAACTTAGTAGACTACTAGATAGGTAATTATCTCTTTAGTTAATTACTTACCCTTAGCCTTATTTTTATTTTATAGTAGCTTAGTATAGCTAATAGCCTCTCTAATACCTTACTAAGCCTAGCTATTCTATACTTAGGGTATAAGTCTTAAGCTCTTATTACTATTAGTAAAAAGCTACTTACTTTACTATAGAAATACCTTACTTACTTATAGTATTACTTTAGTTACTTACTCTCTTCTCTCTCTTATAGCTTGGTATTTTATTATTTATAAAGTAATATAATTAGCCTTTATTACTTATATCTTTATTTCTTTAGTAGCTAAGCTCTAAGTTATATTATTCTTAGTATAATAATAAAGGTATAATTTATAGTAATAAAAGAGGTACTAGTACTTCTTTGGTATCTCTTATTTCTTTTTTCTTTTAGAGGTATTATTATTTCTTTATAAGCTAGAGTTATTATTATTACTTACTTATATATATATTACTTAGTAAGATAGCTAAGCCTACCTTCTCTTTTCTACTTTTTACTTATTTTTCTTTTTTTCTTTTTTTTTATAATATCTTTATATTATTATTATTTTTTTATTTTTATTATATCTCTACTACTATAGTAGTAATAATAGTACTAGTAATAGTAATACTAATAATAATACTAGTATTAGTTACTTTTCTATTACTACTATTATATTCTCTATACTTCTTACTAATCCTACTATTCTAAGTAGCTCTAGTACTCTCTTTAATCTCCCTTTAGTAGCTCTCTTTACTAATAATAATTACTTTAATACTTCTAGTATTATTAACTCTACTATTATATATAAGGTCTCTTACTATTACTACTTTTAAGCTATAGTAAAGTAGTAGCTTAATATAAAAGATACGATTACTTATCTTCTCTACTATATTAAGATCTAGAGTATATACTTATCTCTCTAGTACCTCTCTACTATCTCTTTACTATTCTAATTATTCTAGCTACTAGTAATAAGTACTTCTATTATACTAGCTAGTATAATAAGCTTTATATCTCTATAAGCTTATCTTTCTCTTTACTATTACTACTTCTATAGCTATTAGTTTACTACTAACCTATAGTAAGTCTTATATATCACTACTATTACTACTCTTACCCTTAAGGTAGTTTTTAAGAACCTCTATAAAGAAGCTAACCCTTACTTTTATTACTACTTTATAAGTATATATATACCTCTATACTTCTCTAGTACCTCTTAGCTTAATCCTTTCTAGAAAGAGATTAAGAAAGCCTAGCTTATAAGCTTAAAGGCCCTTTATGTTACGACCTAACAAGTTACAGGTGATGATGCCCCACCAACAGACAAGGCAGGATACAGGCGGCAACACATTTATATAGATAACAGAATAGGACAAACAGATAACTCCTCAGATATAGAAGAACTATGGTATAAGTCACATAGAGATAAGATAAGCTAATCACTCTGCAGACCTACTAATCAGTCAGTAGATCTAGGTAATTAATTAGTAGAGGTAACTAACTAATTAATAAAGTAAGGAAGTAATCATAACTAATAGACTAATAGAGTTAAGATAAAAGAAAAGAGATTAGAACTTATATATAGGATAGACTTAGAAGTACTTAAGAATAGACTTCTATAGCTCTTTAATAATTAACTTATAAAATATTCTTAGATAACTTTTAGATTTCTTATACCTACTTATCTTTATAAACTACTTCTTAAGCTATATAAGCTACTACCTATCTATTAACTACCTAACTAATCACTAAGTAACTAATATATTAGTAAGAATACTAGTAGGTATAATACTATTAATTATTATTATAGCCTTAGCTATACTTTAGTAGAAAACCTACTATTAGGAATCTAGCTATAATACTTTAATTACTTTTATTAATAAGTTAACCCTATAATACTAATTAATAGTAAAACTATAATATCTTCTTCTAAGACTAACCTATCCTTAAGTATCCCTAAGACTTCTAGGTCTCTAGACTAGGAGCTTGCCTAAGCTATGGATCTTAACAATAAACCTATAATACCTAAAGTTAATTTTAATAAAGATAGCAAGGCTGTCCTTACTATAGACTAGTACATAGCTATATATAAGATAGTTAAGAGGAACGCTAGATATAATAAATAGCTAGCTAATATTATTAATAATAATATAGCCTAAATAGAATAACTCAAGGGAACTAATAACTACAACCTATAATAAATACAGTCTATTATTAATAATACCCCTATTAAGATAGAAGCTAAAAATAGTAAAGCTATTATACTTAGATAAGAAGTTAAGATACTCTAAGCTACTACTAATATTATCTTAACCCTAGTTAAAGGATAAGATAAGCTTAAACTTAACTCCCTAAAAACCTATAATAGCAAAAGTAGATAGCTAAAAGGATTTCTGATTTAAGTTTATACCTATTAGACCTTTTATACTACTAACTTCTATAATAAGACTAAGAGAGTTATCTATACTAGTACCTTTCTATATAGTAAAGCACTCTTATAGTTTAAGCTATTCTAGAAAGAATTTCTTAGAAATAATAAGGAACTAAGTATATGCTTCTATAAGACTTAGTTAATCTTTAGAAGTATAATAGAATTTAAACAAGCTTTAAAGTTACTATTCTAAGATTCTAATAAAAAATAATAAGCTAAGTAAGACCTTATAAACCTTAAGTAAACTAAGGCTACCTTATACTATATAGCTAAGTTCTAATAACTTACTACTAGACTTAATATTATAGATAAATCCCTAATCTTTATATTCTACTAAGGACTTAAGGAAGATATCAAAGACAAACTTACTAAGATTATTAGTACTTTAGAAGACGTCCTTAAATATGTTAAACTTACTATTAAGATTAATACCTACCTCCATAAATAGCAAAAAGAGAGAGGTAAGAACTAGTAACTAAATACTAATATAGGCAAGTGCTATACCTAGGGACTAAGGAACCCTAGTAACCACTAGTAAGGAAGGAATAATAACTAGTAGCAACTATAAAACTAACTAAGTACGTCTTATAGATACTATATAGGACCTATAGATATTAGTATAGCTAGGAAATAAGAGAACTAGCTACCTAAAGATATTAAAACTATTAAATACTATAACTATAAGAAAATAGGATACTATGCTAGAGACTACTAATAACTAAAATAACTCTAGAATAAGGTACTAGTAGAAGGTAACTAATAAATAAATATTACGTAAAAAGAGGTCCCAAACCTATAACTCTTATAGACTACTTACTATAACAATAGCTACCTAACTTACTAGGATAATAAGGAATAAGCAGGCTAGTACCCTAAAGAACCTAAAAGCAAGACTATTACAGTAAGTAAGAAGGCTCCATGCAGCCCTAAGACACCACAAGCTATTAATATTATATAGTAACTTAAATAGCAAAACTAGGAAAAGATTATATACTTAATCTAAGCTTAAGATACCCTAGAAATACTTAAAGATAAGATACCTTAGGACTAAGAAGTTATTAATATAATTAAAAAATAACTACCTAAGTAAATTTAGGTATAAGGTAACCCTATCTACTAACTTAATTTAGAAAATAAGTTTAACTAAGCCTTATATAAAGATATTATTAGATCTTAAGGGAAACCTTAATAAGTTATTACTAGGACTATTATAATAGCTAGAAAGGGAAAAAGGACCTTCTTTTCTCTTCCTTAACTTTGTTACTGTGAAACTATACCTAAGAGTACTATTAAAGTATAGGGAACTAGCTCTAACCAGGAGAAAAAATTAGAACCCTCTTTAGATTAATTCATACTACTAAGTAAGATAGAACGACAGATAGCTAAGTAGCTAATTGAGATAAGTTATATAAACCCACCTATTGCTAAATAGACTAGCACAAACCAGTATATTTAGAACTAGGCTAATGATATTCTATCCTTATTACTCTTACCTACCTATGAATATCAATATAACTTTAATAAACTGCTAGTATTATAAACCTATATAGACTTTAGAGAAAACCTACATATAATTAATACTAAAGAGGAAGCTAGAAAAGAAAGATAACTAGAAATCAGTAAGTATAGCAATAACTAGGAAGTGTACTTCTATAGGATAGAAGACACTAACCTTAAGTACTACCCTATAATACTAACCAAAGAAGAACCCATATTTAGGGATAATAAATAACTTAATAGAAAAGACCCCCTATACTATAAGGTATTTTAGGTAGATTATATCTATAATAAATACTTACTATATTAACTAAAGAAGAGGGAATACTCTTTCTTTCTATAATAATATAATAGTAAACCTACCCTAAAGATTTATAAGAACTATAAAATCAGTATATGGGAAGTCAAGGAATACTGCTAGCTATAGCTTATCCTATAGCTAAGCTTAAAATATCCTATACCATGTATTAACTACCTTATAAGATACTGGTCTAACTACCTATTTAATAAATATATATATTATTATAAAGGAAAAGCATAAGCATGGAGAGAATAAATTAAAGGAGCTCCTAAGGAGTTAAAAAACTCCCTATGCTGCTTATAAGAAAGATACTGATAGCTAAGAATAACACAAAAAACCTTTACACAGTAACTAAGGGAGATAATAGCTATATTATTCTTACTATTTTAATTAATAGCTAGCTTACTAAGGTTATAATTAATAGAAAAGTACAAGCTAATCCTATCTTACCTAGGGTAGTAAATAAATAAAGTATTAAATAGGTATATAAGGAAGACCTATATACCCTATAGATAGTTAAAGAAGCATAAGTTTAGTATAGTAAAGGAACTATTAATAAGGAGACTATATACCTCCCTTTAGTAATCTATAGCTAATACTAAGAACTTAACTTTAATATTACTAACTTAGGAACCATAGATATGATTCTGGGAATCCTATAGCTATAAGAATATAACCCTAATATAAACTAGAGAATAGGCTAACTCTAGTAGAGAGATTTAACTATGAGGCAGCGTTATATACCATAACCCCTAAGTGAACTCACGCAACCAAGGAACTGTATTACTTATATTAAAAGGATTAAACCTGTATAAGATCAGAGTTCTATATTTACAAAGATTACAAATACGTTAGATAGGTAGGATAAATAAAGCTTAGAAGAAGACTGATTAAGATCAATACCTCTTAAACACTAGTAATATATATAACTATTTACTAAAGAATTAGAAATAGGACTACTAGAGTATAGACTATATAACTATAAGATCTAACTACTAGAAAGAAAATACCCTAAGCCTAAGCTAATTTATAGACTTAACCTAATAGAATGAGAAGCGCTTAATAAATAGCTAGATAAGAACCTAGTAAAAGGTTATATTAGACTATTAAACTTACTAGTAGGATATCCTATCTTATTTATACCTAAGAAGAATGGAAAACTATAACTATGTGTTAACTATTAGAAACTTAATAATATCATAAAGAAAAATAGCTACCTATTACCCCTTATCTTAGAACTATGAGATCTATTATATAGAGCAAACTGGTTTATAGTACTTAACCTTAAAGGTGCTTATAACCTTATTAGAATTAAGGAAGGAGATGAATGGAAAACGGTATTTTAAATACGTAGAGGATTATTTAAGACCCTTGTCATGCCTTTTAGACTTACTACTGTACCTACTATATTCTAAACAATGATTAACTACGTACTTAGGAAATATCTTAATATCTTTGTTATCTATTACCTTAATAATATCCTTATATTCTCTAAGAACCTTAAAGAATACAAGAAGTATGTATATAAGGTACTTAAGAAGCTCTAAAAAGCAAAGCTTTTAGTTAAACTAGAGAAGAGCGAATTCTATACTTAGAAGGTAGACTACCTTAGATTTACTATTATACTAGGAGAGATCTGAATATAAGATAAGAAGGTTGAAGTAGTTAGAGACTAGCTAATACCTACTAACGTTAAGGAAATTTAATCGTTTTTAGAATTTGTTAATTTTTATTGATAATTCCTTAAGAACTATGCTACCTATATTAGAGGATTATAATTACTCATATATAAAGATATAGAGTTTAAGTAGATAGAAGAATATGATAAATCCTTTAATAGAGTTAAGGAACTTATTATATCTAAACCAGTTACTAAGATTCTAGACCTAGACAAACCCTTTAAAGTTAAGACTGATACCTCAGACTTTACAATAGGAGGATAACTTAGATAATGAGATAAGGAAGGATGACTATACCTATGCGTATTCTACTTAAAAGTATTTCATGGACTTGAATTAAACTACTAGATCTATAATAAAGAACTTATAGTAATTATTAAAGTATTTTAAGAATAGAAGCCTCATCTATTAGAAATAAAGTATTAGGTAATTATGTATATAGATTATAAAAACCTTATATACTTTATAACTTTTAAAGTCCTAAATAAATAATAGATTTGATAGTTAGAATTCCTACTGGAATATAACTTTAAGATTATCTATTATAAAGGAATAGAGAATAAAAGAGCTAACGCTCTTAGCTAACAACTAGACCTTAAAGTCCCAGTACCAGAGGAAACATAAGTTATCCTTAAGCATGACAAGAATAGTAACATTGTCCTAGCATAGAAACTTATTATAATTAGTACTTGTGTTAATACTAGCATAACTAGAAGAATAATAGATAACTAGATATATGAGATATATAGCGCTAGAGTATATAGATACTAAAAAGTAATAAAAACTTTTAAAAGAATTTAACAATACTACAATAAGTGAGTTATATAAGAATAAGCGGCTTTAGTGATTAAGGACTGTAAGCTATGTAGAAAGAGTAAGAATAGCCCTTATAAGCTATATAGGTATATTTAACTATTACTAATACCCCTAGAGGCATAGTACTTAATCTCTTTAGACTTTATTATTAAACTACTTAAGTTAAGAGAACTATTTATAAAGATATAGTATAATAGTATTCTTATTATTATTAACTAACTTATGAAGTATGCTTACTTTATCTTATATCTTAAAGCTAGTATAGCTAAGGACCTTATATATACTTTTCTTAAGTATATTATTAGAAATTACGGCTTACTAAAAGATATTATATTAGATAGAGATAAACGGTTTACCTTAAAGTTTTAAAAATCCCTAATTTTATAACTCAGTTTAGACTATAAACTATTTACCTTTTTCTACTTATAGACTAATAGATAAATAGAAAGAATTAACTAGATACTTAAATAGTATCTCTAATATTATATTAACTATAAGTAAGATAATTAGGCACTACTACTACCTATAGCTTAATTTACTTATAATAGTACTATTAGAGAAAGTATTAGAAACTTACTATTCTACCTGAACTATAGATTCAAACTAACTGCCTATAAAGAACCTTGCGAAGGACTATAAGTACTGAAAGCTATAGCTAATATTATTAAACTTAGAGAAATTTAAAGTAAAGCAGCCCTAGATTTGGAATTTGTTAGATAATAAATAAAGAAATACGCTAACCCTTTAAGGATTGAGGGACCAACCTTTAAAGAGGGGGATAGCGCATACCTTACATACTGAAACATCAAAACCAAACAGCCTAGTAACAAACTTAACTATAAGAAATTAGAACCTTTTAAAATCCTATAAAAGGTTTTAGATATTAACTATAAACTTAACTTATTAGATATAATAAAACTTTACCTAGTCTTTTATATTATACTACTTAAGCTAGTACTATATAGATTAAATACTAATAACTATATTATTATAGAAGTAAATAAACTAAAATATAAGGTTAAATAAATTATTAATAAATATAATAAGAATAGATAAAAATAATATTTTATTAAATAGAAAGGCTATAGATATAAAGATAACTTATGGGAACCTATTAAGAACCTTTAGCACTCTCTATAGTTACTTTAGGACTTTTAGATATTACAGAACCAGACCCTGAGACCTTAGCCTTACTAAATAATTGCTAGAAAGGATCATTAGGATCCCAATTAGGAATAACACCTAACAAATCTACTATATTAAAACCCCCTATAGATTAAACCTTATAAATAACAGATAACTCTAGTATGATATCTATATTATCTATAAATAATAATACTACGTTACCCTTCTTAAAAACTATTTATTTTGCTTTATGGATACAATCTAGCTTTATAAGCAATATATCTATTTCTACCTAAGCCTTTCTTAGTATAACCGCTCTTTTATAGAGGATTACCTCTTTAGACTCCTTCTTATAATCTAATTAACTTACCTTATCTAGAAGATAATTAACTATTAAAACAAGTTAGTACCTATAAACTAACAAAGGAAAAACATACTTATATATATAAATAGTATCTTAAGTTATATTATAAGATTAACCTAGATAAGTATATTTACTATAAATACTTATCCTAGCTATTATCTTATAATAAAGGCTATTTAAATAATAATAGGAATATGGCATGACTTCAAAACTGAACTAAGTAATTCACAAGGCATAGCGCTTGCGACAAAGAGTAGATAATAACTGTTTTTAGGAAACTTAGGAATCTGATATATTATTAGTAGGATAAAGGAAGAGAGAACTTAACAAACTCCCTAACTTAGGAGTACCTACTTACTTATATAATCTTAAGGATAAGATTGTTAGAGAGGAGACCTAATATTATAACCTAATAAGTTATAGGTAATAATACCTTACTAATAGATAAGGTAGGATATAGGCAGTAATATATTTATATAGATAATAGGATAGGATAAATAGATAACTCCTTAGATATAGAAGAACTATGGTATAAGTTATATAGAGATAAGATAAGCTAATTACTCTGTAGACCTACTAATCAGTTAGTAAATCTAGGTAATTGATCAGTAGAGGTAACTAACTAATTAATAGAGTAAGAAAGTGATCATAACTAATAAACTAATATAGTTAAGATAAGAGAAAAGAGATTAGGACTTATATATAAGATAGACTTAAAAGCACTTAAGGATAGACTTCTATAGCTCTTCAGTAATCAACTTATAAAACATCCTTAGATAACTTTTAGACTTCTTATACCTGCTTATCTTTGTGAACCACTTCTCAAGCTATATAAGCTACTACCTGTTTATTGACTACCTGACTGATTACCAAGTGACTAATACATTAGCAAGAACGCCAGTAAGTACAATACTGTTAATTATTATCGCAGCCTCAGCTATACTTTAGCAGAAAACCTACTGTCAGAAATCTAGCTGTAAGACTTTAGATAAAGGCCTCTAATATGTTAATCTTTAATACTAAATATAAGGTAATATAAAAGAAAAAGGAATAGCTTCTTTACTAATATAAGGTTCTTACTCTTAAGGATACCTACTCTACTATAAAATAGTAAGCTAAGTAAGCTAAGTTATTAGTTAAGAGTACTAAGATTATTACTACTACTACCTAGGACTAGTTTATTATACTCTATAAGTAAACTAAGGCTATTAAGGCCTAGAGTACTCTCTTCTTAGACTAGACTAAGTCCTATACCTATATTATATATCCTTTTCTTACTCTAGTACTCCTTTAGTACTCCCTTATAGTACTAATAATAACCTCTAGTATACTAATAAGATTAACTTCTAAGCTAGTAAATTAGATTCTAGAAAAGATATTACTAATAATAATACAAAAGAGTTTAACTAATAGGCCTTAGTACCCTTTATATACCTCTCTAGTACCCTATTAATACCTCTCTACTATTTATTAAATTAATTACTTATCTCTAAGCTTAGAATACCTAGCTCTTAAGCCTCTCTACTCCTTAGCTCTAGTACTAAAGAAATAATAAAACCTAGCTACCTTATAGCTATATAATTATTAACTTAGTTTCTCTCTAATAAGCCTCTAATAATCCTCTATTTATAATCCTACTATAGTTCCTTTACTATATTTTACTATAGTTCCTAAGAGTTCTTCTCCTCTCTGTACTCTTACTACTTTATTAGATATTATTAGTTTCTCTAGGGGCTCTTATATATAACTATTCTCTCTACCTAGTATATATTCTTTTCTTCTTTCTTAATAAAGACTACCTATAGCTTTATTACTACTCTATAGAACTTCTCTAACTATAATAATAAGAATATATTATAGATATAGTATTATATCTTTAAGTTAAGCTTATATACTTTTTCTTTACTAACTACCTATATAATTATAAATAGCTTTAGATACTTATCTAAGAGCTTTTTTATAGAGCGCTTTTACTATATAAACCTTACTAATAGTAAGACTTTCTCTTCTACCTTAAATACTACTATAAATTACTTTATATTATACTACCTCTTATAGTTTTTATTAGCTATCTCTAGTATATAGAGGATTATAGCTTACTAGCTCTATAATTACTATACCTAGTCTCTTGCTAATAGGACTTCTATTAGTAAGGCCCCTTCTAGCTTTATATTATTTATATTATATAGTATATAGCCTATCAAGGCCTTTACTAGTACTATCTAGATTATACTATACTAAGTACTATTATAAATAAACTTAGCTATTAGTAGTTACTTTACCTAATTACCTTACTTTAAGCTATAGAAAGCTTAAAAGAAGTACTTAATATTTTAGTTTTATAACTTTATTTAACTATCTATCTATAGGCAATAAGCTATACTTAGCTTCTACTTAATAGCTAGTAGGTAATATACTACTAACTAGAAATAGCTAGTAAAAAGAGATTCTTAGTTAGATACTATTACTACTAGGATACTAAATTATAAAAATATCCTTTTAACTAAGAGAGATACTAACTAGTTTACTATTAGAGTCTTCTATATAGGTATATATAGTATATACTTTATAAGTTAGTTTACTATAACTAGGATACTATTATAGCTCTCTTTAGTAAATCCTTTTAACTTAGGTAGCTTAGTAATAAAATTTAGAGTAACCTATTCTTATAGTTAGCTAGGTAGTAGTAGAGATACTAGTTCTCTCTAGGGTAAGTAATAATATAGCTTTATCTATTAATAAGTTATATATATCTAAATATTCTTTATTATATCCTTCTTTATTAATCTCTAGAAGAATATCTATTTAATCCTTTTAAGTATATAGGTTACCTCTAGGTACCCCCTAGCTAGCTTATTATAGAATACTATTATAATTTTTATTTTTAATATATACCTTTCTAGAATAACTATCTTACCTTTATGCTTAAGGACTTTATTCTTTCTCTCTAACTAATTATTCTCTAGCTTTTACTACTCCTTAGAGGTAATTACCTTATTAGCTTACTATACTACTATAGCTTCCTTCTCTAAGCTTAGAGTAAGTTCTTTTAATAGTAATAGGTATACCTCTATTAACCTACTACTAATAATTACTACTACCCTCTAAGTAAACCTACTTAGAAGGCTTTCTAGGAATATACCCTATACCCCTTAATCTTCTATATCTAAAGGCTAATAGTCTAGCTACTATAATAACCTATTAGTTATATTCTCCTTTTCTAGCTAGTAGTTAATTTTAAAGTTAAAGAGAGATAGGTCTTAGAGTAACCTTACTTACTAACTATTAAACTAAAGCTTACTAGTAAGGTAGTAGTACCCTAGGTAGTCTATTAAGAATATAATCCTACTCTAGGTATATAGAAGTTAGTACCTCTAGTATATAGCTATCTCTTAGATTATAAGTAGCTTAGCCTCTAGTATACTATACTATAGTTTAGTACTCTTTAGCTTCCTAGATAAAAAAGTAATAAGGTACTGTTAGTCCTTTACTAACTATAATAGAATAGCTCTAATTATAAAGTTTAATATATCTATCTCTACCTATATTAGTAGTACTAGGTTAAAGTATTATAAGATAGAAGCTTAGATAAATATAACTTAGAGCTTATAAAAGGCTTTAATTACCTTCTTAGTTATTACCTTCTACTCTACTACCTTAGCTATTAATTAATCCATAAGGGGGGTATATACCTTAGAGTAGTTCTTAATAAAGTACTAATAGAACTCTATAAACCTAAGAAAGACCTATATATCTTTAATACTAATAAGAAGTAGCTACTAGGTAATTACTTCTATATAATCCTACTTTATAATAATACCTTCTAAAGATACTATAAACCTTAGAAACCTAATTATCTTAGTATAAAAAGCATACTTCTCTAGGTTAGTATATAGGCTAGTAATATCTAATTAGTATAGTACCTCTTTTATTACTTTTATATAACTAGCCTTATCCTTAGTAAAGATTAAAATATTATTAAGGTATATAATATAGATAATATTTACTAGTCTAGCTAGAGTATTATTTATATATACTCAGAAGGTTACTAGTATATTAACTAGCTTAAAAGGTATAATATAGTACTTAAAATACCTATACTATATCTAGAATACTATTTTTTACTTATTACTAGTATAGATCCTTACCTAGTAGTATATATTCTTAAGGTTAAGCTTAGTAAAATACTTTACCTCTCCTAAGTAGTTAAGGATCTCTCTAATTAGTAATAGTAGTATATAGTTCTTAACTATAACCTTATTAAGGCTATAATAGTCTACATAGAGGTATAACTTACCTCCCTTGTTTAGTATAAATAGGATTAGTACCCCTATAGGGCTCTACAAGGGCTAGATCTACCCCTTACCTAGCGCATTATTAATATACTTCCTTAGCTCTTCTAACTCCTTCTCTATAAGGGGGTAGATAGAGCTAAACAACAGTTCTACCCCTAGCTTAAGGTTAATACTATAAAAGTAACCTTTATCTCTAGCTAGTTTAGTTACTAGGTTTATATTAAATATATATTTCTATTCTTAATATTCTTCTAATAGCTTAAATCTCTTTATCTCCTCTCCCTTTTCTCTCTTTACTATATAAGGTAGTAGCTCTAGTACCCTCTTAGCTCTTCTTATATATAAGTAGTAGACTGATAGGTTATATACTAGTATTACTACTACCTCTCTCTATACTCTCTTTAATAACTTTCTTCTCTAGATAAGTTATAAATACCGTTCTCTTAGTAAGTAAGTCTACCTAATTATTACCTACTTAAGATTTAGCTATATCTTTTACTTCTAGAGGACCTCTAAAATAGTATTATATATATCTATATTACTTACCTAATAAGTATAGAACTATACCTTTCTTACTTCTATATTATCTATTACTTCTATTACTAATACTACTACCCTATAGTTAGGTACCTTACCTCTTTATATCTCTAGTAACTCTACTCCCTCTCTATAAACCTCTAGTAATACCTCCTTATATAATATCTTCTAATATATAACATTCTTATCTACCTTAGGGTTAATTAATATTCTTTCTTTCTTTTATATACCAGCTACTTTAATATATAAGTCTACTTTAAAGTAGTAATATAGTTCCTCTCTCTAAGAAATCTATATACTATTAACCCCTATAGCTACTAACTAAGCTACTAATATATAATACCTACCTATATAATAAGGCTAGTTATACTTATAGTACTTCTCCTTTATATACTCTATTAATATATATCTTAGCTTACTATAGTTAAAGTATATAAGAGAGCTTTAGAAGTACCTTAGGGGTTATCTATACCCTTCTTATTTCTACTTAACTTATAGCTTAGGTATAGGTATATATATAGCTACCCTAGGTATTAAGACTAACTATTACCCTTCTAATTTATCTAAGGGGGTAGCTAATACTAGTACTAAGGTAATAGCTAGGGTCTATTAGTTTCTTCTTTCTTATAGCCTTTACTAATCTTCTATTATTATCTTAGTATATATCTTTATAAGTATCTCTACCCTTTTTACTATATTATTTAGCTCTTAATAAGTAATTAGTAGCTTATATACTAAGATATAGCTTTATAAGTCTAAGAGTAATTAGTTTAAGATATAAATTACTTATCACCTCTTTAGTTAGAGGTTTAGAATCTCTATCTTAACTATTTTATACTAGTTAATAAATTACTAGTACATCTACTTATGTTTTTACTATATCTTATCTAATTCTATAGCCATACTAAAGGCCTATATATTATTATTAATAATACTATTATAGAGCTAGGCCTCTATTTATTTCTAAGTAATTAAGCTAATATTACTACTATACTAAAGGTTAATATAGTTTCTCTAGCTATATAATAGATTACTCTTTAAACAGACTCTTATAAACTAAACTTTACTCTTATTAGCTATAAATTCTTCCTTAGTAATAGAGAATTAGCCTTATAACTTAAAAAGAAAGTCTTTAAGGTTATTTTAGTTACCCTTCTTATATTAGATAGAAGCTAACTACTTAATAAGGGTATTAATATATAGGTACTTAAGCTTTAATTAGGTAGCTATAAGTTCTCTACTAGCTATATATATATTATTAATAGACTCTTTATTTCTAAGGGCTATAATCTATTTAATTATCTTTCTCTTTTTTACTTTAGCTACTTTATTATTAAGAAAAGCTCTTAGCTACTTTTCTATTAACCTATTAAGGTTAGTTATATACTACTTCTTTACTATAGTCCTATTAATATCTAATATAAGCTACTATATTACTAAGCTACCTTACTAAGTAATAGATTAAGATTAGATTAATTATACTAGTATTATTACTACTCTAATAGTTAGTATACTTATAAATAAGAAGAGATTAAAATATATTAGAGGCTATATAGTACTAAATAAAGGAATTAGTAAGAGGGTAGTTAAGAGTTATTAGTAACTATTATTCTAATCTATTTCCTCTCTAAACCTTAATACTATTATAAAAACCCCTTTTATGTATCCTTTAGCATAATGTTATTCTGTTCCGCAGTGTCCCCCGGGCCCCACCCGGTGCCCCGCTAGCCCCGAAGCTGGTACTACTTTTAGGAACCTGACACTGCGCCAAGACAGCCACTGGTAGAAGACACAGGAGAACAGAAATGTGCATTATAATAATTGATATAGAATGTAAGTAGAGGAAAGGATATTGAATTCCTTGTTAGGAGATAAGAGAATAGGCCCTGTGACATGATGGCGTTCTAGTGAGATATAAATACTCCTAGATAATATAACTCCTCTGTAAAAGGCAATATTTTGTAGGTACTAGTTTATAGGTTTAGGGTCAAGACCTAGTCTATGGTTTGTGGTACACGCGCGCTAACACGCCTTGAACATGAAACCTTAGAATGAGGGGTTAACCTAATACAAAGGTGATGTTTTGTTAAATTAAGTAATAGTCTTGGTACAGTTAGGAGCATATATCTCTTCCTCTTGGAAACATACTTCACTTCTCTTATTTTACCCCACTCGCACTGTCGTAAGCAATTAGACTCCACATTTTGTTTGCAAACAGGCAGCCACAGCCAATGACAGACGCTTGGAATAGACGTAATAGCAGGTTCTGGCTCTTCTGAATTTTGAAAGCTTGTGCAAAAGAGGAAAAGCTTTGTACAACAAGGGGAAAGAAATGTCGGCTTGTATTACAAGGCCGCTAACCCTGATCATGTGTGGCATTGCAACAAGCTAACAGCTAATGGGGATAACAGGGACCCCGATGCAATTACTGACATCACCCCTGGGATTGGTAGGTGTGTTATATTCCGTAGCTCATAGTACAGTCTAGGCAGAGGATATGTCAATAAGATAGATATGGTCAAGTGAATTGCATATACCTTGGCGTAGAGGAAGAGGCCTGAAATATTGGTGAAGATAAAGAAGCAAGAAGGCCAACCGGCCGTGGGCTGGCTGGCCAAGTGGCTCATAGAGGCCGGTTATGGTTGGTCCATGGGTCACGTGACCCACCTGACCTGAACAAGAGCCACCGCAGTGAAGGCAAAGCAAAAGCAGCAGGAGTGGCGATACAAATCAGCTAATACTTGAGATTACTAGCTTTCCGAATAGAGAAAGAACATCCGAACAATCTGCCAAAGGCACAACTCCTTCACTGATCTTCAGCTGCCTCCCATGCAGGTTTCTTTTCTTTCATCTGGGTACTTCCCTTTGACAACTACATCATCTTGTGTCTCGTACCTGCGTACACATCTCGCTAACCCACCCACCCCACTTCCGCAAAGCCCCCACCTCCGCAAATCCCCATAACCACCAACACCACCACTATCACCACTTTATTCCTCAGGTCTGCCGCCCACCCATATGCAACTTTCGGCCTCGCTGGATAATTCGGATGCGCTGGATTCATCCGGACTATCCATATTGCCGATATCCGTATTTCCTGATAGCTGGCTCTGCCGTATGGCTGCAAATCGACTGTTGGGGGATGTAGGGGCCTTTTTCCTCCTACAGTTAAGCAGGTTATCTAGCTGGGCCCTTAATGCCCTGTTTTCCTGCTCTATAACAGACCCCTGGAAGAACTCTTCATCATACGCCTTTTGCACCTTTCTAGATAGGTGACGGATAGTATGGGTATCCTGCCCATCCTTACCCAACTGTTGGAGTTGATATAGTTGATGCCGTAGTTCGGCAGGCCGGCGAGGGGTTGACCATGGGATAACAGATACGGATTCATCCCACTGCTGGCTGCCAGCCTGGATGGGCTGGCTGGCCTGGATGGGCTGGTTGGATGCCTTGGATACCAGGGGGTTGGATAGGGGGCGCCTTGAAGAGACCGGCCATAACCCAGCCCCTTTCCAGCCAGCCCTTATATTCTGGCTGGTTATTGCCGCATCTCTGGCCTCTAAATAACAGGCTAGAAATGCCCTTTTGCCAGCCACTGTTGAATCCGTCACTATATCATCCATCGATTCAACCCCCTTCCTATAGGCGTGCTTTAATGGGCTGAAGACAGCCACATCTAGAGGCTGGAGGACTGCAGAGGAGTGCGGCGGCAGATATAACAGCCAGATGCGATGCTGCCAGCATTTCCACATGAAGTCAGTGGTTATATGGCTGTGATGCCCATCTAGAACCAGCAGTCTATATGCCCCTGGTTGGCTGGGTTGGGTATATGGGATGAAGACCTTCTCCAGCCATCTAAGGGCAGTCTGGTCAGTCGTCCAGCCATTATCAGTATATGTGAAGTGCCACCCTTCATATCTAGATAGGTTGGATGGGAACCACTGGGTCTGGAGGGACTTGCCCTTATATATAACCAATGGGGGTATGCGCTGCCCATCAGCAGACACACATTCCAACAGTGAGATCCATGCCCTGGATCCAGGCTGTTTTTTCTGGATATATCGCGATGCGGCAGAGCCCAGCACCAGCCCATTAGTCCCTTTGCCCTCCATGATGCCAGTCTCATCCATATTCCATCGGTTGGATGGATGGATGCCCTTGATCTCTGGGATATCCAGACGATCGAGGAATTGCTGGATGATTTCTGGCGAATGGGCTCGCCAGCGCCTGGCATCTATCGCCCTGGATCGCTTGGTCCGGATTAATGGGTTTCGCCGCAGAAATCGCCGCATCCACTTCCTCCCTAGAGGTTGCTGCCCATCGCCCAGCATACGCTCTGCCAGGCCCTTCAATTGCCCATGGGAAATAGGGCAGCCCAGAGCTTCCTGGGTTAATATATAGGCAACCAGATTATCCTCCTGGGACTGGGTTAAACGCTGCATATCGGCAAAAGCAGCATTCCTACTTTGCCTACCCCTTTTCAGCCGATAATAAAGGGTATGGTATGGGATGCCCCATTGCTGGGCAGCCCTACTGATAGGGCGCCCATCTCGCGCATCTGCCAGCGCCCGTTGGAGCTCAAATTCGGAGTATTGCTTAATGATGGGTTGAAGAAGATATCCTCAAAAAATGGCGTTGTTTGGCGATATATGGCAATTGTTGTGATAGTTTGAAAAAGGTGGTGATGTTGATGGAAGAGGATAGATGCGGCATTTTCGGCATTTGCGGAGGTGGGGGCTTTGCGGAAGTGGGGTGGGTGGGTTATTCGTTGTTGGGGCTTTCGTTGCTGCCGTTTTTGTTGAACCACGTCGATGGAAGATCATCAGACAAAACTTTTGATACAGCTTTATGGAGAAATGGATACTTAAAGGAGGTCCTTGTCGCAATCTTGGGCTTGATGGGTTTCCGTCTCGCCATTATGACTGTACAGGAATTGCGGTCGAACCTAAGGAGGTGAATATGCTTGAGAAGGGCGATAAGGAATAGCATTTGTTGTCTAAGCCGGAGCAGATCGTTGTCATTGAGTAGTTATATGGACATCTTATGATGCCAAGGTCCTCCTTTAGACGGCAGCGAAGAGAAACAAGAAGTGTCCAATGAGGTGTTAAGTTTGGGTCATGCTTGGAAAGTGGCCTGATCAGCGACATCGCACGGCAACAAACTTTCGTTTAAATGAGACTTAAATTACATCTAGCTTGGCCATGTGATTCTTGGTGTGCGATAAGTCACGCATTAGAAAGTGCAAGAAACAACAAAGCTTGCCATGGCAGCAGGACAACTCGATATGCAGGCCAATCAGGATGAAAGCAACACAACATTACATTACTAATACGTATGCACCCTTGTAACACGCCAGCATACTGTTAATGCCGAGCTATGTATAACGACGTGGCGGTACTTTCACCGGCTGCAAGTCCACTGCATGCAAGTCACGCAAGGTGGCAAGGATGAATGTAGCTTGTAAGCGAATGGTTTGTCAAGGCAAACAGCGCCCGTGAAGTATCGCAAGACGTTTGTGCCAAGCGCAATTTTCATTGTTTTGCGGGCGTAATTGCGTTTGTGTGGTACATAGAGAAGGGATGGTCTGTTGGCGAGTGCTAGCGCCATGCTATCATTCATCTAGCGCACCAAAATCCTGAAGCTTGTGAAGCAGTTGCATCTAATACATATGGGGATAAGAATCCAAATTACATGGTGATTGGATCATCCACGCACTATCCCTGTACTATCCACAGTCGCCTGCGTTGCAAGGCAATCTTGCACAGTGTCAGGTTCCTAAAAGTAGTACTGGCTTTGGGGCTGGCGGGGAACTGGGTGGGGCCTGGGGGATACCGCGGAACGGAATAATATTATGCTAAAGGGCATACAAAAGGGGTTTTCACAATAGTATTAAGGTTTAAAGAGGAGATAGATTAGAATAATAGTTACTAGTAACCCCTAACTACCCTCTTACTAACTCCTTTACTTAATACTATATAGCTTCTAATATATTCTAATCTCTCTCTATTTATAGGTATACTAACTATTAAAATAGTAATAGTACTAGTATAATTAATCTAATCCTAATCTATTACCTAGTAAGGTAGCCTAGTAATATAGTAGCTTATACTAGATACTAGTAGGACTGTAGTAGAAAAGTATTATATACCTAACCTTAATAGGTTAATAAAGGAGTACCTAAGAGCCCTTCTTAATAATAAAGTAACTAAGGTAAGAAAGAGGAAGATAATTAAATAGATTATAGCCCTTAGAAATAGAGAGTCTATTAATAATATATATATAGCTAGTAGAGGACCTATAGCTACCTAGCTAGAGCCTAAGTACCTATATACTAATACCTTTATTAAGTATTTAGCCTCTATCTAATATAAGAGAGGTAACTAGAATAACCTTAAAGACTTCCTTTTTAAGTTATAAGGCTAATTCTCTATTACTAAGGAAGAATTTATAACTAATAAGAGTAAAGTCTAATTTATAGGGGCTTACTTAGAGGATAACCTATTATATAGCTAGAGGAGCTATATTAACCTTTAGTATAGTAGTAATATTAGCCTAATTACCTAGAAATTTACCCATATAAACTCATTTATATAGCTAGCTGCCTTTTTCTTTTCCAAGGCACTTTTTGTCTTCAATTACTCATCTACTCAACCCACCTGGTTATATTAGTTAATCTTTCAAGAAACTACTAATCTCATCTAGCATACTTCTAGGCCCCTGCCATAAGCGATATGGAGAGGCCGAACTACCTGCTCATGTTGCCAGTCAAGAGAATTACTTAGGGAACCCAGATCGTATTCGATTTATCTTAGCCGGCATGCTTAAACTGTCGCGAGAACTTTCGCTGACGCGATGACTGCTAGGCTAGAAGCCTGCTAGGAATTTTAAATAACAATCAATCCGTCCTTCTTTTTTCTGGTCGAGACTGTCCATCAATTCATCTCATTGTCTGCGTCTCTCTCGGACGCCACGAACCAGGCCCGTGTGTCTGAAGCCGGAAGTCGCTACTCATATCCCGACAAGCCTTGAAACTGGTCTTTGATGGCTCTCCTATTCCTATTTTTGGTTCTGGGCTTTAGGTGAGTCCTGTTCTCTCTGCTGCGAACCCTTACGTGTTTATCAATCAGTAAGACTCACAATATCAAAAAGCTCTGTTGCCGTCCAGGCATTTGTCGAGTCCCACTACTGGGGCACCTCGACCCCCTTCTTCCCGGTGCCGTCAGAGATCAGCCCTGCTATACCTTCCGGCTGCCAGGTCACCTTCGTACAAGGCATGATGCGGCACGGCTCCCGGAATCCCAACGCCGCCAAGCTAAGGCAGTTTGAGGCCCTTATCAAGCGCATCCAGAGGAGTGTCACCCACTACGACCAGCGCGTTAAGTTTCTTCAGACCTACGACTTAAACTTCGACGTAGACCAGCTCACACCGTTTGGGCAGACGGAGACTGTTGACTCCGGGAAGTCATTTTACAAACGGTACCAAGCTCTCGCCCACCATAACGAGCCTTTCATTAGGAGTATGGGCGAGAAGCGTGTAGTCGATTCGGTCACTCTTTGGAAGCGCGGTTACTATCATGATATGGGCGATAAGGCACTAACCATGGTACCTACTCATGTCATCCCCATCACGGAAGGTTTCAACAACACGCTACACCACGGTACATGTACAGCTTTTGAAAAGGATTACGGTGCTCGCGGCAAGGAAGCGCGGAAACCATGGGTTGCGAAATTCACACACCCAATCACAACACGGCTAAATGAAATGCTACCTGGGGCACATCTAACAGCTGCTGACACTCTCAACTTGATACAGCTATGCCCAATGAACACAGTCATTCACAACAAAAGGTCAAAATTTTGTGATCTCTTTACACCAGAGGAGTGGATGGATAATGAATACTTTGAGACACTCTATAAATACTATAGCTGGAGCTATGGTAATCCGCTAGGGCCAACACAAGGTGTGGGCTTTACTAACGAACTCATCGCGCGGTTAACGCGTCAGCCGGTGGTCGACCATACATCGACTAATACAACGCTCACAAGCAATCCAGCAACATTCCCACTTAACAAGAATATATATGTCGACTTTACCCGGGGTAACACTATGGTGTCTGTCTATAGTGCGATGGGGTTATACAAAAATGTTCGGCCGCTGAGTACGACAAGGAGGACACCGGCGTTGGATGCTGGAGGTTTCCAAACCAGCTGGTTGATACCGTTTGCAGCGCGTATGTATGTGGAGAAGATGAAGTGTGGCGGGCGGGACGAAGAGATGGTGCGGGTACTAGTTAACGACCGCGTTATCCCACTATCTGGGTGTGGCGCTGACAAGCTAGGCATGTGCACGCTGGAGCGGTTTGTAGAGAGCATGGCATTCGCAAGGAGTGGAGGCCACTGGGATCAATGTTTCAAATAACAAAACCACTCTAACGCGAAAGCCAGCCGTAGAGTTACATATTCAACACCATCAGATTCCTATTAGCTAAATTAACTTACTACACACTTTTGATAGTTTTAAGTATATACCCAGTTAACAGTTCCAAGTAACCACAGTCTCCTGGATCCTGCAAAGATGCCTCACTCACCCTGCCCACCACAGATCGCGCGATGTTAAGGCGGCGGGTGATCTGGCCGCACTTGAACCAGATTGGGGAAACCTTTAGTGTGTTGGAGGACTTCCCGTCTGCCACGAACATACCTGGTGTTCTTCACAAAAGGCTGCTCCTTTCCAGGTTCTTTGTACAGCTGCTCGTACATCTCAATGGTTTGGGCAATGCTTGCTAACATTGGATGCTGCGTAGTTGGGTTCTATACCTTGGGTCACGAGGTATCTGGCTCATCATGACTCGTGAGCGCTCACCTGTTATTCTTGATCAGCATGTGATCCTACAAAAGTCGAGAGTTGATCCGAAATTTGATATCTGCTCATAGAAACACGCCAAACCGACGTCCTTTTGTCAACTTGAGTGCAAGAAAAGACGAATCCAGATTCCGTTGAAGCAGGGATAGAAAGTGTAATTGTGCATTGCCACGGCGTCATATAGTAATCCAAACTATCCCTCGCGATGCATGCCACTCATCAATACTTGCCTATCGCTTGTTCACAAGCGGGTCCCCGATGGCGGAAGTAAGATCTCAAGACATCTACAGAGATGTAAAATGAAGCATATGTAGATGAACCCTGTTGCGGTGCGCCGTTAGCAACAAAAACAACAACAGTACTGGAAAGTGGTCTCTAAAGACAATGTGCCAATGCAGCAGGTTTCTTTCCAGCGCTTTGGCCTTGTAACCTTGGCCATGAGGTCAAAGCTATGTAAGACACAGCTGGTTCCGGCTGCCGCAGCACCCCGCCCAGCTGGCCTCCCTCCCCCACCACCACCAACTCGGCACCGACGGAAGCCGCGAGGACGGCAAACAACGTCGACGAAATCGTGGCGACAAAGCTTCCCGTCAAACAATCAACCTCCCCCCAAAACCTTCAGTCTCAACATTCGAACTGCCCTCGTGTATCCCCCGCAAATCCTCGAAAGTGCGCCGTCAGTACACCGACCGAGTATCACCCCGTCCAAACACCGAAACCGACCAACGCAATACGAACCGACCGAAGCCGAGCCCGCCAATCCAGCCACGATGGAAGACGTCCCGCTCGAGCACGGGTCCCCGGCGCACCTCCTCCCGCCCAGCTGGAAGACCCAGGTCACCGCCTGGCTGGCCGAGGACACGCCGACCTTTGACTACGGCGGCTTCGTGGTCGGCAACGACGCGCGCACGGCGACGCTCTGGGGCAAGTCGGGCGGCATCGTCGCGGGCCGGCCCTTTGTCGACGAGGTCTTTGCGCAGTGCGGCTGCGCCGTCGAGTGGCACGTCAAGGAAGGGTCGCACGTCGAGCTGCGCGGCCACGGCGCCGCGCCCAAGGGCAAGATGCGCGTCGCGACCGTCACCGGCCCCGCGCGGGGGATCCTGCTGGGCGAGCGGGTGGCGCTCAACACCCTGGCGCGGTGCTCGGGCGTCGCGAGCATGACGCGGGGCATGCTGGTGAACCTCCGCGCGGCGGGGTACGCGGGCGTCCTCGCCGGCACGCGCAAGACGACGCCCGGGTTCCGCCTGGTGGAGAAGTACGGCATGCTCGTCGGCGGCGCCGACGCCCACCGGATGGACCTGAGCTCCATGATCATGCTCAAGGACAACCACGTCTGGAGCAAGGGCAGCATCACCAACGCCGTCAGGGCGGCCAAGAGCGTCGGCGGCTTCAGCCTCAAGGTCGAGGTCGAGGTGCAGACCGAGGACGAGGCGGACGAGGCCATCGCCGCCGGCGCCGACGTCGTCATGCTGGACAACTTCACCGGCGACGGCGTCAAGGTCGCCGCCAAGAGCCTCAAGACCAAGTGGGCAGGCAAGAAGCACTTCCTGGTCGAGGTCTCGGGCGGGCTGACGCTTGACAATGTCGAGGACTACGTGTGCAATGGTGAGTCTCCCCCCCCCCTCTGGTCCGGCTGGCTGGGCCTGCGTCGGGTTTGGGCCGCTAACGGGAGAACAAGATGTGGACATTCTTTCAACGAGCGCCATCCACCAGGGCGTGCCGCACGTCGACTTCTCGCTCAAGGTCGAGCACTAGCCGTAGCGGTTGTAATCGATATGTGAAGCTGAACTTTCCGTCTTTCGTGATTTATATGAGGCGCCCCCCCCCCCCTGACCATTTTGCCTCTTGTGGCATGCTCATTGGTCAGAACCCCAACTGTCTTTTTCTCCGGTAACATGGTTCCTGGGCAGACCTGATGACCCTGACAATCTGACTTGTTTCCTCGTTCCCTCCTTCTACAGCGTCAGGACCGTGGGCGACCGCCACTTGAATCCCCCCCGCCCCCCTTGCGTTCTGTGAATCCCGTGCAAAAGAGCCTACCCGACTTTGCTTTCCACGAAGAAGGCGGGCTGGATGCACATTAGATCTGGGTCATGGGACGTTTTAAGCCTCGTTCAACATCTTTGTACAACAATAAATACTCTTTTGGTGGAGATGGAACCTCGACGGCAACTGCAGAGTAGCTTATACGAACACCATCTCAATCATGGTGCTGTTTCTTGGTGACAGATACTTCAGAGATCATGCCACGGCTTCCGTGAAAAAAAGCCCATGATAATCTGCCAAACCAAGCCACCCTTCAAGATGGTTCCGTCTCTCTCACCCTACGACTTTCCCCTCGGCCTTGAGCAGCTCCTCGGCCATGTCCCTCAGCTTGAACTTCTGGATCTTCCCGCTCGGCGTCTTGGGGTACTCGTCCACCCAGAAGACGTGCTTCGGCACCAGGTGGCTCGACAGGTGCTCCCGTACCCACCGCCGCACGCCCTCCTTGGTGATGCCCCTGTCCCCCTCGCCGTCCGCGGCCCACCCCTTGCGCGGGACCACGAAGGCGGCGACGCTCTCCCCGAGCTTCTCGTCCGGCACGCCCACCACGGCCGCCTCCTCGACCCCGTCCATCTGGAAGAGGCAGTTCTCCACCTCGAGCGGGTGGATGTTCTCGCCCGCGCGGATGATGAGGTCCTTGATCCGCCCCGTGATCTCGACGTACCCGTCGTCGTCCATGCGCGCCTCGTCGCCCGAGTACATCCACACCCGCCCGTCCGCCTCCTCCCGCCGCACCTCCCGCGTCCTCTCCTCGTCGCCCCAGTACCCCTTCATCACGAGGTACCCCGCCGCCGCCAGCTCCCCGCGTTCCCCGCGCGGCACGACCCGCCCCCGGTCCAGCGGGTCGACGATCTTGACGGCCGTGTGCGGCATCGCGCGCCCCACGGTCCCCGTCCGCTTCTCGAACGCGTCGTCCGGCGCCGTCATGCAGCTCACGGGGCTCGTCTCCGTCATGCCGTAGCAGATGACCAGGTCCCGGAGGCCCAGCGTCTCGTACAGCCTCCGCATGAGGCTCTCCGGCACCGAGCTCCCCGCCGCGATGCCCTTTGTCAGACCTCTCGGCATGTCCTCGGGCCTCGCGGCGTTCCCCGCCGCCAGCGCCTCCATCACCGCCACGAACATGGTCGACACGCCGTGCAGCCCCGTGGCGTCGTAGTCGGCCGCCATCCTCACCGTCGCCGCCGGGTCGAACGCCGGGCTCGGGAACAGGATCCCCGCCCCCGAGGTCGCCGTCGCCATGTACCCCAGCACGCAGCCGAAGCAGTGGAACAGCGGCGGCGGCACGACGATCCTGTCCCCCGGCACCAGCCCCATCCTCTGGGCGATCAGGTAGCCGTTGTTCAGGATGCCCGTGTGCGTCAGCATCGCCGCCTTGGGCTGCGACGTCGTCCCCGACGTGAACTGGACGTTGATCGTCTCCCCCGGGTCCAGCGGCGCGTCCGGCACGACGGGCGCGTCGGACCCGTCCATCAGCACCTCGTAGGGCGTCAGCGCCCTGAACGCGGGAAAGTCCACCAGCGGGTGCGAGGCCGCGTTGTCCAGCACGATGACGGTTTTCAGACTCGGCACCTGCTCGCTCTCGACCTTGCCCTTGTCCAGGTCCGGTACCAGGGTCCGCAGCAGGTCGAGGTTGCTCCGTCCGCGGCACGGCTTGTACGGCAAATCCGTGACTTTTCCGATGACGAGCACCTGGACGCCCAAGTGCCGCAGCGCCGCGCCGACCTGCTTCGCATTGAATCCAGGGTTCAGCGGGACCAACACGGCGCCGAGCTTGAAAGCGGCGTAGGTGAGGGCGGCGAACTCGGCGCCGTTGCCGAGGGAAACGGCGAGGCGGTCGCCCTTGCGGATGCCGAGGGTGCGGAGGGACGAGGCGAGGGTGTTGGAGAGGGCATCGAGGGAGGCGTACGTCAGCGTCGTGGTCGAGGCGGGCGGCAGCGGGGTTGATGTGGAGGCTGGCGATGAGGTGAGGGCCGTGGGCGCACGCGCAATAACGGCAGGAAGGTCGCCATGAAGGGATACGACTTGAGAAAAGTGTTGGGGGATGGTCTGCGTGAGAAGCGGTGGCTACAAAGAGTGTCAGCGTATCCAGCCAGACAGACCCGTGCCTGTGTGGGCGAGACGGAGCGAAACCATGCTGGCTATGAGAAAAGTCCCAAATGACAAATCTACCGAGCTCTCACTTGACGTTGGCTACACCCCTCAACAGCAGAAAGGTAATTAACCATACCTCACTCGGGCCCTGGCTAAAGCTTAGCCCTTGGTAGCTGGAAGAGAGCCTTCTCCGCTGTGATGCCACGCCGGCGGCACCTCTCCGGCACGTTGCCCTGGGCAATCCCCTACGCGCCACGAGACCGGTCGCGAGGCGTGTGCAGGCCGTTGAAGGCATCGTCGTTTACCGGCGGTCAACCTCGGCTTTGGGGAGGGTCGAGATCACAGTGTGAACCAGGCTTGCAACGTGAAACTTGGAATCCAATGTAATTAGTAGGTAGGCAGGCAAGGTGGGCGTGCGTGCGAGCGTGCGTTTGGTTCTTGATCCTTGTTACGTGATCATGTCTCGCTTCTCAACGTTTCCCGACTTTCGGCTCGGCGGTTTTTTTGCTTCTGCAATGGGCCATCCCAATTCCCGATCATCTTCACCGGTTAGACGAGAGGGGGCGGGTAGGTTAGGTAGTTTTGGCCCTTGAAGCGGCGGCCGCGTCTGGCCGTTTGACGCCCCCATTGCCCCCCGAACCGGGTTGGGGTACATGTCTTGGCAGAGGGAGGGGGGAGAAGGGAGCTCCCTTCCCCTCCCCCCGGCTACAGCAGGTGAGATGCTGGATGCCAAACCACGAAATGCGGAGAACCGGTGCGGGGTCACGCCCGCCAGACAAGACAGGGAACAACTCGCTCGAAAAAAAAAAGGGGGGGGGAGCCGCGGGCATAAAGCGCTGTGCAAGTCCCGTATGACGCGCAGCGATACACTCGTCTGCCTGGGCAGGTTACGAAGATGTGGCATGCCATACATAATCCATCGTGTCTAGTGTAAACCCTGCACCAGGGTCGGGAAGGCCGGCAAACGCAGCGCAATGCCTGTTTGAAGCCCAAGGTTCTGATGGAACTCACTTGAAAAGCTGAGAGCGTGTTACTGTGCCGCTCCGAGTCTTCCCACCCATCATCTTATAGAATCGCTTCATTGTTTTCAAAACTGCTTTTGGGGGTATATGTATCACCATGCTAGCAGCTGCCGTCACTCGTACACCCTAGACTCCAGGCTCCTTCCAGACCATAATGCGGCCTGTTCACTCCATTCCAATCCTCTTTTCCGCGAGGGGATCTTCTGCTTGCTCTTCGTCGCCTATATATGTATGCCACAAAAAAAAACAATTCAACAAAACTCTATGCCGAAAAGCTCCATGCTCTTCCGATCCCTCTGGGGTATGCAGTTTGTATGTGGTTCTCTTCGCTCCCGCCAAACAAAAATTACTCAACGAGTCGAAGCGGGCATTTCTGAAACATGCCAAATCTGCGACATTGGGTGACGCCGCTCAGGATGCTGAATAGAGAAAGAAAAAAAAAGAAAAAAAGGAACACGCGCCGAACAAGGAAGTCGCATCGCCACTGTCGTACCTCGGTGAAGCGTCTATGACTCCTCCTTCGGTTCGCCAATATGACGGAGCTCTTCTGGCTTCCAGGTACCTATCATTCGTTAGTCAGTCAGTTTCGAGATGGTTCGCGTAGGGTTCTCAAAGCTCACCCTCAAAGTCGTGCTTGACAAAGGCCATAGGGTCGTCGTACTCCTTGGCCCCCATCTGTTGAACGCCAGGACTGAAGCTGGTGATGGGAAGCACCACAACGTCGCCCACCTTCTTGGACGTCTCCATACCCGTGAAGTTCCTCCAATCGATGGGGCCCTTGGAATCCTTCATGTTGAAGTACCGTGCGTCGTTGAAGTAATCGAAAATGGTATCCGTCCAGACAGCAGGGCCAGTAAACTCAACGACGTTCTTGTCGATAATCGTGGTCAGCTTGCCCTCCTTCTTCCGCTTCAGAGTCTCCTCGGTGATGCGGACGACAATCTCGCGCAGCACAGGGTGGCCGGGCTTGGCCTGGATGGTCCACTGGCAGAACTGGATGCGGCGACTGTACCAATCCTTCCAGTCGGGGCGATCAGGGTCCGCCTCGATGCCAATGACGAGACCCACGCTCTCGCGCGGGATGCGCTCGGGGACCCATTCGAGAGCGGAGCGGATGGCGTAGGTATCAATGTCGGTGTAGATGCCGCCGCGCGCGAGCAGGATCAGGTACCGGAAGAAGTCGGCTTTGAGGACGGGCAGAGGGAGGGCGTCGTAGGCATCGAGGACCTCGGGGACGGACGCGTAAAAGAGGCGCAGCAGGTTCACGGCGACCTTGTCGGTGATGACCTCGTGGACGAAACCAGGGTGCTGTTCGGACCAGCTAGCCTCCTGTTCCCGAAAGTTGAACTCTTGGTCGGCGGGCGTCCACTTCCATGTCTGCCAAATGTAGGCCGGGAAGCGCGTCTCGGGGTCGTAGGGGTATTGGTACGCCAGCTTGTCGTACAGCGACATCTTGGACATGTCCATCATGGGCTTCTGCGCCGCGACCTTGGGGGCCGAGGGCTTAATCTCGTCGTTGGTCGAGGCAGTGGTCGAAGACTTTTTGGAGTCTGCCGTATCATGGTTGGAGGCAGCGACGGCTGGTTTCGCGACGGTGGACGATGTGTCGTGGGAGGAGGATATTAGGTAGAAGACGACTAGGAGGAATGCAGCCACTGCGATGGCTCTCCGAGGAGTAAGCATTGTAAGCTGCGCAGAAAAGAGTGTTGATTTGGGACAGCCGTATAGTCGACTAGATAGTCATGAAGAAGGCGGATATCCTGTTGGTCGGGTCGTGTAAAAGGGTGTGGTGGTGAGGATAGTCGACTGAGGCAGAAATGAATGCGCCCGTGATTCTCGGGTGACGGAAAAGCTGAAGGTGTCGAGTCGAGTCGAGTCAGTCGGCAGGTCGCAGACTCTGGCTAGGGCTCGAGGATTGCTACGAAACCAAGATCATGTCAGTCTGGAAGTGATTGGGACCAAATAGATGATGGGCGGTGGATCGGGACGCAACGCAAGAAGGTAAGGATCGTGGGCAGAGCTGGCAAATGAATGAAGGTGGTTTCGGTCTGGGCCGGGAGGGAACTCGTTGAAAGGGGGAGGGAGGGAGCTTGTCAAGGGTTTGGTTGTGGAGGAATAAGCTAATAGTAGCGGATAGAGGATAGGTAGAGAGGACGTGGGCCTAGGGACGTACCTAGTGGAAGAGGAACAAACAACTCAGGGATTCGGGCCCGTTAAACAATTGATTTGGGAGAGGAAGAGCTGGAAAGGAAGGTTTCGACTCGAGGATGAATTTGGGTTTCCAAGGGATTGCGGGCGCTATAGCAAATCGATGTTGGGAAAAAAAAATCTTAGGTTATCTGTCGTCGGTCTATTCAGGGGTAGACGTTGGGAGGCACAATTGGCGTGAAGCGCTAGCGTGAATTCTCTTTCTCGCTTTTCTCTCTTTGTCGGGTACCCTTCTGCTGATTGGGTGATGAGTCGTCTTCCTGTTCTCTTCTCTTTACTTTTTGTTTTTATTGTTATATTTTTGAACCTTTGAGGGGGGTGGTCCGGCGAAGGCGATGGGGCTGTCGTTGCTGCGGCTGCGGGTTGACGCCACGACTTGGATGACGGTGGGTTGTCGGGTTACGTATAGGTAGAACAACCAAGGGGGGGAGAAGACAAAATGTGGATCGTTAACAGGGTGTGTAGTGTGGTGTGGTCTGCTGCGGTGGTAGGGCCCCAATCAAAGATGACGAAGTGTGCCGACTATCTGTCAACAAGAGCGACTGGCCCCTGGGTATGATGATAGGTACAGTATCCGTAGAACTGCGAAAGATGCGAATCTCCTTGGGGGACACCAAACGGCAAGGAGACTTGGCACGCGGCGGGTCTTTAATAGGTAGCTGGCGCACAAGGGAGGCAGGCAAGCACGAAAGAACCAATTCGGGCAGGGTGGGAAAGAGGAGGGGAGAAACTCTACAGTACCTAGGTACCTTAGGTACACCTACCTACCTACCTACGATGTACTTAGTAGGGGGTGGTTGAACAAATCATCCAAAAAGCTGCTATCGAGTGGCTCCTTCCTTTTTGCCCCATTTCCCTGTCTGTCTATCCGTACTTACTTGTACAAACGGATACGTCTGTCGATGCCGCGGCCAGTGGGGGTACCTAGGTAGGCAGGTAGGTATGCATGCACGTACGAGGTATGTACCTCCATCTAGGTAGGCACCTACCTGGGTATCGATCGAGGCGACAAGGAGCCTCCCGCGTCTCAACTTCTTTCGAGTCCCGAGTCCTGACCCTCGACACGCGTGGGATTTGAGGACTCTCCGTGTCTGGCTCGCATCATGTTTTGGAACCACACTACTGCACAGAGTGCTTCCGGCCGCGCCGCGCCGCGCCTCGATGATGCTACCCAATCGCGACCCGGCGGGACAATCACAGGGTGGCACAGGGGCAGCAAGGTGTCGATACTGTACTGTAGGAGATGCCGCGGCAGGTGCCTAGGTAGCTGCGTGATGGACGACAAGACAAGATGAATGAGACAATGTGCGCGCGGATACATACTACATGGTACAGCAACCCTACATAGTACTGAAGGAGCCAGTGGGCAGTCAATCGAGAAGTAGGGTCCTTGCTGCCCCCTCCACCGGGGATTGCGGTCCACACTTACAGGTATTCTATGCTCGGAAGAAGCTGCCGAAGGCGAGGGAGTATCGAGGCCCAGGTCGCATACGACTGGGGCAGTCTCATGTCAAATGTGCCGCTGACCCTCCCAGATCCTTCTCAGATAAGCCCAAACTCTCTCTCTCTCTTTCTCCCTTTCTTAGAGTGTTCCGTGATTATCGCACCGGGGGGGGACGATGCCACGTATACATTCCAACTCGAAGGTAGCAGGTAAAATGCCGGTGCACTTTTGGTATTTTGCCGGTATCTAACCCCTTTTGGCAGGCACTGCCACCACCGCCACCCAGCCCGCCACCTAACCTACCACCGCCAGCCAGGCCACTGCTAGCCTACTACCACTGTAGAGATTAATAACCTATATAAAAAATGCAGTTTTTATAGTAAAACTACTATTACTAACTAAAGCTTGTAATACCTAATATTTAAGCCCTAACTTTTAAAGAGTATTAGTTATATATATGACTTTACTATTATAACTAAGGTATTACCCTTTATTAAAAAAAGTAATATTATAATTATACCTAACTTAATATTTATTATAATTAAGCGAGTAACTACTTATTATAAGTAATATAGTATTAAGTATTAATAAAATAATATAATTATACCTTTATTAATAAGATCTAATATATTAATAGTATATAGATATAGGAGGTTCTAAATAGTAAAGAACTTTATAACTATAAGCTTATTACTTAAAAAGAGATTACTACTATTACTATATTCTAGTAGCTAAGTAAAGAGGAGGCTGCTTTCAATATAACCTATAAGGGCCTCTGATAAAAGTTAATTATTAAATATATTAAGAAGCTCTTTATTAGTAATAATATAACTTTATATAAGATTACTACCTAGCTAGTTAATATAGAGAAAGTTATAATAATTAACTAATATATATATAATCTCTTATATAAGATCTATAAGAGTAAATTTAGCTTATTATTATTTATATAACTCTTTATATAATAACTATAAGAATATAATAATATTATTTTTTACTTTATTTACTATAGTAATAATAAGAAAATTAATAGTATTTTTAAATATATTAATTCTATCTTAAAATACTAAAAAGATATCTAGAGTTATTAACAATAGATAATATATATAAGGTATATAAAAGGTATTACTAACCTTAGTTATTTTTCTTATTTTTAATATATTATTATAGTAAGGAAACTACTTTTAAATACTACTTTTCTAAGTAATAAGCCTTACTACTATTAATAGTATTTTTAATATATACTTTTACCTTATATCTACTAAGATAACTAACTTTCATTACTAGATACTACTATAACTTTATTAACTTCTATAAGATAGTAATATCTCTAATCCTAGTATTATAATTACTAATTTTTATACTAGATTAAAGCATACTACTATAGAGGTCTTTTTAAATTTAGAGTAATAGCTTTATATCTAATATATAATAAAAAACATAGGTTTAAATATAAAGAAGAAGTAGAAAAGCTTATAAGCCCTTAAAGCTAATAAGGCTATAGCTACTACCCTTATTACTAAGGCTATCTAATAATAATAATAATAACTATAACTATAATTATAATAATAGTAATAATAAGAGAGTATCTAAACCTCTAATAAGGTAGTATTTTCTTATAATCTAAATAAGTTAGTTAAAGTATAGTAAGCTTATATTTATATATTAACTATTAATATATATATAAAAGCCCAGAAATCTCTTAAGTAGTAATTTACTAACTAACTGGGTAAGTAATATCTAGTAATTCTAAATTATAACTAATATCTCTAGTAATAATCTAATATCTAAGAATAATGTATATCTTATAGCTTTATAAATATACTAACTTTAAAATATATAACTTTTATAACTATAGCTAGAGAACTATATTACCTCCTAAGAGTATATATTATAAGTTAAAGTTATACCTTACCTATTACTTGATTAATCTTTATACTCTTTATAAGAAGATATATAAGATAATAAACTAAAAAATAATATATTTTATAGCTTAATATAGTACTAAATATTACTATTACCTACCTACTAATAAGATCTACTTATTCTAACTATTAATATATAAAGTTTCTTTTTTTACTTTTAACCTCTTTAACTAGTAATATATAGCTATTAATAAGGCCTTTAAGAAATAATAGAGCTTACTAATATATTATACTAGTACCTTTTTTTAGTAATAGGGAATACCTTATTACTATAACCTTTTATAGTAGTTATAACTTACTAACTATAATTAGATTTTATTACTAATACACCTTAATTCTTATTAGTAACTTAATTAAAGTAATATATATATATTTATTAAAGAACTAACTTTTACTAATTACTCTAGCTAAATCTAATCTACTTTTAACTCCTTATTATTAAGACTAACTTAAATATTATACCTTACTACTAGTAGGTAACTTATTATATACTTATAAACTATAATAATAAGGCTCCTCCTCTTCTTACTAATATATAATAAATACTCTCTATATAGGAGTAATATAAGGCCTATAAGGCTAGCTTATAAGTAACTGCTACTACTATATCTATTCTAATACCTAGCTAAGCTAGTAATAGTAGTAGCTATAGTAGCTATAGTGGATATAGTAGCTAGAATAAAAGTAGTAATTCTTAGGCATAATAATAATAAGTCTTTATTATTAATAGCTTCTATAGTACTATTAAGAATCTTATAGCCTTAGTATAAGTATTATATAATAACTAAGCTTAATAGAAGTAATAGTACCTTAAGACTAAGTAGTAATAGTAGGCTTATAAGGTAGCCCCTTTTTACTACTAGTAATAATAAGAAGTAACCCTTCTTATCTAGTAATAGTAATAACTATAGTAGTAATTTATATTACTACTACTACTATTATAGCTATAGTTATAGCTATCTTTTACTAGGTAATATAGGTAATATAGGTTAGATTAATTAGATAGCCTAATACCAGATTAATTAAGTAGCCTAGTACTAGATTAATTTAAAAGTCTAGTACCTAATTAATTTAAGCTATAAAAGTTATAGAATATAATAAAGTTTTATTTAAATTACTACTATTATCTATTTACCTTATTTTGAATTATTTAAATCTAAGGAGTTTTTAAAAGTTAGACTTTTTATATATCTTTTATAGGACTACTATAAATCTATTACTCTACTTAGCTAGGTTATTCAAAATATTATTATAAGTAAAAAAGTAGTAGTACTAATATAACGTCCTTCTAGATTCGGTTAGATACTAGTAAAATACCAAAAGTATACTAGCGTTTTACCTACTACTAACTCAAACGCCCTCTATGTTAAAGTATGTGGATGATTATAGCAATAATCCCTAGTTAATTACTGGTGTATATATATATAACTATATCACTAATTTTTATGGAATTCCCCGCATATTTATGGCTGTTGTATTACCTAAGGATCTAAATGCATGTAGTTATTAGATTCTAGATATTTTAGCTAGAAAAATCTATCCCATAGATATTAACTGATATTTTACTATAAACCTTTTCTAATTTAGCCTAATAAGCCTAGAGGTCTATACTATTTACTAGTATATTATACCTACTTTAATATACCCTCTTAGATTAAAGCTATTTATAAGTTTAATCTAACTAATTAATAAAGTAATTATTACTCTTTTATACTTTTTTTTTATATTCTTATAGGTCTCTTATAACTACTAATTACTTACTATAAAAAGTAATAATTAACTAATTAATAATAATTAAAACTAGAGTATATATAGTTTAGTAATATTATCTCTTACTAGATAATTATAGTACAAGATAGTAACTTATACTAAAGCTCAAAGGTTTAATCTTAAGTAGAGGTGAAGGAACCTAATAGTAGTTATATCTATAAAGCTTACTAGCTTACTTATATAAGTTTAAGCTTAATAATATAAATATATAGTAACTAAGGTTCTTTTACTTAGTAAAGCTATATTATACTTATAGTAGGTTTAGGCTTTATATACTTCTTATTATATTTAATATAGCTTTTATGGGTTTATATATATAATTATTCTTAAAGTATAGTTTTAACTATACTTTTATCTTTTATTATAACTTTCTAACTTAAAATAATAGTCTTTTATAATTAGATTTTATATTAACTTTTAGTTCTAATTAAGGTGATTATAATAATAAAATTACTAATTATATATATTACTTAATTATGAAAAAGCTTATAGTTAAGATTTTGCTAGTTATATTAATAATTAGTTATAATATAGAAGTTTATTAGTTATATCTTTATAATAATCTACTTTTACTAACTAATATAATTATATAATTTAACTCTCTTAGTTAGAGCTATACTAGCTAACTATTTATTACTATAGTACTTATTATTTTATATATATTAATAATTTATCCTTAGCTAATTCTTTTTTATACTTTTATATTAACTACATAGTTTAGTTACTAAGATTTAATTACTAGAAAAATATAAGCTATTTTACTTTAATAGAGCTTTTATTAAACTATTTACTATTAGCTTTACTAATAGGGTATATATAACTTTAATATAACTATCTATAATCTTCTAATATAGTTAGTAGTAATATATATCTATATAGTAAAGGTATATTTATAATTAAACCAACTCCTTAGTTATAAAGCTAATTATATATTAATTATTATATTATATTATAATCTTTAATAATATATTTAAAGTATTGTTACTAGTAATAAGCTTAGTAATTAATTAGCTTATAAATATTAATTCTTTTATAGCTTGTAATAAGGCTAGTAACTTTACTTTAGTTATTAAAGTAGTTACTATCTACTACTTATTTACTCTCTAGCTAATAAGTCTATTATATAGCTTAATAGTAAAAGCCTATAAGCTCTTATAATTAATTAAGTTATCTCTAAAGCTTATATCTAATATAATAATAAGCTCTTTATTAGGCTTAAATTTAAGGTAAAGGCTAGCTATATACCTAAGGTATTATAGTACCTAATTTACTACCTTCTAATAAGCTATTAATAAGGTATAATTAAATCTTACTAGCTAACTTACTATAAATATAATATTAAGTCTTATTATTATTACTATATATAGAATTAGTCTAACCTTTTACTAATATCTTATTACTTTATAGTTTATTACTATTTACTATAAGAATAGAAGTTTTTTATTACTTATTAAGGTATTATTTAGTAGTAACTAGGTTTTATTATTAATAAGCTTTACTATCTTTTTAATATATACTAACTATAATAGCTATATCTTTTATTATTATTTATTGTAGAAAACCTTTATACTAAGGAACTATTATATTTTATTATTACTTTCTAAGTAATATCTTTCTTTTATACTATTAATTACCTTATTAGCTTTCTGTTATAGGAACTTAGAAAATATAAATATATAATTATCAATATAAAAGAAGAATATAATAGCTCCCTTTTACTAATAGTGTAGCTCTCTAATAATTAGTATAAATCTAAGTTCTTAAAGTCCCTTTTCTAGGTACTTTTACTATAGTAGTAATAATTATTATAACCTATAAAGGGCTTTTTATAAGTAGATAATCTTATTACTACTATAGCTTAAATATCTTAAAGGGGGTCTTATAAATACTATTTTATTTATATTAATATATATAAATATATTTACTATATTAAATCAAAGTAATTCTAAATTTAACTTAGCTATAATTATAATAAGTAACTAAAATAAAAGTTCTACTAGTATTACTATATATATATATTATAGATTATATCTTTTAGTTATTAATTACTATAAATAATAAGGTATACTTTAAACTTTATAAGAAATCTATATTTATTTAACTTATAAGTATATACCTATTAGTAATTAAGTATCTAGTTATTACTAGCTTTTTTTATACCAACTTTAATCTAGCTATTTATATTATTATAGCTCTATAAATAAGCTTTCTTAGCTTTTTAAAAATCCTCTATAAATAAGTAGTTTTTTAAGTTAGTATATACCTTAGGTAACCTAAGTAAATCCTTTTGATATAGCCTTATAGCTAGCCTTATAGCTATATTTTAAGGTACTATTATCTTATTATAAACGTTAGATAGATTCTGTTTTATTATATTATCTTTTTTAAATATTAGAGGGCTAGCTTATACTTTTACTTGGTAGAAGGTCTTACTTTAAGATTTTTTAAGGATCATAATAAGGATTATTAATAATCCTAGCTATATAAATAGCTTACTAGTTCTAGAGACTATAGTAAGGACTATTACTAGTTCTAGCTATATAAATAGCTTACTAGTTTTAAATATTATAATAAAGACTATGAATAGTCCTAGTTATAAATATAGCTTTCTAAGATTCTTATAGATATATTTACTTTTAATATATAATATAATTAATATATTAGACTTTATTATAATATTTATAGTCTTTTTATTCTCTTATATTAAGTATATTTAATAGTAGTATAATAAATAAAGTATTTAAAGATTGTAATAGTATTATTAATATAAAATTTAACTTTATATATGTATAAACTTTTTCTAGTATTTTACTAGTAGTTTAGTTTAGAAATTTTATTATATCTTTTTTTATAATATCCTTATTATTAGTAATCTTTATAAAGTTCTTTTTAATTACTTTATAGATTTATTTATTAATTATAACCTTATTTATATTACTTACCTTATTTACCTATTTATCTTCTTTTCTAGAGAAATATTTATCTTTATTAAATATTATATTATAAGATATAATAACTTTTTTCCTTAGAGATATATATATATAGTATTAGTTAGTTAATATATATCTAATTAAATAGTTAATATATACCTTTACTTTAAAGTACTAAAGATAATTATAGCTAAGTTAAGTATTTAAAGTTATTATATATATATAGTAGCTAAATACTTATAAATAGCTAAGGTATAGTATAGATAATAGCTACCTTCTTACTATATACTAGATCTAATATAAAGATCTCTAGCTATAAGATTTAGCTATTATATAGTTATATAAGTATATTACTACTTTTAGAATCTCTAGCTATAGTAATACTAGTAATTTTAACTTTAGCTTTATTATATAAGCTTTTTTCTTAATTACTATAGTAATTCTCTTTATATTACTATTTTATACTTATATATTAGATACTAAAGCTTTAAATAGAATTTCTATACTTTTTATAGCTTTCTTTACCTATAGATAGGTAGTTATAATCTTATTATTATACTTAATTACTTATATTTCTATTAATTTATATACTTCAATTAATTATATACAGTCTACTAAAGCTATCTTAATAGCCTTAGAAGTATACTATTATAAGTAGTAGTTCTATGTAAAGCTAGACTTTTAATTACTAAGTAATAAAGCTAACTTATATCTACTATAGTCTTATTTAAATAAGTAAAAATCTAGTATAATATAATTACTTACTTCTATATAGTTAATTAACTTCTATAGTTAATATAATATTTACTATTATATCTTACTTATTATATATACTTTATATAATATAATAGATATCTTTAATATATCTTTTTTTATCTATATACTATAAGCTTAAGTAGCTATTTTATAGAGTATATAGCTACATAGGTAGCTAAGATAATTATACTAGTAGTTAGCTTTAACTAGCTTCCCTCTTTAGTAGTAATTTATTAGTACTAAGGCTACTATAACTATATTTATATTTACTACTACTAGATATACTGCTAATATAATATAAAGACTATTATAGTTCTTACTAGCCTTAATAACCTATTAACTAGTAATTTTATTTATATTAAATACTATAAAGTAGTCTTTTACTATATATATATAATTATTGATTAGATTATTATCTTATTACTAATTATTTTTTATTTTAAGTATTATATATAATACTAGGTTATATAATAGTAATACATAACAAGTAACTCTTTTAAATATAAATTATACTTAGTAATTATTCTATTTCATATAGATAAGTATATTACTCTATCTCTTAATAAGAATAATAGTATTACTTACTTAGATAAAGTTATCTAACTATACTAAAGTTATCATTAAGAAGTAATAATAAGAGTAAAAGATATAAAGGGTTATCTCTAAATCTAAAATAATAAAGTCTTTAAGTAAATAATTAGACATTATAAAGGTAGCTAACTATATAGATAAGGCTTTTTTTACCCTTTAACTATATCTTATCTTTACTACCTTCTAATTATTATTTTACTAGAGGTATTACTATACTACTATAGTAGATTTATCTAAGTAAGTATATATAAAGATTAATAATATATCTTTCGTTTTTAGCTTATCTTTTATATATTACTATATTAGAGCTTGCTTTATATAGTTAATAATTATCCTATATAGTTACTATAAAAATCTTAGGTATATTCTACTTATAAAGTAATACTTTACTAATAAGTACTTAGAGATATTATATAGTAAGTACTTTTTATTATTATAATTATTATTCTTATTATTATAGTTATTATAATAGTTATTATACTATTTTTTCTTTATTAGGTCTTTTTATATATAATTCTCTATAATATTATTAATAACCATTACTATAGGAATTAAGCTAAAGGTACTATAAGTAGCTTTTACCTAGAAATACTCTAGCTTTATAGTAATATATGCTTTTATTAATAATATTACTTTATAATATAGAAGCTGGTTATTAATAGCCTTTATATAGTTAGTACTTTTATATATCTCTACTTATATTACTAGTAATATATACCTTGATACTTTTATTAGTAGTAAGAACTATTTACTAGTCTTTATAATTAAATACTACTAGACTTATATACTATAAGAGAGTACCTTCTCTTAATTAGATATCTATTTCTCTATTTCTTTTATATCTATTTACTTATAATCTATAGTTCTTTTTATAACTTTTTATACTTTACTATAGTAATTTTCTTATTCTTAAATAAAAGTAAATTAATATATATCTTAATATTATATATTTATATATATATTAACTTATTTATAAAGTAGTACTTTATAATTACTATTAGATTTATTATTATATAAATCTAGGTAATTAAATTACTAACTATCTTATAGTCTGACTTATATTACTATTATTTTTATATATATATCTTATTATTATATTCAAGTTACTTCTAACTTTTAGTTAATAATTAAAATAGCTTTAAAGCTTATATATCTTTTAGATCTAATAGTTATTAGCTATCTACTATATTATTTATTACTTACTTAGTTATTATAAATAGTATTATTAAGTAGTTTATAATATTAAAAGCTATTAGAGGCTTTATTAGTTATTTTATAGTAGTATATTATATATTATTAGTATTTAAGTTAATTAACTTTTATAGATTTAAGGCTATTACTTATCACTATAGCTAGATATACTAATTACTTTAGTTAGCTAGATTACTTAGAGTTACTAATGTTATAGCTATCTTATTTTTAGTTATAATAATAGCTTTAGTATATATTATATATACTATATATAATACTTTAAGTAATATTAATTAGTACTTATAAATTAGACTATTAATTATTAAAGTATATAGATAATTATAGTAATAATCTCTAGTTATCTATTAGTATATATATATATAACTATACTATTAATTTTTATAGGATTTTCTACATATTTATGGCTGTTGTGTTGCCTTAGGATCTAAATGCACGTGGTCATCGGATTCCAGATATTTTGGCTGGAAAAATCCGTCCCATAGATGTCAACTGACATTTCGCCGCAGACCTTTCCCAATCCAGCCCAATGGGCCTGGAGGTCCGTGCCATTCGCCGGCATATTGCACCCACTTTGACACTCCGCGGCCCGCCCAAACTCTATTGGACCCTTAGTTCGAATGACGAAAACCAAACACTACCTACGGATACAAAACCTAAAGATGGTCAGCCGCTCGGCTGCCGGCCTCGCCTCTGTGGGTGTTCGAGTCGCTCCGTGGACCAAATGCCAATGCAGGGAGGGAGAGAGGGAGGAGACAGCCGCATGCACGCGACAAAAACGTACGACTAGGGCCGCAGGCACTCTCTGCACATACTGTACACACCCACCCTACCTCGGATTTCACTTCATGGACCGGACCAGGCTTCAGCAAGCTTTTTTGGTAATTGGCGTGGGGGTTCACGCCCATCCCAATCGGCGCACGTCCATCCCACAAACCGGAGAACCGGGCACTGCGAAAAGACTTTTTTTGGCTACGTACGATGGTACCAGGCGTAACTATAATACCCCATATCACGTACCGCACTAATGTCCACCTCTAAGCAGGCCAGCCCAGCCAGCCCGTCTGCCAGCCCGTCTACTAGCCCGTCTACCAGCCCGTCAACCAGCCCGTCAACCAGCCCGCCAGCCCATTAACTAGCCCGCTAGCTATTGATAGATTTTCCCCTTAACCAACCTATTGCAACTAGGATGCCCTTCTACATAACTATTGCGCGCAGCAGCTCTATATAATGTACAATAGATGCTAGGCAGTGATAGATATGAATACAGGGTATATACTTTAGTAAATTTTAGCCAGATAGAAAAGGGTAGAAAATGCATTAGTTTCTATGTGTATTGGCCTATGACATACAGGGGGCATTTTAGTTCCCCTTGAGAGTATGTATCTCAGTTCAAGGAACAGATTCATATTCTGTGGAAACCCGAGGTGATGGATCAAACTGCAGAACCGAACTTGATAGGAGATCCCCCAGCCACCACGACATCAGATCAATTGGCGCGTTTCAGGAGGGGAGCCACCTGTGGGGTGTCTGTTTCCCAAAATAGGTATACTTCTGCAGGTCAGTCTCCACTTCCATATGGCAGTAAGTGCCCTGCACCCTACCTACCTAGGCTGCAAGGATGCCTTAGGTAAGGTATTGTTGAAGTGTGCGCAATGACCTTGTTGTCCATTTGACAGAAGTGGGCACACTGGTGGCTAGGTACCTAGGCATTGACGCCAACAATGTCTTGTTGAATACTTAAACCACAGCAGCAATCTGGTTGTCTTTGAAACGATCGGCCTCGCGCTTGAGCATGAGGATGCAGCTGGCGACAACGAAAGCCTCGACGTCCTTGACGGCCATCTTCTTGTCGTCGGTCCACATGCCGAGATCCATCATCAGGCGGCCGCCGTTGCCGCCCATGTAGCGACTGGTGCCGGGGGTACGGAGCTCGGCGCTGCGCACCAGCTGAGCGACCGGGGCGCCGTGCTTGCCTCCCTTGCTGGTACCGGCGGGGGCGTCGGTGCGTTCCAGAACCAGGAGCGACGACGCCTCGGAGGCTTCCCTGCGCTCGTCGCGTCCGCCGTAGCGCCACTCGAAGGTGCCGAACGAGGTCTTGAGTTCCTGTGCGCGCGATATCATGCTGCGGCTCTTCACCTCCACCACCTCGCAGACGAGATGCTCCGAGTTGATTGCCTCTTCCACCGTGGCAGCCGCTCCCGGAGACAAAAGTCTCATCCTGGGACGCCGGCCCGGACCCCAACGGTAAATCGTGGATATCAGAGGTGTCTGGCTGGGACCGGTGCCGCGCACGAGCGCGCACGAGTTGGAGTCCTTTTTGAGTCGAACAGACGTGTACTCTAGTTCGCCAGAGCCAACACGGTAAACGGGTATGTCTTCCAGCGTGTTGCCTGTGAGGGCCTGGTTCGTGTCATAGCCAATGGCTCGGATGTCAAGTTGGCTGATTGTATCGCTGTCGCCGGTCGACACGAAGCCTCCCGAGGCGTGAGCATCGGTTGATTCCTTATAACCAGGAGGCGCGTCACCATAGTCCGACTTCGCAGACGACACTGAGCTCATGACTGAGAGGGCTTGCAGGGATGATTAGCACACGTCAATTGCTGTGCTCTTTCCTCTCAGACTACGTTATTCGGGTTGCTTTGAGAGTGAAGATTGAGTGCGATGATTGTGCAGCGTAAGCAAGCTAGCTTTAAGTGATACTTTTCCAGTTGAAGTTCATTTACTAGGATTTCTTGAGAGGCTGGAAGGTGTCACGCTTTCAAGTGCTCTTATAGAACAGATTGGGGGGGCAGCCGCGATGTCTTATGAGCGACAGCAAGAGGCCGTTCCCGTTTGGCAAAGATGACGGAGGCACTGAACGCCACCAGGCACTAAGCCTCAAGAGGCCAATGCAAGTCACTCGACTCGATGGCTGTCGTCGCCAATTGGCTGTGGCGCAATTGCCGTGGCGCAATTGCCCGTCTCCTGGCCAGCTGTCTGCCTTGGAAAACACAAGCCTCCGATCTGCTGCAAGGCGTTTTCACATTTGTGTCTGCCAGCGGGAATGACGTAGGCCAGGGTGTATTTATTTATCGGGTGGACAATGAGAAAGGGCCACTCTGAGTTGTACTTGCCCTGTTACCTACCTATTACGCAGTACCTTGGTACTACTCGGCGATTCCATCTGGTAGGTTCAGCTTCCTTTTCCTTCTGCCCCCTTTTCTCGTCTTCTCTACTACCGTTGGTCGCTATGTGTATCTACCTAGGTACCTAGGTAACTAGGTAGCTAGGCACATTACTACGATGGTCTCCAAGGTGACGCGCCGTCCAAGCCAAGTCGTGGACATGACACGCAGAATCACGGCATGCCGACAAGTCTTCAAGCCAAAATGGTATCAGCCCTGCGTACCCGCGTTTGAGGCTAAGCTTTCCTCCACTCGTCAGTCGTCCGATGTCGCCATGTGACGCGCTGTCCACGCAAGCCACCTCATGGTGCATCGACAGGACTGCCGCACGGCGAACAGCGTATCGGTTGGCATATGCTCCGTCGCGGGATAGCCATGGCCCGATCTCCAGAGGGGTCTCCAAACACCCAGGACGGCTTGCTCTCAGCCGTGTCTCTACCGTCCCAACTCCCCTAACCTCTGATATGGACTCGCATGGCCTCTCTCAACCAACAAATCTAAGCCGACTCAGCTGAATGGGAAAAAAGAAAAGAAAAAGTCTGTCGGGCTGTAGCATCGTGCATCCGTGAAACCCCTTGGCTCCTGGTCGAGCTGATCCCTTTGGACAAAGGCCCAGCTTTGCAACAGCTCCTGGCTCACCCCCGGCCGTGCGGTCGCCGTTGTGGACTGAGTCATGCCGAGGCAGGCGACGATGTCCGGACATCATGAATCTACGGAGTTACTGACCTCCCGAGTGGAGTGGACCACCGGTGCCATGAGGTAACTATGTAGTGGTTTGCCGCGATCTGAAATCTGTTTGCTGCACAAATGACGACGAAGCACGGTCCCCTTGCCGTTGCTCATCTCCTCGATGATCAACATGGTCGATGTCTCGGCCCTACTCGTCCACGTTGTTGGTATTACCATCAAACAAACACATTGAAGACGAAACTCGTGCAAAAAGCTGAAACTTTTGCTAGCTGGGTCGGCACTTTATCCAGAGGCTCATCTCTGGTAGCAAGGTCGACCTAACTCCTTTTCTTTTCTTTTTTCTTTCTTTTTCTTTTTTTACTATTGACGACCGGTAGGACCCTTTAGTTTGGCATGTGAACCTCGATAGCCACCGACCTGTCTGGTGCACGTCGGTGCACGTCGGTGCCGGGAAAGCAGAACCTGTCTCTCTGGTCGTCACACCACTATCCAACAGTTCTTGGAATTCCTTGGGTCTCGGGTGCCGAGATGTGTCATTTGCGCAAGGCCTGGCCAAGCGCCTTTGCATTGTACGTGCAATTCCAGCGGATCTGTTCGATGCACTCGTTGGTGGGCGGGCAACCTCAATAACTTGCCTATCAATGGAGATCAGATGAATCGGTTCTCGTTGGAAGAGAGCTTAATTTTACTATAATTATTCTTGGGCAGATCAATCTTCGAGACCTAACGCACGGCCCCAACCCCAGACCGTGGTCCCCGATCGAACATCCCGGCATGAAGACGACCTTCATCACGCATGCTCAACGGCACTGGCACGAAAGATCTTGTTGGCCGACTTCGTATCGCACGCGGGCTGGCCAGCTTGCGCCCTTTCAGCCAGACAGCAACCCCATCCTGCGCCGAGCCTGCGGGGAGATACACTAGATGGCCGACTAGGCGCCGGCTCTGGCCGAGGCCAATAGTGGTCTTGCACCGCATGGACTTGCCGGATGTGGCAGGAGATCATCCCCGAGGGGGGAACGCGGCGAGATCTCCAATTATGGGAACAGTACGAGCGATGGGCCATAGATTGGACAGTCTGGTGTGTACCCCTCCATTTCCTTAACATCTACCCCGCTGCGCTGCTGCAGGCTGATAGCCATGTAAAGCAGCAACCCGCCAGGGGAATATCTGATATCCACTGCCGAGTCTGACTTGAACTACGCAACAGGTTGCACTTATGCGATCACCTGTCATGGCATTTGGCAACTACTATCGAATCCGTACGTAGCTCAACGGCTCGTACCATTGGACTACTGCAGTGCCCCCCCTCCGTTGCATCTCAGTCACCGTTGAAAGATAGATAAGAAGGACCATGGCCGCTGGTGTCTTCCTTCGTCCTCTTACCCTTGATTACATCGATTGGTGAACAAGGTTCTGTTCTGATGCAAAATGACACCTCACCCTTTGACAGCGTTGTCCAAGGACGAGTTCAATGAAGCACGGGACATTGCGACCCGGCTCTACGCCTCAGACTGTTCTCTCTTCTTTCGAGCAGTATTCCTGCAGGAACCCAAGAAGGCCGAGCTGGTGCCATTCCTCCAAGCAGAGCATGCCGGTCTTGTCACGGACGAGACGCCTCGGCCCCCGCGTCGGGCGAGGCTTCAGTACGATGTCATCAAGCCTGGCAGTGTGCCCGAGTACACCCAGTCCGTCGTGGACTTGAAGTCGAAGAAGGAAGTCGAGAGGACTGTCGCGAAGCCACGCAGCCAGACCGCCTACCTCCCGTGAGTCTCGGCCCTCGACCCGCTTGACCATGTCTTGAACTGACTCAAGAAAGTGACGAATTCGCGCTTTTCCAAGACATCTGTGTGGCGTCTAAACTCTTCAAAGATGCCATGGCCGAGTTTTCGCTCCCGGATAACTTTGCCGTCACGATAGACCCTTGGCCGTACGGAGGTCCCGACGAAGGCGAGGAGGGCATTCCCCGCTACATGCAAGGACTCGTCTTTGCGCGGGACGTCTTCAAAGACAATCCCGATTCGAACCACTACGGATACCCGATCCCCATCATCCCCGTCATGAACTTCATCACCAAGGAGATTGTCCGCGTCGACCGCCTCGCCACAGGCGGCGCAGGCGACGGCCTCGCCCCTCGCCCGCCGTCCTCTAAACCGAAGCCCCTCTTCGCCGACGCCCAGTCTTCCTCCGCCGAATACGTTCCCGAGCTCCTCGACATCCCGCAGCGCGCGGACCTGAAACCCATCAACATCACCCAGCCCGAGGGCGCCTCCTTCCGGATCCACGCCGACAACCTCGTCGAGTGGCAAAAGTGGCGGTTCCGCCTCGGCTTCACCCCGCGCGAGGGCGCCGTTCTGCACGACCTCTGCTACGACGGCCGCCCCGTGCTCTACCGCTTGAGCTACAGCGAGCTGACAGTGCCGTACGGCGACCCGCGCCCGCCGTTCCACCGCAAGCAGGCGTTCGACCTCGGCGACGGCGGCTTCGGGCGCGTTGCCAATAATCTCGAGCTCGGGTGCGACTGCCTCGGCGCGATCCACTACCTCGACGCGCTGCTGGCCGACACGGACGGCAACCCGACGCTGGCCAAATCGGTGGCGTGCCTGCACGAACAGGATAACGGCATCGGGTGGAAGCACACCAACTTCCGGACGAACCGCGCCGTCGTTACCCGGCTGCGCGAGTTCGTCGTGCAGTGCGTCGTCACGCTGGCCAACTACGAGTACGTGTTCGCGTACAAGCTCGACACGGCGGGGGGCATCACGCTCGAGACGCGGGCCACGGGTATCATGAGCGTCGTGGCCATGGACGAGGGCAAAACCGAGTCCCCGTACGGCGCCGTCGTGGCCCCCGGCGTGCTGGCGCAGAACCACCAGCACGTCTTCGCCGTGCGGATCGATCCGGCTGTTGACTCGTACGGGGAGGGCGACACGCGGGTCGTTGTGGAGGAGAGCGCGCCGGTCCCGATGAACGCGGCGACGAACCCACACGGGAACTACTACGAGATCAGGAAGCGCGTGATGGACAAGGCGGGCTGGATCGACGCGGAGCCGCGGCTGAACCGGGTGGTCAAGCTCGAGAACACGACCAAGAGAAACCCGGTGTCCGGGCGGCACGTCGGCTTCAAGCTCACGCCTTCGGCGTCCCAGCTGTTGTTGGCGGACGAGGAGAGCCAGGTGTCCAAGAGGGCCAAGTTCGCGAGGCACCACGTCTGGGTGACCGGGTACCGGGACGACGAGTTCTGGGCAGCGGGGGAGTACACGAACCAGAGCACGGAGGAGGTCGGCGGGGTGTGGGATATGGTCGCCAGGGGAGATTGGTTCGGAGACGGCGATGGGGCAGCCGACAATGGAAACGCCGGCTCAGGCGATGGGAGGAAGAGCAGCCCGGTTGTCTGGAGCGTTTTTGGGTTGACGCACAACCCGCGCGTTGAGGATTGGCCTGTGATGTGAGTATTTTTTTTTTGGCATCTGTTTCGCCACCTGACCTCCTCCCCTTCTTCGACCTCGCTCCATTTCTTCAGAGTGTCGACCAAGTTACTAACACTGGCATCGAAACAAGGCCAGTCGAGATTCATCACATGAACATCCGTCCCGCCGACTTCTTCACCGCGAACCCGGCGCTCGACATGCCGGGTAGTAGGAACAAGGCGAGCGTCATCGTTCCGTGCTGCGGACAGCGGGGTGGGTCAGGGAACGGCACGAACGGCACGAATGGGACCGAAGGGGTGGACCAAGAGGTGCAGAAGGCGGCGTTGACGCATCTGCAAGGCCCGGGACCAGATATACCTGCCGAGGAGGCTGGAGCGCACGTTCGGAAGAGAGAGTAAGAACATAGAGATGAGAGAGGATATGCTAGCGAGACTTCCACAATACACCTCCGTCGTCCCAGCGCCAATGCTCTGCCGTATCCATTGGGTCCATCTGCCAGTCCCGAGAATTCAGGTGGCGCTAGGTTGAGTTTTGAGAGTGCTGCTTGCCAATGACCACGACGGCGTCCCACTCGATTCATTCAATCTATCGAAGCTGTGCGATATGACCGTGTTACATCACCCGCTCACAAGGAAGGTTTGAAGACATGCTTACGCGGGGATGCTACCTCGGCGCCGGAACCAAGCGTAGTGCCGAGGTCCGGGCTGCAAATCACACCGATCGAGCAAGCCGCGTCAATATCTGGTCCCTTTGCGTCTCCGGGCTGCCTCTCGAATCCACGATGATGGCATTCCGCTCTGGGCGGCAAGGGCTCTCGATCCACTTCTCAAAGACGGCCCGCGAGTCTTCGCCGACACGGGCGCTGCCTGCAGCGGCGGGGGGGCAATAGACGCTCGTCCGCTGGCTCTTCATCGGTCGTCGCGCACGCAGTCTCTCGTCCAGCAGGTCGACGTCGTCGACGTGGCATTCGACGTACCAGTGGGCGAAGCTGTACTTTTCGCACAGCGCGGATCCTCGATCGAGGACCTCTCGGAAGTTGCAGGTGCTGTCGACGATGACGGTGAACCCTTGCCTCATCACGTCCTCTGCGAATGCCCATTGGAGGCGATAGGCACGCCTCGCTGTCTGGTCAAACGAGACGGCGGGGTCCTCGTGATCGAGAAGAGCAGACCTGATGATGTCGTGATCGATGATGACTCCGTTGAGTGGCTGACGAAGCAGGCTTGCCATCGTGCTCTTTCCGGAGCCAGGTGCGCCGGACATTTGGATGAACAGGTTGCTTGGCATCTGAGGCTCGGGCATCGTTGCTATGAGGCCCTTCAGGAAAACCAGGATAACTCGCACTGCGTTGCCGAGTTTGGGAGGACGACGGTGTAATGAGAAAGGCTTTTGCTGAGATGTGTATCAAATTGATGGCCGCACCGCGAGAAAGAAGAAAAACGACCTTATAGTAATAGTAATCAGTTCATGGCTGTATATCTCAAAAGGCGGGGTCTGCACATGGAAGAGATGAGACAACGCCAATCAAAGCGGACTGATATGCATACCTGCAAGACTACAATTACTTGCTGTCAGCAACCTCGTCACATCCAAAGCCCTTCTCACAATGTAGGCCAGTCTCTACTAAGCCGCTCATACTATCGTTGAGTTTGCTACTAGTTGAGCCCCCCAGTGCTTACCAGATCGTGATCAGCTTATTCTCCCGTCCGGTCCGATTTCGTGGGTTATGTCCGTATCTTTAGCTACAGAACTACGTCTTTATATTGGGACACCTGACCGATGTCGTATTTTGCGGTAAAGATTGAGTGATTTAGTATGATTAACAAACTCTGTGTCCTTGACGCCATTGTCAACGACAGTCGATTGTAATGTATTCCACAATAAGCATGCACACGTTGTTAGGCTGCTGTTAGTCATTACCTACAGGTGATACCGAAAGATCCATGTTTTCCAATTTCCTAGCACCTTTCGAAGTTTAGGTCGGCGCCATCACCCAGAGATGGTCATCGGCAACGTGAGTTGACAGTGTATTGACAATACAAGAAACACCAGTAGTTTTTCATCTCAATTTTCTGCTAATCTATGTATAAATTTTAGGTTATCTACTGTATGCAAAAGCATGCCAAAAGTTCATGACACCTAGCTTTGAGATGTCTCGGCAAACGTGTTATTTATTCCTTGTTCCACATAGGATCTATATGTCAAAACAACATATACTTCCTATCGCTCACATTCGCCTATGACTTGAGGAAGTATCGTTGGGGTTGATGGATATGAATGAGCTTCAGGTCAGTTGTGCCAAGCCACCGAGTATGCTCCTGGATCCGAAAAGACCCCAGTAGCCTTGGCTCTCGGTAGATAGCGTTGGCAAGCATTGGTATCCACGTTGCCCCTCGGTCTTGGTGGCACGAGGAAAGGGTTCATGATGAGACTTTACAGAATGCGAGCGAGAAACATAACCTTTTCATAGGCGTGACCGAACAGGGCATCCATAGGTGGTCTCGGTCTTCTGGAAAACGACTTCTGATTATCTTTGCTTGATTCGTCGAGTTCCTAGTCTTGCTCCTGCTCTTTTGGGGTTCGGGTACCATTGATAACTCGTCGGTCCCACATTTGTCTACAAAGAGGCAACTTCGCCGGCCACATGCATACCACCCTGCATGTTTCCTCGTTTAAAAATGGGTTGTTCGTTGGTTCGTCCTCCGCTGGTGCAGCTACAACGATCAAGAAAGAGGGGTTGGCTGATCCTCCTCCCGCCGTTAAAAACGCCCGGTTCCCCCATCGCCAGGTGTCTGAGTCCATTTCCGACAGTGTTCCAAAGTTTTCAAGTCATATCGAGATTCGCCCATCAATAAATTGCAGCCATGGCCGACACGCAAGACCAGCGCGAGGACTATCTTGTCCCCGATGATAGCGAGGCAGACCTTGAGGTGAGTGCCAGCTGTCATATTCTCAGTCTCAACGAGCATCAGGTTCCCGTGGTTGACATGTCGTCATCTCTAGAGCCTTTATTCCGAAACCACCAGCGTCAGAAGTTCCATTCTGGAGTACCGGTTGGAAAACGGCAGGTCCTACCATAAGTATAAGGATGGCAGTAAGACGATACCCTCTCGTATGAGATCCCTGACCGTCAGACGTCTCTAACAAGTCGCCGTAGAATATGCCTGGCCCAACGATGAGAGAGAGAACGACAGACTGGGTATTGCTACTTCCTGCGACCCCGATTGATGTGCCCATTGCGCTAACTGTAGTGTCAGACATGCAGCACGAGATCTGCCGCGTTACGTTCTATGACAAATTGGGGCTCGCTCCGCCCTGTGACGAAGATACCAAGGTCGGCCGCGTCCTCGACATCGGTACCGGAACTGGTCTGTGGGCCATTGACTTCGGTGACCAGCATCCCGAAGCCGAGGTGAGTCTCAAAAGGAGGGGTTTCCCCAGAGACCTATCCGCGCATGTGTCTAATTAGGGAATTCAATTAGGTGCTGGGCATGGACCTGTCTCCAATCCAACCTCAAGAGTATGCTTTGATTTTTCCTCGGCCATACGGTTAATGCCCATTCGCATACTAACAGCGTGGTTTTAGTGTGCCGCCAAACGTCAGATTCGAAGTTGATGACATCGAAGAAGACTGGCTCTACTCGCGACCATTCGATTACATCCACCTTCGGTTCATGAATGGATCTCTTGCCAACTGGAAGAAGCTTATTGCCAAGGCCTATGAGTGAGTTCATCTTCTAACAGCAACAGACTAAGCCCGCCGTCCTATCCAAACAAAAAGCTTTCCAACAGAAGCAGAAGCTGAACTCTTTGAATTTAGCAATCTCGTCCCTGGCGGTTATTTCGAAATACAGGATAACGATGGTGTCTTTACGTCAGATGACGGCACGTTGTCTCCCGAGAACCCGCTGGCTGAGCTTGGTAGGCTGGTTCGCGAAGCGGTCGCGAAGTTTGGGCGCTCTTTTATCCCTTGTCCCGAGCTGGAAGGCCTCTTGATCGATGCTGGCTTCGAAGATGTGACCTTCGAGAAGTTCAAGTGGCCGTCCAACCCCTGGCCCAAAGATCCTCATTACAAGAAACTTGGAGAGTGGAACTACCATAACTTCTTCGACGCCGCCGAGGCCTTGGGCATGGCGCCTCTGACCCGTGGCCATGGCTGGTCCAAGGAAGAGGTCCAAGTCTTCACCATTGATGTCCGTAAGGATATGAGGAGCCCGCGGATCCATGCGTACATGCCTATGTAAGTTTCCGGCTTGTTTCCACAGTCTAAAAGCATCTTCCACTTGGCTCCTGTTAATCTATTGCTGTAGTTACGTCATCACCGGTAGGAAGCCATTGAAGGAAGCCACACCCGCTCCGCCTCAAGAACCAGCCGAGGGCGACGATGTAGCTCCGGCCACCAATGCCACTCCGGCACCAGACTCAACTACTCCCTAGTAGAATGGTGTCCTGGCTCCCCAAACAAAGCGGGGTATCACAGAGACAAACAAAAGTTGCAAGGAGTTTATACACGACGTTATGCACATCTCGTTCCACATCTTGTTAGTACATGACCACAGTAACAATAAGACACTGCCATCACTTAGCCTGGGCTTCTTCGGTGTCCAATCAGAAACCACCGGCAATGTTCCGGTTATCCGTACATGTATACGGAAACGTTCCCCTCCCTGTGATCAAGACGCAGAATGAGGCGAGGAGGCCACATCCGCAGAGAAAGGCTGGTTGGCATGAGTTCTACGTGACTGGATAAGCATCTGGGGATCCCTTCGTCGCATAAGCAGTAGCGTAAGAACATTGGTATTGGAATAGTGATAAAAGGACTAGAAGGGTGTGGGAACCCGAGTTCCCAGGACATCGGCACGGTGCCGCCCGGTCCCCACTTCGCCGATGCCCCCCGATTCTGACCAGAGTTGTACGCTTCACGAACCATTGCAACGACTATAATATCAATCAACACTATTCATACACTGACAGAATCGATCCATATTAAACTAGGTATATTAATCATCAAATCGGAATACTTTTGGTTCATTTCTCGAATAAGCCCGATCCGGTTGAAAAAACATCGAAAGACGAGATGTAACCTATTCTCGAGCCCTTCGTCCCCCCCCGGGTTCTTCTTTTCTTCTCGCAAACGCAAAGTCAAATGTCATCTATGCCTGTAAGTGCCCGCCATCCAGGCGCGCACTATGCTCTCTAGCAAGGTACGTGAGTATGTGGCGCCGCAGTCTTTCCCGAACACGACGACCCGTTCTGTTAACTCCTCTTCCGCTGCCCTGTACATCGACTTGTGGTATACACTGGACCTCTATCTGCCCAGAAAGATTCGTTGCTTCGCTGGGTGGCCACCATTTGTCAGGTTCAGTCGACCTGCTTCTCGCAGCCAATTCTACCAAGCAGCTCCTTACGGTCGCTGTGGCCCGGTAGGCTGACCCCCGAGGCGCTTGCTTGCCTCTTGATACCCGTTCTTCGCTCCCAGCTCTTGAGGTCAATGTCCTCAACGCCGACCTCCTCCTCGAGAGCCTGGGCCTCCTCGTAGACGTAACCCTCCTCCTCCTCACACTCGCCTTCGTCGTCACTGCGGGTGTCCTCGGCGTTTCCACCACGAAGGACCTTCATCACAACACGCAAAATCATAAAAAACCATCCGATGGTGATGACCTGCAAGACGAGGAGAGTGGAAAGGAACGACCAGCGGATGGTGGAGTTCCAGCAAACGATGCCGTCCGTCTTGTAGAAAGGCTCAAGCATGAAGCTCGTGCCTTCAGGTACGGGCAGCGGTCCTTTGAGGTTGGGGTGCTGGCCTGTGTAGCAGGAGTCGGGGATTTCCTCGGGGATGTGGGTGTAAATGGACCAGCACACCATCATGTAGAAGACGTGACGGGCAAGCAGCCACGACAGAACGAAGGCGCCGAACATGAAGTCGCAGAGTGTGTTGAGTCCAACGTATTTGAGGCACTTGGCGAGCTGTGGGATGGTGAGCAGATGGAACAAAAAGACATTCGGGACAAGGTAACGTACAGGAAAGAAGAGGTCAACGACATCCATGAGGACAAGGATGAGGTTTCCGACGCGAGTCTGGTGGTAGCTGTAGCAGGCGGAGATCAGGGTGCAAGTGATGATGTGGTGGGTGAACATCTGCCAGTGATCCTTGCGACGCTCCTCAATGTTGATAACAAGAATCTGCTGAAGCCAGAAAGCCCACTGCGCCAGGATGTAGAACTTGTTCAGGCCGGAAAGCTCGCGCTGGGGCCAGTTCGTCCACAGCTCCCTCAGGTTCATCCAATAGGGAGATGTCTTGTAGATGTACTAAGCGGTTCCGTCAGCGTTTGTCGCGAGAATCCTGTCTAGGTCGCCAATGCGAACTCACCATGCCCAAAGGCCAGAAGATCATGTAGTAAATCAACAGCCAGGCCTGTTCACTGAAGCGAGTGAGGTCCTTTCGTTTCTTAATGCCCCATCCCTTAGCCAAGGGCGCCAGCACGTATTCCATGGTCGCTGCGCGGAGACCGGTGTACAGAACGATGCAGAAGGCGAGGAGGCAGGAGTCGCCGAGGCCGGCGCCATACAAGCCAGTTTGCTGGTTGTAGTATGACAGCGTAAAAAACTTGACCGTTAGAGGCTGCGCCTTCGGGATGAAGAAGTGGGCGAGGAAGAGGAGAGCCAGGAGGTTGAAGGAGAGACCTGGAGGAGAAGGTGCATGTTAGCTTGGTTGCGGATATGCGAATGGCGAGCAATGTCTCGTTGCCGTGTTCGAGGACAACTCCCTTGGTGGCTCTAGCGAGCGCGAGGAGTGGGAGGTTAGGCAGGCAAGAAGCCCGGGAGACAACGTACCAACTTGGTTCTCAACCATCCAACGGCTCAGCATTTTCCAGGCGCTGTCGTCTGTCCTCCTGACCCTTCGGATAAGCACGACGTTGACATTGTTGTGGCCCTGCTGGTAAAGGGGACCGTTCATAAGCTTCAGCTGCTTGGTGCTGGCGTTGCGTTGGATCTGGGGGATGGAGGAGCTGGAGACGGGCTTCTCGAACGTTGGCAACGAGGCCTCGTTGCTGGCGGTGTCGCTCATAGTGGGTGGGTGAGCTCCAATTGGAACTCAATTGAGGTCCTGGGGAGGGTGGCGACTTGCGATCCAAGTGGCGAGGCAAAGCACGATGCTCGGCGACGGCTAGTTCGTGGTTTGGCGTAGGTTCTGGCCGGGTATCGGTCAGGTACCAAACCTTGTGTGGTGGTCGTGTCTGGCGAAGCGCGGTGACTGTCGACGCCCAGTATCAGGACGTGTTCGGACGGGAGTGCGCGCAAGACGTAGACAGGTCTCGGTTCCGCAAAGCGCGAAGGGTCGTCACTGGCGCTTCTTGGCCCGTAGTCGAGGGAGGGGGAGGGATGGAGGGGAGGGGAGAAACAAAAGTGCTGGGTGGTTTTTTTTGTGAGGTTGAAGATCTGGAGGACAGAGGTGGAAGGGCGATGGACGCCGAGGACAGTAGCGGCGGCAGGACTGGCTGGAGGGTTCAGAGGTACGGCGGTACTACGGCACACACTGGAAGCAAGCCCAAGGTAAAGAAAGCCAAGGCCGCGAGTTCAGGATCTGCTCTGTCGACCCCCCAGAAGCTACTGGGATTAGGAGTGCAGCAGATGTGTTCCGTGGTGTGTGGTGCGGGTGGTGGTGTGGTGGGCTGCGGCGTTGCTTCCTCTCTCTTCTGCGTACTTAACGGATGGATACTCAATTCAGTGAGTGTGCCTGTGCATGCTAAAGGTGGGCTACATCTGAAGTGGAGAGAGCAGGACGGGGAGCGCTGAATGCCAGACTTGAGGGAGGGGAGGGGAGGGGAGGGGAGGGCAGGGCAGGGCCAGAAAGGAAGAGCGCGAAAGTGCTCAATAGAGGTAGGTAGTTTAGGTACTCGGAAGCGAAGAGGAAGATGGAGAACAACAGTGGCTGAGGCAGACTTTGGAAGTTACGGATACTTGTTTGGATATAGTTCTCTAGCATCCGGAGGTTTTTTTCTTTTCGTTTCTCTCTCCCTCACAAGCCCATCAGGGTCAGCCCAGAATGTAGAAGTGAATGGAACTGTATAAACAGAGGTATCAAGTACCAGGTACCAAGAAAGCTACCTATCTCCTCTTTCCGCGCAAAACTAGGTAACTGAGAGAAGTCCAGCTCGTGAGGGAAAAATGAAAAAGAAAAAGAAAAGAAAAAAAGCTATACCCCACTTTTCCCCTGCCCTTGTCAGCCCCCCGGGAGGGAGAGGGGGGGGAAGTCAGCCGGAACAGGGCCAAGTTACTGCCACTGGTCCAGGGGAAAGGAGGGTACGAACAAAGACAGGAGGGGAAAACAGATCAAGATTACACCTCCAACAGGTACCAGGAGGCTGAGAAGACGTTAGCACTCTCTTGCAAGCGGTCTGGTACACGCGGGTTCGCCAGCCACCGCTCTCACCAGTAGAAGCGGCGGCCCAAAGCTCATCAAAGGCGGTGAGGGAGCCTGCCATTGCGACTCGGCCCATGAAGGACAGACTACGAGAAAAAATAGGGATGCTGGACATGGAAAGGGATGTGGGCAGGCCAGGATGGCATTTGGGAAGTAAGGCAAGGGGGTCAAACCAATGGAAGCGCTGGGTTTGCCCTATTCCCCTGATCGGTCGCCGTGGGTAGGTACGTATTGTTATCTCTGGGTACGTACTATTTTACCTTTAAAAGGGGTCAAGGGTGGGGTCCCTTATGCCATTCGAGGTTGGCTGCAGATGGAATTAGATGGATTTAAATTGTGAAAACCACTTTACCTACCTACAGCGTACGGTCCCTCTCTCCCTAGTAGAGACTAAGAACCAACAACCCATGGATTTACACTAGTGTACTATCTGCGCGCAAATGTTACCCTCTTTCAACAGTAAATGCATAGAGTCCTGTCTGGGTGGAAAACTTGATTTAGAAAGTGGCAGGTGCTCGCTTGCTCCGGCTAACCCAGGGACTGCATGGACTTGGGGATATGGAGAGCAAGACGGCAGAGAATGAGAGAAAAGACAGAGAGAGGGGACAAGACGGGCGGGTCTATCCCGCTCTCAACAAGTTTCAACAGTCTTGTGTCACGGCTCTAATTGGATGCCTCGGGCTCTGTGCCTCTCCTCTCCTCTCCATTGTGAGGTTGGCTCCTTCGTTGCTGGATGGGCGCGGATCATGGCAAGGTCGCGACTACTTGATTAGAGGTGCGGCATGGACACTGATTGATTGTTGTCAATCTTCACCTTGTTCCTTACCGTCTTTAAAATGAAGTGATTTGCCAACCCTAGCCTCTTATCAGTCGTTTGGTATATATGGTACCCCTGTCAATCGTGGCAACTTTTGGTTTTTTTCCCTCTCTTTGTTTACTGTTCCGTATCTGCAGTGTGTGTGTGTGTGTGTGTAAACACGAGGCACTCCGATCTTCATTCTCTTCCCGCGCTCCGCTGCCGTCTCTCGCGGCTCTCAGACGTTTGTCCCGTACCCCCTATTCCCCGTCCATCTGTGCGACATTAAGAACGACAAATGTCCTTTTCCGTCCGGCATCAACAAACGTCTCCCCACCATCCTTTTGACACCGCCTTGACGAATACCCGATTCCCGAAGCCTACTACCATATATTCAGGCCAGGAAATCCAACGTGCCAACCTGCCCCTGGCCCCACCCGCACACACCCCCACCCCTTAACATGATGGCGACACGCGGCAGCCAATTGTCATCTTTCGCAGAGAATGAGGACGTTGCTGAGGTGTGGCCCGCCTGTCCTTCGCTGCAAGAGGTGCCCCGCGCAAGGAACCCTGATCATTACTGCATACATACATACAGAGTAGTATTTGTAGAATCTGCCCGTACTTGAAGACCTGGCTGCCCGTTGAAGACCCCGCGATCCATGACGGGACGAATGCTACAGACCAAACGTATCCCATATGTCAACAGATGAATACAGGTCGGACTTTTGCTTCGCGGGAAACGCTCGCTCATACTCCGTCCGTAAGCGCAACATCTACCTGTCGTTCCGTGCAGCAATCTAGGGAAAAGGAAAGAAGAAAAAAGAAAAAAGAAAAAAAACAGAAAACGTAGCCCTGGAATGTTTGGTATCCTACATTATCCTACATGTCAGCTCGACGCTCCGCGTTTCATCCCACCCACTCTCAGGCGGTCGGTCGCCTTTGGCCGAGGTAATCGGGGTGTCATTTTTCTCGAACCACAACTTCTGGCGTGTACCGCGGTGATGATGCAAGAGCTGCAGAGACATCACCAGACCACGCGTTAGCCGAAGCATGCGGCCTCAAGGCCAAGCGCACTGCCAATAAACGGTTCGGGAGAGATCAACAATGTACGGACTACCTACAGGTAACCCTGGTGCCCCATCGTTAGTGTTTGCGCTTGCTGCCAAGTCCATCAAGGGACAATGCCCAAGTAGCCAGGAAGGTGCCGGTTTCAATGTCCCATACTAATTAGCCCTGTCACTGTTTGGAGAAAGAAGCTCTAGTATGTGCATGAGGTAGTCCTCGATAAGCGTCATGTGTTAAAGCGAGCAGAATCAAGAAGATGTCGCCCATGGATTCCCGTAGACCACATCCGCAATCACATGACCCCACTTACGCCACACATCCTACCCCAGACTTCCAGCTGTCAGCCACATCAATCTGCAGTACTAACCTGTGTATGGATAAGCAGTGATCCCCGTTCAGCAGCCGCCACCCCACATGATCATGATCCCGTGCTGACGACACCACTCGATGCTTCCTTTAACCGTCGACAGGCATCCAAAACTTTCCGCACCGTTCGCCCCCAATCACCCGACCCTTTAGCATACAAAAAAAGAGACAGTAGTAGCTCGCTCACGGCGACTGACCAAATCCTCCTCGCCACGTCCAGCCCGCGAAACGATCGTCAACAAAGCAAAAGCAACGATGGCTCCAACCGCAAAGTACGCCCCGGCCCCGACTCACGACCCTGATGAAGCTTCGAGCTACACGCAGGCGCCCCCCGCCTACCAGGCCGATGCCACTGCCGCCTCCGACACGGATCGTCTCTTTGGCGGCGGTGCCCCTCGCAGCAGCGAGGACGACATCCCGGATGACTTCAAGGTGCGTCTTCTGCGTTTCGATCGCCCACTCCGTCGCCCCCGTCGCAAGCTCCGCGGTGTTGAGTACTATCACTAACACTAGTCTCTCACAGTTTGGCGGCTCGGTAGCAGAGGCCACGACCGACATCCGAAACCAGTTCATCCGCAAGGTCTACGCCATCCTCACCGTTCAGCTCATCGTCACCGGCGCCGTCTCGGCCATCAGCTTCTTCAGCGATGGCTACAGGAACTGGATCCAGGCCCACCCGGGCTTGGTCTTCGGCTCCGTACGTTTATCCCCAAACTCCGCTTTCCGAACCCGTAAACTCATTTGGGCTGTGACACTGACCTCACTCATCCGCAGCTCATCGGTGCCATGATCATGATGCTCCTTACATTCTGGAAGCGCAAGTCGTACCCGATCAACCTCTTCTTCCTTGCAGGCTTCACACTCTTGGAGGCCTATTCCATCTCCGTCGTCGTCTCCTTCTACAAGGCCGGCATCGTCCTCAACGCCGTCTTCCTTACTGCGGGCATCTTCATCTTCCTTACCGCCTTCGCCTGCCAGACCAAGTATGACTTCACCTCCTGGATCCCTTACCTCGGCGGTGCCCTCTGGGCTCTTGTCATCTTCAGCTTCATGTACATGTTCTTCCCCTCCAGCTCCACCGGCGAGCTCATCTACGGCGGCATCGCTGCACTGCTCTTCAGCGCCTATATCCTCGTCGACACCCAGCTCATCATGCGCCACCACCATGTCGAGGAGGAGATTGCGGCCTCCATCAGTCTATACCTTGACATCATCAACCTGTTCTTGGCCATTCTGCGCATTCTGAACAACCAACAGAACAACTAAACTACTTGTCCCCAATCCTATTTGTTCCCTATGAACAACAAATCGTCTCAACTCTGCCAGCAGGCAGCCAGTGTGGTTTGACGTGAGTTTTCCTTTGAAAACAGAAATTGGTCAGGATACGTCGTCGTCGGGTTGTATTGATACGAATCTGAGGGTATGAGCCGGAATCAGAAGTTGTTATGTCCGTTGCTCCCCGTTTGTAGTGCAGTACCACCTCTTTTTGCAGTAAATCAATTCAATCACATATGTTTTCGACTTCATTGTAGATGACAGTTACGGTGTAGAAGCATTATGATTTGGGAGAAGTGGTAAAGTTATTTGATATCTGCATTAGAAGTCCACTAATAGAAAAGGAAAATGGGGGTGGGGGCGTTAGTGAAAGGGCTACGAAAGGCACAGCCGGAAAGATGCGGGCGAACGTGTTGGTAGGGAGGGATAAAGGAAACAGATGGATGAGCAGTTTTGCGGTTGGCACATCCCATGCCTCCCTGGTATGCCCCTCGACCTCGCCCAGAAAGCATCTCGAACCATAATCTCTCCAACATCGTAGACCGCCTCTTCCCACACACTGCCAAACCGATGAGCCCTCTCCCAGTCGTCGCATTCGTAGTAGACCTTTTTGGGGTTTTATCTTCGTGTCAAAAGAAACGAACTCGCATAGGGGAATAATGTTCTTTCTCTTTCAACACAGCACGGAAACCAACGCCAGTATAGAAAAAGACCAAGGTAGCATCTTCGGCGTAACCATAAGCGGGGCCAGCCAGAAATCTTGCATTAGTTGGCTTCGTGGTCGCCGTTGGTCTCCGTGGGGTTGCCGGCTGCCGCAGACTGTTCCCTCTGCATGCGGGCCTCGATCTCGCGGAGTTGGGACTCGCGGGCCAAGAGTTCCTGGCGCTTCTCGTTGATTTCGCGCTGGACCTTGATCTCGATCTCGCGGAGCTTCTCCTCCTCTCGCCGCAGCTGTTCCTCCTTGAGGCGCACAGATTGCGAGGCGAGGTCCTCGGGGTTCATGGACGAGTCGCTGTGACAAACTGTCAGTACATGGTATGACGCGGGGGAGGGGGGAAGCCGGGGCTTGCAAAACGTACACTCCAGCACCACCCTCGACGGACTTGCTGAGCTTCTCGGTACGGTAGTTCTCGTAGAGGAAGTCGTGGGTGATCTCCTTCAGATCAGCCAAGTGGCTGTGGAGAAGGGCAGAGCGAATGGCGAGGAAGTCGGAGTGGCGCGGGTTGTCGACTTCGACGACACCCCAGGGGTACTGGCGGGCGCGGACGGTGCGGCCGCCAATCTCGACGCTCTCCTCGGAACCGACAATGGCGAACGGCATCAAGCCTCTCAGCTCGGCGTTTTCCTCAACGGTATCCTCGTCATCCTCCTCAATGTCGTAAGGGAAGTTGTAGACAGGGATGCGGTAGTGCTCGATATCCTCCATCACAAGCTTCTTCGACTCGGCGAGCTCAGCCGGGGTCAGGGAGTCAGCGCGACCAATAACGGGAATGACGTTGACGCGGGGGGCAAGGCGCTTCATCAGCTCAATGTCCAGCTCGCGAAGACTGGAAGTGTGTTAGTAGCGGTCAACAACGGTGGCTTAGATTGGACGTTGTGCTTACCCGTGACCGGTAGGCGTGATAAAGTAGAGCATGGCATGAACACGGTTGTCTCTGAAACGGGGGTTACGCTTGATACGAGACTCCTCGGCGAGAATGTCGTCGTATTGTCTCTCGAGGTAACCGACGATCTCGGAGAAGCTACACAGACGTGTCAGTATCGGTGAGTGTGTCCGGGATTTCGCAGGACGCCATACCTGGCCTCATTGTCGATTTGATCACCGAATCCGGGAGTGTCGACAATGGTCAGGGAAATACGGGTACCCTCCTCATCGAGCTCGAGTTCTGCAGGATTGTTAACATTTGGCTTCGGTATAGAATGTGTTGGGGCGGCAGTAGTTACGCACCGACAGTGACGGGCTTGATCTTGACACCTTCCTCAACGGAGGCGGCGGCGGCATCATCCGCGTCCTTGTGGCCGAGGACACTTTTTCCGCAAAGAGTGTTCACGAAGGTAGTTCTTCCTGTAGGGTCGAGTGTCAGTCGACGAGACTCGGGGTTCAAGTAGACTTGAGATTGTCCAGGTAGGGGGGAGGCGTACCAGTGCCTGATGCTCCGCAGACCATCAAACAGAACTGGATTCCCTTCTTCACGTTCTTCTTTCTGCGCATCATCTTCTGCAAGGTCGGAAACAGTCAGCGGTTGCATATCTCGGGGGATGCAGATGCATTGGGGCTATGTCTGCTACGTGGAGTCGGGTGGGAGAATCGTTCATAGGGGGGGCCGGAACAGTGGAATAGATAATTAGGGAGACGGTGGGCAGACATACGGCGGTGGTTGAAAGTACTTTCTAGTGTGTCGGTAGAGGAGTCGTCGAACAAGTCAACGACTGTGAGAAGGGAAAAAAAAAAGAACGATGATGGTATCGTGTCAAGGGACAGCGAGCGTCGTGTTCGTGTCGTGGTTGAACGGAGCAAAAGGACTGCTGGATCCCAAATGTCGTTGTTCTGAAATGGGACCCGGGGGGGTTCAGACGGGAAGGGAAGTGCAGGTGCTCAAGGGGACGGGAGGGTCTTGACCGACACGGCTGTTGGAAAATGCAATTTCACACAAAATGTTGCGGCAGGACGTCCCCAAGCAGTCCCCAGCCAATTGTTTGCTTGCTCCTGGGCGCCCAATTCAGGGGCCAGCGACTCCCCGCCCCACGCTCCTTTCCCCCCCAAATTAGCACTAAGCTCTTTTAGGAAAGGTACAAATAGCGGGCATCTTCGGGCAATATTTGCAGAGAGAGAGAGAAAGAGAGAGAGAGTGACAAGTCACGAGACTGACACCTGGTCAGTGCTGAAGCTCTGCCGAATCCCACCGCCGCCCCCTACCGCTGTTGGTCTGCAGTGGCATGTTGGCGCGCTACACCGTGCCCAAGCATGAATGTTTCGCGTCTTCCTCGGAGGGTTGGATGTCTGGCTGACAGCTGGTCGCCCCTTATCTGGCAACTGCCCTACCTAAACAGCCCTACTAGCTCATGAGCGGCGAGCCTTCGTCTCAACCACGGTAGGTACCTGCGCAGGCATGCAAGCAGGCACGGTGCGACCTACCTGCCTGATTGTGCCTCTTGTCGCGAGTCGCTGAGCGGACGAAACGGACGATACGTACCTCATTTCAACAACAACGTCCCAAGCTGAGTCTGCTGGGAAATATCCACGAGATCGATTCCTGCAAACATCCGCCTTGGTGTCTTTTTCTTCTCTTCTTGCAGAACGGTGCTCATTTGAGGCTCTTTGTACTAGCACATTGGACGTTTGTTTGCTACTACGTACTCCATATCCATACACACGCACACACACCTGCCAAAGCCCACTGCTACCTGTTTGATTCCGGCAGCTTACTGACTGACTCGGCTGTCCAGCTGACTCCGAACCCGCGCACCCAATCGCTGCCATTGTTTAGGAGACCATCTCAACTCATCATCGTCGAACACCGTCAGCTGGACGCCTCTCCCCCCAAGAGGTGCACTTGTGAATGATGATATCATAACAGAGAACTCCAGAAATAGCAGAACATCGGCTCGGTCCGCCGGGCTCCCATTCTCACAGCGCTCATCATCCCTTGTTGCAGAGAGCCCCTCACATATACGGACAGGCCGCGGCACTACCAACTTGCCACGGCGACTTACAGGCACAAGGCCGTCTCCATCACTCACGATGAATACCCGCCCGCCCATAGAAACGTCACCCTCTACTGTGGTGTTGTCCGCGTCGTTCAACAGTGATGCTAGCTGCTTCTCTGTTGGTCTCAACTCGGGGATATGCAGTAGGTTGTGGCTTGCTACTCAAGAAGAGGGAGGTGTCCCTAACAACATGCAGTCTTCCATACCAAATCTTGCCTTCTGAAGGCATCCAGAGGTTTGTGCATACTGTTCTCATTATCATCACCGAGACAAAAGCTAAAATTCCGAGCCAGACTTCAATGCCGGTATCGGTCTTGTCGAGATGATGGGTACGACGAACTACCTCGCTCTCGTCGGTGGTGGCAGACAGCCCAAGTTCAGCACCAGCAAGGTGCGCATCACATAACCCAGCCTGCCAGACTCGTACTCACTCCATTTTCAGACCATCATCTGGGACGACATGAAAGGAAGAGTCGCAATAGAAATTGCCTCTCTAACTCCGGTGCGCGGCGTCCGAATCGGCCGCAACCGGATCGTCGTTGCGCTTCAGAACAGCGTCCGCGTCTACTCCTTTGCGAAGCCGCCCGACCTCCAGTCAGTGTATGAGACCACTGACAATCCCCTTGGGCTTGCCGCCATGTCAGACAAGACGATTGCGTTCCCAGGCAGGACGGTAGGCCAGATCCAACTTGTTGATCTCGGTACTGGTAACGTGAGCATCATCCCGGCTCACTCATCTGCTCTCCGGGCCATACAAGTGAGCCCAGATGGCGAGCTGTTGGCTACAGCTAGTGAAATGGGCACTTTGATCAGAGTGTTTGCAACCAGCAATTGTGCCCGCTTGGCCGAGCTGAGACGCGGCGTCGATCCCGCGACCATCTTCTCTCTCGGCTTCAGCCCCGAAGGCACGAAACTGGCTTGCACATCAGACAAGTCCACCCTGCACGTGTTTGATGTTCCACATCCCAAGAAGCCCGCGACCGCGCCGACGAGCCCGGCATCATCGCAAATGGGGGGATCCGGCATCCTCGCGGGCCGGCCAGCTGATGACGGCAAGGGCCGGTGGGGTTTCTTGGGCAAGATACCCCTGATGCCGCGGATGTTTTCGGACGTATACTCATTTGCCTCTGCGCCATTCGAGGCTGGCGACGACCCCTTGGTCGGCGGGCTGCCCCTGTCAGACCAGACGACGCTCGGAACGACGAGGCCTCAAAAGGGCGTTATCGGGTGGGTCACTGAAGATAGTCTGGTTGTGATAGGCGCCGGACAAGATGCCAGGTGGGAGAAGTTTGTAATATCCAAGGGGGAAGACGGACGCCGATACATTGTGAGAGAAGGCTGGAAGAGGTATCTGGGTGGCGCATAATGAGCAATCACAGCTTCTTGTTGAAAAGACTCTTGGGGGTCGTGTAGGTACTAGGTTTACGGTAGGGCGTTACATGTGGAATTGCCAACGGGACCTGGCATTTAGGGGGTATGAGCGACAGCATCGCTCATTATATTAGGTATCATTTCACATTTGAGATCACGGCGACCGACTGCGGCTTCGCCCCTTGTGTCGCCGCTCATCATCGCGATCTCTGTGCCGTCTATGGGGACGCTCTGCCGACTCGTCGGGGTCACGATGACGGCGCTCCCGCCGCCTGTCGTCGTACTCGCCCGTGTCCCTGTCCCGCCTATCTCTTGAGCGCTCTTTATCCCTACGGCTTCTGTCATCCCGTTTGGTGTCTCTGTCCCGAGACTCGTCTCGGCGCCTATGTCGTCGAGAGCTTCCCTCGTCGTCTCTACGGTCCTTGTCGTCTGGCGTGTCGTCGCGACGTGACCTCCTGCTTCGGTGCCTGTCCTCGTCGCGACCAGCGTCCCTCATTTCCTCGTCACTGTCATATCTCCGTGACCTATGCGACCGGTGCCGATGCTTATGCCTCTTCCTCTTGTCTGACTTGTCGTCCCGCCGCCGCAGCGCCTCCTCGATCTCTTTCTTCTTTTCCTCGATCAAGAATCCCTTCATAGGGTCATCCTCGTCGTGGTCTCTTATCAAGAGAGCAAGTTCTCTCTCTTCGGGAAGCATCGGCCGAGCCTCTTGCTCCTCTTGAGAATCCTCCTCGTCGGTCTTGTCCCCGCCTTCCAGCTTCGCGACCGTCGCCCAGTCCACCTTGCCTTCGTCGGGGTCCTCCTTTTCGTGGAACTTGTATCGCGCGTGGTCCACACTGATGAGCCGGTCCTTGATAGTCGCGCCGCCAAGGTTATCGACCGCCAAGTCGGTGCTGCGCTGGTCCTCATATTTGAGCCAGCCGAAGCCCTTGGACTTGCCCGTCTCCTTGTCGCGCGCCAGCTTGAGCCAGACAGGCTCGCCAAATTGGGAAAAGACGGTGATCACATCGCCCTCGGACATCTCGTATGGAAGGCCGCCGAAGTATATGTAGGCAGTGTCGCGGTAGTCGACGTGCCAGGAGCTCTCGGGGGAGCTGTTTGGTTGTCAGTGCAAGGTTGCAGCATGACGAGGAGAGCGCACCGGTAGCTTACATTCCATTCTCGATCTCTTTCCTGTTCAACTCCTGAATGGCGCGGATCTTGTTCATTGCGACGGTCTATACTGAGCCCTCCGTCACCTCATGGAGATGAGAGTTGCCGAAATCTTTGTTGGGGGGAAGCTGGCTGGCTGGGTAGAAGCTGCAGATCTGCAAGGCTGAAGAAGGGTGTGCCGAGCTTGCCTAGAGCTCCACGAAAAAAGGTCGAACTCGTTCGCGTAGCATGGTTAGTGCGTCATCTGGGCCCAATGCAACCCAAAAAACGACCCTTAAATTGGTGCTCCGGTGGCACACTGTGCTGCAATGTCACTGAAGCAGCAGCAGCACCAGCCAACGGCCGGGAAAACAGCCGGTCCGGAGCTTGAATTCCCGGACGCCTCGACCAAGGGGGCATGAGTTGAGTGAAGAAGCATTGCGAATGCTGGTTCCAGGAACAGTGCTGCTATTCGTTGTGGGCGGAACTTCAGCTTCCAGAAACATTGTCTTCGCCTGCCTTGCTCCGTATATCTCTCTTCATCTTTGCGCCTTTTTGCCTGCGCAACCACCGTGGTCCACCCCACCCCTCGCCTACACCGCGACTCGACGACGCGTGCGCCTATTTGTCTTCACCTAAAGCTGTCCACTGCCAACCCACCACCCACCGCTCCCGACCAAGATAGCATTCGGCACCCACCACCCGCCAGTCCCATATGTGTCCTCACCAAAGAGCTCAATCATGACGGCAAGCGCGAATCGGGTGTCCACGTACACCTCGGCTTCGGCGGGGTCGGACGGCCGCAATGAGGAGAAAAAGGATCTCTGGAGCTCCATGCTGGACAACGTCGCCAGCGGGAGACGGCTACCTGAGAAGAACATGATTGTGCTGGGGGGGTCGCCAGATTCGCAAAGGGAGTTTGTAGAGTCGCTATCGAATAGCAACGAAAAGCGAAATCTGGACCGCCATGGCTCCAAGACGCCTCCCATCGCCAACAGCTTCGCTCTAGGATACACCTACTACGACGTCCTGGACGCCGACCAAGAAGGTCCGTGTGAATCGCCAGCTGTTTCGCTCTCTGATACTGACTTGACCAGACATACTGGCGCGAATCTCTCTCTACATGCTGTCGACACCAGCAGAAGCGTTCCCGAAACTCATTCAACCCCTAATCACTCCCGAGTCGATACCCAACACCCTGATGGTCATACTCCTAGATTGGTCCACGCCGCATCTGTGGATGCGCCAGCTCAGAGAGTGGGTTCTGTTCATGCGCAGCATTCTCGAAAAGTCCAGTCACGAGTGCCAAGCGACAATGGAGGAGGTGATGGTCAGCTGGCGAGACAGAGGCAGGGGTGGCGGCTCGACGAATCTCGATGGCACAGGAGCGGCTGCGAGCGAAGGCGACGTCTCTCTGCCTCTTGGGCCCGGTGAATGGGAAGAGGGCATCGGTCTCCCGCTCTGTGTGGTTTGCCAGAATGTGAGAGAACCTGCAGCCAAGGGCGTGTGTTGCCTATACTAATCATCTTGCAGGCGGAGAAAATGGAAGCTTTCGAGAAGACTCAAGGGTGGAAGGAGGGTGATTTCGACCAGGTGCTGCAGTATCTCCGGACAGTGCTTCTGAGACGTATGTGTGATCCTTGCTATGGCTAGGGGGAGGACACTAACATTGCTTTTTCCAGACGGCGCATCCCTGATCTACACCACCCCTAATGTTCCTTCGTCCATAGCCAGTTTGGTGCACTCGAGTTTGGGCATCACCTCTCTGCTGAAGCGGCAACCCCTGAAGCACAACGTGATCGACAGGGACAAGATTCTTGTTCCACCAAACTGGGACTCCTGGGGCAAGATTCGCGTGCTGAGGGACGGCTTCGATGTCGAGAGCACCAGCCAGGGCTGGTCGCATGACTTACAATCCACTTTCCCTTCACCCGCCATGACCACCGAGGGGTTGAACATACTCACCAAGGCCAAGGCTGACGGCGACTACAACGGCGAGGTATGGTCCTCGGCGGTGGCGCCATACGAGGACTGGATCCGCGATCTTAGTAATGCCGGCAGCGCAATATCCTTCACCGGCCGTGACGGGGACCCTTCACAACTGGAGATGTCGTCAACAGACACGCAGGAGTTTTTGGGGTCCAGCCTTCAAATCCTGGAAACCCATCGCAGCCGGGACATGGACGACAAGAAGTCCGATGCCTCCAAGTCGAGAGCGGGCCAGCGGGCCGACGAGTCGGATTCCAGTGCTTCGCGGCAGGGAACGGACGGCAAGGTCAGCCAGCACATCGGACCTGTGCAGTTCAACATGGGAGGCATCCAGGTTGATGCCGACGATATGGTCCAGCGGCTTAAGGTGAGCTTTTTTTGTCCTTTCCTCGGAAGAAACTTGGCATTATACTAACACGAGGCCAAAGGACCGTCAGGCATACAGTGCTGCTGCACAGGATCCCACCACGCCGCCGGGCGACACCGCCGAGGAGAACCCTGATGAGATGGACAACGACAAGCTTCAGGCCTTCTTCAGCGGCTTGATGAACCGCAAACAGCCCGCAAATGGTAGTCCTCGCGGCGGTTCTTGAGGGCGCTGGTCAGTCGTTGGAAGAGAGGAGATGGAACACCTCTGCATCTGCTAGGACGCTCATTTTGGAGGAAGATTAAAAGCGGAGAGTGTACCTTGTGCGGCCAAGCTTGGGCCACAGAGGTTGCGGCGACGACGAGATTTTTGCCAAATTTGCCGAGACGCGGGAGGGTGGAAGGGAGGGAGGAGGGAGGCGAGTTACACAGACGAGATGATGTGCGGCGGTTGGGCGGGCTTCGTCATATCGAGCAGGCAGTCGGCCCTGTCAGCCGCTGTAGAATAGATACCCCGATTTTAAAGACAATTGGTATGCGTTTTTGGTTGCTGTTTCATTCAGCCCCCAAGGTTTCTATTTGCCTCATCCGTCGTCAGGCGTCCGGTTGGCGGTTGGTATTCCAACTTGATGGACTGTTAAAAGTCTGCATCTTCTTCACCCTGGCTTCCCGGGGAATGTTTGTTGTGTCGTTTGATAGATTTGCACAGGGAAAGACGGATATATAACTAGATACCGCAGACGTCCGCTCCCCTCGTGTCCAATATGACAAAAGGCTTCCTGCGCGAAGCCGCAATCCACTTACATACCGATCCGACTCCGAAGCTGGGCTGTCTTCGGCCGCCGCTATGATGGCACTTACGATGGGCCAAATGAATGGCTTCGGTCTCATGCTGAAACCACCCTGCACCGGAAAGACCAAAAAACTCTTTTGTCATCTCCAAGTCGGTGAGAAGTGAACCATTGAGCTACGGGGCCTCGCTTTATACCAAAAACGTGTCTAAAGATTGGGGTACTCGCGCCACCATGAAAAACTCCATCCAACCACGACCTGCCTTGCATCTCATCGAATTCCCAATGTCGAGTACATGCATATATATGTATATATATAACACCCTCTTTCTTTTTGACATTCTTCTCGTTCGCTATACGCGCCGTCCACGCTCAGGCCGTATCTGCGGCCATGATCGGCCGGTACACGCCGTTCTCGAGGCGATACGTGCCGGGCCTTTGAGCCAGCTCCTTCAATGCGGGGCTCCGCTTTGCCAGCAGGTCGTCCTCGGTCTTGAGCAGGAGCACGTTCCTCAACCCGCCACTCGCCTCGAGGCTCAGCTTCCGCAACAGCCGCTGCGTCAGCTCGTCGTCGCCGCCGCCAGCGCCGCGCACGACAACCCACGTCGCGCCACCGAGACGGGCGGTGACCACGCCTGACAGCAGGCCCGGGAACAGCCAGGGGTACTGCAGGATCTCGGCCTCGAAGGCGTTGATAGACTCGCGCGCGACGGCCGTGTAGGCCTCGTCGCTGAGCATGATGCCGAGGCGGAAGAGGTTCGAGACGGAGACGGCGTTGGTTGACGGGAGCGCCGTGTCCATGCCGTCCTTAAGGCGGATGATGGTATGCGGCGCGTTCTCGGCCGTGGTGTAGAATGCACCGCAGCTTGAGCGGGACGCGGGGGGGTCGAAGGCCGAGGTACCGATTGAAGGGCTGTCATAGAATATTTCGATTTGGACCTCTGCGCCGGTGTCAGTTGATTCAGGGGTTGCCATGAGAAATAAAAAAAATAAAAAAATAAAAGGAAACTTACTCTGAAGCTCATCAGCAAACTCCATCCACTTCTCATCCGCTGTCGCCTCGTAGAGGCCAATGAGACCCTCGACAAGGTAAGCGTAGTCTTCCGCCAGGCCCTTTGTTTCGCCGCGGCCTTGATTCCATATCCTGTACAGTATCCTGTCCTTCTCGTCCCACAGGTTAGCCCTGATAAACTCGGCGGCCTTGACCGCAGATTGAATGGCCTCCTGGCTCTTGGCCGCGTCAACGGTTGCCAAGGCCAGGCCAGCCCTCGCCAGGGCGGAGATCACCAAGCCGTTGCGTCCGGCCACAATCTTGGCGTCGACCTCGGGCCTCACGCGCTCCTTTTCTTTGTGCGCCTTGAGCTTTTGCTTTGCCGAGGAGATGACCCGCTTGGCTTCGTCGATGGTGATGCCGGCCTGCCGTCCAATCTCCGACACGTCCTTGACAACGCGCAAAATGTTTTCGTTGATGAACTCGTCGTTGGGGTCCTGGTCTGGCTCGACGTTGCCGTGCTCGAGGACGTTCCAGTACGACGCAGCGAGCGCGGCCTCGTGGTCTTCTCCGATGACGGTATCGAACTCCCTACGTGTCCACAGATTGTACGCCCCCTCTCGCATATGCCTATCCCCGCGTCGGTAGTACGAGTCTGCGGCTTCGCTCGAGACGAATCCGCCCTCGGGCAAACTGATAGGAGGGCTCGTAAGGTAATCAACCAACTCCACCACGACGTCGTAGAACTCGAGATCCTTCTCCCCGCCGGTTGCGATCAGCCAAGCGTCCAGGTAGAGGCCCAAAAGTAGCGCGTTTTGGGCAACGAGCTTCTCGAAGCGTGGCACGCTCCAGTCGGCCGTGACGGAGTACCGCGCAAAGCCACAACCCCCGACGTGGTCGCGCAGACTGCTATCGCGGATCTTGCGCAATGTGAAGAGAGCCATCTCCGTGGCGTGCGCACACTCGGTCTCGCCGACAACGTCTTGCACGGGCGCAAGGTACCGAGGCAGTCGTAAGAGAAAGGCCAGCTTTGGCGGGGTCGGGAACTTGGGGGCTAGGCCGAAGCCGCCGTATACCGGGTCGAACGTCCCGGCTATGTGCGTGTAAGCCTCCTCCAGCAGGTCCAGATCCAATTCGCTCGAGACCGCGGCGGCCGTCCTGCCCGTGCCGGGATGCTCCAACCCCGTCTCCGACCTTCCGATGGCGGTCGTCTGGGAGCCAGCAACACCGGGCTGGACCGTGGCCGTCCCTAGGGTTCCCTCGGCGGCGAAGTCGTGGAGCTTAACCACAACCTCCTTGGCCTCCTGCCTGCAGCGATACTCCTGCTCCCTCCAGACCTTCTGCAGCTTGCGCAGGATGGCCAAGAAGTCAAGGCGCTCCTCGTCGTCGGAGCCGCCGTTGTTGGAGCCGGGGGCCGGGTAGTAGGTGCCGCCGAAGACGGGCTCGAGCTCGGGGGTTAGGAAGAGGTTCAGGGGCCAGCCGCCCGACCCGCTTACAGCCTGCACGTAGTTCATGTATATCGTGTCCAGCTCCGGGCGCTCTTCGCGGTCAACGATGACGGGGATGAAGGACTCGTTCAGGATTGCGGCGCATTCTCGGTGGGTGAAGCACTCGGTGGATGTGAGTCGCGAATCTGCGGAGAGGGTCAGCGCAATCGTCGGACGAGCGGTTTTCCCGTCGTCCAGGGTCGCTTACAGTGGCAGGCCTTGAAACCGATGTGCAAAAAGATCAGTTTGTTCTCCTTTCTTGCTCTCTCTATGGCCTCCTCGTCGAGCAGCTGCCAGGCGACACGGCCCTCGGCATGAGCGCGAACGTAGGGGCTCTTGCTCTGGCCAACGCGGTTGACCAATGGCGGCGCCGGCTCCGGTACCGTTTGGTGGGCTGCTAGCTGCGACGCGTGGGTGTCGGCCTTCTCGGCCCGCGCCGCTTGCGACAGCTCAGAAGCAACCATGATGAGGGTGTTACTCCAAAGACCGCCGAAGCCGTGGGATAGCCAATGCTAGCGGTAAGGTGGTGGTGGTGCTGTTGTTGTTGTTACCGCCGTTGTTGTACCGGTGCACCTGGCAGTGGTCGCGCAGTCTCTCGACTCGAAACAGAGACCACGGAATTGTTATGCAGGTATTGGCCACCGGGAAGGTTGAAGATGCTACTCGTAGATTGGGCCGAGTACCTAGGAAGGAGGGGTCGGTCAAGCAGCAGAAAGAGAGACAGAGAGAGTGTGTGGGTGGGTGGGTGGGTAAGTGAATGCGTGTCGTAGGAATACGTAGAGGTAGATGGATTAGACACACGGCCGAGTCAAGTCATGCAGCGTGGCTTTGCGAGGTGAGAGGTTTTCTACACCGTGGATGGTTTTTTTAAGAAGAGAGAAAAGTATGCTCTCTCTACCCCCACGGTTTTTTTGATCCTGCGGTGTGGAAGGCAAAGGCTTTTTGGTGGAAACTCCCTACCGGGCGACCCGTTAATTGTCTTGCAGCGGTAAAGGTCGAAAATGCTCGAAAGGTCAGTTGGGCTCCCTTTTCGAGGGGTTGAGACGTCACTGCTGCACACCTAGCGGCTGAGCCGGTCATTCGGCACCTGAGATGTCCCTGCCCCACCACCGGATGAGGGGTACGATATCGCTATCTCTGTTATCTAAGCAGCCACTAGGGGGTGGGCGGGTACCTAAATTAGCGAGGCACCGCCAAGTTTCACGCCGACTACCGGAATTGAGGCGCTTGTGGTCGGGAGAATGCCGAGCATCCACATCTTGCATCTTATTTCCCGAATGCCATCTCTCACTGAGTGTAATGTGCGTTTTGCCGCAATACCTGTGTTGAAGAATATCCCCTCGACCTGATCATGTACACACACAACACACACACACACATACACATACATACACACACACAAAAACATACACGCACGCACACGTCAGGGGGGGCAGATCTTATTCACTTTGCCGTATTTCCAGTCTCAAGCTTTGGGTTCGAACTCTCCTCCAATTCATGCGCCGCTAGCTGCCCGTTGGCACAAATCCGACAACTTTACGGTAACCAGCCATCAATCTCACCCACCGTTGACTCGCGGGGGGGTTGCCATTTCATTGATCTCCTGTCTGTTTATTGTGTAACGTACCTCGTCCGAAGTCGCGACGAAGGTATACATAATTAGGTTTGGACTCGTTCAATACCGGAATAGCCCGCAACATGACTAGCCATGCGTTTTCACGGCGATCACTTTCAAGTCACAGTGACGAGTCAAACGCAGACGAGACAGATAAACTTTAAGCTCAGAATATTCTTTTTTTTTTTCTCTTTCTATTTGCTGGCTACAAAAGAATGCCATTCTATCCGATGCGTCCAGAAACGATTTTGAGAATGTAAAAAAAGAAGGCAACGCAATAACGATCCCGAAACATATAAAGAGCCTTCCGGCGATACATGTTGTTGAACACCCGCCGGTTGACCCTATACCCGGCCCCCCAAAAGCCCACCCGCCCCCCATGCACACACACGCATATATATATAAAGCCTATACTAGTTTCAATGTTGAAATCGTAGGTACTCGTATGCCCTTCGCTTGCCGTAAGAGATGATAGAAAGATGTTGAAAAGCCCAAACACTAAACAACGGTTGTCTGAGTATGAAGTGACAACCGGCCCATGTTGAATTACGCCGACCTCGGTTTTCGCAAACATGCTGTTTGCTCCCTATGATTTTGAATTTTTCTTTCTTCTTTTTGTTTTCGTTTTGCGACGTGCAGTCATGATTCTAGGTTGTGTGCTCTGGTCTCATGATCTATCAGATGCAAAATCATGGATTCACTCTTGTGTGGTGTCCACGACCGGGGGACACGTGCAGAAGAGGTTCGTGTCACCGTATGCTGTTCTCCGTTAGTATCCCGTGATCCCGGCACAGGGCTGCAATGGGGGAGAGGGGGGAGGGGGGTTAGAAACTCACTGTCGTCGACGCGACCCACGCTAGGCCAGAACTTCTTCTCCTTCAGGTGCGGCAGGGGGTACGCCGCCTTCTCGCGAGTGTAAGGACGGTCCCACTTGCCCTCGCCGTCGCCCAGGATGACATCCATCTGCGGGTGAGGCGCCATCTTGAGGACGTTGCCCTCGCGGGGCTGCTTGCCCTCCTCGACCTCGCGGATCTCCTCGCGGATGCTGATGAGCGTGTCGATGAAGCGGTCGAGCTCCTCCTTGCTCTCGCTCTCCGTCGGCTCGATCATGAGCGTGTTGGCGACGGGCCAGCTCATGGTCGGCGCGTGGAAGCCGTAGTCCTGCAGGCGCTTGGCGATGTCGATGGCCTCGATGCCCGCCGTCGCGCTGAAGGGCCGTGCGTCGAGGATGAACTCGTGCGCGCACCGGCCGTTCTCGTTGGTGTAGAGGATCTTGTAGTGCGGCTTGAGGCGGGCGAGGATGTAGTTCGCGTTGAGGATGGCGGTCTTGGTGGCGAGCCGCAGACCGTCGTTGCCCATCAAGGCGTTGTAGGCCCAGCTGATGGGCAGGATGCCCGCGCTGCCGTAGGGGGCGCTGGCCACCATGGCCTCCCCGGACTCGGGGGATCGGCCGGGGAGGTAGGGGCCGAGGTGCTCCTTGACGCAGATGGGCCCGACACCGGGACCGCCGCCGCCGTGGGGGATACAGAAAGTCTTGTGGAGGTTGAGATGGCAGACATCGGCCCCGATCTCGCCGGGCGAGCAGATGCCAATCTGAGCGTTCATGTTGGCGCCGTCCATGTAGACCTGGCCGCCGTACTGATGGACGAGGTCGCAGGCCTTCTTGACGCTGGGCTCGAAGACTCCATAGGTGCTGGGGTAGGTGACCATGAAGGCGCCGAGCTCGTCGGCGTGCTTCTTGCACTTGGCCTCCAGGTCCTCAATGTCCAGGTTACCAGTCTTCTGGTCGCACTTGATGGGGACGACGCGCATGCCCGCCATGGCGGCAGAGGCGGGGTTGGTTCCGTGGGCCGAGACCGGGATCAAGCAGATGTCACGCTTCTTGCCCGGCTGCTGCTCGAGGTACTTGCGGATGACGCGCAGACCGGCGAACTCACCCTGCGCGCCCGAGTTGGGCTGCAGGGAGACGGCGTCCATGGCGGTAACGCCCTTGAGCTGCTCCGACAAGCTCTCGATCAGGGCGGTGTAGCCCTTGAGCTCGCTCTGGGGGGTGTGGGGGTGGATTGTGGAGAAGCCGGGGAGAGAGATCAGGGCCATCTCGGTCGCGCTGTTCAGCTTCATTGTGCAGGATCCGAGGGGGATCATGGAGTGGACAAGGGACAGGTCCTTGGACTGGAGGTAGTGGATGTAGCGGAGCATCTCCGTCTCACTGCGGTGGGTGTTGAAGACGGGGTGGGTGAGGTAGGCAGACTGGCGGCGCAGAGACTCGGGGAGCAACTCGGTGACGTCCTGGGTGAGGGAGGCGTAGGCCTTGCTCGCGACCTCGGCGGTCTGCGAACCGGTGGCGTTGCCGAGGACGGTAGCAATGGTGTTGAACACCTCCTCGTTGACGGTCTCGTTGACACTGATGCCAATGTCGCCGTTTCCGAAGTCGCGGAAGCCCAGGCCGGCCTTCTTGGCCTCGGCAAGGATGTTCTGGGAACGGTCGCTGGCCTTGATGACGACGGTGTCGAACAAGACCTTGCCATCAGGGCTGGCACCGCTCTGCTCGGTCTCCAGGCCAGCAGCCTCGGCAACAGCCTGGACGCCACGGGCGAGACGGATCAATCTCGAAGCGATCTCCTTCAGGCCCTCGGGGCCATGGTAGACGGCGAACAATGCGGCCATGTTGGCCAGGAGAGCCTGGGCGGTGCAGACGTTGCTGGTGGCCTTTTCGCGGCGAATGTGCTGCTCACGAGTCTGCAGAGCCAGTCTCAGGGCTCGGTTGCCGTTCCGGTCTTTGGAGACACCGATCAGGCGGCCGGGGATGCGGCGCTTGTGGGCCTCCTTGACTGCGAAGAAGGCCGCGTGGGGTCCGCCGAAGCCAAGAGGCACGCCGAAGCGCTGCGCGCTGCCAAAGGCAATGTCGGCACCCCATTCGCCGGGCGGCGTGAGGACGGTCAAGGCCAGGAGGTCGGTTGCGGCACTAAGGAGAGCACCCTGCGAGTGAACGAGCTCGGTGAGGCCCTTGAAGTCCTCGACCTTGCCCCTGGTGTCGGGGTACTGGACCATGACACCGACCAAGTCCTGTCCCAGGGCCTTGATCTTGTCCTGAGACTCGGCGGTGCTGACGTCGAGGGTCTCAACCTTGATGCCGAATCCCTGGGCTCTGCTCTTGAGAACGGAAATGGACTGGGGGTGAACGAGGTGAGAGACGACAAAGGTCTTGCCGGGTCTCTTGGCGCGAGAGGTAGGAAGAGCGTTCATTGACAGAGTCATGGCTTCGGCAGCCGCCGTTCCCTCGTCCAGCAGACTGGCATTGGAGATGGGAAGACCGGTCAGGTCGGCGACCATGGTCTGGTAGTTGAGGAGCGACTCGAGACGTCCCTGGCTGATCTCCGGCTGGTAAGGGGTGTAGCTCGTGTACCAAGCAGGGCTCTCGAGGACGTTGGTCTGAATAACACGGGGCGTGACACTGGGGTTGTAGCCAGCACCGATCAAAGGCTTGGGAGCGGCCTCGTTGGCCTTGGCCCAGGCCGTAGCTCTCGCCAGGATCTTGCTCTCATCCGTCGGGCCCTCGGTGTCCCAGGCGAAGGTCTTCCTCTCGGATAGGATATCCGCAGGGAGGACCTGGGCAATGAACTCGTCAATTGACTTTGCCGGAGGGTCGAGTGCCTTGAGCATGGCCTCAGCATCGTGAATGTCGGGGCCAATGTGGCGGGGAATGAAGGACTCGTGCCTCTGGAGCGGTTCAAGGGAGGGGTCCACCGAAGTGCTCCTCGCACTCGTGGCGTTCTGGAGAGATGTGATGGCGCTGAAGGTCCTCATGCGGGGGACGCGCGAGGTCACCGTCGGGTTTGAAGCGCATGAGTTGCAAACCCACGGGGAAGCTGGGGTCTGACGAGCAAGGACCCTAGACCTCGGGGCAGCCAGCCGAAGCTGGCGCGGGAAGGACAATCTCAACGACGCCATTGCGGAACAATGGGCGGTTGTGAGTGGCAATTCAGAGAGGCGTTGAGAATGTCGTGAGACTCGCCAATGTCCAAGCACGTGTGTTCTGAGAGAAAACAACAAGCTTGAGAGAAGAGGTAATAAGGAGAAGGAAAAGAAAAGGCGGCGAGATTGTGAGACTCGTGCGTGCGCGCGCGTGTGTATAGGTATGTATAGAAGTGTTGGCTCGGATAATGGCCCGATATCGATGTAGGTCAAGCAGCGACACCCCTGTCGCCACCTGGAGATCCGAGATGTGACTCGGGATGAATGCGACCAGACACTCACACTCGCACGCAACTCGATTCGACACACTTGGTGCAGTTGTCTTCGCAACGGAGCACCAAGACAAGGCTTGAACACGTTTCCGCAAAAAAACAGAGAAAGTGAACAAGAACGAGAAGGAATGAGATATGCTGGGCGGCTCAAATATAGTCGGTGAGGACCAGCGCCGGCCCTACACAGTCATGTATCTACGGTTACTTATCGAGTCACGGTACGTATAGTGTCCTCGTTGGGTCAAGCAGAGTCGAGTCGGGCCCAGCACGCCGGACCAAACCCAAGGATCCTCCCTCCCTGCTGGTTGGGGCATGAATTGGCCTTATCCGGCGGTCCCGCTGATAAGCGCGCACCGAGTACGGGGGTTGAGCCGATAAGAGCTGCCGCTCTACTCTAGGTAGGTACAACTACCGACTACACATGTGTATAGGACCTAGTAGTAGATGTGTATGTGTATCCGTATAAGTGTAGTGTATAGTAGGTACTCCATGTTCCCCAGCCAAACCCTGGCTTTGTTGTCCGTTGCCCATTGCGCTCAAAGAACGCCTGGATCGGGCACCGCGATTACGTCTTATATTTCTCATGTCCAAAAGCAGACCCTTTGGCCAATGAGACAGCAACAAAGAGGCATGGGGGCTGGGTTCTGGGCTCCAGAGTGTGTTCCTAGCCTGGGGCGGACGGATGCGAAGCCGAGAATGTTCGGCGGAGGAGCCGAGGTCGCGCAGCACTAAAATATGCCCAAGTGGCAGGGCTGCCAGACAGGTGCACTAATACCAGAGGGAGCGGTCTGGTTTACCTCCAAACCTTGGTTACTAAGCATGTGGGACCTCTTGCCTATCTTGAGGCTCGAGGACAGGGCGAGCTTGAGTAGGTACGTACCGACCAGGAGTAGCTGGACAAGACTGGAGCTTCTCTGAAATTTTGCGACGACATCATCACTGAGCCTGTCATCGACCGCATAATATCACCACTTCACGAAGCCGCTTTTCTGCAAACCTCGCCCACCCCGCCACCCCACCACCCCAGCCACGCTTTCGAGAGCAAGCAGTCAAGATGTTCGGAGGATGTACGTGCTCGTCAACAAAGATCCCCAAACGCGCCCTGGACCATGCAGCTAACCCTCGTCCCCCACTGCAGTCGCGCCCCCCCAGCTTTCCGAGGAGGAGATCAAGCAGATGGAGTCCGAGGCCAGCTTCACCGTCCAGCAGGTCTTTGTCTCCTCCATCCTGCTGTACCTCTGTACGTACAACCTCCTCCGAGCTGCATTCTCCCGGCCGTGTACCCAACAAGGCCCGTGAACGTTTGCTAATCCGAGTTTTTGCCCAGCTCCCTTCGCCATCGACGCCGTCTCCAGCTTCCTGTAAACGAGTCATCCACGGCCACTCGGAGGGGTCCTTTCGGGGCTTGATACCAAAGCCACATTGCAGCATAGCTGCGTCTTGGACCCAACAGCACAAAAAAAAAAAACACAAGGCCGCATCAGTCATGTCCTGAGCGGCCATGTTACCCGCCTAGGGGGTATGTAATGAGACAAATACCCCTATTGTAGTATATCATCTGTACATTGTACACAAAGGGCTGGTCGGATGGGCTATGGATATAGATCACATCAGAATCAGTGTAGACAAACATCACGACTTTTCAGGTTCAACGTTTCCTCGTGACGTGCAACGAGTGGAAGGGGGGTCTCCATCTCTGTTCCATCCCTTCTTTTGATTCCTCAATGCGGGTGTGTTTCCTAAGTACCGATGCCATCGCAATCCGTCCCGTACAGTGAAACACCGTCCGCTCGCGCCTCTCCTCTATTATCACAAGTTCCGCGCTACTCTAAACTCAGAAACGAGCCGCTCAGCTCGGGTTCCGCTCCTTCTCCCAGTCAGCAAAGTCTTTTGTAATCGACTCGACCTCCTTCTTGAGGTGCTGGATCTGCTTCTCGTAGTCCTCCAAGACCTACAACAACAGTTAGCGTCACTCGTCCCACAAACCGCAGACCCGACACGGAAACTCACCTTCTTCGTCTTGTGCTCTGTCTCCTCGCTCAACCCCTCACCGCTCGCAAAAGCAGGCTTGTTCGTCTCCTTCATCAGCTGGTCCGCGTAGTCCCGGAGCACGATCAACCGGCTCCAGAGCTCCTCCTCCCGCGCCGCCAGAGCGGGATCTTGAACATTGCGCTCCAGCTCCACCAGCTTGAGGCGCAGGTCATCCTCGTCGCCGCTGAGGGCATACCCGCGGTTGCGCAGTACCTGCACGCGGGCTGCGAGCGCAAGGCACCGCTCGCGGAGCACGACGTGGCGACGGCGGGCCGCCAGAGCGCGTACGCTCGTCTCGAGGTCGTGCCGCGAAAGAATTGCGTCTAGGCTGGCGTTGATCTGGTGCAGGCGCACATTAAGCTCTCCTACAACCTTCTTCTGCGTCTGGAGACGGGTCGCAACGCCCGAGAAGCCTGTGCATAGAACAGGAATGTAGCCAGGCGCGGGCTTCTTCTGCAGCGCCTCCTCCCATTCTTTAGGGTCCTCGTGAGGGCCAGGTTTGTAGAAGGGGACGGAGGCCTCGTCAACCTTGTTGTAAAAGTAGTGCTTGAAGGCACAGTTGGGGTTCGCAGGGTTCCACTTCTCGAAGATGAGGGCCATCTGTTCGGGTATGGGCTTCTGGTTCTCTGTGATGGTGTCAGTTAGGATTGCAAGACGGAAAACTTGAAGGATTTATGCACGCACGAGGTGTTTCCCTGCCAGGCTGCCAGAGCGAGCCCGAGAGCTGCGCTTGTGACTGCGACAGGCTAGGCATCTGTTGTTGTTGCTGCTGCTGCTGTTGCTGCTGTTGCGGCTGCTGAGACTGAGCCATTGAGGTGCCAAAGGCGTTTCCCTGGTTTTGAGTCTGGCCAAAGAGACTTGTTCCGCCCTGCTGTTGCTGCTGCTGCAGCTGTTGTGTTGATTGTCCTAGCGTACTGCCACCGAATCCACCACCACCAAAGAGACCTCCAGTCTGCCCAGCGGGCTTTGGTGCTCCGAAGAGGCTCATTTTAAGGGATGAAGCCTATGTACTATACTGGTATCGAGGAGTGTTTGGGCAGCGTCGCTTTGGCAGCGACCTCGTAGGGTCGGGGTGGATGGTTGATGCGCAAAGTTGCAGCGCGAGAGAAGACAATAAGCGAAAGGATCCTCAGCGCATAGTCGTTGAAAAGAGCTGCTGCAGCGAAATACAAGTCGCGGGTATCGGTAAAAGGTCGCGGCTTGCAGGGGCAACCGAAAAGCAATCGTCGCAGATGTTTCGCAGTGTGCGGCGAGGATGATGACCGGGTATCAATCGCGGGCTGCTGTTGAGCCTGACCCTTGGTTTTGGTACCCAGCAACAGACGTAAAAATAATAATAAATCGGAGCTCGCAGCTGTAGCGCTGGCAGCCTTCACCGGGCGCGCCACACTTTTCCAGACCGAGAGCAAAGCACCCGCACCACCTCGCGACGACGCCACACCCAAGGCTCCACCTCAGCCTCGCACGCAGCCGAACCAATCATATCCCTCCTAAATCGACCTCACCTCAATTCGCAGCGTCCATTGCCTGGAAAGCTTGCTCTGGATGACCATCCGACCCCAGAACCGATCTCTCCCTTGCCCTCCGACTCCATCACCACAACTACAGCCATGGCGTCCCGACGGCCTGTGTACGTGATCCCTCTCTTCCGTCGCTCGATTTAGCGGTTCAATTGGCCCAATTGCAGCTCCTTCCGACAGCGTCCTCCAAACGTGGATCGCAACGACAGAGACTAACCACCAATGCGCTCGCAGATTCAACCAGCAGGTCCAGGTCGACACGACCCCTCTGCCCTACGACATCCCCAAGGTCAAGGAGATTGGAGCCACCTCCGCTCCTCTACTGTCCGCATCATACTTCATCGGCGCCCGATGCCGCGAATACAATGACGACTTCATGCAGTGCAAGACGGACAGCGCGGGCCGTGGTGAATTCGACTGCTTGAAGGAGGGTCGTCGGGTCACGAGATGTGCCTCCAGCGTGTATGTTTGAACCATCCGTCTTCTCCCTTCGCAGTAAAGGGCGCGAGAGGCGCATGCTGCTCATCAATTGGGCTTCGCGGACATTGACCCATTGAACTCTGGGCATGGGCTACGACAGGAATGGAGAAACGCTGACCTGGATTCCGCCTTCTGCAGGCTGAAGGACATCAACACCCACTGCCTCGAGCAGTTCAAGGCCCACTGGAACTGCATCGAGAACCGCAACCATCAGCTATACCAGTGCCGACCGCTTGAGTGGAAGCTCAACAAATGCGTCTACGAGAACCTGGTACGTTGTAGCCGGGTAGATAGGAGGGCTTCCGGAACCTCGACTGCTCCCACGCCCGCAGTGACACTTGAAACAACCGCTAACAAGACGACTCCTAGAAACTCGAGAAGAACATCCCCAACCAGCGTCCCGGCGTTACCCCCGTCGAGCTCCGCACTCACATGATCTACGCCGACCAAGCCATCAACACCCTCGAGGGCAAGCCCTTCATCCCCCCGTCAAAGGCCGAGGGCGGCAAGCAGGCGTCGTAAAAGTTTCATGGATGTGTATGTGTGCGAAAGGCGCTGTGTGAAGACGGCTCCCATCCCTTGGACGGAGAGGAGCCTGGGCTTTGGGTTGAAGATGTAGGCTCGGGACTTGGCGATAGAACGCTGTGTACATATGTCATCAATCAGAGTTGGGATCATTGAAATGGCTTCTTTTTCTGAAAATCTCAGCCTGCCTCCCTCAAAATTGCCCAGGACAATTCCCAGTAGTTGCAAATACGCTGCTTCTCGGCTTGACTGGGCCGACTGAACGTCGCCGACGGCGATGAGCCAGCACTGAAACCTTGTCAAAGGTAGATTTACACCACTCCCGTAGCGCTTGGGGCGAGTCGCAACTCATGGTGTACCAGTCACAGGCGCCGTGATACTGGACCCTCCGGGGGCTTACTGGTATGCAGGCATTCCAATGCCGGCGTCTCAGGTCACAAACTTTACTAATATGACTTTGTAGAATGTGCTGCTGTCGATGCTGTTTCGGCCCATACGCCTGCTATGAAGAGGCACCTGATGGCAGGGGAAGTTGATATTACGCTTCACAAAGACATGAACCTCGTCACTGTGCTGATACTAGAAGCTTACCCTCGAGAGACAAGTCAAACTCGTCGTCCAAAGAAATCCTCTTGCGTGCACTTGTCCGTCAATCATCTGAAATCCCCCCCCCCAAGACTTTTGCAGCCTCGCCTCCGCCAGGCTCCCGCATCCTCTGTGCCTGATTTCAGCCCCGCTATCCTCTATTGACGGGCATCCGAGAAGTGCGCGTCACGTACGACAACGAGGCATCCGCAATCTACTATCGTGATTCCGAAGACTAGAGCCCTACGTCTGTATAAACTCATATTCTCTCATTCTACATTGAGTATGGTAGTTGGAGACGGGGGAACTGCCGTTGGTTCCAAATTTGTCCTCTCAGTACCTATGTCAAAGGAAGTCTGGGCCAGGCCGGGCTGGTGTGATCTGCTCTTGTGATCTCTTCAGACGTACTACGTTACGGCTTCTTGGTCATAGGGCCCTCAGATAGGTAGGAGAGAGAGAGAGAGAGAGAGTCCGCCGAGGTCGCTCCTCCAGCTGTCAAACCCGCATTTACAGCTCCCAGCAGGTAGCCGAGACAGCAGTGGCAACAAGGAGGATGGATTCGGTCACGCCGAACGGTGCGACGGCGGCGGATGAGATATGGATCCCCGGGACTGGGGGCGCCGATACGTGAGCTGTCATCCGGCAGAGGCCTACGTGTCCTTTTGTCCCAGCAATGTTCAAGGCCTCTCTACATCTCGTACCCATCCGGCAAGAGTAAATATGCTGACGGCGGACCAGTGACTGTCGGAAGGGGCAAGACGAGCCGGTGATGATGAGTGAGTCACTGTATACTCAGGCCTGGCGGATGCCTCACTGCCCCAGCAAGTAATGTTCACGTCGTTCAGAGCTGTCTACCGGGAACGAGGATGGGTCGGGACAGGCGACTCCGATGGCGTAGGAAGCCGCCGTGCGTGGGGAGGGGGCGTGTGTCATGTGTCAATGTGCCGGCTGACGGTATGCCCTTCTTGCACGACGGCGCCGCTCTGACATATCGGCGACGCCTTAGGGCGACGTGTCAGCGTCGCAGACAGGACGGCTACGACGGAAGGAGGCTAGGGTTTCTGGAAAGGGTCGTTGGGGAAGGGGGAGCACGAGGATGGAGGGAACCAGATCAGGAGGTGTTCTTGGAAGCGCCCGAAAGTGTGCGTGTGTGTGAGCGTTGCAGAGACGGGAATGTAGGATCAAACAGTCGAGAGCAGTCTTGTAAGGTCGCGGGATTCTTTCGTTCGACGCACCCTCGGATCAAGATCGCAAGACCAAGGCGGCTCGGTCACCTGTCTTGGACACACGTATGCCGTTGACCACTTACGCAGGCGCGGTTTATTGATGTTTGCTCGAAAACACTTGTCTCATCTATCTACGTCGTCGATCTACCTATAGACGCTGAGCGGGTACAATCCTCATAGAAGTCATGTGAAGTTCCCCAAAGCTTCGCCACAGCATTCATTGATTCCATGACGGGTCAACAACGCCACAGTCACGCCCCCCCCTCCCATGTAGTTACGATTTTTGATACTCGCCACTCTCCGTTGATGCAATGGCTGCCATCAAACGGGTTGTTTCCTCTTGTCTCAAACAGCGACTGTCATGGTGTGCTGTGTGGTCAGGTCCTGCGGCGTTCGTTCCCCTTTTACTATGACTCCCGCCACTTCCCGACACCATGCCAGCATCGCTAAGCACTCCAAACTCCAGCATTGTCGGCAATTTAATCATAGCATGTATTGCAGTGGTGTCTTGACGCTGCTGTGAAACTTCCGTTGGCCTAACGTCAGGGGTGTTGCTTCTGATGAAGCCGACGGAAATGAGGGGTTCTTCCAGGCCAGGCCAGGCCAGGCCAGGCCAAGCGCCAACGGATGGCGTCTATGTAGCGAAACCTGAAGCCCAAGGTGCTGGGTTGAGAAGGCCACGCAAGGTGGCCGCAGGAATCGTCAAACGACATGTTTCTCGAGGTGTGGGTTTTTGGTTTTGCTTGGGCGATCCGATGCTTCTGAGCCAACCGGAGGCCTGCCCAAACCCCAGGCTCGTACAAGCAGGCTTTCTGAGATTCTGCGTTTGTGGCCCCGTAGCAGCGAGCGCCGTTCTAACCTTGATGGCGGATGTTGAAGCACTCATGTGCCATTGCTCCGTCTCGGTTTTTGTGTTTTTTTTCGTTTCGGGTGTCGTACGTAGCTCACAGCCAGGTCCTGGGGTCTGGAAACGGGTGCAAATCTCGCATGCCGCTTTTTTATTACGCAGAAGGGGGGAAGGGGGAGGAGATGAGTCGCCGGCGGCAACTCTACGATCAGGTTTGGAGCTTGGAAGCTGCAAGTCCAATAGCGAGCCGGTTCGACAGGGCCAAGGTCCCTAGGATGGAGATGCCGTCTTCCCCGGAGGTCGGGCGTCTGACGTTTGAAGAAGCGTGCCGTGAGGCCGGCGATCCGCCGGCAATCAAAAAAGCGGGACACAGGTGACCGGGGGAGGGGAGGAAAGGCCTCAGTGATTTACAACGTACACCTTGGCAAGATTAAGGACGTTGAGAGGGTCGCATGGAGATAAACAGGCGCGCTCATTTCGCGGTTGACGGAAGCTTCCGATGCTTTCAACCAGACCCTGCTTTCCGCTCACGGAGTGTCCAGGGCTCCCCCCCTCCCCCGGTCCCTACCTCCAAATGATGTGACTGGGAATTGAGTAGGCGTTTCCACCCCCTCTCTACGTTCAACCATGCCGTCGGAGACGAGATGCGCCTGACGGCGCCGGGGGATTCTATGATGTTCCAGTCGTGGCCGGGATGGCGATGTCTGAAGAACCGCCCAGCTCCGTGATAAGTTTCACTATATGGATGGTAAATCGAGCCAGAAAAGCCTGTATGTAGGGCGAGAGCCAATCTCGAGCCCGTCCTGAACTTTGCCGCGTGGGCGAAGACCAGATGGCATTGGTTGAGATGAAAAGAGATGGAAAACGCCTGTCACGGGGAACTGAGTGTCATTGGCGACTGGCTCGACTGCCTTGGTGGGGATGGCACCTGTGCATTTTCTTTCTACATAATACACGTTTAATAGTTATTGACTTGCAGGCTGGGGTCTCGATTTCCGAACGATCACCACCAGAGGCACTCCACCCCATGTGTCAAATCGGATGGTTCTAGACGCTCGCTTATGCAGCCAGACAATCTCTCCTCTCCAGAAATCCAATCACGCATGCCGCTGGCCGACAATGATGGGTCCTCCAAGAGCCTCTGGACTCGATCATGGGAGAGTCGATGCCCGTGAATCGAACTCTGTCCCTCCACTGTTTGGCTCAACCGAGGAGCTGTGCGCCAAATGGCCGGTGGCCGGTCAATCAACTCGTCATCTGCTGCGACGTGTTTCTGTCACAATTGCCATCTCGATCGCTGCTGTTGATCACTGATCCCACCCGAGGAACGATGAGCCGCATTGGCTTTGGGGAGGAAGCTGGACTCGGCCTTTGGATCATGTTAGTTGCTGTCAACGCGGAATCAAAGGATACCAAGCAGCGAGACCTGGCTTTGAGGAATCGGCTGTTCACCGCTCGGTTGCAGCCACGATGTATTTCAGTCATCGCTTGACTCCGGAGGACCAGGTCCCGGCGCTGCGAAGTCCAGGCAGTCTCCGCTCACGGGGCATCTATCTTGACTTTTGTGCGCAGTTAAGCCTTGGCGCGGACCGCACGAGCACCATTTAGGCTAGAAGAACGGTGTCCGTAGGTAGTGGTACGGGTCTCACGCTGCTGGCCGGGAGGGTGTGCAGTGCTTGGATGATGAGGGTTCTTTTTCTGGGTCGTTGCCTCTAAATACAGTCTGTTGCGTTGGCAGTGTCGAAAACCTACTTTTTCGTCCGTGCGTTAGCAACACCATTACTACCACCACCCTAGTTAGGGCTACGCAAGGGGGTTACCCTGCTAAGTAACCACACGTACTATATACTTTCATATAGATATTATAGTTATAAATAGCTTTAAGAGATTATTATTATTATTATTATTACTAGTATACTACTAAAAAAGAAGGGGTTAAATACTTCTAGTAATATAAAGCTAGTATTACTAGTATTACTAGCTAATAGTATATAAGCTTATAAGGTTACCTATAAGTATTATTAAATACTAAAGTATTATTAATAATAAGAAGTATATGAGCTACTTAGCCTCTTATTAGTTATATAGTTATTATAAAAAGCTATATTATAAAACTATTAAAGAAGTTAATAATAATTCTTAAGATACTAGAAAAGTAGGTATTAATAAAGCCCTTATAGGTAGCTAAAGTAAATAATAATAGTAATAATAATAATAATAATAGTAATAATAATAATAATAATAGTAATAATAATAATAATAGTAATAATAATAATAGTAATAATAATAATAATAAGAATACTAATAATAAAGAGCTTATATAATAGGTCCTCTTTTACTTTAACTCTTTTAATATTCTATTATAAACCTTATTACTATTATAGTAATAGTAATAGGTAGCTATAGTAATAGCTATTCTACTACTACTACCTAGTAAGGTAAATATTTATTTTACTATTAGCTTCTAATTTAGAGGTATTATATTAGTACTATTAATTTAGCCCTTTTAAATAGTATAAAGATTAAGTTAATAAATAGCTAGTATAATAATAGGGTTATAGTAAGAGAAGGAGATATTAAGAGAAGGAGATATTAAGAGATATAAAAGAGTATATTTAAATATAACTTAGTAAGTAATACTAGCTTTTAAAGTTATAGATAAGTATAAAGTTTAGTAAAAGGTAGGTAATTACTAGAATATTAATAGTTATCTATTATAGTAATAACTTTACTATAAAGAAAGAGAAATAGCTAGCCCTACTATAGATTAATTTTAATCTTTAACTTAGTTAATTAAGTTACTAAACTCTAAAGATCTTCTTTAGTATAAAGCTTATATATAATACTAGTTTAGTTATATTGGTATTTAATATACTATAAATAACTATATAATAAAAGTAACTATCTCTAGTAGTAAGTAATATACTATATATAAAGTCTTATAGTAAGTAATAAGGCTATAATAATTAATAATACTATAATAATTAATAAGACTATAATAATTAATAAGACTATAGTAGTTACTTACTAAAGTATGTACTAAAAAAAACAGTAATAAGTTTAATAAAGAAAGAGCTTAGTTAAGAGAAAGATATAAAAAAAGATTTATAAGAGAATCTAATAAAGTATTATTAGTATACTAACTAAGTAAGTTACTATAATAGTATCTAAAGTAGTAGTAGTATAAATTAGTACTTTATTATAGATAAAACTTACTATAAGTTACTTACTAGAGATATAGAGATATAGTAAGAAGTAATACTTTATTAAGATACTAATATAAGCTTAAAGAACCTATTAATAGGCCTATTAATTATAATTAGCTAGTAGTAAATAAAGAAGGTTATACCTATAAGAAGCAAAGTAGGTAATAACTTACTCTCTATAACTATACTTAAAGAAGAGGAAAATCTAGCTACTATTTTAACCTTACTAACTACTAATAACTCTACTAGTAATACAGTAGTTAATTTATTATTTAGTAGTAGTAAGGAAGTAAGCCCTTACCTCTAGTAACTATATTAATAACTATATTAAAGTTAACTATCTCCTTAGCTATAGTATTATTACCTATTAATTAACCTATTATTACTATAACTACTATAGACTCTTTATATAATAAGAAGTATTAACCTAATACTATTATTATTACTACTGTAGTATAATAAGTAATTACCTATAATATAGTTAGTTAAATTGAAAGATTTTATTAGTTAGTTTATTAAAGTTAATAAGTAATATTAGTAATATAAAAGTAGTACTAATAAGACCCTTAAGTAGCTCTAAAGCTTATTATCTAGCCTTATAGTAATATAGTATATACTAAAAGAGTGGTATAAGGAGAAAGTGTTAGATATTAAGGTTTAAATACCTTATATCTATATAAAAAAGATAGTATATATAATAATAAAGTGAATTATATAACACAGTATTAATAGTACTGTATATACTGTATATACTACATAACTATGTATTTACTTAGAAAACGCCTATATATTATAAATATATAGGATATCTATATATAAAGAATAGTTTCTTTAAGCAAGAACTATCTATCTAAGGAGAAATCTAGGAAATAAGAATACAGTTATAAACTATATAACCGAGATGTTTTAGAAAACAACGTATAAGAATATAGTTCTAAACTATATAACCGAGGTGTTTTAGATAACAACCTAGAATATCTAAGAAATCCTTAGAATATACAGAAAGTAAGTATAAATAAACCCCTTATATCCCTTATATCTAGCTAGATAGCAAGGTGAACGGAAAGCTCTTCTATTATATTAAAACAATATATATCTTATTTATCTCTTATCTTTTATCTCTAACCTCATTACCCCTCATAGCCTCTAACAGAAAGGTATACCTATATCCCTTATTAGCTAGATATAGAGGTTAATTAAGACTTTTATTCTTATATAGTAGTATTATAAGTATAGTAGATATAAATCTATTACTTCTAAGTAATAAAGTAAATTACTATATATTAAATTAGATACTATAAGTAGTAAAGTTAATAATTTATTACCCTCTATCACTACTATTAGTAATTAAATAAGTAACCTTAAGGATAGAAGATTTAGTTAGTTAACCTTACTCTAGTTATTATTATTATAATACTAACCTCTATAGATACTAGTCTCTTTATATCCTTACCTCTATAGCTAACTACTACTTCTTCTCTACTTCTCTACCTAAGTTAATATATCTCTTAATCTATATATAACTAATACCTTAAAGATAATAATAATAATACCTTTAACCTTAATAGATTATATAGTAATAAAGTTAATAATCTAATTAAAGTAATAGATAATAAGTTATTAATAGTATTATATAATAGTAATAAGAAGTAATAAAGTAATAAGGAGTAATAATATAGTAAGACTAGTAGTAGGTAAAGCAGTAAGGCTAAATAAGTAATTACTTAAAGAGGATTTCTTTTAACTATTGATAATATATATTTTTTTCCTTTACTATTACCTTAATAGTAGTACTTTCTTAACTATAGAAGTAACTTTAACTTTACTTCTATTAATAATAACTATACTACTATTAATTAATCTTTTATTATTAAATATATACTATATACTATTAAAGTTAATAAAAGAATAGTAAAAGTAGACTTCTATCTATTTTATCTTATAACTAACCTCTACTATATAGTTATCAAGTAGCTCCTTAAAGTCTTATATATTTTCTATATCTCTTTTCTAGATAGGCTACTCCTTATAAAGAAGCTTTTTAAGGTTATTAAATACCTCTTTAATAGGGTTAAAGTTAGGTAAGTATAGTAGTAAATATAGTAAGTATATACTAGCTAATTTATATACCTCTTAGATATCTTATTAGTAGTAAAAGCTAGTATTATCTATTATAATAACTAACTTTATAGTAGAAAAAGTACTATACTTAAGTAGTACTTTCTTTTAAATCTATACTAAAAACCTATTACTATTAGTTATACCTAGGTATATTAATATATTAAAGATTATATTTACTATAAGAGCTAGTAAGACCTAATACTACTACCTTTATTTAAGTTTATCCTTATAATAAGGTACTAAGCCTTTTAATACCTAGCCTATTCTTTATATACTAATATACTTATTTATACCTAACTTATTAATAAAGATTAATTACTTTAGGTAGTATTAATAGATAGTATATACCTAGGTATATTATAATGTATTATCTTTCTAAGTAATAATAATATAAATAGATTTTAATAACTACCTAATATCTTAAAGCTACTAATTAATTATTAACTTATAAACCTCTATAATATATTACTTATAAAGAAAGTCTTATATCTCTTTAAAGCTAAGGTTATTATAATATATAAGAAGTTTTAATAACTTATATAGTTACTATACGTCTAACTTTATATAACTTAGCTTACTTAGGGAATATACTCTTACTCACCTTATTATTTTATATTAATATTACTACTATTTAACTATATATATACTATAGCCTATCTATACTATAATCTTAGTATTTATTTTCTTCTCTAAAGTCTCTAATATTTATACTAGCTTTCTTTAATTATCCTTATTTAATTATAATATTATTATATTTATTTAATCTAATACATAACCTCTTATTTTATCTCTTATCTTATCTAATTAAGGGTAGTAATAGTAATATAAGGATATTATAGACTTTAGAAGCTTTAGAGGCCTAAGGGCTAAGAAGCAATCTAAGAGCTAAGAGGTAATTAGGCTTTCTTATTTCTATTAAGCTACTACTTTTATTAAAGTCTAAGATTTAATTAGCTAGCTAATAAATTAACTAGTAAAGAGCCTTATATAGGTCTCTAGAGTAAGGATATTATAAACTTTAGAGCTTATATAGCCTGCTTACTCTTATATACTATAATAATAAACAATAAGGCTATATATTAGCGCGGTCTATATAATTTCTTTATTAGAGTAGTAGGAGGGCTAAGAGGTATTAATTACTAATAAATTAACTAGCAAAGAGCCCTATATAGGTCTAAATAGCCTTACTTTTAGCGTCAGCAGCAGGCAACTTTAAAAGAGGGACTACCTAATACTCAGATATAGCAGATTTCTGAATCTAGCAGCCAAAAATCGCGATTTTTCATGGGGTTGTATTGGTGGGTTGCTAACGCATAGACAAAAAAGTAGGTTTTCGACACTGCCAACGCAACAGACTGTAAGCTTTACAGAAGCACAGGTTCCAAACGGGCCCATCAGCAGTGTGCTTGAAAGCGGTATCTATGGAACCGTTGGTGTAGGTTGGTGTCCGCTTCGACCTTCGTCAGCCGTGCCTCACCCGTGGATCAATGCCGACGGCCATCGATAAGGCGAGCGGTGCCTGCTGATCTACCTATATATGCGCACTCTGTATAGGTAGCCTACCGGTTATAGGTACCCCAGAAAGCAAGTAGCAAGGCAACGGCAGCCGGGAGATTTCGCAACCTCATTTCTCCAATCTTAGGTTCCCCGCACAGATGCCAGGTTTCCTTCGTCATTGGTAATGAAAGGGTGTCGTATGTGATGGAACGCCCCATGGTTCTGGGAAGACGACATGCATTGAGGTCGGGAAGGGGCCAACGATAGATGCACGAGTGTAATGAGGTCATTTGCTTTGTAGCAAGACGGCGGGGAGGACCGCCAAACGACAGCGGTAAGAGACTTACCACATTAGTACTACTATGTACCGAGTAGATAGAGCTGACTGCGATGCGGACCGGGGATGGCTGGAAGAAGCGCTGTGCCAATGAGAGATCTTGGGTTGCAGCGATCGTCCCAACGAGAGCGCCACTGTGTGCCAGCAGCAGCCAGATACATACTGTACAACAACCTGTGGGCGGCAGTGGAAGAAGCAGTTGGCGTAGGTCGGCGGTCAGAGGGGGAAAAAATAACAAATAATAAACATTGTCGAGGTCGAGAAAGCGCACCCAGTCGCGAGACTGGATGAACAGGTCTCCACCGAAATTAAGGCCGTTTCAGAAGGATGGGCTAAGTTGCTGTTTGATGGAGACGCCTTATTGACCCCTGCAGCAATCAGGGCAGAAATGCCCACATTACTGCAAGGTACCGGCTCTCTTAGAAGTTAGCCGTCGTCATGGAGCCAATGACGAGAGGATAGCTGGCACTGCCGCATAGAGATTGGTCAGATGTGCCGGAGCGTCAGGGGTCAAGACGCGCATGGGAGGGGCGTGTTGAGGGGGGGGGGCGTGCTTGGAGAACAAGAGACCAACGAGGGACGGGGATGAGACGAACGGCGCTAGTTGATATTGGCACAAGAAAAACAGCGCCTGGCAAGTCTGCAAGCCCCCTATTCCCTCCCCCCTTTCTCCATGGCATGCTATTTCCTGACAGTTCTCACAGTTTGAAGGTAGTCTTGGCTGTTAGTGCTCCTGGCATCTCCACTGTCAGCCAAGAGTGCCGCGCTGCTTTTTTGAGGGACTTTTACGATCCAACGAGGGGGGCCGTCCACGTCCAGGAGGCACGATCGATGCTGGGCCTGGTGGAAGATCAGACGTCGCTTGCACCTACGCTCCGTGGTTCCGGCCGAAGAAGCAGCACCAGCCAGCGTCTCCAGGTAAGCTTAATGACTGTTAAGCCGGCCTTGGCTGCTGCTTGGCCCAGCTCCTTGATGCATCAGAATAGACACAGCTTGGCTCGGGGAGGGAAGCCCGATATTGTAGTAATGAAGCTGGCGCTGGGTGTGGATTCACGACGGAAAACCCTCATCTAATTATGGGCATCCACCATAGGTATGCAGCAGTCAAAAGATAGCCAAACCGTCGCCCAAGATGGAGGGACTGACCCAGTGACGGGTAGCAACTGGATTGGGCTATACTATGTAAGGCAGAGTGAGAAGGGGGGGAGGGGGGTCATGACAGCCAAGATGCGAGGATCTGCTCTGCGCATGGTGGACAGCTCGGCAGAGAGGGTGAGGCCACGGGAGTGAGGAAAGCCGATGCGCTGCACGCGGAGCCGAGAGATGCACGTTGGTCGAGCTGACGAGATGAGATGAGCTGAGAAGTCCAGCGACGGCGAGGCGTAAAGACTGGATTATTTTGGATGTTGATGCGGAGGCTGATGCTATTGTAGACCTGTCATCGGAACACTGGGGTTTTTTCTTTTTACTCGTATCCAAATCACCACCACCGCGGCGCTAAAGTCACGTAGTAGTAGTAGCACCTGCCGCGTCATGAGACGAACTATGATTCCTCGTCCTCGCCTCTTTCCATCCCAAGTGCTTTAGCAACAGGCATCTACCTAGGACTGTTTGCATAAGCCGTGCTCTCGGGGTGGTCCTTCCTCTAGTGTAGCTGACTGACTGGACATAGGTACACGCCTAGTAGATGTTGGTGCCGAGGTACCAAGATACCCGCCTTTGTAGGTAAGTTGTGTATTACAGCTAGTAGTAGGTACACTGGCGATACAGCCACCCCCTCCCTTCAAAATGACCTCGATCCAATTTCCAATCCACGCCTTCCACTTACATGCGTAGTAACATCCGCACCTACCTGCCTCACCTCTTTACAGATGCTACTGGATAGAGCACACTTAGACACAATACTGCCTAGGTAGGTAGGTAGGTACCTAGGTAGGTAAGATAGGTGCAGTCTAGGCCAGCAGCTCCTTCCCTTAGTTGTAGATCCCCCGAAACCAAAGCAACATTCATCTTCTTTTCTGGCCTGCTCGGCTTGCTTGTCTCGCCTCCACACCCGTTGCCCTTCACCTCATTGCCTCCACTTTCACTCGACGACCCCTCAACCCTCGTCACAGTCCCTTCCCCCTCGCTCTGCTGTCGTGGCTACCATCCACACTCCTCGTCCGTCAGCTACCGAGCTCAATTTGCTTTACAGGGTTCACATTGCGCTCCCATCGTCCCTTTCGTTCCTCGTACGACCGGGTTTCCTCGCAAATGCCACGCCTGGCTCACACCACCCCTCAACATCAAAACCTCGACAGTCCACGTCCACGTTCACATCCACGCCCATAGTCCACTTTCACACCCGCCTGAGCTCCCGGTCACACACCCTTCACAAAGGCAGAGCAGAAGCAGCCCTGCGCCATCCACGGTCGTCCGGCGCGCACATACACACACACACGCACTCATCGCCTGGACTCTTGCTACTGCCCCGGCCACCCAGGATTCCTCACCCCTGGCGACGCTAGCCTTGGACTGGACTCACGCTCAAACTCTCTCCTCATCCCGCAATCCCAGTCGCGCGGGTTTCCGTCGCCTAGTCCGCTCCCTTTTAGTAGCTCACCGTCGCCATCTAGAACGCCTTTTCTCCCTGCCTCACCACATCCAAGAGAGCACTGATTTCGTTTCCCTCCACACCCCTACCCCCTTCTTTCCTTCGCCTCGGCATCGGTCTCCATCGTGTCGTTTTCGACACCGTTCATTCCTTTTAAAAGCAACCAAGCCGCCTCCGGGTCGACATCTCGAATCCCCTCTTTTCCTGTACCCTCAACCTTCCAGGATAGAAGGATAGGCCACCGACACTCATTCCCAACACCGACTGTCTTCACGTTCTCTACCCAACAAGCACCAGCTCCTTGTCACTCCCTTCGCAACCCTTTTCACGAGCATTCTTTTTTCGACAAAAAGGAATTTACGAGTTCTTCGTCCGACCTTCCAACTTGAACAACAACAGCATTGTTCAACCACACTCATTCCATATCACCACAAGGTCCTAGACGGAACCGTATCAGCAGTGCTGCATCACCACACACACAGTTGGCTCTGAGAACCACATATTTGCCTCGACCAACCACTCTCAAGAATTCTTCATCGTCACCAACATCTTCCTTCAGACACGCATCTCTAGGTTCCAGATTTTGCGGACCATTCCAAGACATCAAGCAACGGCATCTAAAGGTGAGTGGCGCCGACTTAGACATCCTTATCCCCCCCACTTTTCCCGCCATGTCTGCATTCCTCGCGCGTGAATGGCATTGTTCGGGACGCCATCTACGAGACAAGTGCATTCCAGCATGACTCGAGCTGCTCCATTGTCAACAATGGCTTTTGTTCCGTTGTCTTGCTCATCACGTGCAATTTGACTCACGCGGTCGAAACAATGAAGTCGATGGCCCATCGAGGCTGTGTCAGCTGGGGGCACATTCTTGAGCCGGCAAAACATCTCACCTTCCCGCGCCCAGAAGAGGCATATATGAAGATGGTGTTCCTCGGGTCTTGCCCAACATGTCGTCTCACCCTGCCTCACTACACTCTCTTCTCTCCTCGGCCGCCAGTCGTCCTTCATTCGTGCACAGCATCTTCGCGGGCGAAGCTAACCAACCGTTCAGACCTTCATTATCATTGATACCAACTTTATCCAACCTTCAAAATGAAGTCTTCCGTCGTTCTTGTCGCTACCGGCGCCGTCATGGCCATGGGTGCCGCCCTCGACCCTCGTGTCATGAAGACCGTCACCGACATCAGCTATGTAACCGTTACCGTTACTGATGGTGATCTGCCCACCACTATCCCTACTTCCTCGGCACCGGCCGTCTTTTACGAGGCCCTCAGCTCCGTCCCCAAGGTGGAGAAGTCGCCTGAGCCTGCACCTGCGCCCGTCTTCCAGACCATCGTCACCCAGCGCTTCACTCCCACTCCGACCCCGACCCCGACGCCCACTCCCACTCCCACTCCCGAGCCGGTTGTTGAGGTCGTCAAGCCCTCTTCTACCTCCGCCGAGCCTGTCGTTGCTCCCACCGCGCAGGCTGTCTACAGCCCCCCACCTGCTTCCGATGACCTAGCGAGCACCTGTGTCAACACTCACAACCTTCACCGCGCCAACCACTCCGCACCGGCTCTGAGCTGGGACAGCGAGCTCGCCAGCTATGCCCTCATCACCGCCAAGACCTGTGTCTTCGAGCACGACATGTAAGTGTAGAGCCAGCATCAGCGCCCTCTTCCCTCGACCAGCTGCTGACCTCAGACCAGGAAGACTGGTGGTGGTGGCTATGGCCAGAACCTTGCCATGTGGGGTGCCACTGGCTCCGAGAATCTCGGCGAGGCCAAGGCCGCCCAGCGTGCCATCACAGATCAATGGTACAACGGCGAGCTCGACCTTTACACCGGCTACGGCCTGGACAGCCCCGACATGAGCAACTTCCTCGGCTGGGGTCACTTCACCCAGATGGTCTGGGTTGGCTCTACCACTGTTGGCTGCGGCGTTAACTACTGCGCTGCCGGTACCCTGAGCTCCATCGGCAGCTGGTTCACCGTCTGCAACTACAAGGCACAGGGTCAGTATTCGAATCTGGTATCTGTTCTGCATCAACGCGCTAACTTGGCCTAGGTAACGTCATCGGCAGCTTCGCAAAGAACGTTCTGCCCCCTCGCAATGCTGCTGCTGTCTACGTTTCTTAAGCGGCGTAAAGGGCCGTCGAGCGTCTTTGGATGAACCAGATGATCCGCACCCTTTCGTTCTGCCTGCTTAAAGCATGACCATGTCTACCTTTGCGACATGGCCGCTGCATATGATTGCGAATAAGCCCCGTCGCAGTAGCGGGGCCTTTGCTTCTTCTCTTCAATTCTACCGCTGTACTTAACTGGAAGATCACTTTGATTTTATCGATCTCCTTGTCCCGGCAACGGGACCCTTCGATTCGGACCCTTTGGTCGTCCTTGAATGGCGTGGATACATTTCTTCATATGAATATCCATTCAGCACTTGCGCGCGATGGGTTGACCGTGCCCAGTCTTTCTTTGATGACCAGGGACATGCTTAAGGGACACTGGACATTGATGATGATGGATTTACGGACCTGGCATGGAATGACAAAACTTTTTTTTCGGGAGGGGTACCAACCCACAATGGAACACAGCAATTCTTCTTCGATTCTTGGCCTGGGTACCGTGGCACATGCTAAATGCTTCTTCATCTGAGGACTTTTGGTGGACCTGCCAGGTGACCGAGGCACGTTGTTTATCCCTTTTTTCCTGTCGCTTGTACCTATGGTTCTTGCTTTACTTGATCTCAGGTTTAGAGACGCCACTCAATGTGATGGCATTATGACTCTTCGCACCTCTTCTCCAGGATACTAGGGTCCTAGTGGTGCCGCCAACTTGAAAACGGTAATGGTGATGCCATGCGTTTGTGTGTTTGCTGTCCTTTCCCCCCTGATATGCAGGACCCCATCAAGTGCCGGGCAAAAAAAGCGCACCTGAACAGCCGCGACTGTTTCCTCGCCTTCCTTTTTGATGCCGTGTATCGTCGTAAAGTCACTTCGGCTTGACCGTCGCGTGTGTAACGTTAGACCCGGAGCGACGATGTGTGTTCCGTCATCGGTTGAAGCACTTCATCGAAGCAGCGGTAGGAGTGCGGGGACGAAAAACCGCAGGTGCTTGGTAAACTGTCTACAAAGGGAGATTTTGGGGGTTCGTCATTGGGGGGTGGGGGGGCGCAAAATGGCAGATGCCTCGACTTATATCCACGAGGAGTGCGGTTCGTTGCCTGGCTCAGTGGGATACGCCCTCGCCCACGCGCAACCGCCACTCGATGGTAGCGGTGGTGTTGGTGGTCGAATGCATTGTGGAACATGTGTTACGGCTCAAGGCTGCGAAGTACCCGAGGTATGAGTTCGGGGATGACGGGAGTGAGAGCGTGAGAGGGTTACTGACGCCGAAGATCGTAGTTCCTAGTGGGACCTACGATTTGGTACTATCGATATAGGGGAGTGCTTGGACAAGGACGATATAAATATCGGATGAAAAGGGGGGACTCGAGGGAGACGGGGTTCGCTCGAGGCTTTGATGCTTTGAGGGGTTATTCGATGATCAATTATGCTCGGATATCTGGGCCAACAGTTGTACCGCGATGAGGGGGCGGCTGGCATGAGGGGCTAAGGAGTTGTTGCGGAACGATTACCCGGACGATGAATCCCCTCCTAAACTTGGGTACGTCCACCCTTTTTCTCGAGACCACGTATTCTGGAACATGAAGAGAATGCTCTGCGTGACACGACTGTGCAACTTGAGTGTCAACGAGAGTTCCGTAGCGCTTCATGTTAGACCACAGCCGGGTCTTTGGGTAGGCTTCTATTGCACCCTGCCACACACCTCAAAAATCTCCGTCTCCACACTATCCTCCCGGCCGAAGACGCGGCGGTTCGAATAAACGCAAGATTGCCTTGGACCTTTGGGCTCCTTATCCCGGTCTCTTTCTGACGACTCTGGGTGACGTTCTTGCACTCTGTGTTTGCTAACAGCTTCAAATTCTCCGATCAGACTGAAACGACACGGCAGAGAACGGAAGACTAGTAGTGGACACTCGAGTCCCTGTCTCTTGCGAGAATGGCATCCTCTCGACCGAGAAGCTTTCAATTTCGGGGTTACCACGCTGACCATGCTTCACACAAAGTCCGAGAGCGGATGGCGAGCAGACGGATTTCTCGAGTCCCTTCCCCAGCCCGGGCATGCCTCCCACGACGACCATCGATGTCGATCTCCGGACAGCGGTGAGGTTGGCGCCTAATACGACAGAGAAAGCGGGCCCAGGTCCTCGGGGTCGGGGGCCGTTGTGGTGAGTTGTCTCTCGGAGCAATCCAGACTCCATCAGCTCGAGCTGGCCGATGGATGTGAAGTCGGCTGCCCACGACGCAGACCATGCGAAAGTTCAGACTTGGGCAGGTAATAAGACCATTACCGAATTCTAGTTATAGATCGAGAAAAAGAGCCGACGAAGAAAAGGGGGGGGATGTGACGCTCGCAATCTATGGATCTGGCCATTCGTCTCGAACAGTTTTGGGATGGGAGCGAGAAGGGTTCCTATGCGGGATGCCAGCAGTGCTTAGTCGCACGGCACGTCGGCCAGACAATAAAGCAAGGACCAAACCGAGCAAGCACCACTATCACATGTTTATCAATGTGACGATGGTAAATGAGCGCTGTGTCGAGAAGATGCGAGGTGCACCGTGGATGGAAACTGTGGCGCGGGAGGCCTCGTACAGCCACGAAGGGACATGGACGCCCCAGGCCGTATGGCTCGCTTGAGCGTGAGGGCTCTTCTACCAAGCCATAGGCGAGAGACGTGTCAGAGTCGCATATTCTGTATATACGGGTTTTGACCCTGCTTTGGGACTGTGTAGTGTTGTTCTGCGACTGGCACTAAACTAGAACTGATATTTACGACTGTAATGCATTTCCTTTCCTGTGATTCGGGCCTCATAATATCTACCATCGGCCTGTCAAGCTAGCGCCATGGCGGACAGAGCTGATGTGAGAGTCCTTTGTTTGGCGCAGAGGGCGCAGAAACACGCTGAGCTTACATCAAGATAGAATGGGGGGTTTGCGAAGTAGGCGAAGGTGAGTGAGATTCCTTTCGGCCGTGAGGCGAACTTGTCGAAACACGATCCTATGGTAGTAAGCTTGGGCGAGCGTGGGGAGCAGCAAGATGTGCGCGCGTGTGGCGATCCCACGCCGTGGGATGTACAATGCTGATTAATAGTAGGGATACAGAGACTGGCTGGCCGATGCCGCTTCCAGGCCAGGGCTTCACGGTGGGTCGGGGGGGGGGGGGGCCCGTCTTGGTAGGTAGTCGTCTTGGAGAAGGCCTTGCAAAAAAGCTTGATCAGACTAGATGCCGAAGGCCGCCCTTGGTTTTCTTCAACAGCGCGTCGAGGCTCGATGCTGGGACGAACATAAACCATCCCGAATCTTGAAACGGCTCTGCTCACGATACGACATTCCGCCTCTTCTCACATGAGCTCCGTACCTCTCCATCTCTTATCGTCACGGCGTTTCAGGAGATAGCCCGGGCAGCCCGATCATCGCGAGGACTTGACTGACACACACGTACACACACGCACAAAGGAAGACGAAAACGAAAAGAAGAAGGCCTGCTATAAGCTTCTGCGGAGATCCAATTCAACAATGATCCGTGCACACCATGTCTCATCCACAAGCATGGCGTTTCCTTATCTTTGGCCCCCCTTTGGAAATAATGAACGCTACCCCGAACAAGCATCCCTGGCGCTCGAGTAGCTGCAGATCCCGAACGGTTGTCCGCAACGGCTCGATGCCATTGGCTCGGAGGGTGCAGACGGCAGCAAGGCGCAACGCTATTTCTATGACTGATAAATAAATTATCGGCCTTATCTCTACACTACACAACAGCCCTTTCCCTTTCAGAGGCTTCCATATCAAGCCCGAGAGTTGAGGTGATTTACACCCCCTCAGAGTACTGGGCCATGCCGTCGCGCTACCCCTCCTCTGATACTGCATCCTAGCCACCTTACGCCATGGCACGAATCCCAAGGACTTCGGTGGTGGTGTCTCCAGATCTGAGTGGGGGAGGGGGGGGACTAGAACCACCACGCCTTTGTAGCTATCTGCTGGCACATGGAACAGAGTGGCCCGGTAGTTGGGAGCTCCGATAGCCGTAGGGCAGCGCACTCTCTGCAGTCGATGCTGCCGCCGGCCAACCAGCTATCTGCCTACCTGGGGGGCAATAATACTATGTAGACCGAGTGCGTACATATATAGGTCCGTGTGTCCAGGCTCCGTCATGCCGGGATTCGATTCAGAGGTCAAGCCTACCAGCTAGCTGCCTGCTCCGCCGTAATTGACACACAACCACCCGTCGTCTGATTTCTCGACGAATTGGCCCAAGATGGTGACCGCAGCTCTCAGCCAGGGCGTCGGCTACGGCATTGTCCTCGGCCTGGGCTTGCTCTTCGCCATTGGCATGGTAGGTCACCCCTTCGCGCCCTCGACGAGCCCCGCCGTTGTGTTGACCCGTTCCCACAGATTGCCACCACCTACATCCTCAAACGATACAACAGGGAGCTGCAGACTTCGGAGAACTTCACCACGGCCGGCAGGACGGTCAAGTCCGGCCTCGTCGGCTCCGCCGTCGTCTCGTCCTGGACGTGGGCCGCCACGCTCCTCCAGTCCTCGGGCGTGTGCTACCGGTACGGCGTATCCGGCCCGTTCTGGTACGCCTCGGGCGCCACGGTGCAGATCCTCCTCTTCGCGACGCTCGCCATCGAGCTCAAGCGCAGGGCGCCCAACGCCCACACCTTCCTCGAGGTCATCAAGGCGAGGTACGGCACGGCCACGCATCTCGTCTTCATCGTCTTTGGCCTGATGACCAACATCCTGGTCACGCTGATGCTGATCGTGGGCGGTGCGGCGACCGTCAACGCCCTCACCGGCATGTAAGTCATGAACTTTGTCTCCCCCGTCCAAAAATATTGTCAGCAAAAAGATGGGGGGTTCGGATCGACTGACACTTGGGGAACTTGACAGGCACACCGTCGCCGCAATTTACCTGCTCCCCGTCGGCGTTGTCGCCTACACGCTCGTCGGAGGACTGAAAGCGACCTTCCTCACCGATTGGGTGCACACCTTCATCCTGCTCATCATCATCATCATCTTCTCTCTGACGACGTACGCCAACTCGGACGTGCTCGGCAGCCCCTCCAAGGTGTACGACCTCCTCGTCGAGGCCGCCCTCAGACACCCCGTCTCGGGCAATGCCGAGGGGTCTTACCTAACGATGAAGTCGCAAGGTGGCGTCGAGTTCTTCGTCATCAACATTGGTGAGTTACCCCCCCTCCCCCTGGGGTCCCGACCGCCGCCGTTTGGGGTGTTTGAGGCTTGCTAACGTTGAGTAGTGGGCAACTTTGGCACCGTTTTCCTGGACAACGGCTACTACAACAAGGCCATCGCCGCGTCGCCCGTCCACGCCCTCCCCGGCTACATCCTCGGCGGCCTGTCGTGGTTCGCCATCCCGTGGCTGACGGCCACGACCATGGGCCTCTCGGCGCTGGCCCTCGAGTCGAGCCCGCGCTTCCCGACCTTCCCCGACCGCATGACGGACGCCGAGGTCTCGGCCGGCCTGGCCCTGCCCTACGCCGCGGTAGCCCTCCTCGGCAAGGGCGGCGCGGCGGCGACGCTGCTGATGATCTTCATGGCCGTCACCTCGGCCTCGTCCGCCGAGCTCATCGCCGTGTCCTCCATCTTCACGTACGACATTTACCGGACCTACTTCAAGCCCGACGCCAGCGGCAAGCGCCTGATTTACATGTCCCACGTCATCGTCGTCGTGTACGCCGTCGTCATCAGCACCGTCTCCGTGGGCCTCTACTACAACGGCATCTCGATGGGGTACCTCTACCTGCTCATGGGCGTCCTCATCTCCGCGGCCGTGCTCCCGGCCACCCTGACGCTCGTCTGGAAGGGCCAGAACAAGTGGGCGGCGACGCTCTCGCCCGTCGTCGGCACCGTCTTCGCCATTGTCGGCTGGCTCGTCACGTCCAAGAAGACGTGCGGCGCCCTCGACGTGGCGTGCACGGGCTCCAACAGCCCGATGCTGGCGGGCAACGTCATCGCCCTGCTCTCCCCGCTCGTGCTGATCCCCATCCTCACGCTGGCCTTTGGCGTCGACAAGTACGACTGGAAGTCGATGATGGCGATCCGCAAGGGCGACGACCACGAGCTGGCCAGCGCGGCCGGCCTGGACCTGGAGGAAGTCACCGGGCGCGACGAGTCGCAGGCGGACTTTGAGCGGGAGCAGGCCATGCTGAGTCGCGCCTTCAAGATATCCGTCTCCATGACGGCCTTCCTGTAAGTTTTTTTGTTCTCTCTTTCTCTTTTTTGCCAATGCGCCCTACCGAAGCCGGAAACGGATCTTTTGATGGAGGAGGGATGCTAACGGTGTGGACCAAAGGACGATTGCGATGCTCATCCTGTGGCCGATGCCCATGTACGGCTCCGGCTACATCTTCAGCAAGCCCTTCTTCACCGGCTGGGTCGTGGTGGGCATCCTCTGGATCTTCTGCTCCTTCTTCGCCGTCGGCCTGTACCCCGTCTTCGAGGGCCGCGCGACGCTCATCCGCACCGTCAAGGCGATGGCGTCGGGCAGGAAGCCGACGCGCCACGGCACCGCCGTCGCGCAGGGCGGGGAGGAGGTGACGGAGAAGTCGAGCCCCGGCACCGTCACGCCGGAGACCAAGGTCGGAGGCAAGGAGACGACCATCCCATCTTGATTCGGCTCCACGGGGCTGTTTTTGAGAGGCGGCTCGAGGAATGATGGCTCGAGAAAGGATCGATCGAGAAAAGGGATGCTTGCATGGATGATGAAGGAGAGGGAATGCCGCGCGTGTTGGAGTTGTGGCCGCACTACGGATATATATACCCTCCTTTACATACCAGATGCTGCTAGTAATAATAATGATAATCACAACACAAATCGATATCCTCATCTACTTACCAAAATTTCCAGAAGAACAAATAATTTCCGGGATTCATAGTAAGGTGAAGTAACCGAGAACCCAAAAGCAAGGAGCACCGCCCTTCAAAGCAGTGTCGGGACGGGCGAGGGCGACCCCGCTTCGTACCTACGCGACATTCCTGATCGGGATGCTGTGCCCCGCAACCCCTTCAAGGAAGCGTCATCTTATCAAGGATGCCTAAATCTTACTTCCCCTGACGTTGCCATCTTCATCGTTCCGTCGAGACAGACATCGATTACATCTGCCGCTCTTCATTGATTGCCTGTATATCTTGTCCCTCGAAACCCTCACCTTGAAGGAGAAAAGACGACAGATATGGTCCGGCTCACGTCTTTGGCGGTCTCCGGGCTCGCCCTATTCACGGGAATCGCATCCGCGGTCGCGACACAGAAGGACGTCAAGTCGCCCGGTTTCACCACCTTTTCGGTCCCCGAGCACCCGAACCACGCGATCCGCATCAAGGAGCAGAGCGACGAGCTCTGCAATGCCGGCTCGAGGCAGTGGACCGGCTGGCTAGACACTGGCGGGAAGCATCTGTTCTTTTGTAAGTGGGCTGCGTCGGCCCTCCCCCGGCAGCCCCGTCCCGGACTTCAATCAGCTAAAAAAAAGAAATCACCTTTGATAGGGTATTTTGAGAGTCTGAACGATCCGAACAAGGATCCTCTCAGCCTGTGGATGACCGGCGGCCCAGGCGGCAGCGGTCTCGTTGGTAAGTGAAGACTCCTCTCATCGACTTGGTTATCGATGGCCAGGGAATGGGAGCTGGCCGGGCCTGACGTGTGACGACCAGGCCTCATGCTCGAGTTGGGGCCCTGCCTGATCAACGACAACGGCACGGGCACCGTCCACAACCCCTACGCGTGGAACAGCAACTCGTCCATGATCTTTGTCGACCAGCCAGCCGGCACGGGGCTCTCGTACTTTGACGAGGGCGTCACCCCGCCGGCGACGTCGTACACGGCGGCCGAGGACATGAACATCTTCCTCCGCATCTTCTACAAGGCCTTCCCGCACCTGGCGGCCCAGCCCTTCCACATCGTCGGCGAGAGCTACGGCGGCCACTACATTCCCACGCTCGCCGCCGAGATCGTGCAGTACAACACGGGGTCCCCGGCACCCGATTTCAAGGTCCCACTGGCGTCGGTGCTGATTGGCAACGGCTACGTCTCGCCCGCCGACACGACGTGGGGCTTCTACGACACGCTGTGCACGACGAAGCCCGGGGTGCCGGAGCCCGTCTTCAACAGCAGCTGCTGCGCGCAGATCGCCGCCGAGCTCCCGCGGTGCATGTACCTCCAGGAGGCGTGCTACGCGTACCCGGACCCGATCGTGTGCGGGGCGGCGGCGGGCTTCTGCTCCGAGAAGGTCGAGACGCTGTACTACCAGGACGTCAAGACAGGGGGGCGGAACCCGTTCGACATCACGCGGCCGTGCGAGATTGAGAACATCTGCTACGGGGCGGGCGAGAGCATCGAGACGTACATCAACTCGGAGGGGGTCCGGGCGGTGTTGGAGGTCCCCGCGGAGGTGGGGCGGAACTTCAGCCTCCTCTCGTGGGAGGTCAACCGCGCGTTCGAGCTCGCGGGCGACGACTTCCTGACGACCGAGGCGGAGGTCAAGTTCGTGCTCGAGTCCGGGGTCGACGTGCTCATCTACAACGGCGACCTCGACCTCGCGTGCAACACGGCGGGCAACGTCCGGTGGACCAACAGGCTGTCGTGGGCCGGGCAGGTCGAGTTCAGCTCCAAGGAGCTGGAGCCGTGGTTCGCGGGCAAGGGCGGCGAGAGGGTGCGGGCGGGCAGGTGGAAGCAGGTGACGAAGCCGGCGGTGAGGGGCGGCGGCAGAGAGACGCGGTTCGCGTTCGTGACGATCGAGGGGTCGGGGCACATGGTGCCGCTGGACCAGCCCGAGGTCGGGCTGCAGATGGTGAGGAACTGGCTGTTTGGCGATTTCGGCAAGGCTGCCGAGGGCGGCGTCGAGGTCGAGCTGGCCGGGAACGGGGAGCAGCAGTTTGCGTCGCTGGAGTTGGTGAAGTGAAGAAGCCATCTGCACTGACCGGAGGGGCCCATCGGCAAAAACGGCGATGGACGGCGAAATCAAGTCGACATTTCGATAGGCAAAAGTGCGGACTGTACACTGAACTAGTTGATCCATAATGTGGGGAGACTACTGGTACCTAGGTACCTAGGACCCGCTCCCCCCGCTTCCGACCCGCTCCAGGTTGCGAAGCAAGCCGTCGAGATGATTGGGTGAGGTGCGCGAAACCAGATGATGGTGTGGAGATTGCGCGGTTGTGTCATTTCCTTATTAGTAGTAGGTAGTAGTACAGATACTATGTAGTAGAAGTAGCAGACGAGGATACGGTCGTTTAAGAATTGGACGGTAGCTATCCATTGACGACGGCATCAAGCCTTGAGAAAGTGAATCGAATATCGCCCCGTATCGTGTTCCGATATGTTATACCACGTATATGCTGTACATCTTTGTTCCTTTTCGGCCGACGACTATTAATTATCCACGACTCCAGGCAACGACAGACCGGGGTCGACATGCGGGGACACGTACCCAGTACCTCCCCTTACGCGCGCTGCTCTGGCGGATGCCAAGTACCGGCGACCTCTGTTTTTTTGCCCTGTTCTCGCCCAAGAAAAACCCAACGTCACGATCAATATCCGAGGTCAAGAAGGCAGTTCAAGAAGGCGAACCCAATCATCATACTACGCTACCACACACGGTCTGGACCCTGGAGCAGTGTATAGATTCCATTGCCTAGGACTGCGATTCACTCGAATCCTGACGGTGTGTGCCACCGCCCCCTTGGTCGGGATGCAGCCAGCGATGGTTAATTTAGCAGCAAGAGGCTCAAATGACAGCGCCGTGGTTCAGCTCCCGCCGCAGCCTAGCCCAGCCAGGCCGGCGGATGTGGTCCACTGGCGTGCGCCAGACCCTGGTCCGCTAACCCTGCCGAAGGATCGCGACTGCATCACCGAGACTCCGCGCGCCTGTGCAACCATAGGGATTTCGCTTGGCCCTAATTTGCCTTTGATAGTAGGTCGGTATTTGTACATCTCCCCCCTGGCTGACCGGATCCCACGCCTAATGTCTCGTGTGATGGGACAACAGGACAGAAGGTGTTGGATTTGAACCGTCTGAGTGGCCGGCGCGGATTCGTCGCGGGGGCTTGGAAAGGATCCCATGAAAAACCACACTGCTTCCCATGTCCCCCTGCTGATCGTCTTCCGATTCCTCTCTTTTCCTCTCTTCTGTTCGTCCTACACTGCGCCCGTGTCTCGAGTTTGTCGTCTTGGCTCGTTGCGAATAACCTCCTCATCGCGCGACTTGCTTTATCGTCGAGTGACGTCCTCTGTCCATATTCACTTACTGCATAGTCCTCTTAACACCAAGAGCCTTATTCCTGTCGACACATCGCCCGCCACCACCTGGTGGGCGCCCTCTGAATCCTCCTGTTCGCAGTCCTTCCGCGGCCTACGCGTATACACCTCACCACTCGCTTTCACAATGGTTTCTTCAACAAAAACGACGTACATTGCGTCGGTGTTTCCGGAAAACCCCCTCCCCACAGCCGACTTCTCACCCCCCGCGGCCTCGTGCGCCGGCATCTACCTCACAAACAACGTCTACGCCATCGACAATGACCAAAAGTGCCTGCCCAACAAGTTCAACGGTGCCAGCACCGCCTTCTACTCTCCCGGCACCGCCTGCCCGACCGGCTACACCGCCCAGCCGCAGTGCTCGCGCAACGGCGGCGTCCGCTCCATCACCACCGTCACCTGCTGCCCCTACCGCGCCGACATGACGCTGTCTTGCGTCGAGGACGACATGACGCTCGCCGGCGTCTGGGAGACCCAGTTCTGCACGTGGATGGCCGGCCCTGCCACCGTCGTCGACATCACCCGGACCGACGACGGCACCGTCGCCACCCAGGCCGTCACCATGAAGAACCGGGACGGCGTCAACGCCTGGGGTATCAGGATGGTCTACCAGGCATCCGACCTCGTGCCCAAGACGACATCGGCGACGACGACGACCGCCGCGGTGGCCACGCCAGGGACTGGGACGACGGCTGCCGCCACCGCGACAGGGACCGGAACCTCGGCGGGGGCCAATACCGCCGCCGCTGGCGACGGCAGCAGCAGCAGCAGCAGCGGTGGGGGCTTGGGCACGGGCGCCATCATCGACATCGCCGTCGCCGTACCGATCGTCCTGATCGCGGCGCTCGCGGGCCTGTTCCTATGGTGGAGGCGGCGGAAGCACCGGTACGCGGGCGTCAAGCCCGTCGACACGATACCGACGACGCCCGAGATGGACGGGCAGTCGCCGATGGGTAGCGCGCAGACCGCGTACCCGCACCAGCATCAGCATACCCCGCCGCCGCTGCAAGAGATGACGGGGACCGGCGTCGGCGAGTACTACAACGACAGCGGCAACGACAAGGTGTTGATAAACCCGGTGTTCCAGGGCTGGACACAACCGACGCATGTGGCGGAGCTGGGGACAGGGGAGGGGCCGACGGAGCTGCCCGCGGACAACGGCCGGAGGTAGCAGGGGGTTGCGCCGAGTAGAGCACTACGATATGCTAAAGAAGGGAGCGAGGGAGGCGTGTATTGAAGAGGGGAATGCTTGGGAGTTGTATATATCACTGCCGCTTAGGGGGGGAGGTTCTCATTTCTTACCGGCGCGGAGGGCGTTACGATGCCCGATTTTCATGGAGAGGCGTAACGGTATCAAGACGGCCTGCCTACTGATGCAGACCATTCATCTGCCGGCCATGTTTGTCCATATAAAACTTGCTTTTAGAGCGTAGAAATTCAAAGGAAACATAAGACATGTGCCGAATGCGTCAGCCGCCACTCCCAGCGACCTTGAGAGGTGACCGTCTCGAGTGGGCGCACATAAGTTTGCAAAAGGATGCAATGTCGTTCATGTAAATCCCGTGCCGGTGTAGAAAAAGGATAGAAACAAGGATGAGCCTAATACTGGGAAGCAACAAACCGATTCATCCGGCGCAACGAGCTGGTCACACCGCCTGCGGTTTCTGGCCGGGGGAAAACCAATTACCCCGCCACCCCGCCATCCCGACCTGCAAAAAATTCAATCTCGCGGCGCGCCATCCTGCTTGCTTATCAAGCACGCAGAACATCCTGTTACGATTAATAAAGCAGTCTTTCGACTTCCGCTACTACATAATACGAAAAGATACCCAGCGGCCCTCAACCTCCCCTCTGTTCGACGTCATATAAACCACCTCTCACGAGAAAATAAAACAGACGACTCGAGCAGGCGCATAACCCCGGGAAAAGAAGAGAAAAAGTGCGAAATCACCTGTGGGCGCGCAAAGCAGCAACCCGGAAACAAAAAGGAACAAAAGGCATACCTCGAGAAGAAGACGAGAAACGCACAGACGACATGTCCGCCCCCAAGGACAACAACGATAAGATCCCCCAGGATGACGGCCACGAGTCGGAGCCCGAGATGCTCGAGGCCGACGAGGTCGGCGAGGAGGTCAACGTCGACGAGGAGGACGTGCCCATGGACTCGGACGACGAGAACGAAGAGATCAACCTGCAGAACGACTCGGTCGCCTACTTTGACGGCCACAAGGACTCCGTCTTCACCATCGCCCAGCACCCCGTCCACCCGACGCTGATCGCCACGGGCGGCTCCGAGGGCGACGGCGACGACGCCCCCGGCAAGGGCTACCTCATCTCCACCGCCGCCGCCGCCTCCCGCCCCGTCCTGCCCGCCTCGTACTCGGGCGACGCCGCGCCCCAGCAGAGCACCGCCCTCGACAGCATCTACGCCATCGACGGCCACACCGACTCCATCAACGCCCTCGCCTTCACCCTGCCGCGCGGCGACTTCCTCGTCAGCGGCGGCATGGACGGCAGGCTCCGCGTCCACGCCCTGCGCGTCAACTCGCCCACCGCCGAGGCCGCCAGCGTCCAGATCAAGTTCATCGCCGAGGCCCAGGAGGTGCCCGAGATCAACTGGATCGCCCCCTGCCCGTCCCCGCGCTACCCCAACACCATCGCCCTCGGCGCCAGCGACAACTCGGTCTGGGTCTACACCATCGACATCGCCGCCGGCGGCGGCGACCCGGCCAACGCCCTGCAGCTCGTCCAGACCTACTGGCTGCACCAGGCGCCCGTCACCGCCGGCGCCTGGACCCCCGACGGCAACCTGCTGTGCACCGTCGCCGAGGACTCGAGCCTGTACGTGTGGGACGTCTGGGGCGAGGCGGCCGCCGCCGGCCTCGTCGAGAGCAACGGCCAGACGACGGTGAGCATGACGGGCGACGACCAGCGCTTCGAGGTCGAGGGCGGGCTGTACAGCGTCGCCGTCGACCCCAAGGGCACGCTGGTGGCCGTGGGCGGCGCCGGCGGCGCCATCCGCATCGTCAGCCTGCCACGGCTCGCGAGCGGCGCGCAGCCAAGCAAGGGCGGCAAGAGCCGGGCGGCGAACCCGGCGGCGAACGTGGCGGCGGGCGGGCAGATCCTCGCGGCGCTGCAGACGGCGTCGGACAGCATCGAGGCGCTGAGCTTCACGACGGCGGCGGGCGGGCCGGGCCAGTTCTCGACGCTGCTGGCGGCCGGGTCGGTGGACGGCAGCGTCGTCGTCTTCGACGCGGGCCGGCGCTTCGCCGTGCGCCGCAGCCTGCCGGGCGCGCACGAGGAGTTCAGCGTTGTAAAGGTCGAGTTCGTCCGCGACAGCTGGCTGCTCACGACGTGCGGCATGGACGGCGTCGTGCGCCGCTGGGACCTGCGCGCGCAGGAACCGGGCCTGGTCAAGGAGTGGCGGGGCCACCGCGGCGACGGCGAGGGCGGCGGCGTGCTGGGCTTCGTCCAGGGCGAGACGGGCGAGAGGGTCGTCACCGCCGGCGACGACGGCGTCGTCTTGGTCTTTGAGGCCTAGGTTAGGGAGAGCTCTGGAGAGAGGGGGGCGGAGGCCCGAGGCTGTGTTTGATTTGGCCGGCGGTTTCTTGACATGATGATGAAGAATGGGATAGATAAAATAAAAAGAATCAGCGACGGGCGGTCTTTTTTTCTACAGATGCAACGAAGCCACGCGGATGTGGTGGTGACGGGGTCGGAATACCTTTTCATGAATGGAATTTTCACGTATTTACCGGTACATCTTTCTTTCTTTCTCTCTCATTCTCTACTTTTTTCTCGGCAGTCCTTTTGCCTCTTGGGCTCGGGTCTCGGTTTTTATGCGCGTTTGACGGGCGCCTTCTCCGTTGGGCTTTTGTCTTACAACAAGGAGAAGCTTGGAGAAGGGCCCGCGGGAAGCGGCCGACCGAGACATTGAGTTCGCCCCAAGTGCGTTGATCTGAGCTTGATAAACTTGTGACCGTTTCCCCCTTTCCCGACGCTGCGACTCTGGCAAGTCCCTCTTTTTGTATCTTGCCTCTTAACTTTCATCATACAGCGCTGCCCCCCCATAACTCTCATCGGCTGTCGCCATTCGTGATGGATGGCCCCTTGATCGCGGACGGTTGGAGGGGCGACCAGGTCCTCGGCCTCGCCCTCCTGGTCTGCGGCGTCTTGGAGTTCCCGCGGGCCTGCTTCCTCCTGGCGTGCTCCTGGCTGTCGTGGGAAACCGTCATCCGACGTGAGTTTGTTTTGTCCTTTTGTGTTTCGTCTTCGCGGCGGGAAGGGGGGTGAAGGGGGGAGCATCAACGGCTGACGACGGATCCAAAGTGTACGCGCTGCTCGGGATATATCCGTTTCTCGACCGCATCGCCGGACCGGTATTTCGGCACTTCCTCCTCGAGACCTGGCGGGGCCACTGAAGATGGCTTGATTCGGCGACTAGGCACGTCCTCCCTTCATACTCGCAGATCCATCCCTAGCAAGCGCCTCCTCACTTCGAGGCGGCCATCAAGGCAGGCCGACTAAGACATGGCGCTACTTGGTGAAGTAGATTCGAATGTGTGTTGAACGCAGTGAATAATTATCAATGTTCACCTCGTGGCAACATCCAATAACATAAAAAGTGGTCTGATTGCCAAGAGATCACGATGTATACTCGTATTTGGCAATTGGAATTCAAATTCTCGTTAGACTACCTCGTCGTAGTCACCACCAGACTCATCGTCAAGCCATGGTGATCAGTCATCATCCTCTGCCTATCCTCCACACAATGCTCTGCAAGCTTCCTATATCGTAGGCAGCGAGCTTAGTTCTTCCTGCCTCTGCCGCCCTGGCCTGCGTCGGGGTGACTGGCAAAAGGTTCGCTCAAGCCGCCGCTGGCGGGCAAGCCGTCAAGGGCGAGGCCCTTCTCGCCCTCGGGGAGGGGCGCGGTCTTCTCGGCGCGGTCCACATGAGGGTCCTGAGCAAAAGAGTTAGTAATTGCAATTGGACTGTCCAAGAGTGGTAAAGGAGGGCACGAGGACTCACCTTGACCTCCCCGGCGCCGTGGATAATGTTGTGGCCGGGCTCGATGGCGTTGTCAGAACGTCCGGTTCCGTCGCGAGGCATGATGGGCGGGATTGTATGTGGTTTGATGTGGTCGGAGAGAATGACTTTTCTAATGAAGCGAAACTTCGCACGAGATGTGATTGATGGTTTGTTTGTTTTTTGAGAGGGGGTATCGTCGATGTGATGAAGATGGAAGACGAGGACGAGACTAAGGCGGCTATAGAAGCTTCTTAAAGGAACGCTTCCCCACGGTCGAAGTTATCAACAAACGCTACGTAGAGGGGCGAGAAGCCATGAGCTATACCTGACGTCACCCGCTCGTACCTTTGAATTCTTACCGGTGCATAGATATTACGTACCTACAGTACCCAAGGTAGAGCTCACCCTGAGGCTGAAACTCTCCTGGAAGCTCAGCTCTCAGCGGCGTCAATTCCCCAGCGCCAAACGTCATGATGTGGGGAATGATGCCGCCCGCCCACATCGGATCGCCAGATCGGTGCCGTCCCGGCTTCCGTAGCGTCACCTCAGCTGCTGCTACCGGTACCTAGGCAGGTACCTACACAGCCTTACTACCTAGGTGTCTACCTAAGTAGGTAGGTAAATACCTCTATCGGTACAGCAGAAGGTACCTATACCGAGTACCTGTGCGTGCCCAATGCAGGCTTGCACCGCTTCTGGCCCATAAACGCCATCTGCTCCATTCCACGCCCAGACGACTTTCTGAAATCATATCCATCTCTTTTTATCGCCTTGGTTTGTTTGTCGTGCTTCTACGGCCCCCTCTTCACAAACAGCATTTCTCATCATTTGGTGTTTTCTCCACCGCCCACTCGGACTTGGGCTGCCAGCACACCGTCTCTGGGTTATGACGACAATAATGGCTTGCATTGATCGGTGCTTGCGCCATAACGGTGGTCCTCAAGCTCCGTGGTACTTCTCTTTCGACTCTCTCGTCTGACAGTCACGACACTCCATCTTCCTCGCCGCGGCCAGGCTCTACTCTGTCTGCCGTCAGACAGTTTGGAAGACCTCAGCACAAAGTCATTCCACTCTGGCCGTCGGACGCCTTAGCTGTCTGTACCTTGGGCAGGCTTCGCCTTAACGACATCACACTGCGCTACGGATCGGGACGAAACACGCTGAAGATGGATACATTATTGTTTTCATTACGGCATGACTATGGACCGCTCTAGGTGCTGCTGGTAGCGATGAGCTGCGACAGCCCGAGGACCTCAGCGGTGGTGATCTCGGTGGCAGACGTCTCCCAGCCCTCGTTGAACGGCAGGCGCTCCTCCTCGAAGACGACTCTCATCCACTCGAGCGGCGCGGCGGGCGCGCTGAAGCTCTGCCCGATGGTGCCGAGGATCACGGCGGACTCGCCCAGGGACACGGTGACCTGGGTGGCGGCCATGCCGAACTGCGGGTTCGTGGCCTTGGCCGTCGCGATGCGCTTGCTGCGCGCCGTGGCCATAGCCTTGATGTCGACCTTTGCGTCCGCCGACGCGCCGGCCTCGAGGTAGCCCCTCGTCTCGGCCCAGACCATCTCGTTGAACGTCTTTGCGTCGCCCGTGACGGCGAAGTCGGCGCGCGAAAGGCTGCCGTCGTGCTCGATGAAGTTGTGCTTGGCAATGTCGTCGAGGTTGAAGGTGTCCGGGTTGCCCGTCGTCGACGTCGCGAACGCGGGCGTGCCGAGGGTGCGCACGAGGCTCTCGTTGAAGTGCAGCGCCGACCCGAGGCCGCTGATGAGGTCCGCCATGCTGATCTCCTTGCCGTTACGGGCCAGGTAGCCGTGGTTGGCGAGCGAGTTGAGCATCGGGCAGGGTCCGCGGACGGCGTCGGCCTCGGGGGCCAGCCACGGGTGAGCAGGGTCCGCGGCGGCGTTGGCGTTTGCGGCCACGGCCACGGCGGCGGCAAGGGATGCTGAGGTGCGCATCTTGACGGGTCTTGTGTGTCTGTGGGACGGAGGAATAGAGGCACGTAACGAGCGTGGGCAGTTGGACTGGGGATGCATGCTCAAAGAAAGAGTGTGATGGCCCTACTGTGCCGGTAAGTACCTGTCTTAACGAATGTGGTCTGCCGAGGAGGAAGTGACGAGCAAGAGTCGATACCAACAACGAGGGAGAGACGATCAAGGCTTTATATGCTCTTAAGGGGGGCACGGCAATACCGACCCTCCCTCCTCCCATACGCGCTCCGAAGCATCGCACGCCAAGAGGAGCATTGATCCTGTGTATTTAGATTGGAGAGCTGGGTGTCGTTAAACGGAGCGAAATAGCGGCATGCTTCCGCCCATGAACCCTGGTCATGAGGGCAAGTCTTATACGTTCATCCCTCGTGTTGGCATCGGCGCCGGTGGCCGCCCGCGGGGCCTACTCGCTGACCTTCCCCGAAGCCGCCATTGGGCGGTGGAGCGGGACGGCGCTGTTTACCCAGTTGGTCGCATTCGGGTATAAATGAGTTTGTAGGCAACGGCGACAATACCACCCAAGGCGAGGGATAACCCCGGTGAGGCGCAATATGTCGTGTCAGGATGCGCATGCGGTCGCCACTCAGGCGCGCGGGGGTGACTGACTAATGCGGGAGGGGCAGGGTGTGGGGAGAAGAATGCCTCGTCAACCACCCAAGTCCAACACGACAGAGTGCGACGGGTGATCCATAAGCTCCATCTCGACAGCTATTGTCAACAACCACCAGAAGGCGCCTTGTTGGCTAAGTGGTATAGCGTCTCACTAGTAAAATAGTGTCATGAGAAGATCGGCGGTTCGATTCCGCCACGAGGCAATTCTTTTGCCGGATTGGCTTTTTGACTTGCATCTATCCAGTACTTACTTAGGTGGGGATGGCAGTAAGTAGATGGACAGACAGACAGACAGGTAGGTAGTAGTAATAGTAGGTAAGCGTGTGTTATGATGGATATAGCAGCCAGTCAATAATAGCAAGTAGATGGGGCGTTATCAATCATCAAAGGCATTCCATTCATATCATCTCTCATGTAACAACGCCAGAGTCCCCCCCCAAACGCAGCCCTCACCTCATCGCGCCACAGCTTCCGCACCCGCCCTCCCCTCCGCACCCGCCGCCGCACCCGCTCCCGCACCCGCTCCCGCACCCGGCGGCGCCCTCGACCGAGGGACAGCAGCTGTCGGGGTGGTCGCCGCAGTCGCCGCACCGCGGGAACGCCAGGTCGGCGAGCGGCAGCACGCCTCTGGGGCCCGCCGCCGCCGCGGCCTCCTCCTCGGCCCGCAGCGCCGCCGCGACGACGCCGGCGTCGACGCCCGCGCGCCCGCCCTCGCAGGCCCAGCACAGGCACGCGTGGTAGGCCTCGCCGTCAAAGGCGTCGGCCCAGAGCCCCTGCATGTCGGCGGCCAGCGCGCCGAGCGTGTCGTCGGCGATCTCGTCGTCGTGGTCGACGAGCCGGCCGGCCGCGGCGCGCTTCGAGAAGGCGAGGTACCGCGCCGGGCTCAGCTGGTGGGTGTGCCAGACGAGGTCGACGTCGAGGGTGGGCACCATGACGGTGCGCGGGTGGGCGGCGACGAGGCGGAAGAAGCGCGCGTACCGCGCCCTGGACCGCGCGAGCGTCGGCGCGAGCGACGGGCTGCGCAGCCAGGCGTGGCGCGCCATCTTGGTCGAGAAGGAGAGCTGGCGCCGGATGGCGGCCGCGAGGGGGTAGGTGAAGAGCGGCGTGCCCGTCGCGGACCGGTGCGTGAAGACGCCGGTGTGGGCTGCCGAGAGGGAGGGGAGGTTGATTTCGGGCATCGTCAGGTTTGACTTTTTTTGGTGGTCAGCAAGCTGCTCTTTGGTCCGTCTCTCTCTCTCTCTCTTTCACACACACACACACACACACACCCGACCGGCTCTCCAAAGGCAAGACTCACAATCTCGGACCATTTCAGGCCGTCTAGCCCCAGCCGCCCGCCGAGCTCGATTAAGCGCGCGTACGCCCTGGGGTGCAGCATCAGGGCGTGCCACGCCATGAGCACGTCGACCGGAGGCATCCGCTCCGCCGGCCTCGGGCCGCCGGCGCTCCAGGCTTCGAAGCGCGCGACGGCGCGGTCGCAGTACGAGTCCCAGGCCGCCTCGGGGGCGAGGCCCGCGTCGGCGGCGAGCAGCCGGACGGTGCCGTGGAGGGCGACAAAGGTCTCGAGGAGCTGCAGGTGGGCGGCGCACTCGGCGGCCGAGGGCAGCTCGCGGGACGCGTCGGCGGGGGCCGCGAGGTCCAGCTTCGAGGCCTGTCGGGGCTCGGCCGAGGGGGTCCTGGTGTGGTGGTGTTTGTGTTAGTCGGGGATCTGCCAACAGGCCGTGAGGGGGGGCTTGACGAACCGGTTAGAGAGGATGGCTGGCATGTTGGCAGCTTGTAGGATCCGGCCTTGTGTAATAACAATTCGGGGGATGTATGTGAACGAACTTGGTTCGTCAAGTGTCTTGGGCTCTGTAGATTCTCGGCTGGCTCCGGGTAAAATGTCTCAGCAACTACATAAACGAGAAGGAGAAGTTGAAGCCTATCTTCAACAACACGCACAGATATCGAGGGGGGGGGGCAGCCGGTCTTCTTATCTGCACGACGTCCAAGGGCCAACGAGGAGGGGGGGTTAGAGCTTTATCTCGCTGCATCCTCGCACATGACAAGCAGCAGCCCTGTGACCAGCCGCCGCGAATCCCAAAACGGCATGGAGGTGAGCAGGTTTCAGGACGCCAGCGCGAGACGGAGCGGCGGTGAGAAAAGACGTGATTGGGCGCGGACGCCCAAAACGGGCCCCCCGACTCGGGCGGCACGGCGAGAAAGACGAGAAGGAAGTGGAAACTTGCGCATATCCTCCACAAGTCGCTCGGTTTTGCGGCTGTTGCGGCGATGCGAGCCGCGGGGTTCAGCATTTTGGGTGCAGGACCCTTGGAGTTTTGGCCGGGGTAAGCTAACTAAGTTGTCTAGGTAGCTGCTATGGATCGACTAATTACATGGCAATTACCTACCGAACTAACCTAGGTAGACTGAAAACTGGGGATGGGGATGGTGGGGGGTGTCCCGCCTTGTTGCATGTGCTTCTCCAACTGCCGCTTCTTCTTCTTCTTCTTCGCCTCTTCACATCTTCCAGAGGAGCCAAGATAAGAGTATGACAGATGTTGGACAACCAGCCCCGTGAGTGGAATGGGACACCTCGTTGTCTACCGTATCCGTCTTATCTCCAGTGACAGACAACCTAAGGAAGGGAGCACATAAGCCAGCCGCCAAGCTCGAGCAAACATCCCAACTCTCCAGCCTTGGCGAAGAAACAAGCACCATGAAACATAGCAGCGCAAACACACACGCATAATTACTCATGGTCGGTCTTGACACCCTCTTCCATTCATCCCACGGACCACGGCCTTCTCCCGCCCGTGGATGACGGTGGCCCCGCCGACCCCAGCAGGGGAGGACCGTCGGCTGCCGTCATGTCGAGCTCAGGCAGGGGTGATAAGCATCACGGTGACGAACGAGAAGTGCAACATGTTGCATGGGAAAACTCGTCAATTTTACTAATTAACTGCACTCCTTTGACGCCACGCTGTGCCATCCGTTCCATGCTCGAGAAAATTTCCTCGACAACCAGTGTCAAACGCAATCCCTGATGTTCTTAGTCTTACCCGGCCTGCGAGGTTTCCGGACCACAGCTCCGCGCCCGGCGCTGCGTGGCCGGTGACTCCCCCTAATGCTATGCCAATAACCGTTCCATGGTCTCCCCTGCACTCCGCATCTGCCGTCCATCGACCATCACTTCTGGAGGGGGCATCTTCCCCTCGCAGCCTCGATGCTTTTGTCCCGAATGAGAATCCTAGACGAAGTCCGAATCGCCACCGGATCCGTATCCCTCAAAGCCGCTGTCCGAGACAGAGAGCTGGCCGTGCTTAGCGGTGTCGTCAATGTCCAAGCCGTTGAGGTCGATACCGACACCCTCGTCCTCCTCGATAGGGGTGGGGAGGCCCGAGTGGACGCCGGCGTGGACATCCTCGAGGAAGAGGAGGCCGCTGTTCTGGGGCTCCTCCTGCTGAACCTCACCGCCATCATGGAGCTCCTCCTCTCCGCCACGGCCGCTCTCTCCCTGGAGAGACGCAACGAGTTTGGTCAGCTCGTCGATGCGGGCCTGGAGGAGGACCATCTCGGCCTGGTCCAGCTCCTTGAGCTCCTCGAGGCGCTTGATCTTGGCCTGCGCCTGCGCCAGGGCTTGCTTGAGCTGGCAGATCTCGGTCTGGTCGAGGTCCTCCATGGTGGGGGCCTGGTTGAGGAGCTCGGAGGCCATGTTGAAGAAAGCTGGGAGCTTGGATGAGGTAAAATGTCTCGGTGTTGAGTGGGGGTTGCTGGTAGAAAGGGGGGTCCGGCCGCCTATCAGTGGTGTGGGGTGTAGGAGTTGTCTTTTTGTACTTGGGGCTGGTTGCCTGCACAAAGGATCTTGAGATGTCTTGATATTTTCTAAAAGGTGTGATATGAAGTGCTGCTTTGTGAGTGGCATGTTAGTGGGAGAGCTCAGGGAAGGAAACTGTCTCCCCTTTTATAGGCTTTGAGAAAGACGGGACATCGTTGAGTCGCAAGCAGGCTTGGACAAAGTGAATCGTCGCATCTCGAGGCGTTCCTGGCGATTCAGAGTCCAAGCCAGGAGGTGACTACCGACGAGAGCTGCGATCAACAGCCTTCGGCCCGGACGACGGTTCTTGGCCACAGGCGGGCAAAGGACAGATGAGGAGACGAAAGGCACTTACCCAACTCCAGCGTGGAAACCAGGAACAAAATGGTCAGACCTGCTGACTACGGCGTAACTTGAGGCAAAGACAGGATTCCCTGCCAGGTAGTCGGACTTGAAGCGGCAAATCGTTGATTAGAAGAGGTGTTTCGAGCCGGCGCTGATGACGATCTCTAGGCTTGACGAGAACACAGTTGTTGCGTTTTGGAGATGACAGGATCGAAGTAAGATGAAAATGTCAGGACATGGGAGAAAACAAATTCATAATTCGAAAATTACATCCGTTTCCTGTTTCTCTCTCGTAGTTAGGGTCGCAGCCTGCAGTACTGCTCATCACGTGGTGGAGGTAGATACCGTCGCGAAGCGGCACAGCAAGACATGAGACGAAGACGGCTGATGAGCCAAGACGAAACAGCAAAGTTTTATTCTTTCATGGCAGGCAGTTGCAAGCTTGGTCTGTAAGGAAGGTGCCGGTTTACTCGTGGGAATGGCTATCTTGGGAGGATTTCAAACTACGAAAATGTTGTGAGTGTGAACACTTTGGGCAACACAAGTGGGAAAAGCTAACGTTTATTACAGAAAACCGTCTACTAAATTGAAGTGTACATGATTTAACCATGAGTTGTAGTGTGCAGAGTTTTCCAGTTAGGAGTCAGAATATCGACTTATTCTGATGCTCATAGCCCTATACTAGTGGCAGAATCATTTTTATTTTTGTTTATATAGACTTAGAGCTTGACTTACTCTGTTATATGCTTAGTTGATAGTGTAAATGAGCTAAAAATCATTAGTAAGTATAGAATACAAATGGTTCTACCTGCCGCAGGCTGTTTGGCAGGTTCAGAGGGGCACACGTAGAGATGTGGACCACAACAACTAATCCCGTTGACGACTAGCTTAAAACAATACACAGCGAATCAACCAACTAACCGTGAGGCCAAAGTTAGGTGGTTTGATCTTATCATAAGGTGATCTAAGTAATTGATTACTGCCCACAATCAATAGCATTATTTTCATATAACAGCTATAAGCCCGGTTCATGCTATATATTTTATTGGTGTTATGTGAATGTTATAGACCCTTATGATTTCAGTTCTAGAAACACCATGGATATCCTCTCGGCCACATTTAGTAAGTTACCTGGACTAGAAAAGTTTTAGGCACACACTTCTCAATCTGTATATGGGTACTGATCTAAGGGGGGTGATGAACCTCCTTACTAGCTCAGTCCAGTCGAATTCAGACTACATAAGGGTTTCTACGACCTGGGGGTGTGTTTTAAAAAATAACATCCCTTTAACGTAATCGTTTTAGACCGTCATAGGCAGCCTAGACCAGTTCACCCGGTATATAGTAAAGTCACAATACGTACACTCTTCGCGGCAAGCCCCATAGATTTCGTGCAGTTGCTCGTATATTGGAACGAAGATGGATGATGTGAGATTGATAGAAATGGCACGAAGAGACCAGAGTCCAGTTTCTTCTATCTTTGGACATCTGGCCACGGCCAGCAGGGTCGCTGGAGGAAGGCATCTCTCGTATGTCGGTCACTATGAACAAGGCAATATAAGGCATTGATTTCTGTAATTAATGGTGCCCTTTCTGTGCGACGTGTCTAAAAGCAGCGCAGACAAAGAGGCCAGCAATAAGCCACATTGCTAGGTATTAGTGCGGAAACCTGGCTCAGCGTCGTGAGTTTCCATTTGCCACTTTTTGAGCTTGTTATCCAAACATGCACGTCTTTGAAACACCAAGCTGCATTTATGATTCATCAAAGCCGACTGCTGTGCCTTTGAACCTTTCCTCACTGGCCAACTATCAGAGATTTTATACAAATAGAAAGCACGTCGACCCCGCCAATTCCTTCCGAAACCTCAGATTCTACCAACCCCCGTGGATCATCTACAGCTTCGGACGTCAAGCCAAGCCGCCAAAACAACACCGCTACAATGCCTCGCGACAACCAAGCTGCCGATACCACAGAGAGTCTCGTCCAGACTCTGCCGGTGCACCCGGACCTGGAGCCACCAAAAGATGGCAAGACGAGCTCAGGATCCACCATACCACCCGTGACAGCTGATGATACTCGAACCAAATACCAAAAGGTAACGCTTGAATTCAATCAACGTGAAGCGAGGCGCGGGCATGAACGGACGAAGGCTAGCGCACATCTATGATGCCAGGCCAAGGGCTGGGTTGGTGAAAACCCAGCGCAAGCGGCGTGCTACGGAGTCGGCGCCGTCAGCCTTGCCCTCGTCGCATCACCAGCCTTGCTCTCTGCCCCTGTGTTGAGCGTTATGGGATTTGGGGCCCAGGGCATCGTTGCCAGTAAGTGATCAGCCTGACATGACCGGGGCCATTTGTTGTCGGAAATCAGGCAAAAGCTGACTTGTGCCATCAACAGACTCGGCTGCGGCTTTTGTTCATTCAAGCATCGGCAACGTCGTTGCACCGAGTGTCTTCGCCACACTGCAAAGCGCCGGAGCGGCTGGCTACGGAGCCGCCATAGTGAACGGTGCAGTGCAGGCCGGCGCTGGTGCTACGGCTGCTGGTGCTACGGCCGCTGGGTCCGGGGCATATGTCTCGGTGAAACAATGGTTTGGCGAGAAGATGGCAGGTTCTGCATCGTCTGATCACAAATCGGAAGACCAAAAGGCCTCTGACAAGGCCTGATTAGGACAGAAACTGACAAGAGCAAGACCTTGGCATGACGACAGCCAACATGCGGATGAGCAGAGGTTGTGTAAGGTGGCCACATAGACTACGTTGCAGACATAGAACAGGAAATTGACACCGCGGGTGCTATCCCGACTGAATTCACATCCTGAAGCTGTAAAACGTGTTGATTTGTGAGGAGAAGTTCGCAATCTCATATGCCTTTCAACTACCTTTTGAAGAGGGCTGGTGGAAGGCGGTGGTATTTTGATGTTTTGGATTTTAATATTTTCGAAGGATGTGATATAAAATGGATGTGGTGAAAGAATCTGAAATTCTACTGAGAACCCATGATGACGTTTTTACCCCGAGAACCCGATTCAAAAGAGTGATGCCTACTTAACCGTTGGAACTACTACGTCAATAACATTGTTGTCATGGCGCCCTAGGGCCCTAGAATCTCAGAGTTTTGTTAAACATCACCAAATACTGAATCGAACCAGGCAGGAGCTTAGCTGTCAGAGGGATGTAGTGCCTACGAGGGTGTGAGCAGGAACAGCTCCAGTAATCAACAACATAATAACCAAAGCACGTACGTACACCAGTACCCGGGTAGCCGTTGCAACTTGCCAGCGTCCCGATTCGCGTCTCAAACCCTCTGGATAGGCTCCCAGGGTAGCGGTCATGCTCGGCTGGCCTGGGGGTGATGCTGACTAGCTCTCTAGGATGGCAGACACTCCGGGCAAGAATCGAGAGCCATTGACTCTTTTCTCTAGCCCACTCGCTGGTCTGTGCAGTCTTGACACTCAGCCTAAACTCCAAGTCAGGACCCGTGTTCACCGTTCGGGGTTTCAGAGACTTCTGGAACTCCGACCAGAGAACCCCCCACTGATTACACTTTGTACTAGTATGCCAGAGAGGATGATCAGTTAAGCTGTGTAGACTCTTTGCTGCTAGATACAGAGCGTGCGCAGAGCAACAAGGTGATAGAATACAAGGATCAGCGTCTCATCTCACACTACCTGGGATGTGGGCGCGGCTGGCAGATTCTAGATCGACTCAGGAAATCCCGCCATTTGCGGTGGAAAATCAGCAAAAAAAAAAAAAAAACCAAAAAAAGGCGTGTCAGTCCGAACTTGGTGAAACCCTATTGCTGCTGTATGACCCACCCCCCAAAACAAGCATGCCTCATCTGCCGGATCATCGAGTAGTCTTTGCGCAGCAATACCAGAATAAAGATGGCCCAATCAACAGCTACAGTGGGATCAAGTGAGACAGACGGCGGCGACCGCTGGAAATCATGTACTCATTATGAAGTAACTCCACACCAGCAGGTCCTCTTGATGGCTATCAATTAGGTCATCCTCATGACTGTACAGAGGCTAACGGCATGGTAATTACTTGTATGACTATGTGATCCCGTACCTTATGAACGTAGTATTTACCGAGCTCGTTAACATGGCGAATCGCGCGAATGAATGCCACAGACACCGTTGCCGACGGATGCGCCGCGGGTTGGCTAAGGTTCTGTCATGGTCGATCCCTACCATCGTAGGTTTGGGGCGGCAGCCGACTCGTCGACCGAGCAGAAACTACGGGGGGTTTGCCTCGGCGGGTCCTCCGGGGTCGTCTCCGGGGCAGAGCTCCCTCCTCCCGTTTCCCGACGACTGAGCTGGCTATATGCCGGCCTCTCTGGCTTCCTTGATTCAGGTCGCACTGAGTGAGTCGTGAGTGGGCCAGGCAGCCACGATTTCTGGGGCGGGGGAGGGTGTGCAGATGCCAAGCCAAAAGCCTTTCCCACCTGTGGAGGGACTGAAATAGCATTGGCGTTGATGAGATATAAATCAAGTTGGAGACTGGTGTACGGACAGTATCCCAAGAGGCTATGCGACGACCGACGCGCGTAACATGCCATTTCTGGCGGTCGAAACTAGACGGCCGGGATTCCACCGTGGCAGGACAGTCTGGTGCTCGCTGCATTTATGGGCCCTCTGCCCCTCTCAACTCAGGGGGTCGGTCGGCGAGGGTTGTCGACTTGTCATGATTTAGATGACATAACCGGACAGGGGTGCCGGGGATCGTCGCCTTCGTCCAGCCAAGTTGTATTTAGGAACTTCCAACGGGCGCTTCTCCCTTTTCGTCCATCTGCTCCCCCCCCCCCCTTCCATCGCCCTACCGTGTCCGTACTGCTGCTGTATCTTATCTCGGTCGTTCCCATACGCGTTAAGCCTGTTCGGTCCGCTGAGCCTCACTTACAGATGACGGCCGCCGCTGTGTGTCTTCACCAGCCCGTCCATTCATTCTAGAATACGTTTCTCTTTCTTCTTCTTCTTCTTCTTCTTCTTCTTCTTCTTCTTCTTCTTCTTCTACCCGCATGTTTTCTCGCAACGGCCGAGCAAGACAGCAAGGCACAATGTGGGAAGAATCCGCGCCGGCACGGAAGGGGTTGTTGCCGGACGAGTCCGCCCGGTCCAAGGAGCAAGACCGGTACGGCCAAGGCGGCCATGACAAGATGTCGCCCGCGGCCGCGGCGAGGAGGAACGCCGACAAGATCAGATGCCTCGACGGGCTCCGCGGGGTTGCCTGCCTCCTCGTCTTCAACTACCACTTCCTGTGGCCGTGGACGCCTGCCATCATGCTCGGCTATGGGGCCATGCCCCCCGGGTCCCCCGAGCCCTACTTCGAGCGGTCATCCTTGCCCATTCTATGTCTTCTGCAGCGCGGCCGCCCGATGGTGGCCATCTTCTTTGCTATCTCGGGCTATGTCCTTTGCCGTCACATCCTGAGGGCCATCCACGAGCGACGCCTCGAGGCCGCGTACCAGGGTCTCGCGTCCTCCGTCTTCCGGCGCGTGTTCCGCCTGTACATCCCCCCCACCATCAGCATGTTCTTGGTCGCCGTGCTCGCCCAGATGGGCGTCTTCCGCTCCGAGGATGACATCTACAAGGGGCCCGACTCGAGATACATCAACGGCACTGTGATAGTGGCTCATCTCAACAACACCTGCGCAAACGGCACCCATGCCGTCGACGGGGCCTCTGGCGTGGCGAGGTACCTGGGGCTGGCGACCCCGGCGTTCTTGGGCAATGTCACCAACAACGAGACCAGCACGCTCTGTGTGAACACCACCTCCCAGCTCTTCATGCCCCCGATGCTGTATAAGCTGGCCGACGACATCGCGGCGAGGGCCAAGGCGGCGAACGAAACCAACGGACTCAACGGGACCATGATCAACATCACCATGACGGGCGCCGTGGACAAGGACGAGACGGACAAGCCCGCGGTCCCGGACGACAACGGGACCCGGCGCAACACCACCGAACCGCCGCAGTTCTCTTGGGTCCAGCTCGGCGGCTCGTGGGAAGAGCACCCCTTCATCCACGATAACATCACCTACGCCCTCTCAAACTTCACCAGGGCCTACGTCGAGTGGGCCAACCCGTTCAACTTCGGCCACTACCACACCCGCTACGACCCCCACACCTTCACGATCCCGATGGAGCTCCGCGGCTCCATGTTCATCTACCTCTTCCTCCTGGGCACCGCGGCCCTGAAGGCCAAGTGGCGGTTCCGCCTCGGAAGCCTCCTCTCCGCTTACAGCCTGGTCTTTGGACGATGGGACATGGCCACCTTCATGGGCGGCGTGCTGCTCTCGGAAGCGGACATCAGGCGGGCCGACGACCGGGGGCTGGCGCCGCCCGCGACGAGCAGCAGGAACGGTCGGCAGGCAGGCTTCGGACAATCGGCCATGATGAGCTCCAGAGGGACCCGCTGGGCCGCCCTCGTGGTCGCCCTCTACCTCCTCTCGTACCCCGACGCCGGGGCCGAGTGGACGCCGGGGTTCGCGTTCCTGTCGTCCCTCGTGCCGAGGTACTACATCCCGCTGTCGGGCTGGATGTTCTACCAGGCGATGGGCGCCGTCCTGCTGCTCCCTTGCGTCCTGCACAGCCCCTCGCTCCGCGGCCTCCTCGAGGGGCGTGTCGCGCAGTACCTCGGCAAGATCAGCTTCTCCTTCTACCTCGTCCACGGCCCCGTGCTGCACAGCCTGGGCTTCTGGATCATGCCGAGGCTCTTTGAGCAGCTCGGCCGGAACGCGGGTCTCGTGGTCGGCTGGGTCGTCCTGCTGGGCGTTTCGTTGTATCTGTCGGACTGGTGGTGCAGGAAGGTCGATGCCTGGAGTGCGACTGTCGGGAGGAGGGTAGAGAAGATGATGAAGGACTGAAAGCGAACATAGCCGAGCTTCTTGATGACTTGTTTCAACCCAGAATTCATTCGAGGGAAAATGAAAATGGCCAAGCGATACCCCTACCAGAATAAGAGAACAGGCCGGTGAGATACCCTTGCGATATGTGCATGTTGATTTTCACGTGTTTCAAGCCGGGGTAGGTTGGTTACGGACAGTCCGTCCAGAGGGTCACCCAGGAAGCTGGGGCACGACCGGTCCTTTTCACGAGCAATTCACCAAGTTGGTAGCCGATGCTGAGCATTCCCCATTATTCTTTCCTCATGGTAATCTAGTTCCGGCGACGCTGAACCACCAACTTGTTCTTCTCGCTTCTGCACTTGGTAGGGCGCGGAGGCTGCTTCCAGATGGGCTGATCAGGGTCGTAACCGACCAGGCAGTTGACCGTCTCGGCGCCCTCGCCGGCATCACTGATCTCGCTGCCGATGGGGCTGCGCCATTGGCCGGTCAGCTTGACGTGCCCATCGAGCGCGTCCGTCATGGTCTTGCCGAGCTCGAGCGCCTTGGCGGCCCTGCTGTGGGCGTAATACGTGAGCAGAGAGTGTGCGGCCTCGCGTTCGCCCTTTTCGATGAGGAGTCGGGCGCCCGTCTCGACCCAGCCGATGTCGCCGCGGCTCTGGTTCTCGAAGCCCGTGAGCATCTGCGTGACGACGGGCAGGTAGGTGTCGGGGGCGGAGCACATGTAGTAGAGCACGCGCTTGAAGACGCGGCCGGCGAAGACGCTCGCCTCCTGGAGCTGGTAGTCGGGGTTCAGGAAGCTGCCGGACGCGCCGGTGGTGAGGTACCGGTGCTCGCCGAACTCGGGGGGCACGTCGTTGACGCCGAGCCACCACGGCACGAACGGCGAGGAGACGGAGGTGGCCGGGGCGTTCCAGATGCGCAGGAGGTCGGGGTCGACCCCCGCCTTGAGGCTCACGACCTGCCCGTAGCCGGCCTCGTCGTCGGCGATGCGCCTGTCCCGGACGCGCTCCATGAGCTTCTCCTCGGTGAGGGGAACCATCTTGAGCGTGGCCTCCTCCAGGGCGGCCTGGGACATGAATTTGAAGCCGCCGTCGCGCGCGGTGCGGTTCTCGCCCTTGTCGCCGTAGGCACTGAAGATGTTGAACGGCTCGCCGCTATTGGGGTCCCACCAGCCCTGCTCGACCGCGAAGGAGACGATGTTCTCGGAGCCCATGTAGTCCGAGCGGCTGGCAAAGTCGGTGGGAAAGTCCTCGATGTAGCCGGGATACAGCACGCGGACCTCGTCGGCCTGGAGGCGTTCGGCCACCCACAGCTTCTTGCCGCCGGCCATCTCCCACACTACCCAGCCCTCGTCCTTGTCGGCGATCAGGTGGGTGTTGCCGCCGTAGGTCGCCTCGCCGTACCGGTTGATCAGGTCGCCAATGATCTCCACGCCCTCGCGCGCGGTCCTTGCGCGCTCCATGACGATGCGCGCGAGGTCGCTGTACTGGATGCCGCGCTGGGGCGTGGGCGTCATGTCGACCAGCTCGTCGCGGTTCTGCGCCCAGACGTCGCGGACGGCGACCCCGTTCTCGTTGATGCCGCCGTTGGTGAGGGGCGCCGGGAAGCCCTCAAAGTCCGAGTACTCCATCGACAGGTACCGGTAGGTGTGGGCGACCTGGGGGATGGTGAAGAGCTCTCCGGGGATGCTCGCCTTGTCCGTGACGCCGATGGTGATGGTGGCGTTGGGCGCGTGGTCGCGGGCGGGAAACAGCTGCAGCCAGTGGGAGGAAACCTCCTCGCCGGTGCCGCCGACCATGACGCTGCCGTCGGCGGTGAGGTCCTTGCCGACGTAGAAGGCGTAGCTGGCTGAGGCGGGCCCGGCGAGGGCTGCCAGAACGACAGCGGAACTATGCAACATCATCTTGGCCCGTGGTTGTGAACGAGAGATGGACGAGTCGGAGGGGATTCGCTGGAGGGTTGTGAGGGGATTTTAAGAGAGAAAAAGGCCTCTTTCAAGCGGGACCACCATTGCCCCTCCTCTCCATGCCAACAAGTAGACGACTCTTGGGCGGCATCGACGTCAAAGGAGTTCCCCTCCGATATTGGCTTCGGCTTACAGTGTCCGGCACCGCAATTTCCGGTATCGCTTGGGGTGCAGATAATGGGTGGTGATACATAGGTAGGTATGCATAGGCGACAAGGATTAAGTTGTTTCCACCCCACGGGAACTTGGAAGGCGGATACCGCTCCTTGTTGCTCCCGGGAAAGTTGGTTACAATCAATTCCCACAGTCGTGGTTTGACTCGGCAACACAAGCGACTGACTACATACTACGTAGTAAAGCTAATTACTTAATGGGACGTGAGGCCGCAAGTTATTTTCCGGTAGCCGAGGCTAATAACTCTGTACGCCATGTAGTCGCGTTCAAACCCCTCCGTCAATGGATACACGTCAACTGCGTATTTATTGGATTATCCCGTTTTGGGAGGCGATGGTCGATTCCTGAGGCTTCGACGATGATTCCCAACCATCCGAGGATCATTTTGCGGGCACGGCAATGTCTCGCCTGGTGGGCTGGTGTATCAACGTTGTTGTCCTTTTTCGTGGCTTTTGGCATTGGACCCCTGGTGCTGTGGAACTAGGAAGAAACCGATCTTGGTACGGGGACATTGAGAAAACCCAAGGAAAATGGCAAAATGGACACATCCAAGAATCATACTATGAAAATCCCGCGCGATATGTTTCCCATTCATGTAGTGAGGCCTGGTGGCCGGGTATCATTAATCCTACCGGAGTCCCGTCTCGATCTTCTCAAGTGCTTCGCTGCCTCCCGCCCAAGCATCACTTCAGCCGCACAATGACCTCTAGACCGCTCAGCTTCCTCACCCGGCTCTCGTCCTCGAACCCGTCCTCCTCGCCCTCGACGACGACGTCGTCAACCACCCGCAAGGTCTTGGTCCGCACTTCGACCACGCAGTCGCTCTGCTCCGTGAACCACGCCGCGACGGCCAGGACCTTCTCGACGGCCTTGCCCGCGCCCAGGACTACCGCCTTGCCGTCGCCGCCCCTGGTCCCGTTGTCGCGGTGCAGCAGGTCGACGCGCTGGTTCAGGTTCAGGCCCCGCGTCGACGGCGCCTTGTGCTTGAGGGACTTGTCGAGCTGCGCGCGCACGCGCGACACGACCGACATGAAGGAGCATTTCGCGCCGACGCAGATGTACTTTGACTTTGACGAGACGGGCTGCTGTGGGCGGGCAAGTGCTCGTTTCCGTATATTGGAGCCTAGGGGGTGGCGTGTGTTAGGTGGAATTCTTCATTCGACCAACAATGGCCCGGGGGAGTAGTAGGTATGGCTTGCCTTTGGGGAGTCGGGGCAGCTTTTCCACCTTTGATTGACCCTTCTGCCTTGAGCCGTCCTTGCCAGCCGGGCCTTGTGTTGGTGGCCGGGAGGGCGCCATGATAGGCAGCCGTGTGCGAATCTGGCGATGTGTGATGAGATGAGCCCGGGTGATCTGAGCTAACCGGCAGCTTTGGTTATGATTTGAAACGACGTTCCAGGGCGTTGAATGGAATGTGACTCATGGGGAAACGTGTCCAGTAAGTCGAGAGTCTTGTGAGCGTGGCCTTTGAGACTTTGAATGAGACTTTCAGAAATCGACCATGAACAACCGGCTCTCTGGATGAGAAAAAGTCCAGATGCATAAAGTGGGGACACCATCCGCCATGAACAACTGTACGTAGATATCTACTACAGTAAGGTACGCCGGCGGGGCGTACGTCCGCTAGCTCGACGCTCCCCACACTGTACAAGGCACTGACCACGGTCCACCACTAACACCCCTGTCCTCGAAGCCCTTCCGCGATGACGAGATGCACCATCCGAGCTTCAAGCTGTCATCCATCATGAGCTAACCATCCCACCACCAAACGCCCTGTTGCGGCTGCCTGCGACGCCAAACACCACCACCGCCGCCGCGATCGCCCCCTCAACGAGATCCAGACGCTCAGGGACGAAGAAAAAAAGAAGACAGCATGTCAATAGCAATCTGGCCTCCCGTGCCCCCGGCGGAACTGCTTCAAAAGAAGGAAGAATCGCTTGTACGTTATCCCTCTCCGCCCCATCGCGACTCTTATTCTCCCGTCGCATCCCCTCCTCCCCCCCCCCAAAAAGACGCAATGCTGATCAGGATTGAATGCCATCCGCAGAGACGCGAGCTCGAATGGATCGTCACGGAAACACACGCCGTCCTCAAGGACATCCGCCACGGCCTACAGGAGTGCTACGCCCTCCTGGCCCCCGTCGACCCGGGCAGCACCCTCGTCATGAGCACGCAGCGTAACGAGCGCATCAAGGGGACGGTGACGCGGGTGGGCACACGCATAGTCAAAGGGGTTCGTTCAGTCCTCTCGCGCTCTCTGCGTCGTCACCGGCTCAATGACTGACATGTATTATCGTTAGACAATCCACCTCCAGCTCCGAACCCTCCCGACCCAGACCCTGACCATCGACCCCTCGCACCCAGTCCACATCGCCGCGCTCGAAACGGTCCACACCCACCTCACCGAGTGCCTCGACCTCCTCTCCCTCACAGACACCCCGACCCCCTCCACGAACCCCTCGCAGCTCGCCGCCCAACTCCGCATCATCGCCGCCTCCCTCGCCGAGTCCTCCTCCCTCCTCAAGGGCCCGCAGCTTAACGAGTCCGACCCCCGCTGGCAGACCGACTCCTGCCCGCCCGTTCATTTCTCGCCGCCCCTTGGCCCCAGCATCAGCTTCCACCTCGGTCTGCAGGAGTCGAGCCTGGTCCTCTGGCTGCGCGCCCTCGAACCCGTCGACACGCCGGTGCACTTTGGCACCAAGCTCGGCCTGGCTCTGGGCACCGTCCGCAGGCTCGAGCACGACGAGATGGATCGCCCGTTCCGCTTCACGTACAGCACCGTGACGGACGGCGGGCTGAAGCACAAGCACGGCACGGGGCATTCGCAGAGCAGCGAGAGCACTCCCACTGGTCTCGGTACGCCCTCTACCAACGGCGAGCCCAACGAGGTCTACGTGCGGGAAAAGGTCCGCGTCGAAAGCCTGCCGGATCCCAACCTGATGTCGCTATCCTCGAAACTGATTGCCTTGGGCCATACATTGGCCAGTGCTAGGAGGAACCTAGCAGCCGTCATGGGCGAGGAGTTTGACGAATGAGGCAGTGGTAGTCAGCCAGCCCTTCATGGTCTGTAGTCGATATTGGATACCCCGGAGTTTGGGCAGGGAAATAGACTCATTATACCTTGATCAAGGTTATTTGTTTTTCAAATTCCTATGTGCTGGTTGTCTTGACCAGAGATCTGTACACATACATGTTGCCAGAGTGTAACCCTAGAAAGGCTTACGAACTGAAACAAAAAGCAGTAAAGGCGGCTGTCTGCCTTCTGAACCTTCCAATACCAATGCATGAATTCCATCTTCCAGGTGCCTTTGGCAAACAGGCACGAACCGAACCGCGAAAGCTTCCTCTTAGTCCGCGTCGTATTTGTGATGAGGCAGGTAAAACACATGAGCGTCGACACGTGAAAGGCGCGGTCTGGGTTGGCATACCAAAGCATGCGAGGCTGCACACAACGTCGATCAACCCGACGAGCCAAAATAGTTCCCACCTCACGCCACTGGAGACCAGGGCATGGGGATCAGGATTCTCGACTTCATGGTCTGGATCAGCGGTACAGTCTTGTGAACAGTCTCGCTCCAGCCCTCGACGCTCCAGCTCTTCTCTCGGCGGATCTTGCGCTCCTCGAGGTTGGCGAACTGCCAAAGGTGGTGGACCGTGTTGAGATCTCCTATCTGCACGAACCAAGCACCGACGCCCTCCATGACCTCGCGTCTCGCCTTGAGGCCCCGTCTCCAGTGGGTCTCCCACTCGAGGAGGTTGCCGGGGTGTAGCGTGTATGAACGCAGCTCGAAAACGCCGCCAAGCTGCCGGGGCGGCGTGGTGGGCCAGAAGGAGAACTCCTGCATGAGGGACGTCTTCTTGGAGGTGATGAGGCTCTTCAGCTTCTTGTCGAACTCGGCGAATTCGGGGTGCGAGCCAATGTTGTGGATGGACTCGTGGTAACCCTGGTAGCGCTGATACTCCCAAATGTGGACTGCCGGCCTAATATTAGCAACGGGTTTCGCTTCAGCATGGGGTCGGGGACGGTGACAATCCAACATACCAAAAGTGTCGCAGTCTCCAACCTCGGTCCTCCAGCTTCCGACCAGATTGACCTTATTCTCGGGCATGGAAGCCATGCGCGGGTACCAGCTGCCAACGAGCTCGGTGTACTCGTCGACCTTGTCGGGCTTGACCTCGTGGATGACGATCGAGTGGACGTACTTGCCTCGGGCGAGGACTTGACTGAAGCTGGCCTCGAGCTGGGCATCGAGCTCGCGACCCTCCTTGGTGCCGTAGATGAGGTTGGTCAAAGGACCGGCCTTGCGTGGAGGCTCTTGGGAGGCCTCGGCCTTCTGCCCTGAAATAGCATTCATAGATGAGCTCAAGTCCTGGGCGGACCCAGAAGCGGAAGGGGAGGGGGAGGATGATCGAGTGTACGCACTTGCTTCCCGCTGCTTCTGTTGCTCAACCAACTGCTCTCGGAACTGCTTGGACTTCTCGTTGAAAGACGCGACGCTCTGGGGGGCAGGTGTTACGTCGGCCATGGAGGGCACCCTGAGTTGCTGGCTCGTCGAACTGAATGCTCGCAGCGCGGATCGCGGGGTTGCCGCGCCGGCCGCTCGCACCAATCGCTGGCTCAACATCTTTTATTGACGAGGAGGTATCGGTACGTAATATGTAGAAGGGCAGATGGAAATGGCGACCGAGAGGTGTCTCTTGTTGCTAGACTAGGTACGTTGTCGACTTGAACAAAAGGTGACAAACGTGCTCTTTGTTTTGCAAGAACAAGCCTCTGGTACGGGGATGCGTGAAGGAGGGAGTAGGTAGGTAGAGCAGATACGTCTCGATCAACAAGAAGCAGGAAGCACCCGAGAGCAGGGGGGCTATCACAGAACGGAGAGCAAGTCGACTGTGCAGGAGGAGGAGGCGGCGGCGGCAGACGGTTGGTACGCCCGGTCTGGTCTGGTCGGGGAATGGTAGCAGTCAGGCGGTATCCCGTCTGATAGGTAAGGTTATGGTGGTCTCGCCCGTGCTCGTAGTGGAAGACCAGCTAATGGGATGATTGTAATTGGATGAAGGCAAGAAGGAGGTCTGGCAACAACCGTGCAAACGTGGTGCGTGTCTCTGTTTCTCTGCAGATTCCCCCGCACTTTGTAGTCGTATGGTGAGGACAAGACACGGAGAGAGAGAGAGCTTCAGGAGGTGCAGGAGGTGTGTGTGGCAGGGACAAGATGGATGTAACACAAGGGAGGAGGGAGATGTTTGGCTTGCTACACTACAGGGTCGGGGTCTGGCACCACCACCACGCCAATCCCAATCCAAGGTTCCCAGGTTAACTTAGCCCCCCCTCTCGTGCCCCCCAAATCTGGGGAGAGCTGAAGCCGGAGGCGATGGAGCTGGAGCTTGGTGCTGGTAAGGGATGTGGGTACAGGTCGCCTCCAAATGCGCCCAGATGCGGAGAAGGGTCGAATGATGTCACATGAGCAGCCGGGGTAGCGGTACTGCGCTCAAGGTACCTATCTAGGTCTAGGTAGATGGCAATGGCGGAGAAATATTGCTGCGTAGTTCCGCTTTAGTCAGTCCTGCGACTAGGCGACAACTTGGGCCGTGCGCTTCCGGACCAGAAATGGAAGAGACTCCACAGGCCCTTCCTCGTCGTAGTTCTGGCCTAAGGCTGCCATGCTCGGCTACGGGTCCAACCGCCGAAAGCTCAATCGGAGGAAAAAGGCTCGTTCTGATAGCTTCACATCGAACCGCCGAATACCGCCCGCCCATCCAGACTCCCAACTCTTCTTCCCCCCTGTAACCCACATCACAACCGTCAAGATGACTTGGCTCGGAGCTCGCGCACTCAAGAAGTACCCCACGCCCGTCCGTACGTATCGCGCGCCGCCCGTCCCCCTCGTGTGTCCGCCGTGCAATCGCTAACCTCCCTTGCAGTTAAGCCGATGGCGCCTTTCTTCGCTGCCGGTATGTCCGAATCCCCCGACTCAGTATCACGAGCGAACCGACTTTGTAATTGCGAGAGATCGGAAACAAACAAACGACGGGGAGCACCGACGGAGGAACCGCGACGGAGGCTGACATGTTTGCAGGTCTGGTCATCGCCTACGGCATCAACTCGGCTCAGAACGCCATGATGAAGTGTATGTCGCGCCAGCCGACCCCGCCGGACTATCCGAGACTAACATGGAGACGCAGCCGACGAGTGGAAGAACGACGCCCGCAACCCCCTCGCCAAGAAGGCTCACTAAGTTCTCGATGGAATAGTCCGGGGCTATGCATAGACAATACCGAGCATTTGGGGAACGTGTCGAGGATAAAAGACCCGCCAACGCGTGTATCTTCATGGACGCTGTACCATAGACACACGGCTCGCCTTCAATTGAGCTGTTGTACTAATCTCTTTACCCTATATCTTGTCGAGATGTTGCCCGGAGACCGAGGGGCCATGCCCCGTGGATCCCCTCCGCAACATAGAAGACAGTGACATGCCCACTCAAATTGTAGGAAGGGATCCTCGTGCGTGTATTGACAACAATGAACCCCGCTTGGAACACTGCGAAGAGAGCCGCCAATGGGTTCAATTGGGCAGTGTTTACGGTGACGTCTGCGGTTGCTTCAAGACCCAAATGATCGAGGGGCTCGAACGGATGAGATCCTCAATCACGTGACACCAGTAACATCAACAACCTTGACAAAACAAAAAACAATCAAGAGTCGGCAAAGCCCAAGAGAACATCGAATCTCTGCCTGTTCCGAAAATGTGACGCTGGAAGTCGTGATATGATCCGGTCGCTCAGTTCGGCGGGTTCCTTATCGCCGTCTCCCCGTCCACATTTGGTTTCGGCGAAGAGTCAGTGTGGATTATGACGAATCCACACCTCTCTTCCGTGGCACACCCGGGCCTTGCCTCACGCCCTTCCAATAACACCATAGATAGGTACAGACACACATGAGGCTCTTTCTTCACTTCCGAGCCAGCTCTTTGATCTCCGGTCCTAGACCTTGCCATTCGATACCACCGGTGTCCAAGCTTCAACCCCGATTCGCTCACATCTTTCACTGCAACATGTCTACGACCAACGGATCAGCGCCGGACGGCGCGGCAGCGAAGAAGCCTAGCGGCAAGCGGGAGATTAAGATCCTTATGCTGCACGGTAAGATATATGTTTCATCACTCGCATCGTCCGGCTCGAGTGACGGAGGGGCCTCGGCATGGACACCCTACCCCACCTACTCACGCAGGAGACGGACGTGGTTGGAAAACACACCTCACTAACACTCTCAAAGGATACACCCAATCGGGCCCCCTCTTCCGCTCCAAGACGCGCGCCCTCGAGAAGCTCATCGCCAAGTCTCTGGGTCCCTTCAATCTCGCCCCGTCCCTCTTCTACCCCACGGGCCCGACCAAGCTCTCCCCGCGCGACGTCCCCGGCTTCGTCCCGGACGAGGAGGCCGGCGAGGAGCAGGACATCGACGCCTGGGCCTGGTGGCGCAAGGACGAGTCCTCGGGCTCCTACCGCTTCCTCGCCGAGGGCGTCTCCGCCGTCGCCGACGCCGTGCGCGAGGCCGGCGGCGGCGTCGACGGCGTGCTGGGCTTCAGCCAGGGCGGCGCCTTCGCCGCGCTGCTGGCCGCCATGCTCGAGACGCCCCACCGCCCCGACGACGACATCCCCGAGGCCCTTCGGGCCCCCGTCCGGGCGCTCAGGGAGGCCAACGCCGGCCGCCCGTTCAAGTTCGCCGTCGTCTACTCGGGCTTCTACGCGCCGCCCGAGGAGCTGCGCTGGGCGTACGAGCCCAAGATCAAGACGCCCACGCTGCATTTCCTCGGCAGCCTCGACACCGTGGTGGAGGAGTCGCGGAGCCAGGGGTTGGTGGATCGCTGCGAGGACCCCGTGGTGGTCGTGCATCCCGGGGGCCACTATGTGCCCATCTCCAAGGAGTGGGCTATGCCCCTCATTGGCTTCGTCAAAAAGATTGCCGATCAAGACACGGCCCAGAGCAACATTTAGAAGTATTACGCGGGCACGGCAGTTTACGAGTAGACGATTTTGAGATGTTAGCATAGAAAGGAGTCTTTCTTTTAAAAAGCACGGGTTTGTCAAAGAATAGACCAAAACATGCATGGTTTTACACATCCCACTCTGGTTCATTGCCTTCGTCCAAGGTTGTGTTCTACAATTACACGCCGTATTTCCAGTGTCATGACCCCGACTACCCGTTGAACCGTTCTAGTGCGCCTTGGTCGCCTTTCCCTTGCCGGACTTGGAGGCTCCGGGCTGGATGCTGGCCATCATCTCCTCCTTGGTAATGAGATGATCGATCCGCTCCAAGTGTCCCAGCAAGCTCTTCATGTTGGAGCTCCACTCGTTCAGGATGTCATCCGCGTCTCTGGGCTTTGCGAAGCTCACGATGCGCGCGGGACGGTCGATCTTGGCGTAGATCGTCTTTGACGTGACCAGTTCGCTAATGTACTTCTCCGTCTCGTCCTCCGTGAGATCCAGGAGCTGGGTGAGGCGCTGGGTCTGGATGCGAGTGTAGTACTTGGCAACCACCCGCACGTTGTGCTCGATGACTCTCTTGTGGAGGTCCAGCCAGCGCTGGTGGGCCTTCTCGTCATCGGACTGACCAGGCTGTGCATCGAACACGTCGGTCTCGCAGAGGTGAGGACCAAACGTCTTGGCGACCTCGGGCCAGCGCATGAGTTCGTGAACGGTGAAGAGCTTGAGGAGGTCGGCCTCTTGAGAAACTTGGCTGATTCTAGAATCCTTCTGGATTCTGTGGAGCAAGTCGTGCTGCTCGTTGTCGTGCGGGGCAAGGATGACGAAGTAGATGATGCGTTGCAGGACCTGTCAATCATCATCAGTCAGCGGCCGCGCCTATTTGGGCAAGTGCGGCAATGCTTACGGGGTGAAGCTTCTTGGGATCTTCCTCAACCGCTTCAGTGTCGAGCACCTGGCGGTAATGCTTGCAAACGTCGAGGTACTTATCATCGTGCTTGGCAAGGATGATCTGCTGCTCGTAGTACCTAAGCTTCAGGTCGGTTGTGTCGTCCTCCTTCTCCTCAGGAACCTCCTCGCCTCTCGCCTTCTTCTTCTCGCGCTCCTTCTTCTCCTTCTCCAGCTGCTCGGGGGTCTTCTTCGGCTTTCGCGCCAGGTAGCGGGTGCTGATCTTTCGGCTCAGGATGCTGGCCTGGGTCCAGTCGCCGACCTCGATGCAGAGAGCGACTTGTGCAAGAATGAACTCAGTCTTCTCCCGGCGGTCCATGGAACCGAACGTCTCCACCTGCAGCTCGCACAAAATGTCCGTCGCCGCCTTCAGGTCACCCTGCTCCTTCTTGATGTCGGACAGGGTCTTGGTGACGCGCGCGCGCTCGACTTCGACGAAGATCTTGCCTTCGGTGACTGTCCGCAGCGTCTCGATGACGGAAAGCTTGGTTTCGAGGTTGGGGGTAGCGTCGAGGAAGCCCATCACGGCCTGGACCATCTTCGTAATAGCTTGCTTGAGCTGGCCATGCTTCTTGGACAGGATCAAGACCTGCTCGTTCATCAAGCTCCAGTCACCGGCATCCTTGGCAATGTTCACGATGGCGATGAGTATACGAGATGTCGACGCAAGATCTGAGGACTGCGATTCGTTAGCATGCTGTCACGACGCACGCCTCGGGCAGGGGAGGAGGGGGGCGAGTGGCTTACCTGGCGGGTCTGCTTCTCTAGAACGCTGAGTTTCTCGATGGCGGCCGAGATGTCGCTCTATACTCCAATTAGCTCAAGTGTCGCGAGCTCCAAACAATGGGTGAGCCAACCTTGGCAAGCTTCTCAGCCTCTGGGATCTGCTTGTCCGTCTCCTTCGAGAAGTCCTTCTCGGGCTTCAGGGCGCCGTCCGACATATTGGACGATTATTTCCGGGGCGTCTTCTTTCTGGAAGTAGTGTGCGTACTCGGTTCGTGAAGTCGTGAGAGCGTCGGGGTTGAGGTTCGTGGGATTGTGATCGGGGAGGTGAGGCTAGGATGATGTTTGATGAGAGGCTCCCGCAGCTCGTGCCTACCTCACCCTACCTAGCCACATCCCCAATGCTCAGGTGCCCGGATTAGGTAAGGCGGGGCACGTACGACGGAAGGACGTACCTTTTCCCGGCCGGCCCTCCCCTGCAGGCTTTGTTGGGCTGCCTATGTATCCGTACCTACGTGCCTTTAAAATGATTAATTACTTACTTGTCGCCTGTCATCTGAGTACAGCTAGGTCTGCATCTTTCCGCTCGTCCCAATCGCCGTCCCCAAAATAGGATTTTGCGTCTATTTCCTCCCTCTTTTTGCTTTGGCATATCCCCGACATTTTGCCGGCAGCTTCGGGAGGACCTCGTGTGAGGGAGATCGATTATGAGAAATTAATGGCAGCAAGAAGATGCACGAGTAGTCTCCCAAGTATATAGCCAACGGCCAAGTCGCGCTGTACCTTACAATATGTTCGGAAGTACTATTGGATGATTTTCCCCCAGCTCTTCAGCGCTCCGATTTTGCTTTCTTTACCACACTATGCTGCTCCACATCAGCTTTTTATCCCCCAGCAGTAGTTGTCGCGCGAGTTTGTCCAGACATACAACCGACGGTCGAGGTCCCAGGGGTTCGTTGTAGGATGCAGAGTGTCTGCTGAGGTTAATGGTCACTGGGCTGAGGCCCTTGCCTCGCACCCGTCAGCAATGCCAGGAGCTATGGAGCGACCAATCGAGAAAGTTCGCTATCAAATCATGACTTGGTCAAGACGTGCAACTTATCTCGTAAAAGCCTGAGCAAAGTTTCTGAACAGTAGTGTTGGTGGCAGTTTGAATCCCACAAAGACCTCAATACGCAAGCTGGTTCTCGGCGTCTTTCATGACAACACGTTCTCAACTAATTAATCGAGCGAGAATGGGCAGAGCCTGGATATCACGCTTCGATGACGTCATTCCCTCTAGCCGAATTCTCTCACGGACCGGCAGTGAAAGCAGTATTGCTTTTTAGTCAGCAACCTGCCAAGTTTAACAGCAAATTCATCAGGACAGCCCGCATGTCACACTACGAGACTGTCGCTGGGCTTGTGGTCACAACATCAAAGCTATATGTGCTTCTATTGGTTTCAGAACCAGGTGGGCTGCCTCGCGGCAGGGTGAAGCAGCAACAGCTCAATTATGATGATAAATACTGTTGTCTGAAGAAGGGGAAAACAATGGGGGGGAGGTGAACTGAAGAAAGGATCCGTCTGGTGGGCTGCTGGTCTTAACATTCCATTGTTCCGCACCCGATTGTGCTCGAACTCCAACGGTTTCCCTTCCGAATTTTTCCAAATTAAAATTATGGACAATAAGACGCTACCCCAAGACGAGAGTGCTTAATTAAGGGTTAACGGGAGGGGGGTTGCTGTTGATGACAATAGTGGTCGGGTTGATCTGGTTGCAGAGAAGGTCACCGAGACCGCCGGCATGGCAGTACGTGGCAACATCACCCTCGCCCCAGTAGCCGAACCTGCGAGACTCGTGTTAGTAAGTTTTGCTCGTCGGGAACGGAAGGCGGGTGCGATTCGTTTGAGGGAAGGGGGCGGGGGGTAAACTTACGCAGTGCCGAGCTCGTGGTAGATGCGCAGAGCGTAGTCGGTCTCGCCGCCCTTGCGGATCGTGAATCTGTACTTGGTCTCGCCGCAGTCGATGACATCGGAGGGAACACCGGTAGCGCCCTGGCAGAGAAGGTCCTTGGCGTCGTCGCCGCTGAGACGGAAGCTGACGTTGGTCACGGTGCCGTCGACCTGTCTGCGAACAGAAAGGCCATCGATGTCGATGTTCTCGTAAGCAGTAGGGGCGTCTTCCTGAGGGGTCGGGGCGGCAATGGCAGCAGCGCCGAAGAGGGCGGCAACGGTGGCGAGAGTGAACTTCATTTTGATGATGTTTCGTTGGAGACGGCAAGTATTTGGATGAAAGGTTGTGGCTTTTCTTGGAACGAAGTCTGGTGGTTGAGGGACTGATGGTGTAACAATGGGTTTACCTGCAGGAGAGGCAATGGTCCTTTATAGGCGATTCCGAGTGGATCGTGAGGGAACCGGCACCGTCGCCAAGTAAGCGGTCGGCCCAGTTGAGCAAGACGAGGTTGGTGATTTCGACGTCACCGGCACTTGGGTTGAGGATCATTCTGTGGAGAATGCCTGTCCTGTCTGCCAACACCCAAAGAAGCCGCAGTACCCCGGACCCCACCGAGGGAGGGAGTTCAGGACCGGTCAAACGAACAAGACACCACGGGACCGCTGGGCCAACTGCTTGTGGTATAGATTGCATGGTATACAAGGTCCCGCACTGTGGAAGCGGTTCAGAAATAGAAACCGACGGGGTGAACTACCTTGGGCCCACTAAAATTCAGGGTATGAAGATCCTCGGCCGTCAATACGATGGTCTCCTTTCTTTCACGATGCTGGAGGAACGGAGGGAGGGGGCTGGCCGAGGTTGAGTTGAGGGTCGAAAATAGAGGGTACGGGGTCATGCGCTATACTACTACTAGTACTGCAACGTTGTCGCGAGCGCTGATCGGCTGCACAGGGCTACTGCGAGCGAGGGTGGGTCAGCGATGATCTTCTCGTATAGCTGCCCCGAACCACGGCTTTATTGATGTTTGTTTCTCGCCGCAGCGGAGCTGCGAACCACATCGCGCATTGCGACCGCGAAAGGTACCCAACTAGGTTAAACTCGGATCCGACCGCTAACGGGGCAAAAACCCGCAAGTGTCCTCCTCATCCGCTCCTTCCTACCTATGCTGGTGTTGATCACTTCGTGTAACGTTCAAGTAACCCCTGGCCTGCGTCAGTACCTAGGTAAGGTAAGGTAGTAATTAGTAGGTCCCCGCTTCGCCGCTGTTTTTAGGTTAGCTACCTATCTAGCGTGCCTTAGGTACTGCGGTAGGTACCAAAAAGTTGCCAACATCGGGCTGCCTAGCGGCCGGGGCCGATGCCGAGCGCCACACCGCGGATGACTGCGCATATTCCGAGCTTTCAACCTTCAAAAGGTTTCATGAGCCTTCATCCCGTCGTCCATCAGGAAACCATGTCCGGACACGACTCGGCATTGAGGCAGGATTCTACCGGATTCTACCTACAATGACACCACACCCATGGCATGGGATGCTTACATCCGATGCCCACCCAGCACAGGCCGACCGTGATTCTCCACCGCCTACCGTTCTCATGTCTGACCAGCTGCGAACAATGGCTCATGAATACGATCTAAAACATACAGATGATAAATGAGTACCTTGGGCTATGCCCCATTTAAATTCACAACTCTCCGTCTTCCAGCGTCGCGAGCCCTTTGTGATACATGTCCCGCACAACCGGGTACGTAGCACAGGCGAAACTGCTCTGTCTGCGCAGGACATATTCTGGCGTTATTCCGGTGACCGAGGGAACCGGGTTGAGGCTCCAGTCCGGAGTGAAGCTATGGATGAGATACGACGCCGAAAAGTCTCGAGCCCACGGTGGGCGCTGGCTGTCGTCGTACGAGGGTAACGGCTGTCCCGGCACGTGCTGTTCCAAAGGGGAGGCGGTGTCGTTGTGGAGACCAAACAGCCCACGAGCGTCTTCGAACATCCAGCCTATGGGCGCAAAAGCCTCCCGGTCCATGATGAGCATCTCCCCGGCGGCCGGCACCAGACTGCGCGCGACGGCCGTAAGCGCATCGTTGCTGTGTGTGGTCCACCCGCCGTCGTAGACGTCGTGCATCATCTCCATCCACTGCTTGATCATCTTGCTGCCCTTCTTGGCCATGAAAGCGCCGCTGTTCAGGTTGTTGTCTTGCTGTCGGCCGCCGATGGCGTTGAATCCGCTCCGACGCAACACCGCGACGTCTCGCAGCGGCTGCACGTCGAAGTCGATGTACACACCGCCATAGTCGTGGACCGCCCTGACCCTCGCGAAGTCCGACACGTGCTCCTTGAAGCTGAACCCGGTGCCGTGTCTCGTGGCGTTCGCCATCTCGACCTGATTGACCTTCATGCCGGGGATCGCCAGCATGCGCATGGCCCACTTGCTGACGACTCCTTCTCGCGCCCGAGCGATTGTGGACTCGCGAGCGTTCGTGTGGAGGTAGATGGTGTCCGGTTTCCAATAGTACCATGCGGAATACACGGAAAGATATTGTTCGAACGTGAAAAGGAGATCCTTACTGGTGTCGGGTTGAGCCCAGATGTAATGGACCTGGTTCGGGATCTCGTTGTCAACCTTCCCCTTGATTTTGTTCCTGAAGCTTTCGGAAGCAACAGCAACGTATGGATGGGATGACGCTTTGAAAAGCCCAAGAACTGCAACAATGCTCAAGGCAAGTGCAATTAATATGGACTTGAACGGGACTCTTGAGCTGCGCAATCCTATACCCCAGTTGGAGCCTCTAAACACACCTGAGAGAAGAGGAAGAAGGGGTGCGCCTGAAGACATTGTCGCCAGGACCGAAATCACGTGGTGTGCAAGAAAAGTAGGGAAACGAGACGGCACCGGGAGATTGAGCAGACATTAGTTAATTAAATGCCAGTGGGATCCGGATCTAGACCAAAGTTTTTGAACTTTCTTGCTTTAAGTTCAACAACCTAAGTTGAGATGTCGAGGTTGTTCGAGGATCATCTTTGACTTACACAAGGGTCATACTTGTTCGTGGTGGAGAACCCCGCATCCTTGTCCGATATTGGTCCGTTGAATTCAGCGGTCCAAACTTCTCCAGGGGGGTCCTGCCGGAAACCGGTGAGAGTTTGCTCGTGTTTGTTGGAGTGAAAGAGGAGCCCCAAAGTTGCTTGGGTTATCACTTTTACACTGATGCTTCTCAACCCATCTAGAAAACAGCAAGTATCTCGTGTGTCGGCGACAATGTGATAGAAGCACCATCACGGAGCCAAGGCCGCACATCAGTTGGTGAGACAAACGTCGTGAGCTTCTATTCAGCCGTATTTCTGTGTTTTTTCATCCCAAAGTCGGAGCCGATCAGTCCCTTGTCTCATGGTTTCATCTCTAATACCGTCTACATATTGGTCCCATCACTATCATCCCAATCCCGACAGTCGACGGACTCGTCGTCGGGAGAGTCGGATATGCCATCGTCGTCCTCGTCCTCGGTTGCACCGGCAAGCGTAATCATCAGCGCCATGCGGTAGAACATTTGCATGATACGGATGCTTGGGAGTGGCAGGTTGACGGGGTCGTCCGTCCTGACGTAGAACAAGTGGCCATCCAGGATGGGCTCGCCAGTCCGGGCGTTGCAGGCATAGAACTTCAGCGGGTCCCCGAGTGGAGTTTGCAGGTCCTCGAGGAACTCCTTGGGACTCTGGGCGAGTTCTAGGCCTCCGCCGTCGTATTGGCTTCTCTTCCCTTTCTCGGGGCGGAGTTTCGACCCTCGCAAGTGTCGAAAACGAAGTGCTAGCTTCCAATCGTCTGAAAGCTCCTCGACTGGCTCGAGACCAATCTTGAGCTGATTCATCCAACAATGGATTAGACCGTCAAGGCACACCATGTTTTCCGCGACGTCAATGCGGTCGATGTTCATCTGTGCCGTGAATTGATCGATGTGTAAATCGCCCCAAAGCCTAAGCAGAGCCCCGGTATTGTCCGAACACTTATCCGCGTTGCGGGTGGAGGCGTGTGGGTATATGTGAGCAACTTCAGCATCTTCTGTCTCGAGCAATACACAGCTAGCTTTATCACGTTTCCGTACCTCGGCAAAGTCAGCTGAGAGTCTGTAATTATGGAATGTAGAAAGACGATGGCAAACTCACAATCAGCTTCGGAAGCTCCTCTCTTGCCGTCCTTCGTTTGACGTCGCCAGTGTCCTTCGCTATCCCTAAAAGTTATCTCGTTGGTGACGGACATATGAGATAGTGGCGCCGCATTGACTTACAATAATTGACAAGATCAGGCAAGACAGCCTTGATTGTGACCATCAGGCCATGCAAATCTAGTGGCCTATTCGTTTTGATGGCTTCTTCCCACTTCTTCATGGTTGGAAGTGGGGTCACCCAACCTGCAGCCCATACGAGGCGGTTGAACAACGTTTTCTCAAGTTGCTTTGGCGCCTCTCCGTCGAATTGGACGAAAGAGGTGTTCGCAATGTAGTCGAGTATGGCCAATTTCTTGTCGTGGTCCTCAAGGTAGGGATCCGTGGGCGCCTTGGTTTGGCCGACCGGTATGGTCAATCGGGAGGACACAGCGGCCAGGTTGGCCTCATTGTCATCACATTCTCTCATGACCTTAACGAATTGAGCGAACACCTTCCGCTCTGGACCACTGACGTGTTTAGACGGGATCATGAAGGACTCATGACCCTCGCTCAAGTAGTCTCGGAGTCGCACAAGGAAGTCCACCTTCTTAACTTCATTGGAATCCATCATGACGTCTGGATCTACGATCATCTCGGCATAGTCGGTATCTGGGTCGGCTGACATTTTTGAGTAGTTGTTGTTGAGCTCCCCTAGTGTTATCTAGTCAGCTCAGTGAAAAAACGGGCGATCTTGTTCAACTAGGCTTGGGTATCGGAGATGGTGATGGGGAAATGGGTTTGAACTTACCAACTAAGTTGATCTGGCGCCAAGGGTTTCTGACACAGCCCTCCTGGCAGCCGTTCCGGATCTGACAGGGGAAATGGGCTGCGATGCGCTGACAAGCGTAGTGTTGATCAGCGTCGCGAAGGTATGAGGCGAAAGAGCAAAAGTGAGGGATGGAGCAGAAAAACAGAGCGACAGAGCAAATACGAGCGAAGAACAACATGATAAATATCTGGTTGATTGAGTTTGACGTCCTCCTCGTGAGGAGTGCCACGAGGAGGCCGTTTTTTGCCCCTTTCAGCCTGTGACGTTTTTTGAGTCGGACGTGAAGACAATGAAGTGGAATAGAAAGGAAAAAGGAAGGGAAAGTAGAAGGAAAAAAACCTCCACCTCACCTCCCTGAGAAAGAGCGTCTCGAATCGCCAGGTAGGTACCTGCCTATCTGGGTACATAGGAACCAAAGAGGGCAGGCAGGCACCTGCCTATCCTTGCAACAGCTGTAGTTTAATTTGTGGGGTTTGCAGAGGGAATCTTCCACTTTTCCCAAACCACACTGAGGTACGTAGTCCAGGCGGCCCCTCGTAAGGTCGCACAGGAACACAATGATACTCTAACCCAGTCGGAAAAACACAGTAAAAGTATCATGCCCAATACTCTAGCATTTACAATAGAGTTTCTAGATAGAGAAACAATACCGTGGAATCTCATAACTAAACCTCCTAGAGCTTTAGGAGATATTACCTCCTCTAAGCTCCTATAACTAGTGCCTTACTTCTGCTGTGACTGTCCTGCTGTTGCTCTTCACCTCAATACATTATATCACACATCCAAGAGTACAAGATGTTCAGCCTCACAGCACTCCTCGATAATTACAGCGCTTTCCTAAACCACACTGCCACAGTTTGAAAGGGGCAACCCTTTAGCTGTGACTATGGCCTCGCGTAGACCCATTTTAGCTCCTTGACCAATTTATCATCTATTTTGACTTGTGTCACTGGTATGCGGCTAGATGTAAGACGTGTTAAGTACGTACTCTCTAGAGGGTTGTCTTTATTTGCCTTTATTATATTACTAATATTCTTATGCTGCTAGTATATTCTACTCGGCCGCAACTAACGAGGTCCCATGTTAAACTCTAGGTCGGTAATGATTTCACGCTCATCAGGAATAGATATAATATTTATAGATTTCACTGTTTTACCGTCGCCATTAAAAGCATAGTTAGCGGCTTTGAAAAACGGGGTCCTTTGAAAGTTTATCCAGGTCCTGTTAGATGCGTCGACCGTGATTATTGACGGATAAGACCTAGCGTTTCTATTGGCTGGGTATGCCTTCCACTCGGCATGGGATTGTCTGACGGCCGCAAGTGTTTTGTCGTTGATAATGGTTTCGACGACAACCTTGTTGATGGATGAGAGCGGCTTGCGCGCGTACTTTTGTGCTACGACTTGCATCATCTCAGACAGGTGCATCCGTGGGCTACCATCGGTATGAGCCATCTCCCTAGCGTTGAAAGCATGGGTGATGATCATCTGGTCGGTCTTGCCGGCTCCAGTTGGGAATTGGAACCTCGCGAGTAACTGTTTGCCGCGCCAAAAATATGGCGAAAAGATTTTGTAGTCGTCTCCCTCAACAGCGATGCTATATACATCCCCAGCGTTTAGAAGAGGCGTCTGGCCGGGTGGCAGCATAGCCTTTGCTGGCGGAGGTGCTCTTTTGACGACAGCAGCATCATGGATATCCTTAGCGTTCCGACGAGTGTTCTGGATTTGTAGTTCAATAGGTTCTAGCGAGTTCGACTTGGATGTCTTGGATGGCGTTGTTGGCGTGGTCGGCGCGAATAGGTTTGAGACGTATGTTGTATTTAGGAGGTACAGCAATATACCTTGCGCGCGTGGCGCACTCCCCTCGCCTGGCACGCTTGGGCTGCATGGCACGCCTGGCCTCGATATTTTCCATGGCAATCCGAATGGGATTGCAAACGCACAGGATAATGACCAAAGAAGGACGAGGAGCGGGTATACGGAGCGCATTATTAGAGATAAGTTGACATCAAGGACTGTGGTGATATGGCAACGAGCGATAGTCAACGGGTGACAATAGGAGGAGGGCCGGGCGGCTAGTAAGTCGGTATTATTGGGTACAGTTCGCTAGATAACAGTAAAGCTATATATGTATATATATATATTACTTTTCGCTTCAAGCTCAGCTCTATAATACCCACCATACTCGTCACTTGTGGGGACCGGAGTCTCCGATACGTATAATTGACCAAACACGTACTATACATACGGGTTATAGTGATTCTTAATCAAATTGGTCTATACAAGTCTAATAACTCTCTAAATCGCGGGGTTTCCGGTCATGCGTTAATTTAGCCCAACCCCCACATACGCACACCACCTAGCTGCGCACTTTCTTTTACCCATAACGACAAGTCCTTTTAAGAAAGAGCGTCAACCCGAGCGAACCCGGAAGAGTAAACATGCTAGGTAGTTGCGTAGTTCGATGCCAAATGTGAAGGCATCTGGAGAAAAGGCTAGGCAGCTGAGTCTGTCAGATTGTGTTTCCAACTGTAGATGCTGCGTCCCATCTTTGGTCTACAGCTTGACCTCTGGACTGCTTCACGTAGACGCGACGAGGTGGACACCTGGAGAGCGAACCAAAATGTCAACTGCAGTCGAATGCCCCTCGGGATTCTCCGCTCCCTTCCGTTGATCGGGGATTTGATGAGTCCGGTAAGGTGTAGATTGAACGTCAAGCCCCATTAATGGATAAAACTTCCCACCATGACGGGTGCGAAAGCGATCGTGTTTATATAGATAGGTATTGCTACGCTCCCCGTCAACCTCGTCTGTCAACCTGACGCGGCACGCCAGTTCTCGTTGCTGGCAATGCGGGCGCGCAGGAGCTTTGCATGCACGATGTCGCCGATTTCAACGGCAGGGTAAACGCCATGGCAAAGAACTTGACGACGCGGCAGGGCGCGAGCTCGTGGGTTGCTGATGCCAACAGGATGTTCAACGGGGCTGTTGATAAGTTTGTCAAAGTTTGGTGCTACTAAAGGGGTATAAGAACGCCGCCCCCAGGCACTATGATGCGTACAAGGAGGAAGTCATTTTTGAGCTATATCCTAGTGGGCAGGTGGTACATCGAGGGCTTGAAGATTTGGGCTGATGTGACAAACTATCCGAATAGCGGGACTGCTCCTTAGGAGTCAGAACACTCTTATTGACAGCTGCACCTACCTGGACCCTGTTCAACGAGTACTTTTGGCTCAACAAGCTGCATCCTACTTACCTCATCCGCGATGCTGTTTCTGAGGCAGTTGCGTCGACACTGGAAGCCGGACCTAACATCTGCTAGTTGGCCGGGGTGTCACTCTTTCCAGTCCCATACTCTTGTATCTAGTTTCGGAGCTGTGAAAACACCAATACGAATCACTTACCACACACCCATGCAATTGTTCTCCAGTGTTGCAGATGAAGGCCTCCGTAGCTACTACCAGGATATTTGTCCGGTCGACGTTCTCGAGATAGACTGCATGAAAGCAACATGCAGAAAAGTGCCCAGGATCAGTCCACGTCACGTTGCCTGAGAACATCCCACACTCGCTGCAGCTGGCTACCTTTCGATATTTGCGAGTAAACAAATAGGTGCCTGCACAAGAAAGCAAACCTGGCATGATCACGATATCTCTAGTGGTGGAGGCTTTGCTGGGGGCTTAGACCGTTTGCCAAGGCGCTATGGCTCGACGGGCCGCAGCATTCGCTGCCTGATGTGACCACTTTACCCTTCCAATCTCGTCATAAGACGCACGCAACTAATAACGAACAGTTATTAGGCATGCTCAAAAAACACAAAGTAATCGTATCTCTGAGGCCTCCTTCTGGTTGCTCTTTAGAAGATGCAAACGTTGTTCCCGTGGTTGAAGTTAAACTGACCCAACAGACAGTGACCGCTGCCAGACCCACGCTCCTGCGTCACAGGGGCATCAAGTTCGAAATGAACTAGGAAACAGGCCAGGTTCTAAGCCGAAAGTGTCCTTGGGCTGGCGAATAATGATGGCCGAGTCATGTGGGGATAGGTAAGGGGGGAGGGCCAGAGACCGCGATCACCAGCTTGGCCAAGTCAGTCACTGTCCATATTCTGTGACCTCGTCGACTTGAAGTGAAGAATTTAGCACCCGCCATGTACTTCAAGCATATATGATTGGGCCATTCTCGCTCTTGGCAATAAAAACAAGGTCCTTCATTGTGGCAGGGCTGGGTGATCGGAGGTATACGTAAAGTCGCCCGGGGCTTGTGCGGCACAGCATGCGCCAAGCGGCTTCCTTCGCCCGGCCGAGGTGGAAGAACGGCATGCGAGGCCCCAAAGCGGGCCGTTCAGTAGGCGTCCACCACGACATCGCCAGCTCTTGTTTGGCGGTCCCCATCATGAAGTAGGGCGCTCATTAATACTTAAGTCAAGAGAGTGGGCCAGACTTGTTCGTGATGCGTAACTTGTGGTTCATCAACTTCTTTAAATATTATATTAGGATTGATTATAGCGACGACAGGGTCGACTTCCTAGTTACAACAACAAGCCCAGCCGTGACATAGATCGAAGACTCGGAATCATATATGTCTTCAAATATGGATACCCAATGGACTTTATCAATCGTGTACACTGTGGTGAATGCACTTTCCGTCGTTGCGGGCATCGCATTCTTTGTTCTTCTTCTCCGAAATACATCAGGCGGCTACCATGACCCTACCCGCCGATGGGTAGCCATCACCAGAGCTGCTTTAGGGCTCTGGGCATTGTACGCACCTCAAATTCATCTCTTTGACCAAGACTAACTCGAATGTTTAGCGCCGAACTCTTTTATGTCATTCTCAACATCATTCAGCTATCATACCCCTTGAGCTTCTACTCCACAGTATACAAGTTTGTCCGGTACACCTCCCTCATTCTTAACTGGATGTCAGACGTCAGCATGGCCTTGACCTTTCTGGCACTCTTCTACCTGGCCCGGGCAATCACCCTCCTCCATACCGAACAGACCTCCAAACGCTACCGGATCGGCAAGATATTCTCCGTTGGCGCAGTCATCTTGATCTCAGTGCTCAGCTTCACGACAATGTGCCTGTGGATGGCCATTAATGTGAGGAGGATTTATCCATGGGACGAGCCGTATAATGTGGCGATGATGCGATATGTGGCCGGTATATTCGGCCTCGTATGTACCTGCATTTATCTCCTGTGTGCCATCGGCGCTGTCACATATATTGCTGTGGTCCGGAAGGGCCCCCTCGAGGGGCCTTTGCGCAGGGTAAGCTCTCCAATTTCCATTGCCTTTGACATCGGACAGCGCTGTTGAGAATGAGCTGTTGAGTGCTAACAATGCACCGCTAGGCTGCGAATCTTGCGCTTGCAACCGCCATTCTGTGGTTGATCCGGGCAGCCTGGACCTTTTTCCTGTATTTCTTCTCGCAATTTGCCTTTTCGTACTACACCTTTAGTATGTACACATGGTTCAACATCCCAAGCATTATCATCGGCACCTTGGGTATACTTGCAGTCTATGTAATGCTCTACTTGTTGGCTACTCAGGACAAATACGGCCTGAATACTCGCGGGGACATGACGGCCACCACAAAGGTGGGTGATGAGGAGACAGTGAGGGCCCATATCACCACCGTCAATAGAGGATATTGATTTACAAGAGAAAGAGCGGGGAGTGAATGGTCGGCAAGATACTAGGCCGTTCGTTCTCGATGGTACAAGTTGGCTTGTCAATACGCGTGGCTGTAACAGCGAGATTATAAGGAATAAGAATCGGAAGGAGAGCACCTGAGATACCGAGTAATACTTGATGATATTTAATGGATCCAGTCTACGATTACATTACATGAGGGGTGAAAGGGATAGAATAGGACAAGGTCATTACCAACACAACGGGTGATTGATACAGCTACATGCGACAATAATGTCCAGTTGAAGTAAAGTCTTCCATCGGTTCTCCCAGCGCACTTTGATAATATTTACTGTGTAAATATATTCCTTCGTAGGATTACGATCTATGCGCCGCAGGTTACTAAGCTTGTCACTGAAACTAATTGATACTATAAGCAGATTGTGGGAGTATCCGTCATGTCAGAAGAGTTGTCAACAAGGAGAAAGTAATGCGCCGTCTCATGCAGGCAGCGAAAGAGGCCGAACGGACGCTGCTGGGTTACCTTACTGGGAAGCTCATCTAAGAGGTTGTCTTCAAGGATGGATCGACGTATGAACTCATGTCGTTCGGAGACAAGCTCACCTAATTGGCTATCCGGCCCTTGTTCCTTGCTCCTTGCATCACCATTCACGTGTTTGCCGAAAGCGCCTTTCTGAAGCCCGCGGCTCACGTTTATGCCCCGCGTCAATAGGATGCAGTGGGTTCAAAACCCCTTGGGCATCCAGTCGACCAAGATCGAATCGTTGAGGCCATCGAAGAAATCTCCAGGACTCGAAAAAGTTTCCCACGAGCCCTCACAAGCGAGACCTTGTTCGCATAGGTAATAGAAGGATTATTTGAACGTTGATCAGCTGGCCATTGGACTTGTAGGACCTTGACTGCGAGAGAAGAAGTTTGGAATGAATGATTGTATCTATATGTACAGACGGAATCACTACTCAGATGAAAGTTGCAGCTGGGAAAGCCCCATTGTAGGCCTCGTGAGTATATTGCCCCTCGCCCTTTTTGCGCGACTAACGCTTGCGGAACTGGCTGATTCTGATCCGAGTCGTGACAAAAGATTCTTGAGAATGAGCCGTCGAGTGGATCGATATTGAGAACACCTTTCAAGAGACTAGCAAGCCACCATTGAGCCACGCGGTACCCGCCTATTTGATGTTGACTCGATATTCGACCATGTCCCCTAGACTTCCTGCCACATCGTCGGCGGTTCCTCCTTCGACATTAACCCAGTCGGAGTCTTCAACGAGCGACCGAACCTCGGCCCAGTCCAGTGGACACTCGGGCAACACTGCCTCTCCGTGCCAGTTGCGGCTCTGCGGGGGCAAATCCGGCCGCCTGGCCGCGGTGAGCTCACTCGAGGCCCACTCATCAACAGTCTCAGGATGAGGCGACGGCGCCAGATTCTCCTTCAGATTGTGGAAGTCTCCAAGCGGCTCCAGGGAGCCATCCGCGTTCTTCTGAACGAGGCCGTACCGATTGGGGCCGTAATAGAACTCGTAGACGCAGGCGCCCGAGTATACTCGTGACATGTCCGGGGAGTAGATAGCACGGGTCTCTAGGAAAGACCTCGCTTGGTCACAGTTCTTGGCGCCGTACTCGGAGAAGAAGACTGGTACGTGGGCTTCGGCGAACCACTCAAGCTATGAAGGATTCAGTCGGACGAGCCACAATTCTAGTTTCGGGACAGAACTGCAGTCTTACAGTGCGGTTGTATGCAGACAGCTCCATTGAGGAATTACCAATCCAGGCGTATTCGTTAAACTTGGATAGGTATCAGTTTTTCATCTCGGGTGCATAAGTAAGAAAAACATTTCATGGGAGATGGTTGGCGTACGCAGAAGAAATCGAGGGCCTCGCTTGGGTCGCCGCCGGTGAAGTAGGTGAACTCGTCCCGGAAGAAGTTCAGGATCTTGGCCGAACTCAGACTCACCGGCAGGATCCTCTGGCCCTTGAGGTCGGCTGCGAGCGCCATGTACCTCTTGACATCTCTGGTCACGGCGCGGATGACACTGGCTCCTCCGGTGCTTGCGGCGGTGTTGAGGACCTCGTTCGCTACGATGACACCCAGGGTATTGGGGTACGCCGCCAAGCAGTCGACGACGGCGAAGTAGTCGTGCAAAAGAGTCGACGTGTAGCACTCCAGCGGCGAGTTGCGGTCGATACAGCTCTGCGGAGTCGACAGACACTGGAAAAAGACGGTGAGCTCGGCCGCATGCCAGAGAGAGACAGGGCTAGACGGACTGCGATGACGTATATACCAGCACTAGCAAGTATGCCCATGGCCTGATCGTGACTCTTGGTGGCGTCGATTATATCTTGGATACTGTTAGCTACCATCTTGGCTTCTAGGGGAGGACGGATCTCTCGGGGAAGTTGTACATATGAATAGAGTGTTGACACCCAACTCTTTGAAAAGAGGCATGCTGAGCTTAAGATCTTGGATGTTTTCGTCTGCCAATGGGTCTCGACAACCAGAGTCCATGTTGCTGTTTCGAACATGCCGTTGGTATACGACCCCTTTGATCATGATCTTCACAGACAGCAGTCAGGTTAGAGGACCTAGCGTCAATCGTGCAATGAATTCATATCGAGAGAGAATCCTTACCCTGGTGTTCCCCGTCCAGAGGTAGCGGCCCCGGATGGTGACAGGCTGTATGTCGACTCGGTCTTCCATTGCGAAACGAACAACTAAAGGATGAGCAGGAAGATCTTGGAAGAACCCCAGGAATGCGATAGCTTCAAAAAGAAGGGTCTCCGAATCGGATATCAGACTCTACTAGGAGGAAAGTTTACAGAGCAAGGTGAGCAACGCATGCGCCTAAGGGCTTGGTTGAGACACAGCGCTCGACCTGTTTAGGCACCTACGTAATACACCGCTAGGTAGACAATCCTGCACTGACCCCCGCTTTTCTCTAGCTCGGTCATGATTGTTAGGATCGACCAGTCACATCAGATATACGTTCATATTGCCTCCGTGCGCCGGTAAGAGGTGGTGGTATGACGCTTCTTAGGACTGGGGCAGTTATGAGTTCTTGTCTCATCGGTAGTGCGCTTGTCGATGAGGTTGCGATGAGAAGGGACAGATGTCGAAAGGCAAGCAGTATTGGAGGGTGAGATACATAGGAGTGTATTACAGCATTAACATACCCGAGGCAAAGGTAAGGGTCAAGTCGTTGAAGGGCTCTTTTTGATTGTTCACGGTCTTGCCAGCCGAGATTTGAACACCTGTCAAGGAGTGAAAGGAGGGAAAATAAAAGAAAGTGGGATACGACCATCTAGTGGGATGCGTCTTGTTGCATTTGTATTGTGTTTCATCCGAACACCTAGCAAAAATTGTATGTACACATACCTAGGTAGGTATCACGGGGAATTGAAATAGCAGTTGCAGGTATATAAGATACCTACCTAACTAGAGGTGTCTCTGCGGATGAGTTTCGGCCCCGGTCCGGCCCCGGTGATCCGCTTTCCAGGGCCGTCTGCCGCAGGTGTCCGGCCACAGCAGAGAGGACGTGGGTACAATGGGGCAAGGGATGAAAAGATTACTATAGTCGATTCGATTTGCCACACAATTCCAACAAAGTCCACAATTCTTACTCTAACTTTCTTGATTACTGACCTACTTTTATGTGTACATCGTAAATAGAGCCAGCCTGAGGTACCTAGGTACACATGATTACCTACGTCAGGGGTGCTTCCATCACTGGTAGTACTTGGTCCAATCGGGGAGCTTTCATTTGCAACAAGTGGGGCGTCGTTTCCGAGCTGTCCAAATTTCATATGCCACAGCTGTAAAAGTCGAAGCTTTCCTCCTCTTCCCACTCTCTCAGTCTGTGTTGCCACCTCACGCCAAAGAAAAAAAAAACCCCCAAAGGGCTCAATCATGCTGACAGCAGGAGGTCTTCGGAATGCCTGCCCGAGCTGTCGAGCTCGTCTGACAAGCTGGGCAGGAAGAGGCCTTCCCAGCGCATCTCTAGCTGGTCCGTCAGCTAGATCGAGCTTCGCGCAAAAGAATGGCCCAGCCGCTCTGCCATCTTTCGACAAGCCCGTTACCCGCAGAACATTTACGACAATAAATCGGCATCTCAAAGACGCCGAACCGATCCAAGACGAAACCCACGAGCTTGTGCGCAACGTGGACATCGAGAAGACAGTTCGGGAGGCGAAGCAACGATTCCGGGATACCCTGCCCAAAGGCTACCTCACCGATGAGGAGTACAGGCTGTACGAGCGGTGGTACGGGCCTCCGCTGAGAGAGACGTCGCCGGACGACGTCGGCATCAAATACCTAAACGACGAACACTCTGCAAGGCTTCGACGAGCCGGCTCCGGTGGCACGACTCTCCTTCGGGAAGTCGAGGGCGGCACGCTGCAGGAGGTGCAGTTTGCCCCGAAGAAATCAACATCACACAAGCAGGGCGACGGCGAGACGGAGGATGCACAGAACGAAGGCTTCTCCGAGACATCTCCAGACGTTGGAGCGTCCGAGCAACAGGCGCCCATCGGCAGCGATAAATACATCAACATTGTGGCGAGGAACAAGAGAGAATACGATGCTCTCATGAAGCTACAAAAGGATTTCGAGGCCAACGCCCGCGCCGTCGAAGAAACCGAACGCAGCATCCTGGAGGACGAGGCACTGCGGGACGAGGAACGCGAGTTTGAGCAAGACGAGGACGAGGAGGATCTGGACGAGGACGGCATCGCGGACCAGAGGACCTCGACGCGCGCCGGGCGTCTGCACCCATTCACGAGGGAGGGCCACTTCTCGACGAACCCGAGCACCGTGAGCCTGCCGCACGTCGGGTACATCGCCCCGGTCACGACGATCCTCGACAGGACCGACATCAAACACGTCAAGGAGGCCGCCGAGAAGGCCTTTGGAGGCCCCGGCCTTCCGTACTCCCCCGCCACGCCCGCGTCCAAGATGGGCTTGGAGCAGCAACCCGTCGGTATGGCCGCCTGGCAGCACAAGATGTCGGACATTGAGGCGGACGCCTTCGTCTCCTCGTTCCTGCCCCCCGCGTACGCGTCATCGATGGGCACCCTGGTGGAGGTGCGCAAGCGCCTGGGTACCGACTGGCTGCGCAAGCTGTTCGAGAAGCCCGACGGCCCCCGCGTGCTTGACGCCGGCGCCGGCGGCGCCGGTCTCCTGGCCTGGCAGGACATCACGCGCGCCGAGTGGGAGGCGATGCGGTCGCGCGGCGAGGTCGAGGCCAAGAACCCGCCCGGGAAGCAGTCCGTGGTGGTGGGCGCCGAGAAGCTGCGGAGCCGCGTCTCCAAGTTCCTGCACAACACGACCTTCCTTCCGCGCCTCCCGGACTACGCCCACTCGGTCGACAACGCGCACCTGCAGCTGGACGCCAACGAGCTGCCCCAGCCGCGCAAGATGTACGACGTCATCATCGCCTCCCACCTGCTCCTCCCAGTCAAGGAGGGCCATAGGCGCAAGGCGATCGTGAACAACCTCTGGTCCCTGCTGAACCCGGACGGCGGCGTCCTGATCGTCCTGGAGAAGGGGCAGCCCCGCGGCTTCGAGGCGGTGGCCGACGTCCGCGAGCGCCTGCTCAGCGAGTTCCTGATCCCCCCCGGCGGCGAGAGCCTCACCGCGGAGGCCGAGGAGAGGGACCCGGCCTACGAGCGGGTCAAGGAGCCCGGCATGATCGTCGCGCCCTGCACGAACCACCGCGGGTGCCCGATGTACCACACGGCCGGCAAGAGCAAGGGGCGCAAGGACTTTTGCCACTTTAGCCAGCGCTTCGTCCGCCCGCCGTTCCTGCAGAGGATCATGGGCGCGACGCAGCGCAACCACGACGACGTCCTGTTCAGCTACGTCGCCATCCAGCGCGGCGTCGCCGCCAAGGAGGGACCCCTCGCCGGGGAGGAGGCGACGCGGCGCGCGTTCGAGGGCTTCGAGCGGTCCGAGACGGCCCCCGACATGCTCTCCCTCCCGCGCCAGATCCTCCCGCCCATCAAGCGTCGCGGCCACGTCACCCTCGACGTCTGCACGCCCAACGCGCAGATCGAGCGGTGGACGGTGCCCAAGAGCTTCAGCAAGCAGGCGTACCACGATGCCCGCAAGGCCAAGTGGGGCGACCTGTGGGCTCTCGGGGCCAAGACGCGCAACCACCGCGGCGTGCGCCTGGGCAGACCCGAGGCTCTGGACGACGGCGGCGTCCGGGCGCAGCGCGCCAAGGCGGCCATGAGCAAGAAGAAGAAGGTCATTGGCGTCGATATCAACGAGACGGGCGTCGTCGGTGGCTCGCGGGACGGCGAGGCCGCTCCGAGGCGGAAGGGCAGCAGGAAGGCGGTCCGTCAGGAGATGATGAGGAAGCTGGCCAAGGAGGAGGAGGAACAGCTGTAAAGAAGGAAAGGAGGAGAGGAAAAGAAAAACCCTTGTAACAACAGGATCATGTACAAAAGAAGGGGGTCGCGGGAAAAGTGCATCAGATTTGCATTGTTACAAGACTTTTACCGCGACACCATACAGAGGTTGGGAAGACGGGGAATGGAGGCATATCACGGTGTATCAAAAAAAGAAAACGGCTCACAACAGAAGAGCCGCCATATATCATGTTACAATACCACAATACCACAACTCAAAACAATTTGACCCTTCCGGGTCCCTCATCTGACACTGAGATAGCCAGCTAGATCAACGGAATGCGCGGCGACAGCAGGAGGCTAACCATCACATGGCATGACAGCGGAGATGCATCGTGGTAAAGGCGTCAAAGGCATGCATCTCCGGTGACGGCTCCGCGGGAGTCGGTGCAGATGCCGCTGATTGGTCGGGACCGCCAGGCACGGCCGATAAGGGGAATGGGGACCGGCTGTCGGGATGGTGTCATCGCCAGCGAATGAAAATTTGGCCAACCTTTTTCGCCCGTCGCATGATTGGGCCCGTCCGCGTTCGGCCTTTGGAGGGGGTGGGTGGGCATGGATGGTACGGATAGAGTTATCATTAAGAAAAGGACAATGGCAAAGTCGGCCAACGGTATTAATGCTTTCATCTCCTGTTCTCAGGGACAAGAGTTCATGGGAACCGTCTCCCGACTTTGACTCTCTCGCTCTAATCCACCTGTTCCATTTCATCTCAACCCTACCTAGTAATCGTTCGTTCATATTTTGGTGGTCTTGCTCTCACCATCACAACGCCACACTGACTTATAAGAGAGTATCTGAGGAGAACAGGGGGTTCGTTCTTACACCACCTTGGAAGAACATCGTCGAGTCACACACCATCTCACAAAAGACGAGAACCGAATCTCGGTTCTCATCCCACTTCACATCTCCTCAAAATGGCGACGACAACAACAACACCAACAACAACACCAACGACAACAACATCTCTGCTTGCAGCCCTCAACTGCAAGGGCAACACCCACCTCGTCATCGGCACAAACCCCCTCGCCGCCGCCCGCTGCACACAATCCCTCGCCGCCGGCGCCACCGCCATCCTCCTCGCCCCGGACACCCCGGACCTGCACTACGGCCTGCAGAAACGTATCGACGCCGGCGAGGTGACGTGGCTCAAAAAGGCCTTTGAGGACACCGACCTCTTCACCCTCGGCCGCGACGAGGTCGACAACGTCGTCGACGCCGTCTTCGTCACCTCGGGGCCCCGCGACCCCTTGGCCGCGCGCATCTCGGCCCTGTGCAGGCGGAACCGCATCCCCGTCAACGTCGTCGACGCCACGCAGCTCTGCTCCTTCTCGCTGCTGTCGACGCACACGGACGGCCCGCTGCAGATCGGCGTCACGACCAACGGCCGGGGCTGCAAGCTCGCGTCCCGCATCCGGCGCGAGGTCGCCGCCGCCCTGCCCAAGGACCTCGGCGCCGCCTGCGCCACGCTGGGCGACGTGCGCCGGCGCATCCAGACCGAGGACCACCTCTCGGCGCAGCCCGACGACGCCGACGACTCGCTCGACCAGACGGCCTCCTTCAACAGGCTCGTCACCGACGCCGACCTCGACGCCGCCAAGAACAGGCGCATGCGCTGGCTGGGCCAGGTCTGCGAGTACTGGCCCCTGAAGCGCCTCGCCGCCATCGACGACGACGACGTCGACTCCGTGCTCAAGTCGTACGCCGGCAACGCGCTGCCCGAAGCCGCGAGGTCGTCGTCGTCGTCGCCTCCCGCCACCCCCGCCCGGATCCCGCAGCAGCAACAGCAGCAGCAGCAGCAGCAGGGACGCATCATCCTCGCGGGGAGCGGGCCGGGCCACCCGGACCTCCTGACCCGCGCGACGCACAAGGCGATCCAGACGGCGGACCTGATCCTCGCGGACAAGCTCGTGCCGGCGGGCGTGCTGGACCTGATCCCACGGCGCACGCCGGTGCGCATCGCGCGCAAGTTCCCCGGCAACGCGGACCAGGCGCAGGAGGAGCTCCACGAGCTCGCGCTCGCGGGCGCCCGGGAGGGCAAGACGGTGCTGAGGCTGAAGCAGGGCGACCCCTTCATCTACGGCCGCGGCGGCGAGGAGGTGGCCTACTTCAGGGAGCACGGCTTCGGCGACCGAGTCGCCGTCCTGCCGGGCATCACCTCCTCGCTCAGCGCGCCGCTGTTCGCGGGGATCCCGCCCACCCAGCGCGACGTCGCCGACCAGGTCCTCGTCTGCACCGGCACGGGCAAGAAGGGCAAGCCGCCCGCCCCGCCCGAGTTCGTCGCCAGCAGGACGGTCGTCTTCCTGATGGCCCTGCACCGCATCGCCGGCCTGGTGCGGGAGCTGACGTGCCACCTCGAGACGGAGGAGCCGCTGGCGGCCGAGGGCGCGGGCGAGGCGGAGAAGGTGCCGAAGATGGCCCTGTGGCCGCGGGACACGCCCTGCGCCGTCATCGAGAGGGCGAGCTGCCCCGACCAGAGGGTCATCCGGACGACGTTGGAGCACGTGGCCCACGCGATCGAGACCGAGGGGAGCAGGCCGCCCGGACTCCTCGTCGTCGGCCGGGCGTGCGAGGCGCTGTACGAGATGGAGAAGGGACGGGCGTGGGCTGTGGAGGATGGGTTCAAGGGGTTTGACTTTGACGAGCTTCCCGGGTTGTCATGAGCCTTCTTGCGTTGCCTACAAGTCTACCTAGGTAGTTAAGTAGGTACCGTGGGTAGGCAGATACGTAGGTAGTCATGGGAACGGGGTTTATTGGTGCATGCACGGTCTAGATCAGGAGGGGTTCAGATAGCATTGCGAGGCGCAGGATATTGTTTTTAGGATTCTGAAAAGAAACATTGCCCTTCCTTTCGTCACTCTACGACTGGGTAGGTAATTACAGTGACTGTAGATTCCTACAAAGGTTCACACTCGGCTGGGCCAATCGTGAACCCTGGCGGCGCATCCATCAACCGCATCGAAAGCCATGGCGCGGCAAAACCTCCACATTATCCCGTTGCATCCTACAAATATGCGGTTCGGGGAAAAGGCCGCGAACGCTCTTGTTGCTATAAGACTGTTTTCAGTGCTGGACTTTCTCCGACGGCCCATTCCTTCATCCTCTAGTCACAGAGCAGTCGATCAAAAGCTTCTGTGCCTATCAACCCGACAGCATTGTAATCCGCCGCGTATTCTCTATCGAATCATAGTCAATCCGGTCGCCATGGCTGCGACCGCCTTCCACCGCTTCCCCCTTCTACCAGGGGAGCTTCGAGACAATATTTGGGACCAGGCAGTCCGTCCTGCCGGTATCTGCGGTGTTCAATACTTCTCCATTCACCACGCCGACTCGGTGCCGGCAAAGTACGTGAACCACCTGATGAGCGTCCCGTTGGAAAATGTCAGCGGGACGGTTCTCGGCGCCCCGCCTCCGATGGACGGTGCATCGATGCCCAGTTGGAACCATAACCAGTCCACTTACGCCCTCGACGCCGGTCTCTGGGTTGCTTGTAAGGAGTCTCGCCAAGCCATGCGTCGCAGATACAGGTTTGACAACGAGGAGTGGCGCCCGATATATGATGGTCGAGTGCGTCATTGCATGTACTACCGCTTTTGTCGGCCGAAGCCTCACGACGACATCCCGGCCCTTTACACAGTCAAAGACCGCAGAAAACGCCAATGCGTAGCCATTATGCCACGTAAAGACCTTATCGTACTGAGAGACTGGCACCCGAACAAGTTGACTAGCATGGCGGACCCGTCTCTCTTCAAGACTGTGCGGTATGGCCGCCACGTCAAACCCAAGCACCTTGCCGTCGAAATGGACCCGTCTTGGCGGTCTTCCGAGCTATATCAATTTGGGATGGACCGGTCGTTACATTCGGACGAGTGCCTTGGCAGATCAAGATGCCATCAATACTTGGAGCTTATTAAAGCCATGGGAATGTGGAATCTGTCGACCCTGTGGATGATTGACCGTCGGCCACGCCTCAGATCCACGGTCCTTAATGAGGAAGATTCAGCGGGGCTCTCGATTTCGCAATGGAGAAGCCTCAGGGTTTTTCAGGATAACGGCTGCAAATACTATGAGTTGCCGATGTTCCAGATGAGACTTTGTCAGGAATTTTGCTATTATGACGAGGGGTATTATGGTCCGGAATTCGACCCGGTTTGGCATTTTGTTGCTTGGCTCCACGACCCAAGGATGCAAATGTCACATTATCTTGGCGCGATGGACCCTGATTTGAGGAGCTGGAGAATTCTGATATGCGGCTAGGTTTGCTGACAGTGAATTCGTGATCACAATGGCCATAGGACCGTTCACACCCCGTTTTGCTATCAAGGGCAGTGCTATTACTCGATTGTATTTGAGCCCCGCTGAGGTTCTGGCACGATTTAGTTAGACGACGGATCCCCTTGGTATTCGATTGACAATCATGAGCTCTGGCCCTTTTCAGTCGAAAATGGCCTCTGGAATTCCGAACACCCAGATTGTCCTGTTCTTCGTTGAAGGCAAGGGATCGGGATTTGATAAAGGCTCCATGTGGACATTTTGAGACATCGCCAGCGGGCGGACAAACCTACAGTACCTAAGTATTAACACACGTGCAGTTTTGCAACTTTCATACTGGAGGAGAGCCTTTAGGTACAAATATCTCATCGAATGCTTTTTTCAATCATAGCACTTGAATATGTATGCTAATAAATACCAAGACGTGGATAAGGGATCAACATAACGGTCTCTTCGAGAGCGAGAAGGCACACGGCGCCTTGGTGCTAGAAGTTTAGTGTTTTGATGACCCCGAAATATCAGCCAACTGGCGTAGAAATAGAGACACAATTCTCACTCAAAGAATAACATTGAAAACAAAAATAGAATAAAACTCCAGGTCATCCACGTTACCAGTGCCGAAGAGTTGGATAATGTAACATCACCCAGGGTCTATGCCCTCTCGCATTCCTCCAGCAATGAACCATCATGTGAGAGAGCGCTAAAGACTAATAACAAAATGTCCACACGGGCAATTGCAGCTAATTCCAAAACCCGAATGCCCCGATATTGATGCATGGTTTCAATTGTGCCTCACAAGAATGCCGGATCCCACGTGGAGATAATCGTTAATATCTGCTACCCATGTCAGATCTCACATCGCGCCGCCCCTAGTCTTGCCGCAAACGCTAAACTTATAGGGCAGACGATGGTTGGTTGTATGTACCTAGATTAGCCCCTCCAGCCACCACTTTCATTCCCACACATGCAACAACCTCCTCCAAACAACTTCTCAACAAGAACCCGTCGACTAGTCGTATAACCCGTTCCGTCAGAGGACCGAAAACAAGGAACTTCGACTTGAAAATGGCGGCCGGCACTCCTGTGGCCCGAGCTCTTTCATTTCTCGAGCTCCCCGTCGAGGTTCAGACCCAGACCCTCGAGCAATTGGCCTCCTCGCATCATCAGTCGTTGCGTGCGGTCCTCTTGACATGCAAACACCTCTACCAAGTTGCATTGCCTTTGTCCGTCCACACCTACGAGAATGTCACCTCGAAGAACATGAGCCAGCACGCGCTGAAGCGCAGTCGCAATCTCGACCTCCTCCGGTACATCACCATCACGAAGCCCGAGCTTGCGCACAGCGTGCGACGTGTAAGCATCACACACGTTTCCACGAGCCTGATTTACCGGCTCGCCCCCACCAACAAAAGGCCGCTCGGGCCCACCAGTGATGAGCTCGCCGTCTACACAGACATGATTGATGCCTCGGGTTTGTCCAGCCATATCGAGGATTGGGACGCCGTCAGAGATGAGTGGCTGCAGGGCCTGGTCGACGGATTGGTCGAGCAGCAAATCGGTCTTCTGCTGCTCGCATGTCCGAGGATCGAAATGCTCAAGCTGGGAACCCCGCTATCGCCTCGGCTGCTGCCTCGCCTTATCAAGGCGGCGGCGCGGGGCGCAACGATTCCGGCCCCTGGAGCAGCTCCCGGCACCCGCCGACCCTTACTCGGCAGCTTGCGGGAATACTTTGGCCAGCCGGAAAGCCCACAGAGCTTGTTCCACTTCTTCAACATTGGCAAAGAATTTCTCCAACTGCCGCAGCTGCGGTCCTTCACCTGCGCCAGCCTGTCCAGTAGCGGCCCGAACGGGCACCTTTTCGACCAAGAAGCCAATCCTCCAGGCTGCTCACACGTTCAGCACATGACTTTGCTCGATACCAACGTTACGCTGGAGGGGTTGCGAAGCCTCATATGGGCTTGCAGGGGGTTGAAGTCATTCCATTGGACTCCGGGCGATAGCTCCTTCTCCGACACGCAGATCAAGCTTCCCGACCTTGCTCAGGCCCTGATACCGCATCAAGAGAGTCTCGAGCACTTACACATTGATTACCAAGACCTCTGGGGGGGGAACGGCTGGTGTGAGAGGCAGGTAAACTTCTGTATCGGCACGTTCCTGAAGAACATGATCTCCTTGAAGAACCTACGTATCGGTATGGAGGCTTTCATGGGGTTTGCAGACCAATGGAATTTTCATGATACGCACGGCCGCGAGCCCCAGGAAGAGCGAATCCCCGGAATCGACAATGTCCCTGGACTTATCAGCTATATCCCCCCCAGTCTCCGTTACCTTGAGGTTCACGCCTGTTCCCTGGCAATAGTGCCTTATGTACAGGAACTATTGGATCGACTTCAGACGGGAGAGGCGGTTGCAAGGATTCGGAAGATCCGCCTACGTTTCAATGAACCTCCGGTTCATCCCAGTGAGGTGAATTTCACCTTCGACGCCCGGCGGGTCGATTTTGGTTATACGTTCCGCTTTCCTTCCCGTTTATATGCTTGAAAAAAGCACAGAAAAGTTAGCAGTGGCGCGGTAGGAGATCGATGTCTCCTCATAGACATCGCGCCCGACCGGAAATTACATAGTTCTAGGACGCATCTTGATAAATGATTGTAGGTTGGCTGCATCCGGTATCAGACACTTTTTTGGTGCCACTTCCTCCGTTCCTGATTGAGAGCATGCTCTACTCAGCACATTTGATCTGAAATGGTCTACCATTTACTATAAAGCAGGCTTTTGACATTGACTTCGGTTCTCGTCCTGGCGGTCTGGGAAGTATGCCGTCGAGAGGCACCACATGCACATTCAGGTCCGAAGCTTGTCAAGGAAGAAAAAGAGAATATGAAGAGAAGAAAGAGAAAAAGTTAAAGCGGAACCATGGTAGTACGTTTGAATTATTGGGTCAAATCTAAAACATGAGAAGGTCCCTGATGCCGTTCCGCAACTAGTTATAGCTTCGCTTTATCAGTCCTCGCGAACCGCTCGTGGCTTTGGGTAAAAGAGTCATTCCCTATAGCACTCATAGTGCTCAAGTCTAGCGCGAGGGCAAATGCGGCAATCGTCTCAGCCAGGGCATATTTCTTTCCCGGCCCGCTGCAGTGAATGAGATCCAGGCAATGTTTCTGTGTCTCGAGGCCGGTGCCTCCTCCCACCGTCCCGACGCTGAGGGATGGGAAGAACAGGCTGACCGATATGTCTCCCGTCGCGGAGTCGTACTCGTGGGTCAGCTGAGACCACCCCGACTCCAGGACACTCGCGGCGTCTTGGCCACATGCCAGGAACATGGCGGCCATGACGTTGGCGGTGTTGATGTTATTTCCCATCATCCCGTTTCTGATGGAGCCCTCGCGGCCAATAGAGACTTGCAGAGTATTAGCCATTTGTCTCAAGCTCGTTCAAGGTCAACGGCGGTTATCAGGGCCGAACAAAGACTTACGGGCCTTATCCAAATCAGCTGTGGTGAGGCCAAGAACTCTCTGAGCGACCTCGTTGGTCAGAGTCGCCCATGCAATCGTCTGCACCCCTCTTGGCTCAAACACGTTGCCCCACGACATTTTCTTGTCGCTCGCCATCTGCGCCTCGAGTTCATGTCCCAGGACTCGATACTCCTTGGCTTCCGGGCTTTTCATGAAATCTGTCAAGGCTCTGTGTGTCGCAATGGTCGTCATATTCTGTCCTGACGCGTCGCCGCAAGTATAAGAGAACCTGACGTGGACGTGCTTGCCGATGACGTGGGGCGTGACCTTCAACAGCCTGCCGAAGCGGGTCGTAGACTCGGCGCTCGTTCTCCAGGCGTCGTCAAACTCCCCGTTGCGAACGGCCGAGTGGAAGCGCACGGCGTCGCCCACGTCGGCGAAGCTGAAGACGGGGGCTCGAGACATGCCGTCGCCGAGCACGGCGGTGCGGATGCCGCCGCATGCCTGCAGGGCCTTGCATCCCCGCGAGCAGCTGGCGACGAGAGTGGCCTCGACGGTGGCGAGCGGGGCAAAGACGGTGTTCTGCTGGTACTGGCCGTCGATGCGCAACGGACCGGCGATACCCAAGGGTATCTTGGCGAAACCCACCAGGTTTTCCACCTTGATGCCTTGGAACCTCATGTCTGTTGCTCTGGCAGAGATTGCCCCGAAGGTGCGCCTGATGGCGTCCATCTGGGATACTTCGGTCTCTCTCTCGCCGGTACTGGAATGATCAAGGTCGGCCATTGCGCAGGGTGTCGTAATATGCCCTGAGTGGCTGCGTTACTTGGTGGTGATGACAAGGCAGGATGGATATCAAGATAAAACAAGACAAATGAATGTACGAAATATGATGCCTTTTCAACTGGTGTTGATAAAAACATGTCTCCTAGCCGGGAAGACGTTTGAATGTTATAATCAACTAAGCAGCGGCACAAAACCATCACATGTTGTTTTAATCAAGGGGCTTATCCGGATTACTGGAACGCTAGGATTCCTTCAAACCACTTCACCGGAATCTAGGGCCGGCTTGGCTGGTCTAAGAACATGGACCTCCGCGTGGGTGTCGTTAGCTGATCTACCCAAACTCATAGCACGCACGACGCAAAAACAGTGCTCGTAGGGCTCGACTTAAAAGCCCACGTGAAAACTAGTAGAGTCTCCAGCCACGTTGCGTCTTGCCGAAGGCCTAGACGACGACACGAGATTGGCTGGGACCCTCGTGAAGATAGGAGAAGGCTGCTTTCCACTCGCTATGGGCGCCACGACACATGTTTGGTCGCTTTGTTTCGCAGCTACTGTGGCTGGTCCCGGACATTCGCTAGCAAGCCCACCCGCTCCTTCGGATACCTACGTGTCAGTCCCCAACTTCGTAGGCCCAAGTCCCAAAGTGGTACGATAGAAGGGGGCGAGTAGCATCGCTTCGGCCGCGGGCGCTACCAAAGTAGTTTGTAACCGCCGCTGCCGCCAACAATGAACAATCGATCAAGCTTCCACTAGCCCTGCATCGACTACTCAGTCAGGAGACAAAGGGTCTTTGAGCTAGATCCATCCAGATTGCCCATGGTGGCCTAGAGCAATCATAGTCCATAGACCTGGATCAAAAGTAAGGGACCACCATGAGCCTCCCAAGGTCCATAGCGTCCAGCTAGCCGGACCCAACAATGGGAGAAACTGGTAAGCATTAGTTCTCATGGGAAAGATTCGTATCGGTATTTCGGCCCTTCGTCAATGCTCGGAGAGCACTAGCGGCCGCACCACGCCGTCAAACAACGCAAAGTGACTAGCATGGACACGAAATAGCCAGGCGAGGGCGCTAGACAGAACAGCCCTACATGTAGCCTGTGTCGAAGGAGAATGCACCGACAAAGAATGAGGGAATTCCTGGCCTCGTACCTTTTGCTGGGCCTTAAACGCTCTTGTTACCCGACTGGAGTCCCCATGGCAACGATCTGTTCGCTATCGTAAACTCCGCAAAACAAACCACAGAGAAAGAAACTGTTAACAGTACAGAGCTCAAAACTAGCAGAAGGCTCGATGACATGGCGTCAGAGCATTGGAACCTAGTCAGTCATCTATGGCAGACTACCCGAACCACGCCCTGCCCAACACTAAAGCGCACTGAGTGTGGGGGCGCATCATGTAGATATTGATGGGCATCGAGGTCCGAGGAAAAGTACGATGGCCGGTGCGTCCTCACAACTGTTAAGGGATTTGCAAGCTTGGACTACATTAAGCATCGTAACATCAACACGTGAAGAAGGGTCGCGGTCGTGAGCTTCTAGAAGAGACCTACCATATGGGGAATAGACTGCGCAGAAACCAAAAGGATCTCGGCATTTAAACCGCCTTAGCGAGCTTTAGCAAGTGACAAGTAGATAACTACGCAGCAAGAAACGTAATCATCTGAATCCAACCGGCCCCAGCGCCACAGACATCCCCAGAGCGAGTGCGGCTGCTTCGAGATCATCATGGTAGATAAAGCAGAAATGGGCAGCAGACATTCACAAGCTAGTGGTACATTTCGTAAAATCCCATGGAGTAACGGCAGGAAGCCTTGAAGACACTTGCTGGAATGCCAGATGGCTCGGTTGTGCCGAAATACGATCGTGGCCAACTAAGAATGAAGTGGACCTCATATCAGAGGGATTACGATAAACTTCCTATGCCATCATTGCCTATTTGGCGGCTTCAAGAGCTCGATACATCAACCCAACCATACCAAAAAAACGCCTTGCGCCTGTAATCTATACTCCTACACTATTCATCACCTCCCAGGTCTGCCAGGGTCTTGATGGCCGGGCCCCTTGGGGCGGGTCGGGTCTTGGAGCCAGCGCCGTTGGCGGACTTGATGACGGGCGGGGGCGGATTCACGCGGTTGAACTGCGACATCTCGGCCGCCTTGTGGGGATCAATCTACCAGTCCGTCAGCAAGCGGTTCTTCTTGCTATTCGCCGGATCGCTCGTGAGCCAACGCACCGAGAACAGCGAGACGAGGTACAGCCCGATAAAGGTAATGATGCTGTTCAAGATGCCGCGGAACTGCCACGCCACCGGGCGGCGCAGACTCGCGCGGGGGGGCTGGTCCCCGCCGAGGGTCCGACCGGGGGTTTGGAAGGTGGCGGCAGAACGGCCGCCCTTGTCGGGAAGCTTGAGGGCATTCTGAATGGCTTGCGTCAGGGCGGGGGGGTTCGCGCCCTTGATGGTCTCGACGGCCTTGCCACCGTGGAAGACGATGAAGGTGGGCATGGCGCTGACGCCGTGTGCGCGGGCGATGCCGGATTGGTTGTCTACGTTGACCTTGCAGAAAGCGACCTTGTTCGGCTTCGAGTACTCCTTCGCGAGGCGTTCGACGTGCGGCGCGATCGCCTTGCAGGGGCCGCACCAGTCGGCGTAGACTAGGAGACAAGTGTTTGTCAGCATGTTATCGGATGGGCGCGGGGTGAGGATTCGAGGGATAGACTCACAATCAGCGATGACGACATTGTTGCCGCTGAGGATGCCTTGCCATTGACCGGCAGACTGGACGTTGATAAGACTCATGGTTGAGGAGGGGGACGTTCGTGGACGGGGAGTCGTGGTCGTGAAGCTGAAGGGATGTAGGTCTGTAGGTATGCTGGAATGAACACCTGGAAGGTGCGGCGCAATACTGTTGTTAGGTACCTAGGTGGTGGTGGTAGCTGACGGGTAATAGCTTCCGTACGGCCTAGACCCGGCGGAAGGGGTTGGTGGCGTGTGCCTGAAACGGAAGGCGGCGTGACATACCTCCGCATTTCTGCCGGATTTACCCCAGGATCCGCAGAGAGAAGTGGGACACCGCTCAGAAACTTTTTGGGACACCGCCGCTAACAGTGAAGCCGAAAGCTTCTGCAGGAACATCCCCCATCTCGACAGAGAACTTTAGTTTCTACAATTACCGTCAAAATGGCCTATGATCAAAGAACAAAGGTACGGGAAACCGATTGCCCCTCCTTCTCCATCAAGTACACGTCGCAGTTATGCTTACACAAAAACAAGAGGAGAAAAACCGACGACGAGAACTATGTCGACACCACCAGGCTCTCGTCCAGGTTCCAGCCCTACGAGGGCGGCCGTACTTGGACAGTCTCGGTTGCCGTTCCCAGCAGCATCCTCACAGAGTATGTCGTTCCGTAACCGACCCATACGGACCGAAAACCCAATTGACCCCCTATTCTAGTGCCATAACCGCTGAGCGCCGAACTGCCGTGGCCGGCCGCATCGCCCGAGCCCTTGCCGTCTTCTCCATCGACGAGATTGTCCTCTTCGACGACAGCCCGGTCGAATCCCGCCCCAAGAACATCGACACGAAGAGCTATACCGGCGACGTCGACGGATGCCACTTCCTCGAGCACCTCCTCGGCTACCTCGAGGTCCCGCCGTTCATGCGCAAGATGCTCTTCCCGCTCCATGCGAACCTGCGCCTTGCCAACCAGCTCCCCGCGCTCGAGATGCCTCACCACCCGAACCCGACCGACTGGCTGCCATACAGCGAGGGCGTCGCTGGAAAGGGAACGCCTCAGGGCACCATGATCGACGTCGGATTGAAGAACCCCGTCCTGATCGAGGACGAGGTCCCTCCCAACACGCGCGTCACGCTGTCCTACCCGGATTACAACACAGACAAGGCGGAGGCGTGCGACCCGTCGGCGCCGAGGGAGGAGGGTGGCTACTACTGGGGCTATCAGGTGCGGCGCGCCAGCTCCCTGTCGGCCGTGTTCACGGAGTGCAAGTACGACGGTGGTTACGACGTCAGCATCGGCACGTCGGAACGCGGGCGCACGCTCTCGGAGGCGTTCCCCAGCGCGGCGCCCATGGACTTCAAGCACCTTCTCATCGTCTTCGGCGGCCCCAGGGGCATTGAGTTCGCGGCCCTCAACGACAAGGAGCTCGAGGGTATGGAGATGACTCCCGCAAAGACGAGAGAGCTGTTCGACCACTGGGTGAATGTGCTCCCTGGTCAGGGAAGCCGCACCATTCGGACAGACGAGGCTATCTGGGTGGCGCTCACGAGCCTCAGAAGGTTGTGGACCGAGGTCTGAAGGGATTTGGCGAACAAGGGGCGCTGTTGGGCCAGCATCCTGGCGGAGGCATGATACCCATAATGGAAAAGTTTTGAATTCATTGACGCAGGGTTTTAAAGTGATGACTGGTGCTGTTGGTGGCCCCAGTTGAGACTCGCTGTTCCTCTTTTAGAAGAGTCCAAGAGGGCGGACATCGTGATGCATACTTGGTTTCACACTCTATGCGACGAGTTTGATCGATATACTCTCGAGTCACGATGATTCCTTTGGACCCAAGGCAGGGCAAGGGCCGCCACCCGGTAACGCCCTCGGGTAACAAGCTCATATGGTGTCAACAGGAAGATGTCAACTAATTGATGAAGCCAATGTAGCATCAGAGGGAGCCCGCAGATCTGGAAAATACTACCCTGAAAGTGCTGCGATACGTTTCAGTCCTGGCTCTCTGATCCTTCGAGCGGTACAGCCGGGCTTGCCCACCTTGGACCTAACCATACACAGGCCACAAGGAACACTACTACTTCATGCGGGCCTCGAGTCTTTTCTGGCACTGGTTTTACACTTTGCCAACGAGAACAGGACGCGAGAGAGCACGATGCGAACAACCCAGCGACAGAGAAGAAATGTTTAATTATATTAGGTACTAATACGGCCAAGGAAAAGAATAAGAGCCCTGGCTTAGTGCTGGTACAGGGCGATACCGGCCGTGAAGCCGGCAATGTTGTCCCTGTAAAAGGCGACGTCGGCGCCGTCCCTCGTGACCATGGCCGTCGTGCCGACGATCTGGAGGTTGTACAGCTCGACGCCCTCCGTGGCGGCGGCGCAGGCGGCCGGGTCGTCGCGGACGTCGACGATCCTCTGCTGGCACCGGGCCCCGGCGCCGATCTGGGAGCAGTCGGTGTTGTAGTTGTTGAAGAAGGAGTAGTGGCCGGCCCCGAAGGCGACGACGTTGCGGCTGCCGATGACGCGCAGGCCCCACGCCATCTCGCACGGCGGCGCGCCCGGGTCGTGGCCCCGGCAGTCGGCCTCGAAGTCCGGGTCGTTGTAGCCCTCGACGCGGGGGAAGGGGATCGAGGCGACGGGGTTGGGCTGGTAGTAGGGCGTCTCGGACTGCACCTGGCCCATGTAGACGTCGCGCGTCCCGACGAGCTGGTACTGGTAGAGCGTGTGGTGCTCGCTGCCCGAGGCCGAGAGCCAGATCCTGCCGTCGGCCGACTCGACGAGCAGGCCGCGGCCGGCGTAGACCGTCACCCGTGTGTAGTTCTGGTCCTCGAGGTCGTGGTCGGCGACCCAGAGCCAGCAGTTCTCCATGAACAGGCCGGAGCTCGCCTTGGTGACGTGCATGCTCATGAAGGCGGCGATGCAGTCCGCGTCGAGCGTGTCGGCGGTGATGGTGGCCTCGGCCGCCGTGGGGCACTGCGCGAGCTGCTGCTGCGTGCCGGCGAAGCCGCCCACGCGGATGTGCACGTCCCACATGCCCGCCGGCTCGCCGAGGGAGTAGAGGTTGTACTCGACGACCTTGGCGCCGGCCGCCGGGCCGCGCGTTGAGACGATCATGTCGGACCACTCGATGGCGCCGTAGTCGCCGGGGATGGCGACCTTGACGACCGGGTGCGGGCTCGTGATGTCCTGGAACTTGGCGCCGCCGCCCATGATGATGGAGGCGAGGGCCTCGCCGACGATGCGCGCGCCGGGGGGGATGAAGACGGTGTCGGAGACGAAGTACGTCCCGGCGTCGACAAAGGCGATGAGGTTGGCCGAGGGGTCGGCGGCCACGTAGTTGAAGAGGTTGTTCAGCGCCAGCGTGTCATCCGTGTTGCCGTCGCCCGCGGCGCCGAAGGTGCGGGCCGAGATGAAGTTGCTCGCGGGGACGTCCTCGTAGTGCGGCTTGGAGCGCTCGTAGTACTTGCTGCCGCCGGTCGAGGAGACGCCGAGGAGGGCGGGGTAGACGGGGAAGTAGAAGGCCTCGTCGCCGGTGTAGTCTGTCGGGCCGGTGGGCGTGTAGATGTGGCCCATGGCGAAGCCCTGGCTGCGCACGCTTCCCGAGGAGCCCGGGATGATGGTGTTGTTTTGGGGACCGAGGAGGATGGCGCTGACCCCGGAGAAGCCGACGTTCTCCATCACGAGCGTGCCGGCCGTGGTGGTCACAGGGGCGTCAGGGTCGCGGCTGGAGCGGATCGCGGTCTCGACGTTGACAAAGTCCGAGTCGATGAGGGTGATGGAGGTGGTGCCGCTGTCCTGCATGCGGATGCCGGTGCCGCAGTTCTCGACGTAGATGCTCTTGTAAGTCCAGCCCCAGTCCCACAGCTGGTTGATGGCTACCTGGGCGTTGAAGAAGCCTAGCCGTCTCGATGTCAGCAACACGGGTGAAAACGGACTGGCCTGGGCCGACTTACGAGCCCCGCGAAGGGTGTATTGCTGGTTACCCAGGCTGGCGCCGTACTGTCCTCCGTAAAAGTCCAGATCGTTGAGGAGACCCCCGGAACCCTCCTCGATGAAGAGACCAGTGTGCTTGCTGTCTGCCCCCTCGGCGAGGTAGAAAGCACAGTTGGTAATGGCGGTGGCTTGAGACGACGGCCAGTGGACCGCATAAGCATTCTCCGAGGCCGGGATGGCGGTGGTGTCGAAGATGAGGTTGCGGACCTGTCTGAAGAAGACGTTGGTGGCACCCCATGCCAGGCCGTTTGCACCGTACTACGGGATTTAGACAGTCAGCTTTGTAAATCAGATAGAATTCGGCAGAGTAGCTCCCAAGCAGAACACACCTGATTCCCATCGAGAAGGCCAAGGGTTGTGTTGGTGGGGAAGTTGGCGGCAGCCTTGATAACGGGGCGGTCGGTTGGGTCGCCGATGATTTGGGTATAGAAGTAGTCGATGATGGAACCCGAAATGAGATAGGTTCTGGGAAGGTTGTGTTAGTCTCTACTGGCGACCTGGAAGCTGAAAACATCTTACCCGGGGGGGAAGTAGACGGTTGCCGGCGATGTCGTCTCGCCCTTGCAAGTGCCTGGTCCGCATCTCTGGCCCCAAGAGATGGCGAGGTTGATGGCAGCAGTGTCATCGGTGACGCCGTCTCCGATGGCACCGAATTCTTTGACATTACGGAAGACTTTATAGTTGGGGTCCGGGTGGTAAGCCGAGATACCCTGGTGCAGGACGTCTTCCATCCAGTACGAGGCTTCGACAATCGTGGCCGCCGCGAGCCAGAACGCGGTTGTGACACGCATTCTGCAAGGTGGTTATGATAAGATATTACTGATAAAACGAAATGAAATGACGGGTAAGATGAGTTTTATAGATGGAAGAATGATTAGTTGGAGGGAACGAATGAGTGAGAACCAAAATGCTAGAAACGACTGTAGAACGAATGTGTGTGAGTCCGCTCCGACCAATGGGGTCGGTGAGGTGAGGGTTGAAAGACCAAAAAGCCGAACAATTGAGTAGGTAGTCGATATGGGGGGAAAAGAAAAGAAGAGAATGAGTGGCACGATTCTGACGAGAATCTAGAACAAAGATAGGACGGATAGGGTATCCTAGAAAACTATACACATTGGATCATGATGGGAGGAACCGTGAGATCGGTACGATTACTCGGAACTGTCCAGACGGATTGCCCCGTTTGTATATCAGAGACGAAGAAGCAGAGCAGCAACGAGGAGCAACGATGGCAGTGGGGAGGGACCCTTTTTGGTCTTTATCGACCAGAATGTTGTTGACCTGGTACGGAGGAGAAGAACGGACACGAGCGCCGTCCAAGAGCCCGGGCAAGCCTATCAGGCGGACTTTGGTGAGAGAAACGACCAGGAGGGATGGGGTTGAAAGGGAGGGAGGACATGGAATGGGTCTAAGGATTCGAGACAGACATGTCTCGTTTTCCTCTTCTCCAACGCTTCAACAGGCCCCGCTTCCCATTCCCCGCGTCGTGCGTACTTCGGTTGGTTCTCTTCCCTCTCTAGGCGGACGGACTGACCGCGATGCCGTGCAGCTTGGAAATAAAGCAGTCAGCCACGCTGTCAATGACGGCGGGCTCAGGCTACTGATAACCCTTTTCCACTTTGCTCATACGAAGTAGACGTCTGCCCATTAACCAGCCACATCAGCAACGCTTCATATGAACGAGGCACTTTTGCATGCCGTTTGACGAGTTAGCGCGGCAAGGAGCATAAACACAAGCTCACGACATCGCTAAGAAAGAAAAAAAAAAAGAGAATATGCCGGCTTTGTGACTCGTTGAGGCCTTGTAGGTTACATCGCGACCTCGAAGGTTTGAGGAACACAGGGCGGTGTGCCGGATCCGGATGGGGGATAGCCTACGCTTCGGGGGAAGCTGAATGAGAAAAAGGAAATGAGGGCGCACATATCGGAGAGGGGAAAACGGGCTGGGAAATATTTTGGAAAACGGTGGGAAAGGGTGAGATCCCACCTCCGCGTGGCGTGGAGCATCGCCGTCACCGCCGTCACCGCCGACGCTCCTAGCCCCGGGTTTCTCCCGTGATGTCCGGAGTGACCCGGATCTTGTTGCCCCTTAGTTTCTTTTTTCTCTTTCCTCTCCACGTCCCACGCGACATAGGAGGTGAACGCTGACCTACGAGTGATACGCATTGCCTAGGCGGTAGGAAGTCACCCATCGACAACTGGGAACAAAATAAGCTTTCAACAGGGGTGAGAGGGAAAAACGGAAAACGTAAAAAAAAACAAAAAAAAACAGAAAATCTTCTTTCACTCGCGGCGACGGCCCGGTTGGGCCAAGCTAGGTGATATGAGCGCCGACCCCTGGCCATCTTGACCTAGAGAGGTAGTGCATTGTCAATGACGAGTGTGTGTCGGCTGGGAAGAACCAGGGGGAAGGGGGGCAAGGATGGAAACAATTCAGGCCGCGTGTGCTACCATTCCGGAGGACGCTTCGGGTGAAGAGAATGCCTACTCCCTCACCAAGAAATCGAGGGAGAGGGCACAACAAGGCTTGGCTGGTGAGGTATTTGGCCGGCGACCTTGCCCATTTGACGACGCGTCAACACACACACACACACACACACACACACACAATCGTCTGCTGGCGCCCAGTCTGGGAGGGGGGACGGGTTATGGGCTCTGACTCAAGCTCCTACGACGCGCTTCCCGGCACGCGGGGTGGAAATTAGACTCATCATCCAAAAGAATGGCTTCTCTCCAGCCTTTGCCCTTGGCCAAGACAAGGTTTCGACGAATCAGGCTGCGATTGACAGGTACTCACAGATTTCGTTACGTGCAGATACCGGGGGTAAAAGGACGCCGCAATTGTCAAGTTTCTTGCTCTTGAGTTCAGAGTGGCCATTGTTGAACGCCACTATGTCGTATCCATGTCTATATTCTCAAAGGGAAGCGGGCGCGCTTGAACGCGGACACACCTCGAGATATACGTGTGGCCGCCTGAAGATGGGGAAGATGGCGATGCCCATGATGAATGAAAGTCCCGACCTTCCCGAAAATAACGCCAACCATGCCATTCAAACCCGCCCCCCGTCTACTTCCCTGTATTTTCCTACCCTCGCCCATTATATCTCTCTCCCTGTCTTTGGAAAATCTTACACACCCGAGCACTCGGCCCCTCCTCCAACCCCTTACAATGTCTTGAACCCCTCGTCCAACGCGACGGTCTGGCCCAGCTGCTTGCTCCCCGCCATGGCGGCCTTCTCGCCTGCCCTCTTGCGCAGGACGTTCTCGATAAAGGCCTCGCCGGCCTTGTAGCTGCTGCGGACGAGCGGCCCGCTGGCGCAGTACAGGAAGCCCATGTCCAGCGCGCGCTGCTTCCACATCTCGAACTCGTCCGGGGTGACGTACTTCTCCACCTTGAGGTGACGCTTCGTGGGACGCATGTACTGTCCGAACGTGACGACGTCGACGTTGGCCTCGCGCAGTTCTGTGTGGGGGAATGTCATGGTCAGCATTTTGGTCTTGTTCTTCTTTCCCTTTCTTCTTTTTCATCGTGACATGCCCCGGAGAAAAAGGGAGAAAAAAGGGAAGAGGGGGGGACTCACGTCTCAGCGCATCCATTATCTCCGCCTCCTGCTCGCCCAGGCCCAGCATCAGACTCGTCTTGGTAATCATCTCGGGCTTGACCTCCTTGACGTGCGCCAGCACCTTTATGCTCTGCCGGAACGTCGCCCGGCGGTCGCGCACGTACGGCGTCAGCGCCTCGACCGTCTCGACGTTGTGCGCGTAGACGTCCAGCCCGCTCTCGGCCACGATGCGGACCATGTCCAGGTCGCCCATGAAGTCGCCCGTCAGCGCCTCGACCAGCAGGCTCGGCTTCTTGGCCTTGATCTTGCTGATGGTCTCGGCAAAGTGCCGCGCGCCGCCGTCGGCGAGGTCGTCGCGGTCGACCGACGTCAGCACGACGTACCCCAGCCCCCACCGCGCCAGCGCCTCGGCCGTGTGCTCCGGCTCGTGCGGGTCCAGCGGTGCCGGCGCGCGGTTCGTCTTGACGCTGCAGAAACGGCAGCCCCGCGTGCACGTGTCGCCCATGAGCATGATGGTCGCCGTCGCCGCGCTCTTGGACGAGCCGCCCCAGCACTCGGAGATGTTGGGGCACTTTGCCTCCTCGCACACCGTGTGCAGGCCCAGGCCGCGCAGGTCCTTCTTGATGGCCTTGTAGTTGGCGTTGCCGGCGGGGATGGGCGTCTTGAGCCACTCGGGCAGCCGCGTGATGGTCTTCTTCTTGCCCGTCGGGCCCGTCACCTCGACGGTGCGGATCTCGTAGGCCTCTGCGTCGGTGAGGGCGTCCTTTGCGCCGCCACCAGCGATGAAGTCGTCCAGTGATGCGACCGTCTTGTCCTTGAAGTACGTCGGCCGGCGCGCGACGGATTTCGGGGGCTGTGATGAGGCTTCGGATGTTGTGCCGAGCGTGGGAGGGACGGTGGCGAAGGCTCGGGAGCGAGCCGACGAGGCGAGGGCCCGTCGAAGGGGTGTATGTACGCGCGCGAGTGGCGCCATCGCCGATGCCATGGCGACTGAACTGTCTTCTGTAGTTGCCCTGCCCTCCTTGTGGTATTTCAAAGGCGCAGCACCTGGTGATGATGTTGGAAGCTTGTCGAGGAGTTGGGTGCAGGAAAGCTGTTATGGGGCAAAAGGGACCGAGAAAATATGACCGACATTGGAAATCAGGCCCTGCAGCTAATACTAGGCCCCGGTCCCCGGATTGAATCGGCATATCGATGGGGTCCGCCTGTTAGAATCAGCCAATCGGCGTCCGAGGGCTCCCTGGCAGTGATGGTGCTGATTAGGTAAGGCAGTACCAGATCTCGCCCAACGGTGTGGTGTGCCGGGGCCCTCCGCCGCCCCAACGGATTCGGGAGGGGAGAGACCGCACTCACATTACCTAACATCCCGATTCTTTCCAATCAAAAGACGGGCATTGACAATAATAGTGCGTGGGCTGTTGAGCGATCAGTCGTCACTTCCAGCTAGCCGTCACCTAATATCCACTTGCACCTGGTTTTGGACACAACACCACATATAGAGAATCAGGTTTGCATCAACAACTTGATTTAGCTATGCTGGTAGACCCCGTCTCACGTCCTCAAAACTCCTCCCAATGGCCTCCAAGCCCTCCTCATAAGGTAAAGTCCTTGCGAACAAAATTAACATCCAAGTCAAGTAACTCATCAATCCTAAATAAATAAAAACAAATGCTCTGTATACTCCTTCCGGTCGAAGTGTCGGGTAACACGAGCGAGTTGGTGGTTGAGGATGCCTCAAAACGAAGGCAACCTCAGAACCAGCGTCCGTGATACCTTTCTCCCACGCCGGCAGAACATACAACACTAGGGGGTATCAACAACTCGAAGAGAATGTGAAACTTTTGTTCCAACACAAAAACTCCGGTAAATCCCCAAATCAGCCATCCTGATCGTTTCCGTCTTATACCCTCCCCGAAGAGGAAGACGCGAGGAAAGATCTTATTAAGTTATTTCCAGCCAGCAACTACAGCTGGGCCGACGACATTGTCGAGCCGCGAGATCAGGGCCGATGACGAGCCTGGTGGCTTAGACGATTTGAAACGTTCTCATCCCATCCCGAATCCAGCGCATCATCCCATGACTTCGGATGATACGCGGGCTCCGAGATGCATCGATGACGGACGAAAAAAAAAACGGCGCGTAGGTTGACTGCGCATGTCGTACGGTCCCTTGTGCTGTTAGGGAAGAATCGAAACATTAAAAAGTTGAGTTGACAGCCATCCGCGACGCTCAAGTGAGTGGCCGCAGACATGTGGTGTCAGGTTGAAGCAAAGCATAATAAAGCTGAGCGCTGTCAAACGTCCCTAGTGACAAGCGTCTCTGGGTTCCTTTCCTGCAGGCTGGCAACGCAAGCGTTGCGCGTGGGGTTGTTGAAGAGGAATAGGGTATTGGTTGTGCCGTTCACAAGAAGTGGTGGTATCCAGTCCTTACGGTCGTTCATGTCGTAAAGTTTGGCTGCGCTCACAAGGGTGGCCCCATGTGGTGAAGCAGGGTAGTAGGCGGAGACAAAAGAAAACGTTGGCAAGATGTCGCATCGAAGTGCTCGGCGTGGCGGTAGGAATTGGTTGGTATCGTCCCTCGAAACATTTCGCAACCCCTCCGTGAGTACCCCCCCACTGTCTCACGTTCTCTCTCTTCCTCCGAGCGCATCAAGCAGTGCGGCTTTAAAAAAGGGCGGCGACGACCATGCCAGCAACACCGGCGAAGGCGATGCTGCCGGCATTCAGGGCAGCACCAGCGTTGGGCTTCGTCGTAGTCGAGGCGGAGGCACCAGCGGTCGTAGAGACGACGGGAGAGCCAGTTGAGACGCCCGAGCCAGTAGGCTTGAAAGTTGCCGTGCTGTTACCGGTGTCGTAGGTCATGGTGGCGGTGTGAGCGCGCTCCAGAGTGACGGTCTTGGTTTGTGTGGCAGTGGAGGTGACGGTGGTTGTGCTGCCGTCGGACGAGCTCTGGGCCAGTGCCATGACGGGCAGGAAGGCGGCGAGAATAGTAGTGACCTTCATATTTTCTGTGGATTGATCTGACAAGACTGGTGATGATGAGATATATATACTGTCGAAGCCCGCTAAGGTGTCGACGAATCAAACAAGACCGGTGTGTTATGTGCGTTTGAAAAAAAAAAGCAGGTGTCGACGAAGTCTGTTTCCTTCCGACTGATATGAGAAGTATATGCTTGGCGATCAAAGTCTTTCGAATATCGTTCTGATGAAAGTCGGGCTAGTGAATGCTCCCCCTCTCTGTTGTGGATTTGAAAGAGTGTTTGGCCGGGTGATGGTATATATGCGATGGCTACGGTTGTTTGCCAAAGCGTAAGGGTGAGGCGAGTGTGGTCTGCCACGTGAAGGTGTCTAATCGCGGATGAAAATAGGAATGAATGGGAGTCCGAATACTTGCTCGGCGAGTAGTTCAGGTTTTGGTGATGTTTGTTTCAACGACTGTGCGCGATGATGGAAAGACTTTGCCAACGAAGTCTGTGGGTTTGAGGGGGAGTGGTTTGAATAAGAGAGTTGCTGGGGGAGGAGGCCCGGACATTTGAGACGTGGGAGAAGGCGTGGGTTTTTGGATGTGGGGGAGAGGCGGCGGCGGGTAAGGGCAACTGCAAACCAGCGTGTAAAATGAGCGACATTGATGTGACCAGGACCGGGGGAGAAGGAGCAACGACAACCACAGCGACGACGATACATCGATGAAGCAGCAAGCCCGGACGACGTTAGCTGTGGTCCGTCCATGGTCTGTGGGTCGGGGGGTCTGGGATGAAAGAGCGAAAGGTGAAGGTGCTCGGCCCTTCCTTCCCTGTCCTTGGCTCTCATCTTCTCCAGGTGGTCCCGGGGAAAAGAGCAAGAGACAGACGGAGAAAGAGAAGGACGTCACAGTGACACGGGAGAGCAGGTGCTCAGATCGCGGCTGGGAGAACCAATGAAAGAAGGCCATAGAGCCACAGAGCCACCGTCTTATCGGCCGACAAGTGTACAGGTACAGCGAGGGTAGAGATAAGGTACCGGCGTCCGCGCTCTCTTTTCCAGACCTTGAGGGCCATGCAGACGCCGGGGTTGCCAGTTCAAATCAGACATGGAAGCTTGACGGCTGGGTATACAGTACCTTATCTAGAATGGCGGATTCTGGAGTTTCAGAGGTACTGTCGACTTAGGCGTGGACAGGGGCCTGGATCTCCTTGGGAAATTAAGGCGCGAAAGCACAGCATTGCGTTCGCTGGCCGCTCACCACGTTACTCTGCCGTGGCTTTATGAACAACCCTTTTGGCAGTTGTGCAACCAAGCCTCATCACGCCGGCAACCAAAGCGATCAGCATGGCGTCCCTTCGAAGGTCGTTGGCTGTCCGCCTGAAGCCGTGACAGCGCTTTTCTTAGCAGTCCTAAAAGCCGGCGATCCTGGTGGTCTGGCTCGGCCGAGCTAGGTAGGCCGCAAGTAGATATGGGTTTGTGCCGCGAGACAACCAACGGTCGAATTTCCTTTCCTTGTCTCGCACCTCGAGTGGAAGGTCGCAGAAAGGCATTGTCACCCGATTGTGTCGTCTTGGCGGGCAAAGGGGGCTCCTGTGTTTTGGCAAGGCCGCGGCGACGCTACCAATGGGCTGAACGGCACAAAGTGCACCTCGCTACCTGGGCGGACGAGCAAATTGAGCCTGACGCGGGATATGGAATGCGAGGCCGGGGTCAATGATCAATGAGATTGTGCGACTGGAACGGGGTAGCACGCGAGAAAAACCGCGAAGCCCTTCCATTCCCGATTCAGCAACAATGCGGGTGGGTTTCATAAAAACGGTGGCATTACATAATTTCCCAGGGTCGTCGGTGATTGGATTGGCCCCCAAACTAGTGGAGGGGGGACCCTTGGCGTCCCTTTTGCCAGGGTAGGTACTCTTATTTGGGCACCACTTCGTTCCTGACGCTAAGCCTTGTACAGCGACTGAGAAGAGAGAGAGCAGTTGGTGGGCAACCACGACCCCGAATGAGAGAAATTTTTAACGCTGCTCCTTCCCAAAGTCGACTGTCAAATCTTGGGATCGCTTCGCTCCTTCCCAGAACGTCCGTACGACACAGGCCAGGCAAGGCAAGGTCACACTCGGCCATAGGTATAGTGGTCAAATCATCTCATTTATCCTGCGTCCCATTCTCCCCGTTCCCGTCACTTGCGGACAAGCGTCTTCTTTCTACCTTGGTGCCTACTAGTAAGGTAGAAAGTCATCTTACTCTACCGCGTATCCATGCCTTGCACTCGCTCGCGCATCGCATCGCAACGCACACGTCGGTGATGGCGACGTCGCAAATAAACTTTGGCACCGCATGGCCATTGCTTCGTCCCAGCATCGCACCGCACTGCACGGCGCAACGTGTCGAGCATCGTCTCATGTCTTGCCGTCCTTGCCGCCTCTTCCGCTTCACATGACCGGCATGCATGCTCGCGGCTGAGTGTGTGCGATGCTGCAATTTGAGGCCGACTGTCGAGCTCTAATGTGTTGAAAATCCTCGGGGGCAAAATGCCGAAAGCTCTCCACCACCAGCTCCACCAACTTCAAGGACCTGGCCCGGAGGACTGATTGTTTCGGAGATCTCTAGCAGGCCATCAGCGCTTCGAACCCTGTTCCTGGTTCTGACGTTGCACGAGGGGGCAGACAGACTCTGGCCCGAGCTGGTGTCATTCTGCGCATCCCCTTTTACGTCGTAAGGCTTATCGACAGGCCTCTGTCGCAGCAGGGCCATCGTGACTCTTCGCTTGCAACACCCGACTCCTCACCAAGAACTCGCTCATTCCACCTGCCTTCGTCTATTGTGTACTGTCGGGTGGGCGGGCAATGAGGGACCAGCCAAGCGCTTGTGTTGCTCGTTGGGAAGCCGTGAACAAGCAACCCGATGCGCCTCAGCTGAATGATCGACTAAGTTGGCGCTGTGGTAGGCTTGCATTGAGGCCGACCTGTCCCGATAGGGTGCATGACTGCTCAGTATCTACCGCTAGCACACACACACACACACACGCGCGCGCGCGCCAACTCAGCAAACGACTAAAAGGTGCCTCCCTTCTGCGTGCCACGTATTTGGTGTCGGTCTGTGACTTGCAATAGTCACCAGTCGGGTTCGAATGCATGCATCCTTTGCTTCTTCCCCCCTGCATCGCATCTCGTACATTGTCTCGGACTCATCTTCTCTCCCAACGGCCACATGCATCGAACTCGGCCCGTACGATGATTGGTGTATGCACCACGAAAACTGCCGCAGCGTGTCCTCTGCAGTTGCCTGCACTGCTAATTATGTACCTAGATACCGCTCGCAAAACACGTCCTGTAGCACGTCTGTGTTTCTACCATCTTTCATCGTGGCCACATACCGGTTACAGTCACTTCTGGACCTGCGACGGCCCCTCCCCTCTCACTGTCAATTGATTTATTGACGTCAGAACATACCCTCCCTGCCATCTCCTTTCGTGGCGCTCATGAAAGTCAAAACACACCCATTCTGTTACGACCTGGTTTGTTCCATGGGCGAGTCTGTCCCTGTCGGCCGTGGCGAGGGTAGACAGCGTTCATTCTCCTGTTATTTGAAATGATGCGAAGCAATCTGCGGAGCCCCCCTCTCCGTCTTCCAATCCTTGAGTCGATTGTCCAGGGGCCAGAAGTACCCGCAGCAGCGACTGTACGAGTGAAAATCGGGTTGTCAACGTCCTGCTGGGGTCGCATCGCGGTTCTTGGCAGTACCCGATCTCGACATGCATCGAAACTAAGGTCATTTTCCATTGAGCGCGTTTTGAAACAGAGGTCCATGGTTCATCTGAGCGCAAACCTACCCAAAACTTGGTGACAAGCACCGCGAACATGGGCTCGCGCCGGATCCGGTTGCGTCGTCCGAGGAGCCAAGCAGGTGAAAGCATCTATCTGTGCGTTGCGAGCTCAGACGGCGCCATACATCTCCGCGCCATCGGTTCTTCCTTTTCAGCCACGATATCCTGTCTTTTCCACCCTAGAACGCAGCCAACACCAGCGCCCGGCTCCGTGAGTTGTTCGTCCTTGCACTCGGTCATCAGGAGTGTCGTCCACATATAGATAGCTTGCCAAGACAGGCCGCCGGTGATTCCACTAAAACATGACGAGACACATCTTGAGATGACGCTTCCCCCAAAAGCACCGACCAATCCCTACCCGAGGCGGCAGGATTGATTCTTCCCGCATATCGTTGCGCCGTTTTTCACAATGTGCTCTCTGGCTCTCACACTCGGCCCACACTCCGGACCGTCGGTCGGACCCGCGCCAAAGGGTTCTGACCCCTCTCACGATCTCCCCACAGCAACCACTTCCAATGTCTCCTGACATCGCCGGTCTATTAGTCTAGTTGGTTAGGACGTCGGATTCTGATCTTGGAATTTCCGTAGGCCCAGGTTCGAATCCTGGATGGACCTCACCTTTTTTCGCGTCTCTTAGGACCAGTGCAGCATCCCTCTTATTTTCTGCACGTCATAAGAGCATTCGTCTTTTTTCCCCATCGTCGATTGTTTTACCTACAGTGTTGATTTGCTTTACTCATTCATGCTTTGTATAATCAATCCCGATACATCCGATGTATCTACTACCACCCTTTGACCAGCCGCTTCGCTAAAGCCTCTATACAATACATAAATACATATACGCGCATGGGATATCTATATCAATAACAATAGCCTAGAGTCACGAGGCTCTGCGCTTCTCCTTATCATAGTACAACCGGGAGCATTTTGCCCTGCGCACGGCGACTCTCTATCATGGCTCGCAAACGGGCAACGGCTTGGTTGTCTGTCTACCCTTAACATCCTGAACCTGGAAGGTGTCAGGGGGTCTGTTTGGCTGGATATAGGTACGTTTGTTCTTTGCCCGATGACTCCGAATGGGATGCCTGACAGAATACGCAGCATGAAGTTCTTCCAAGCTGAGTTGTCATCACCATTGCCTTGCTTTCTCCATCAAAAGGATCCCCCATTGCGAGTGGGTGCAGTAACCAATGAGACCACCGTCTCGCAGACCTACAACTTGACTCTGCCTGTGACCTCCTTCTCCGCCCGCTCACTGTTGACCAACTCGGGCACGATATCCCCGACACTCTTTGCCCCGGCGAGCGCCATATTCGTCTCCAGCTCATGCCTCAGAATCTGCACCAGCCGCCTGACCCCAGCTTCTCCATACCCTGCAGCCATGGAGTACAGGAACGGCCTCCCTATGCCCACCGCCGCGGCGCCGAGCGCCAGCGCCTTGAGAATATCCGTGCCGCGTCTGATCCCACCATCGACAAAGATCGGGAATCTCGCCTTCGTCCGCGGAGCAAGGAGATGCGGCGCGTACCTCCTGATTTCGAGAAGCGTCAACATGGGCGCTTGTGCCGTGTCCTGAGACCTGCCGCCGTGGTTCGACAGCACGACGCCGTCCACGCCCCGCTCGTGGGCAATAAGTGCATCTTCTACCGACTGGATGCCCTTGACCACGATGGGCAGCTGAGTTGTCTCCCTGATCCACGCCAGGTCATCCCACGTCAGACCAGCATTCAACAGGCCCGACGCCGTCGTCTTGGCCACGCCTCCGGGCTCCGAGGACCACTCGCCCCCGACGGTCAGCCTCTCGTCGCGCTCGCGATTTCCAATGACGGGAGAGTCAACGGTCACGAAAATCGCCTTGGCACCTAGCAGTTCGGCCTTGCGAATCGTAGCCTGCGCCTTCTCCCGGTCGCGATCGACGTAGAGCTGGAAGAACAGCGGCTGCCTCTCGCTCGACCTGGCCGCGAAGATGGACTCGACCGACGCGCTCGGCTTGGTGGGCATGCAGTACACGATCCCCTCCTTTCCCGCCGCTCGCGAGAGCAGCGTCTCGGCCTCTGGATGCGCGTACTTGGCCTGTCCCGTCGGCGAGATGTAGAACGGCAGCGAGGACGGGAGACCGAGGATGTGGGTGGCTGTGGAAACGGCGTCGACGTTCCGCAGGACGCGCGGTCGGAGGGCGAGTCTACGGAAGACACGGCGGGCGTCGCGCATGCTCCGCTAGTCTTCTGCGCCGGACGAGTAATACGCCCAGCCTATGGGCGAGAGGTACCTCTCCGCCACTCTTTCGAAGTCATCGACGTTGATGATGGCGCCGAGGGGCGGGCGTGTCGACTTTGGCTTCTCTGGCTCCGCTGGCGAGCATGTCTCTGGGAGGGTGGAGGGGTCTACGGGTCCGAGACAGCGGTCGGGAGAGAGAGTTTCCGCGATGAGGTCCGGGTTGTGGATGGAGCTGTAGTCCTCCGTTGCGTCCCGGCCGGCGCACTGCATGATGAGCCTCGCACCGCCGGGATGCTCGTCCAGGAAGTCTGCCGAGCGTCAGTTCTGGGCTCCTCAAACCGGGGGACAGGGCCGAAAGTACCCGTCACGTCCCATACTTGGCCGTGGACTACGCCCAACACGAGTCCTTGGTGTTGTTTCTCGCAACCTCTATGCCGCTCACAACCATGATGCCCAGACCCGAGTTTTGCAGTTATTCACGTCGACAGCGGGAATGTGAGATGGCCCAGGGATCGTTCGGGGCATGGGTTTGTCGATAGCTTCGAGGCCTTGGTTCCAGTTGAAACCGATCTGGAATGTCGACATCCCGATCGGGCAAACAGGAAGTCTTCACCCCGCGAATGACGCACGGGAGTGAATCAGCGACTCCACCGCTTCACGATAGTGAATCTGGGGATGCTGGCGGGTGGCCAGCCATGCCATGTCAACCACAAGTCCATTCAGTATATCCTCGGTTGTGTGTCTCCGTGCTGGCCGGCTTCAGTCCGAGCACATTGCTCATCTCACCTGCTTTGGTTGATATGGCGGGACGACAGACTCGTGTGAATGAAGCCAAGTCTCCCCACGCAGTTAGTTACACTTTTCCCCTCGCGAACCCCGCGACGGGCCTGCACCAAAAAAGTGGTGCGGCTTCGTCCGGTCGAGATCCAATTCGTCAGGTACATGGTGGGTTGGGGGGTGATGTCGATCCCTTGTTGAACCCTTGCGGAGAAGTGCCAGAGACATCCTCAAGAGGCTCGGGATACAGTCTGTTGCGTTGGCAGTGTCGAAAACCTACTTTTGCGTCTGTGCGTTAGCAACCTGCCAATGCAACCCCATGAAAAATCGCGATTTTTGGCTGCCAGATTCAGAAATCTGCCATATCTGAATATTGGGTAGTCTTGTCAAAGTAGCCAGAGTATTTAGCAGCAACCAAAGTGTCCTCTAAGCGGGGGTGCCTCCACTTTTATAGGCGCTTTGACAATTAACAGTCTGAGCCGCTGGCTGCGTCAGTAAGCGTCTAACGCCTACCCCTACTGTTAAATTCTATGGGCCATGAGTTCGAGTCTCGCCAGATCAAGGGATTAGGTAACCGATGAATCCGCTAAGATCCAGAAAGAGCTGGAAAACCGGAAATCACTGCTCAGATCCGTTGTGACCCGGACTATCCTGAGAGGGTAGATAAGAGCTCATTAGTTAGCAAATCCCCTGGCATAAAAATCAGGCTTAGTGTGATGCATAAGCCTGAGGGGGTGTGTCAAAGTAGCCAGAGTAAGTAGCAGTAACCAAAGTGTCCTCTAAGCGGGGGTGCCTCTACTTAGAGGATACTTTAGTTACTGCTAAATACTCTAGCTACTTTAATAAGTCTCTCTTTTGAAGTTACCTACTGCTAATACTAAAAGTAAGGCTATTTAGACCTATATAGGGCTCTTTACTAGTTAATTTATTAGTAATTAATACCTCTTAGCCTTTTTACTATTCTAAAAAAGAAATTATATAGACTATATTAATATATAGCCTTATTACTTATTGTTATAGTATATAAGAGTAAGCAGGCTATATAAGCTCTAAAGCCTATAATATCCTTACTCTAGAGACCTATATAAGGCTCTTTACTAGTTAATTTATTAGCTAGCTAATTAAATCTTAGACTCTAATAGGAGTAGTAGCTTAATAGGAATAAGAAGGCTTAATTACCTCTTAGCTCTTAGATTGCCTCTTAGCCCTTAGGCTCTAAAGCCCCTAAAGTCTATAATATCCTTATATTACTATTACTACCCTTAATTAGATAAGATAAGAGATAAAATAAGAGGTTATATATTAAATTAAATAAATATAATAATACTATAACTAAATAAGGATAATTAAAGAAAGCTAGTATAGATACTAAAGACTTTTAAAGAGAAAATAGATACTAAGATTATAATATAGATAAGTTATAGTATATATATGGTTAAATAGTAGTAATATTAATATAAAATAATAGGGTAAGTAAGAGTATATACCTTAAGTAAGCTAAGTTATATAAAGTTAGAAATATAGTAACTATATAAGTTATTAGAGCTTCTTATATATTATAATAACCTTAGTCTTAAAGAGATATAAGACTTCTTCTATAAGTAATATATTATAGAGGTCTATAAGTTAATAATCAGTTAGTAGCTTTAAGATATTAAGTAGTTATTAAAATCTATCTATATTATTACTACTTAGAGAGATAATATATTATAATATACCTAGGTATATACTATTTATTAATATTACCTAAAGTAATTAATCTTTATTAATAAGTTAGGTATAGATAAGTATACTAGTATATAAAGGATAAGCTAGGTACTAAAAGACCTAGTACCTTATTATAAGAATAAACTTAAATATAGATAGTAGTATTAAGTCTTACTAGCTCTTATAGTAGATAGGATCTTTAATATATTAATATACCTAGGTATAACTAATAGTAATAAGTTTTTAGTATAGATTTAAAAGAAAGTACTACTTAAGTATAGTATCTTTCTTACTATAAAGTTAATTATTATAATGGATAATACTAGCTTTTACTACTAATAAGATATCTAAGAGGTATATAAATTAGCTAGTATATATCTACTATATCTATTACTATACTTACCTAACTTTAACTCTATTAAGGAGGTATTTAGTAACCTTAAGAAGCTTCTTTATAAGTAGTATCCTATTTAGAATAGAGATATAGAGGATATATAGGACTTTAAGGAGCTACTTTATAACTATATAGTAGAGGTTAGTTATAGGATAAAATAGATAGAAGGCTACTTTTACTATTCTTTTATTAACTTTAATAGTATATAGTATATATTTAATAATAAAAGATTAATTAATAGTAGTATAGTTATTATTAATAGAGATAAAGTTAAAGTTACCTCTATAGTTAAGAAAGTGCTACTATTAAGGTAATAGTAAAGGAAAAAAATATACGTTATTAATAGTTAAAAGAAATCCTCCTTAAGTAATTACTTATTTAGCCTTACTACTTTGCTTACTACTAGCCTTGCTATATTATTGCTTCTTATTACTTTATTTCTCCTTGTTACTATTATATAATACTATTAATAATCTATTATCTACTACTTTAATTAAATTATTAACTCTATTACTATATAATCTATTAAGGTTAAAGGTATTGTTATTATTATCTTTAAGGTATTAGTTATATATAGATTAAGAGATATATTAACTTCGGTAGAGAAGTAGAGAAGAAGTAGTGGTTAGCTATAGAGGTAAGGATATAAAGAGACTAGTATCCATAGAAGTTAGTACTATAATAATAATAACTAGAGTAAGGTTAATTAACTAAATCTTTTATTCTTAAGGTTACTTATTTAGTTATTAATAGTAGTAGTAGAGAGTAATAAATTATTAACTTTATTAACTATAGTATCTAATTTAATATATAGTGATTTACTTTATTGCTTAGAAGTAATAGAGTTATATCTACTGCGCTTACAATACTGCTATATAAGAATAAAAGTCTTAATTAACCTCTATATCTAGCTAATAAGGGATATAGGTATACTTTTCTTCTTATACTACTCTTTTAGTATATACTATATTACTATAAGGCTAGATAATAAGCTCTAGAGCTACTTAAGAGCCTTATCAGTACTACCTTTATATTACTAATATTACCTATTAACTTTAATAAACTAATTAATAAAATCTTTTAATTTAACTAACTATATTATGGATAACTACTTATTATACTATAGTAGTAATAATAATAGTACTAGGTTAATACTTCTTATTATATAAGAAGTCTATAGTAGTTATAGTAATAATAGGTTAATTAATAGGTAATAATACTATAGCTAAGGAAATAGCTAACTCTATTATAGTTATTAATATAGTTACTAGAGGTAAGGGCTTGCTTTCTTACTACTACTAAATGATAAATTAACTACTGTATTACTAATAGAGTTATTAGTAGTTAGTAAAGCTAAAATAGTAACTAGATTTTCTCCTTCTTTAAGTATAGTTATAGAGAGTAAGTTATTACCTACTTTACCTCTTATAGGTATAACCTTTTTAATTTACTACTAGCTAATTATAATTAGTAGGCTTATTAGTAAGTTCTTTAAGCCTATATTAGTATTTTAATAAAGTATTACTTCTTACTATATCTCTATATCTCTAATAAGTAACTTATAATAAGTTTTATCTATAATAAAGTACTAATTTATACTACTACTACTCTAGATACTGTTATAGTAACTTACTTAGTTAGTATATTAATAATACTTTATTAGATTCTCTTATAAATTCTTCTTTATATCTTTCTCTTAACTAAGCTTCTCTCTTATTAAACTTATTACTGTTTTTTTTAATATATACTTTAGTAGGTAACTGCTATAGTCTTGTTAATTATTACAGTCTTATTAATTATTATAGTATTATTAATTATTATAGCCTTATTACTTATTATAAGACTTTATATGTAATATATTACTTACTACTAGAGATAGTTACTTTTGTTATATAGTTATCTATAGTATATTAAATACTAATATAATTAAACTAGTATTATATATAAGCTCTATACTAAAGAAGATCTCTAGAATCTAGTAACTTAATTAACTAAGTTAGAGGTTAAAATTAATCTATAGTAGGGCTAGCTATTTCTCTTTCTTTATAGTAAAGTTATTACTATAATAGATAACTATTAATATCTTAGTAGTTACCTACTTTTTACTAAGCTTTATACTTATTTATAACTTTAAAAGCTAGCATTACCTACTAAGTTATATCTAAATATACTCTTTTATATCTCTTAATATCTCCTTCTTCTACTGTAACCCTATTATTATGCTAGCTATCTATTAACTTAACCTCTATACTATTTAAAAGGGCTAGATTAATAGTACTAATATAATACCTCTAAATTAGAGGCTAATAGTAAAATAGATATTTACCTTAGTAGGTAGTAGTAGTAAGATAGCTATTACTATAGCTACCTATTACTATTACTATAATAGTAATAAGGTTTATAATAGAGTATTAAAAGAGTTAGAGTAAAAGAGTACCTATTATATAAGCTCTTTATTATTAGTATTCTTATTCTTATTATTATTATTATTATTATTATTATTATTATTATTATTATTATTATTATTATTATTATTATTATTCTTATTATTATTATTGTTATTATTATTATTATTATTATTATTATTCTTATTATTACTATTATTACTATTATTACTATTATTACCTACTTTAGCTACCTATAAGGGCTTTACTAATACTTACTTTTTTAGTATCTTAAGGATTATTATTAACTTCTTTAATAGTTTTATAATATAGCTTTTTATAATAACTATATAACTAATAGGAGGCTAAGTAGCTGATATACTTTTTATTACTAGTAATACTCTAGTACCTAATAATGCTTTATAGGTAGCTTTATAAGCTTATATACTATTAGCTAGTAGTATTAGTAATACTAGCTTTATATTACTAGGGGTATTTAACCCCTTCTTTTTTAGTAGTATACTAGTAATAATAATAATAATAATAATCTCTTAAAGTTATTTATAACTATAATATCTATGTAAAAGTATATAGTATATATAGTTACTTAGTAGGGTAACCCCCCTGCGTAGCCCTAACTAGGGTGGTGGTGGTGATGGTGTTGCTAACGCACGGACGAAAAAGTAGGTTTTCGACACTGCCAACGCAACAGACTGTATGTCCGGGGCCCCCGCTCATGACTGACTCGAACATGAGAAGAATTCGGAAGGGGGCCAACGGAAATCATCGTATGGTTGTCAAACCTACCTACAAAGCGATGTTGCGTTGTGGTGCTTATGAGGCGAGGATTTGGCCCGGATCATTGCCCGCGTCGTACGATAGAAACGCAACAGAGTATATTCCATCAATCCAACCGTGACCTTGGCATAGATAGTTTCCTCACACCATTCGCCGCCACTCGACCCATGAATCTGGTAGGCTGCTGTAAGACATTTCTTGTAATCAGCGATGGCAACAGGGAAGCATCCGCCTGCGAGAACTATGTCAATTCGTTCAACACCTAATGTGGGATGATGGGAAAGATGTGCAAGCTTCCAAGAGGGCTTTACAGGAACCGCATTTGTCCATGCTGGTATTTCTCTAGCGTGCTTAATATAGGGCTACACGTATTGTGACTTCACTAAGTATTGGGTGAACTAGTCTAGGCTGCTTTTGGTGGTCTAGGACGATTGTACTAAGTAGATTTCTCCATCGACTTCTCAAGACTAATTATATTAGTTGCCTTACAATGAAAAGCTGCATGTCCCACATTAGACATATAGTATAATACTGATGATGCACCTCGTAGGGCTGCAAGAAACAATACTCCATCTACCGTACATCCTGCCGCTCCCCAACTTGCACCTTGTTTTGCTGCATGTGTGGCGTTGCATCGCAGGTTGCAAGATACAATCAGCCGTCAATATATGGACCACTCAGCTTGAGAGCTTCAATTACCATTGTTTACTTGGGCTATTTCCAGGTTAGTTGAGGAAGCCGGGCCACCGTGCCACACACACACACACACCCCTGCTCTATCGCATCTGACATAAATCACTCAGCTACGTCAAGGTCTAGAACCCGCTCACCCGCCCATTCCCCCATCTGCCATCTCGCTTGGAACAGACTAACGCCTCTCCTCCCGTGTCCGTACCCCAGCCAGGGAATTCCTTTCGCTCCGTGTCCGTAGCGGTGCTGTCTCATCCTATACCGTTTGATCAATCGCGTAGAGACGATCCGGAACTGCCTAAGCCCTTCGCGCGCGCCGTTTCCCTCCAAAAGAGGTGTCATGGAATCTCGCCAACGCAGCCCTGCCCCGCTTTTGAAGACGTGTCGCACATGCGCCCATGCTAAGATCAAGTGCGATCGCACTCAGGACCAGAACATCTGCGACAGATGCCTCCGCCTGGGTAAGGAGTGCACCTACGCCGCCGCCCGCGGCCGCAAGCCACCGGGGCCGCGATCAAGGTAAAACCGTCTTCGCTCTTCGGAGCGCCGCGCGTGGTCCAGAGCCGAGGCTGATACCCGGGGGAAAGGTCCAACAAGCAGCTTCAAATCCCGGAGCGCCCGGCTCCAAGCGCCACCGGGAGCCCCTCGGCTTCCGAGAGCATCACGTCCGACCAGGCCCAGACGCCGCCGCAGCCCGCCTCCTCGTCGGGCACCGCGGGCGACCAGCAACCGCCTCGGCCGAGCCTACCCGGCTACGGCGCCGGCTCTCATGATCCGTTCAAGTCCGGCCAGCTATCTCTTGACAAGGGTCAGGACCTCCTCGATAGGTTTCGTACCAGGCTGACGCCCCACTTCCCGTTCGTCATCATCGCGGACTCGGAACACATCAGCAAGTTGAGACAGACCAGACCAGCCTTGTGCCTTGCCCTCCTTGCCGCATCGTCACACGATGACGTCCGGCTTCAAAGAGCGCTTGGCCACATGTTCAACGAGCTCGTGGCGGCACGCTTAGTGTCGGGGAATTTCACCTGCCTGGACGTTCTCCAGGGGCTGCTCGTCCACCTTGCCTGGTAATGAGACCAACTTGACCCCTCTTTTCGTCCTTGCCGCCGACGCTGACATCAACTTCAGGGCCCACTTCCAGCCCAGGCCGAAGAGATACTCACAACATCTCCATTTGGCAATCAGCATCGTCTCCGACCTGCGCCTGGACAGGCCAAAGAACCCTCGGCGTTGGAACATCGAGGGTATGAGTGCGTCGCAGGATGCCGTCGAATCTTTGGATGAGCGTAGGACCTTCCTGGGCACATACTATCTTTCGTCCTGGTGAGAAATCCCCTGGTCCTCGGAGCTCCGTGGTCCGCATAGCTGACCAATATGCCATTCAAGCACGAGCATAGTGCTCCAGAAACTTCGCATTGTCACCCTGTCTAGCTTCATCACCGAGACCGCGGAGCGACTGGCTCAAGTAGCAGAGTATCCTACTGATCGGTACCTGCCCTACATCATCCGCCTGCAACGACTTGCCGAAGAAATCGACGATGTCGTCAAGAACGAGCCAATTTTGGATCCCATGCAGATACAAGCGTCCGTATCGGAAGCCAAGGAAAGCGTTGCCGCTTTCAAAAACAGCCTAGCCTTTCCTCTCAGCGATTGCCGTAAGTGGAAGCAAAAAGCAGCCCCGGTCTATGCTGACCAGTCCCCGACAGCGATATTGGTTCCTCAAATGCACACAATCCAGCTGTGCCTGAACCAGTTGTCTCTACCAGAGGCCCCTTTTGGGTTGAGCAACCCGCCCAACGACTCGTTGCAGCGGCTCATAGCCGGCCTGTCAGAGAGCATAGTATCCGCAAAATCTCTCATCAGCGTCCTCCTCCACACACCTCCTGGACAGGAGGTATACTTTCCCAACATCATTTGGATGATGCTTCACTGCGGCTTCACTCTGGCTGCGCGGCTCGACCTTCTGGCGGCCGACCCTAGGATATGTTTCATGGCGGGGCATCTCCGCCAGTTCTCCGATATTGCCCACACTATCCGCCAGGTCGTTCTCAGGCTCGAGTCTGCGAGTTCCCCAGACGTTGACGACCGGGGCGACCGCGATAGTTTCTATCACTTTGCCATCCGCGCAAAACGCGTCGAGAAGTTCTACCTACAGCAGCAAGATCAGTCTGCCAGCCAGCAGCAAGATTTCTTGCCTCAAACCCCACACGTGTCTATGGCAACAACCACGGCAGGCTTTTCAACCATGGGCACGCCCTCTTCGGACTTTTCGATAAACAGCCAGAGCCTGGATTATCCACTTCAGTCATCGATGTTTGCGCCAACGGACGGAAGCATGTATCCGAATTACGTCGCAACGAACCCCCGTGCGATGAGCTCAACTACCAATTTTGGTATGGACGCTCTCTCATTCTTGCCTGAATCATTCATTCCGTTTCGAAACTGGGGTCCTGTGTTGGAGAACGCGGACGGTGGAGAGCTGCAGTTCTAGCGTGATCCTTCGAATAGGAAATGAGCGGGGGTGCAATACATATCACGGCGCAGTGGTGGGACCGGACACGGAGTCGGCAGCTGATCGCTCAGTAACCATCACCTGGTGGCTAAACGATGAAGCGTCCAGGGCAGTAATGTTGCGCAACCTATTTATTTGAGTCCAGCGGATGGGCACAGTACGACTAATGGACTAACGGATCTTTCAAACTCAATTCTGTGTCAGTGTGCCCATGGTAGTGCCACCTGGTATTGTATATAATGTAAGCCTATGTTAAGCCTATGTGCTATGTGGATAGGTGGAGGCTTAGGTCGATGTGTCCGTAGCTGGACGACCTAATGCCAGTTCAACAACGATATGTGATGACTCCAATCGTTGCGAGACTCGGGTATGATACATGAAATAGGTTACAGCGATATCTTCCAAATCTGAAGCCTTACGACTTCTCATGGACAGATACTGAGGCAAGACGAGTTGAGAAGTTACATGTATAGTATGTTGCTGACTTGAGAGATTTCTAACTCCTATGCACTCGTCTTCTCATCGATACGTTTCCGCCAACTTCTACCCCATAATGCCACAGCCCAGACGCCCGATGCCCCGATGATCAAGAAAGTTGCTGAAATGGTACTAAACCAACCGACGCCGATCTTCTTGATGGCTGGGAGGACTACGGCCGATCCAGCGGCACCGAAAAGATATCTTACCATGAAGTTGCCTGCTATCACCTCCGCGCCACGTTCTTGCATGACATCGAGGCAGTAGGTGTTGAGGCTTGGAAAACAGAACAGCTGCGACACTCCTCCGAGGAACATGAAGACGACAGGTACGGCGACGCCACCAACACGTTGTTGGACAGTCCAACCATAGATTAGCATGCAGCCGGGAAGAGCTGCACCGAGGAAAGGCAAGCACGATCGAAGCCTGTCTTCGGAGATGCGTCGTCCGTGCCGCTCTGCTATCCAGCGTCGCACCGTGTAATCAGCGTACCGCCCGCCGACGAGCGTACCAGCCAGGTAGCCACACCCCGGGGCAAGGTAGAAGAGACCGGATTGTGCTGGGGAGGTGAGAGAAAACCGCGGGTTGAGAACGTATCGTATCGGAGTGAGCATGCCGTACATGTTCCATACAAGCGAGCCACTAGCAATCGCCACCAGGATAAGATTCGGAAATCGAAAGAGCCGGATGACTCTGAAAGGATTGGTCATCCCCCACAGCACACCGAACTTTCTGCTCATCGGCAGCCCCTTGAGATCGGCGCTCTTCAGCTGCTGCAAAGTCTCAGGCATGAGGAACAGGGCGCCTCCCATGCCGACGCCGGCAAGGGCAGTCTGGAGCCAGAAAATGGCGCGCCACGAGGTGTATGTCACGATGATACCGCCAAGAACCGGGCCGATGGTTGGCCCGATCAAAGTCCCCGACAGGAACCATCCTATGGCAGTAGCACGCTCCGTTGGATGATACAAGTCGCCGATAACAGCAGGGCCGGTGACGAGAAATGAGGTGCCGGCAAATGCGGTGAGCATTCGGAACAGGAAGAACGTGGCGACGTTTGGGCTCAGAGCAGTACCGATAGAGCACCCAAGAAACAACGAGGCGGTCACTATGCAGGTCTAAATCTCTCTCCTGATTAGCTCTCTAGAACATGACTTTCGATTGCCAAGGGACGGGAGATGGAAAGCTCGATGCGCAAGTACGTCTGGGTAGCGCATAGGGATGGGTATTCAGGGCATGACTCACCCACTTCCGCCCGTACACTTGGCTCAAAGGCCCCCAGAAGCATGGGCTGACAGCCATGAAAACAAGATACATTGCATTACTGAGACTGATTATGTCTCCACTCGTCTTGTACTCCGCGGCGACTTCAGGCAGCGCCGATAGCACCGCCGTGCTGGAAATAGGCGACAACAAGCCACACCATGAGACTACAGCAACGATGACGTGCTTGCGATGTCTGGAAAAGCGGTCGTAGATTTCGTAGGGAACCTCTACATTGGATTGATGCCGCGAGACAGGGTCGTCTTCAAAGTTCAAAACGCCCGATGGCAATTTCGCCAGGTTTGGTTGCTCGGCACTGTCTACGATACGGTGAGCTGCACATCTCTGCCGACGATGGCCGGTTTCAAACTCACCTCTGTGGTGGTTTTTTGATCTTGCAGGAATGATATCCGCATACTCTTCGATGTCGTCATCACGCCGATCTGACGAAGTCCTTCTGGAGGAGTCCTCAGGCTCTCGCATACCTTTGCTGTTGTTCATGGGTTTCTTTGGTCTCGTAGTTTATTTGTCAACGTTTGGACGACCGTGATTGAGGGTTGCTTGAGTCGATGAAGCAATGGAACTGTTTTCCCGGGGATAACGGATGTGGGCCACTGATATGACGCAGAAATCCGTTTCCAACAGGGGCCGAGTGGGCAAAGGACCGCCGCTTGGCGCCGGGCATCGGAAACCTGGCCCTGTCGGAAAGCTCCTCTCGTTTCCTGGATGCCGCTGGGACCCTCCGGCCCCGCAGATCTCCAGTCAGATCCAACGGCAAGATAGCAATGGACCGGTATTCACATACTCGCCTGAGACTGCTTCTTACCAAACAAACAAGACAAACAAGATCAAGTCTGTTGTAACGCTGTGCACTCTGTCATTTCTACCGAACAAGCGGCTTTTTGATGTCTTGGGAATGACATGCGAAGCGAACCGGCGCGATGAAGACCGAAATCGATGCCGTTTCGAACGGCTTTAGCGAACCCGGAGACAAAAGCTCCACCTCGGTTACAGAACGGGTCCGACCTCGGAGTTCTATCATGTGGAAACCATACGGCAAGGATTTCTTATCTGTCTACGGATACTATCCGAAAGCAGCAACTGGAACTGGCAACGTTGGGTTCCGCCAATGAGAATCATGTTTGAACAGCCGGAGCTGGGAACTCTTGCAAACAGATCACGGCAGGCTTGACAGATGCCAAGGTTCACCCCGAGAGGAGCGACTCTCTGGTCGTTTGTCGTGTGGCGAATCTTCATTGATTTGGCGACAACCGTTTGGAATAATGCTGAGACATCCTTATAGACCTAAACCTGATGGCAATTCAATCCGGCATACAAGGACGTTTTCACAGTTGGTATTTACCCCCTCCTAAAATTCAATCTTCAAATAGAAGATACACCGGAAACGATCACCAGGCATAATGTGCAGGAAATCGAAACCCGGAAGATCCGAGTGGATATGTACACCTGCGTCCGTTTGAAGTATGTGAACTATCAATTCGCTCCGTGAGGCTTGCTCCGCTTGCAACCCCGCGATTTGGACGACGAGTTCGCAATTGGAGACGAACCTCCGCCGAGAGCCGACTTCGCCGGTCCGGTCGGGCTTAGCGGTGGAATCGGCGGTTGTCAACACCGGATCCGTAAAGTTTGTCCACCAGCGGACTGTCATATAAGGCTAGCGGGTACTGGACCCATTTCGACAGTGCGTTTTAAGCTTTGCGAGTGTAAGTTGACGGAAACACACCCGCATCTTTCTTGCATGGTTAACTTTTTTCAGGGCTGTCCGCAACGGGACCTTCACGCGCGTAACCACACAAGCTCACTGATAAATGCCCCATGTCGGTAATCAAATTCTTTGCGACACATTTGTGGCAAATTTGCGGAGCCAAAATGAATTGACATGACTGTTGTATAAGCCTATGTGCCCCATGGATGTTCGTTAGCTGCATTCTTTATGAAACTATCCAGCCCGTGCAGAGAACGCATGCAATTCTATCAAACTGATTGAATTCCTGCATTGTTTATAATACTAGTTGAAAGAGCTATGACACCAAACGGCACCAGTATATCAATTTAGAGATGGTGCGCCTCTCTATGCTCCTCACATACTACATGTCTTCACCTGTGTTTATTCCACCCGGCCTTCCATTGGTAACCTCATTGTGAACATTTTGGCCTTCGAACTGAGGCCTGTCTGCAATGTCATGAGGCAAAGTGACAGTCTCTGAATAGATCATCACTTTCAATGAAGGGATGGTCTCACAAGGGACTTGGTCGCCATGAATCTGTAAGTGATTGTGTTAATCACTTCGCCAGAAAACTCCGTAGATTCAAGGGGTAGCTTACATTCACAACTCTCCAGTGAAGGTTCCGGATGAGGAACAGCAGAACATAGTCTGGGCTCAAGTCGCCGATACGACAGCCGTGGTGTTCCTCTTGGCTATCCCAGTATACCAAGAGCGCAGGAGTCAGCGCCACAGTGTCCATGTACTTAACCCCACTGGCTTCCTGCTTCGCGCAGTTGGCACAAGCCCCGAGAGTGATGGCGGCTCTCGAGTTGGAAAATATTCCACTGGATCCGGCAAGATGAGGGTCTATAATCCAGCTCTGTACATCAGGACTGAAGTCGCCCAAGAAGAAGAATATTGTAAAAGAGCCATCCAGTGAGAACCTGTTTGTGGTGTCAGAAGAAGGATTCATCGAAACGAATCAGAAGCGCTTTTTTGAACGAAAGGGAACACACAGGCTCAAGTGAGCACAGGAAGTGAGGGCCAGTAGAAATAGAGCATGCTAGAATGGGACTGATAACCTTCTGAGTGGAACATCGGCTGATCGAGTCTTTTTCTTTTTCTTTCATTTGGGACAAAAGCAACTTACTTGTCTACACTGAAGGTAGCGTTCCAATTAGTCATTTTATGATGCGAAATCAGATCTCCCAGATGCCCGTAACAGCGATTATAGTCCACATCCGCGGAAGGAAGTGCGGCTGAAAGCACTAGCTGAGACAGCTGTTGTGGGATTACCGTGGATTTCGAGAACCTGTTTGGAGTTTTGCCACCGACTGCTGTCTCTCTAGGTTCTCTATCCCTTCTTCGGGTAGATAGAACCTTGATAGCTGTTTTAGCCCGAGTAACCAAGCGCCGAGCCATAGAGACAGGCTTGTTGTTTTCAGAGATGCTCGCGGTCATCGTCATAGCCATAGATCCGATAAAAGCCTGACCGTTCCTGAATGGAGTTGTCCCATCTATCAAAACTTTAGGCGGGAAAAATGGCATCGGCTGGTTGATTTGACGTTTGAGTTGTGCTCGGGCGCCCTCATCAGCAGGTCTTGGGCTTCTGGGCGCCAACCATCCGAGCTGGGTATTGGCCCAAGCCGTCAAAGATCGAACTACGTCTCCCGATTTTCGGGCAGTAGCCGTTTGTGGGTAGTCGTACCCAAGGTCCAAGTGATTGCGGCATTCATTTGAGGTCCACCATATAGGTTTGGAATCGGCGGTTAGGCCTTTGCGGAAGGGGACTAGTGGAGTTCGAGGTGTTTCGGCCAGACGTCCAGTTTCGACGAAATTGCCTTCGGGGACCTCAAGAGATGTCCACCAGGCAACAGACTCCTGATCAAGAGAATGAATACCTTGCCAGATAGCTAGGAGACGATCAACATTGCTAGCGCCTGGCAATATGAGAGGCAATCAAAGCGCAGCACGCCGCAGTTCACAATGCTTACCAGTGATGAAGCCAAAAGCTTGGGTCAAAGCTATGACTGGTCAGAAAGATACTGAACATGTTCGATGATAGATATAGCCGACTTACCCGGCAAAAGCAGGACTACCCATATGGCCACTCGCGCCCCGAGGTCCGGTGGCCAGCTGGTTGTGTATGTTGTCGTGAAACCCCTCCAGTGAATTAGCATTGTAGACGACCGATGCAGGATCTCTTGTTCTGGGATCGTAGTGGTTCGACATCTGAACCCAGGTCTGCTTATCAAACATGACGTGCCAAATGCTCTGCGGTGCTTGGCTGCTGAGGCCGCTTGCGGGGTTGTATGCGTTATCGAAAGCCCGCATCATGTAGTTGTGGTTTGCAGATTGCGTGGTGGCGTTGAGACCCCGAATAGTGTGGTCTCTGGCAACAGGGACTTGTTCATACATGGACCAGTCAAAACCACCTTTGCTATCCGTTGGGAAGTTGAACTGGTAAAGCGGGTTTGCCATGGGAACCCATGAAGATGGGTTCTCTGGTCGCCGGACCTGGATTTGTGGCAGCGAGAAGATTACGGGTATTCCGTATGTGTAGGTATCAGCAGTAACGAGTTTCTGGCGAGGGAGAAAAGGATCAAAGTATGGGATTCGAAATCGATCAAGAGCAGCCTGTGCTTTGAGCTTTGGGGCAATCTCAGCAGCCTGTAGGTATAAGGCTTGCTATAATACTCCTCGTCAATGTTACTACTGTTTTTGATCATGCTCTGCCATGTGAGAAAACGTACCTCAAATTGAGCAACATAGACCCGGTGCCATGTTGGAAAAATAACAGAACCATGCGAGCAGTAGCCGCTTTGTGGGTTGGGACTGTCGGCAGACGAACCAAATTCCGCGGACTTGACACCGTTCCAGGCGCGCCAAGGTTGACCATGAATGCCGCAAATTTCATAGTATGAAAAAGGGCTTACGGAAACTTTCTTGCTCATGAAAGCCTCGAGGGCGAGGAAGTAGAGGTTTGCGAGCTCGACATTTTGAAGAAAGTCGTCTATCTCCAGCCTCAGGGGCCTATCAACGCCTTTGGGGATAACGCCAACAGTAAGCCCCTTAGCTTGGGCACCCCTGAGGGCATTCACATCTACTGACATGGCTGAGGGAATATCTGCAAGCGGTTTTAGACTGCTGCCAGTTCCGCAACGAAGGCATCGGGACGAGGATAGTTGTTTCATTCACTTGCTGAACGACGCAATATCAAGGTATTTATATGGACGTCAGGCAGTTCTTGGTTCTTGATATTGAACCGCTCTTTCAAACTAGACGAAGCATGAGTCATCGTAAGCTCATTCATGAAGATGGTGTAGGTTGATTACACCGCTCAGCGCCTACCACGTCCGTCACACTCCAAGATGACCTGGAATCCTAAGAGGCGGGACGGTAGCTATAAGAGGGCGGGCTCTTGGCAGACTTAAGTCAAAACACCTGGCTTGCCTTGCCTGGCCAGTCAACTGATTGCTCATTATCATGAGGTGCGTTCGGTTGACTAATGGATACTCTAGCACCTCGCTAGCGTCTATATATGGTACAGTAAATTTCTGAAGACTAAGTCGGATTTTCCGTCACCTGCCCTAACTAAGGAATTTTCCCCTTTGAGTTGGCAAAACACTAGTCTGTAACTTGCAGAAAACCCTAAACTTGGAACGCCTTGGTGCTATTAGTGGGTAAAACTTTTGCTCGTTAATCAGGCATATGAATACTGGGGCGAAAGTCGTCGATGTACTAGTTTGGTCAGGAGATTCCTAAGCTAATACAGGTATTCTGTTTATGCAGCTAAATCAACAACATCCAGCGATTCAAGAATAGCTTAGTGCATGCTCAAGCAGCAAGCATAATGAAGCGTTGTGTTGCTTAACGCCGGGGCCGTTCCTTGGAAGCGCAAATGGCGCTTCCTTGAGGCACATTCTCGGAGACTCGAAGTAATGGTTTGCCATGTTGTTGCTAATAGGATCCGTTCTGTTAGATTATTCTTACGTATTATTAGAACAAAATTTTGTCTTCAAGAATTATGTTTTATGCATTCAAAGACCTTTGTTGAAATTGTTACAGCAAGATATATTCTAGTGACCATGTAGGCATTTGCCACCAATATAGCTAGTTTGCAATGATCTCTGTTTAGGTCAAACAATATTGCACTTGGGGAGCTTCGGTCATTTTATTCCAATTAAGCCTAGTAAGAGCGTGTCCTGTCGAATAGTAGTCATCAATCGAAAAATGTCTAGTATACGGGGCCATGATCCTAGGCATAATTGCTAAGACATGCTGGGCACTCCTGCATAGAATTTTTTATTGTATGGGATACCATATTCTGGAAGGTGGGCAAAGTTTCAGGGGGATATTGAGCGATGTGTATGAATATAGAATTCGGTCAATAAAGGCACGATTCTGTGTTTCCGGTGGTCATCTCGGCACATCTGCAAGTGCAAACTTTCGAACTAGTAGAGCTATCTGCAGACATCGTTGTCAATGAAAAGTTGAGCTGCAGAAGTTTGCAACACAAGATTCTTTAGATCATACTATGATGGAGCTGGAATTCTTCAGGTGGCGAGTCCATTCCGACTGTGCCATAATAGATGTAGCTTCGCAACCGCACTTACTATCCTGTAACGGTATTCAACCTGCTCAGCAAGTCAGATGTAGATTCTTCGTAGCATAAGTACGTTTAATTTACCTTTGGACACTAATATTTACTGTAGTCAAGATCAAGCTCTACTCTAGACTTCAGTGTGCCTTAATATGCGTGTGCGTTATTTATACATCTCGAGAGCCTAGATTTGAGGACGGAAGTGCAGCCAACCTTCCGACGGACGTGGTCGAAACCCAGGGGAAGGGGGGTTGTATGTGTGCATGTTTCTTATGATATGTGAATCTCTGATTACGGACTGGCGATCAATATTACAGGTCCGCTTTCGTCATCGTGTGTTCCCTTTTGTATATCCAATAATTTGTTTACGTCGATTGATTCGATCGCGACTCGTCAAACACGCAGCGGGGAAGGCAGATCCTCCCTATTCCATGTGACCGTTACGTGGCTAGAAGCTTATTCCAGGATTAGTCGAGAATTGGGTTTCAACATTCCGACTGGGTGGTACTGCTCCGTGAATAAATTTTCAAACTTAATTGATCATCCATATAATCATCGAGGGCTCGTTCCGAAACCTGCAGTCTCGGCAATACACAGCCAGCCAGCAGTCCACTAGTCAGTTGGCGCCGTATCTGGAGTCGTTACTCGTGACCACCGCCTCTTTGTCTCTTCTATTGAATCGTCAGGGATCATGCAGCTTCGCTCTTATTTTCTATGCCTTCTGCCGCTTCTAGCAGCCGCAGACGATGCTGATGGGCCTACTGTCGATCTGTCCTATGCCCGTTACCAAGGAGTCTATAACTCCACATCGAAACTCAATATATTTAGGGGGTTCGTGGTTCGAACGCTGGTTGACCAAAGTCAGGCTGGATTGTTTTCTAATCTCGTGGTAATTTAGAATCCGCTATGCAAATCCCCCGACGGGGAAGCTTCGATGGCAGCCGCCTCAAGAACCAGCAGCCAGCAGCAGTGACAAGAACGACAATACCAGCAAGAAAGCCGTCATATCCGCCACTTCCAATCCACCACACTGCCCGTGGTCTCGTCGCTCCTTGCAGTACCCCAAAACAGCAGCTGAAGAAGCTTATCTTGCTGCTTCCAACGTGATTGGTGACGAGGACTGCCTCTTCCTGAATGTTTTCGCACCGGCTGGTGTCCAAGATCTTCCGGTAGTTGTCTGGATCCATGGAGGCGGATATGGTCTTGACTCGGCAGCGAATTTCGACTTTTCCACGCAAATTGGGACAAACGAGAACAAATATCTCGCGGTTGTAATTCAATATCGGCTTGGTGCCTTTGGCTTTCTATCCTCAGCCAATGTCGTGGCGAACGGCGTTGCCAATGCCGGGTTACACGACATACTCCTCGCGCTCCGGTGGGTGCAGAAGCACATTTATAAGTTTGGTGGGGATCCGAACAAGGTGACTGTGGCTGGTCATTCCTCTGGTGCTGGAGCGATCATGTTGCTAGCCACGACGGACGAGGCCGAAGGTCTCTTTGATGGATTGATCGTGAGCAGTCCATACCTCACCATTCAACCGTGAGTAGTGTCTATGCCCTTTGCCGCACGGGATTTTCTTTTCATCAACAAGAAGATAAGCTAAAAGTATGAAACAACAGTCAATTTGACGGTGTCCGACCCACAAGGGCTTACCACGATCTAGCGGAGCGTGTAGGCTGTTCATCGACCAGCGAAACTTCGTCCCTCTTCTCTTGCATGCAGAACGTAGACTCAATTACGCTCCAAAATGCCAGCGACTGGGTGAGCACCCAGAGCCTGTATGGCCAATGGGGATGGGGACCCGTTATTGACGGGAAGCTGCTCACAACGATTGCCTCGAGGCAATTCAGTTCGCGACAAGGCAGCGTAAAGGGCGTTCGCCTGCTCACCAGCAATGTCGCCGATGAGGGCCCATATTTCATCTGGCAGAACATCACTTCCCGGGAGATCTTTATCGGATTCTTAATGGCCTACTATCCCAAGCTAACAACATCCAACGTGACTGAACTCCTCGCCGTGTACACGCAAGACCACGAGGATTTTCTCGTGGCCAGCTCGAAAGACGCGAACAACACAGACCCCGGCTTCGACACAGACGGGCGCAATGCGCCGTACGCCACCACCATGTCCAACTACGCCATGGGCTGGCAACAGGTGGCCAACAACTTCTACGCCGAGGCTACGTTCGTCTGCCCTACACACTGGCTCGCCGATGCATATGCTGCCAAAGCTGGAGCGAGAGTTTGGCGTTATCAGTTTAGTGCTCCCCCCGCCTACCACGGCTTTGACGTGGGCTCCGGGTCCGATTACGATGTGCTCCTGGCTCCGGTGGATACATATACTCCCAACTCGACCGTCCCGCGGTCTCTACGACGCGCGCTGCAGACCGCTTGGGGCGACTTCATTGTGAACGGCGCGCCGACTCTGCGCGGTACTGATCCAAATACGACATTTTGGCCGCAGTGGAGGGAAGGGGGCAAAGGAGTTGCCAACATGCTAAATGCAAATGTGACTGGTGGTGTTTTAATCGAGCACGATTCTTCATTTGACGGCATGGTTACTTTACAGATCACTCGCCCCATGCCTGGTGGCTCTGGCGCCCCACCACTGCAGGTTGTATATGAAGTTGCAGATGGTGATACTTGGGAAGATGGTCGAGGGCAGCGATGCTCTCTCTTAGCCGAACTAGGCCCTTGGATGAACGATCAAAGCCATGTGCAGCATGAGGATATCGGTTATGAATAGATTTACAGTCAATTATTGTTTGGACAGCTAGTTTGCCGAATGTACTCGGAAGGCGTATATCGATTGCACACATATGTACCAGTAAGCATCCTATCGTGCCAAGGTGGAGCCGATACATCACATACCTACCGGTACACAAGGACATGCTCGTCCCAAGAAAATGTTTTACTACTTGCCAAGGGTTATCCACTCGGCCGAAGGGCCCGAAAACCGTGTTTTTGTAGCAGTGCTTTGAGGCTGATTGGCTCACCTTTAGACAAACAGGAAGTTCGCCGGAAACAAGCTTCGGTCAACCACCATTGACGTACAACGGCGTTACTAGTCAATGAATTAATCATCGTTTAAATGTACGAGCCTTGACAGGAAAACTAAACTGCCCTATGCATGGCTGGAAAGTCAAGACCTGTGCGTGATCAGTAAGTTTAGATTGTCTATAACTTCTGGTATGAGATCACGTCTCTAATACTTCTTAGACAGCACGACTTGAAAGCACTGTTGAATAATGTGTATAAGGGCTAGTGTCGCAGAAAAGCTTGATAGATTGACGTGGTGAATCGAACTCGCAGTCTTGATTGAGTGAGAATAAGTATACCAGCCAGGTTGAGAACACGTCTCAGTGGCTAATGAGCCACAGCTTTCAGATGAGACGTGCCCAAAAGAGTCTCAGTTAAATGTGCACACAAGCACATGAGCTGAAATGTTTCCACTGCCCACTCACTCCAATTGAAGTCTACTATCAAATACTCGACCACATATCGCTCTGTATTATAAACTACTAGGAATTCAACATGAAAGATATCGTCATCCCGACTGTGAAGGTCGTTAGCTGTTTTCCTACCAAAGTTCTGGGTGAGATTTGAGACACGGTAGAGGGTGATTGCTCACACCCATTACGAAAGTCACGTTCTATCGTCTTGGTCGCCACCAATTCTGAAAGTCGGGAACAGACAGCCCGTTAACCTTCGTCCACATTATGCATCACGATCTACACTCCAGTCGTGCTTTCTGCGCCCGACGGCAACGCCACCCGGTCTAATTTCCAGACGTGGCGGGTGACGGTAAGTACCCATCCCTGCATGAACCCTGTCGTTAATCTCAATTGGGTAATCAGCAAACGCCAAAGCTGTACGTGGAGGTGGGCGATCAGGGGAACAGCAGGGTTGTGCAGCATGAAGGATTTGATTTGGGTGCTCCCTTCTCGTATCCATAATTACGAGTTTCCTTAAAAGTGGAGATGGCCATAAGACCTGTTGGAACTGTTCAACGGCATGGAACTGCTCATCTCCGCGCCGAGGTTGCTGCCGGAAAAAAACACAAAAAGTTGGGGTCATACCCCTGCGTTGACGGGGAGTAGGCGCCGAAATCGCCTGATGGCCAAAGGTGCTCCTTGGCCATTCACAGGTAATGCGAGGTTGAGGCGCCTTGTAGATGGAGGGAGTCCAGTAGCAAAGCTTCAACATTAGTCTATAAACATGATTCAAAACGTGCGAAGCCTACGCCAGACATGATCCCTTCCGTTCTTTTTTGGTGATGTATATCCTCCATTCCCGGCCCCAATGCACTTCGCCAGTTGTCGCTACGCGTGATTCTCGTAGCCAGTTGGGATCATTTCGGTCAAAACATCTCTAGGAAAACAACGTCGTGCTGTACACACTTTGCTTAGAAGAGCATGTAGGCGACAACGGCAACCGAGCCAAAGATGGCGAAAGTGGACTTGATGCCAGAAGCGCTGTTGGGGGTGGTAGTGGGAGAACGGGAGGCGGCGGTGCCGGTGGCGGTGCCGGTAGCGGAACCCGAGCCAGAGGCGGCGGTGCCGGTGGCAGTGGCAGACGCTGTCATGGTGGTCAGGCCGGAAGCGGTCTGGGTAACGGTGCCCGTGCTCTTGGACTCGGAAGACGAACCAGTAGCAGAGGCAGAGGCCGAGGCCGAGGCAGAGCCGGAGGCGCTGGCTGAGGCGGTAGAGGAAGCCGAGGCAGAGGAAGCGCTGTCGCTGCCTAGATACACAAAACGCAAATTAGTATTCAGCGATCCAGATGCCATGGGAGCAGGTCCATTGCAGCTCTCTAATACTTACTTCCAGTGAGGGTGAACTCGCCAGACTGAGCGAGAATGCCAGAGTTCTGGGGGTCGGTGGAGACGAGGTTGATGCGGTAGTCGTCACCGGGGGCAACCTTGACGTCCTTCAGATCGTACTTGCCATCGGCAGCGTCGACCTTGGCGATGGTCTCGGATACCTCGGGGTAGCTAGACTGGTTGATGATGACGATCTCGAAGCTCTTGGGGTCGGAGGAGACGGTCTCCCAGGTGATCTCGTTGGTCTCGGAGATGTCCCACTTGTCGCCCTTGGCGGGCTTGGTGACCTTGACGGCCTCGGCCAGAGCCAAAAGGCTGGTGATAGCGATGGTAGCCTTGGAGAACATGTTGTCGGGTTGTTGGTGGAAAATTAAGTGTAAAGCGGTGTTGTTTTTGTTGTTTTTTTGTTTTGTTTTGGTAATAAGGGTAAATGCGATGTTTGAGCGAGTGACTAGAACGAACGTCCAAAATTGGTGAATCTGAAGGGAGTTGAAGGAACAAGAAATGGGAAATTGAGCTTCGCCCTCAGCTTTATAAACGGGCCATCTGCGAATAATCCCTGTCTATACACCTCGCGAGTCAGACCCGGTGCCCCCCTCCTTTTCTTAGTGTCACTCCACCGCCCCCATCTCGTATGGAAAACCGCCCGCCCTGCAGAGAAATTAGATTGCTGTTAAGCTTGAACCACCAGCCAACCCATTGTTTTGATTTTTTCCCTGCCAGGCATGACGTTGATAACTTCCTCCTTTGGGTGCGCGCAGAGGAGGCGATGCACCTTCACGGCGTGGTAGCACCTCGTAAAACATGGCCTCCCGCCGGGATTGGCCTCATGCCCTTGGCAAAGGTCTCGGTTTAGTTACGATAGACCACATACTGGGAGATTCCAACAACTGAACATCGCAGCAACGTCGACATCCAATGGCGTTGGCACGCAAGATTGGCTTTCAATGCCTGCATAATCAGGGAATCGCCATTAAACCTTCGGCCGGTACGGGCGGCGGCGCAGCAAGGTCCAGCGCTGTTGGGACTCTTCACGACAGGCTAATTTAAGTAACTCGCTTCCTTAGCTCAGTCGTGTTGTGCCCTGCATTGAAGAGACGCTCCCACATGCAGTACCGGGTTCCCCTGGGCCCCCCCCTCAGCGATCCGATGTTGTAATGGAAATGGGATGGAGTCGGCCTGTCGGCATCTCTCAAACTCTCTTCTCTCGCGCTTTTCTAACCATACTGCATGTACCCGGGTATGTGGTAAGGCTACAGCGGCACGCGGGGCGGGAAAAATTGGCACACGTTAGACTATCCATTCGCAGAGACAACTTAACACGCTTGTAGTAAATAAAACAAACATAGAAAGATAAATCAGTAGAATCCGAACTGCTCTAAATGATAATACTTTCAAATCTTTACCTTTAGCTATCTATCTTGTGTTGTATTGATTGCCACTTAATACCTGTGCTGCCTTGCTGCCAGTACCTTCAATATGGTGTGACGGGAGCTTAGAGTGTGCTAGTTTTTTTCCTACCCCGGGCGCGTGGGCACCTGATGCTCTCTCATCATTCATGAGCTACCTATTCCAAGGCGCCGATCAGTGGGAACGAGCCTTGGTAGGATTGGTGTCCACCGACCAGGCCACAGGGTTCGCTACCTGTACTACGTACACTAGTAAGCTTGTCATTTGCCAATCCAGACTTGACATTGACACCAGCCGTTGCCTTTTGAGTGGGCACCCTGGCGTCGCCAAGCTGGTTCAAAAGTTCCGACGGCGGAGTTCCGGACACGCTTGGTGCGTCATGTCGTTTTGACTCTAGAATCGATAACAGTCCTTGGCCAGAGAACGAAGAACGGTTTGGGGCTGACTGAGACTCTCCAGGCGAATTTACATGTCACTGGCCATTTCCACATGTAATGCGCAGCGTGCTCGGTGACCATCCATGTACGATAATATACGCGTGTACTGGCTGTATTGCAGGGCATACAAAAAAAATTCAGATATATATAGCCCAGAACTAGGTAGTGTAGTTGTAGCGTGCACAGTCTGTTGGCTCAAATCTCAGCACCCTGCGAGTCAGGTATCTCCCGGAGACGATGCTGTCAGTGGCATCAATTAACTTGAGACTTCAACTAGCCTGCTTGAAAGTTCATCGTCGGGATACAACACTCCAACTCATCGAAACCCTTTCGTCAAAGTCCTGTCAAGAGCCAGCGAGGTACAAGCGAATAACATCATAGGCTGCTTTCGAATTGAGCCCGCCGTCGGACGTATCTCGGGTTGGGGCTTACCCAGCTTGTCCTCTATATGCATGGCACACATAAGGCGGTGGCGGCGAATGGGTTATCTTAGCACCGCCACCAACATTCTCAAGGCCACTTCAATTTAAACTATTGCCTCATCTGCAGAGGATAGAGTCATGTTACCAATGCAGAAAGAGGGGAGACTATTCCCCTTGTTCCTCTGAAACCCCTACGACGTTTTTCTCCTACACAGCCATTGGTATTCCTCTGACAATGGTGGCCTAACGTCCCGTCAGCAAAGCACAGTGGTAGATTGACTCACGTACGCCGGCCATAGTTATCACACTCCATCCAAACTACCTTGAGACCAACAATAGATAAGGCCGTTAAGTATTACTATATAGACACTAGGGTAGAGATATCCATTACGGATCAGGTAGATTTTAAGCTATCCATGTTAGTAGTCCCAATAGAGGTTAGCTTCTTAATCTACTACTCAATCATAACATAGAGGAGGACTATCTTTCAGAATCTACTAAAGCGTTATATAGAACTCGCCATAAACTGCTCTACCTCTGTATTACCTTACTATGACTTGGGCCCAGGAGATCTTATTGTAGGCCGTGACGGTTGTCTTGGCGATATTGACCAGGCGATGGCTGGAGTTGTCACCAAAGACTGGACCAAAACCCGATTGTGTGTCTCCAAGGGGGTGAATTTACCTGGCACTGGCGACCGAAATATAGATTGAAGACAGCGGGCGCAGAGACCACTGTCAAAGAAGGGTCATGCTCGAATTGCCGATGAATGCATGGCCCGGTGGAACGACGTAGAGACTTTCGTTGAATAGGGTCTATACTAACCGTCAACTCTTCGTGTGCTGTCTACTACGCTAGGATGGACGGACTTGGAGATGTGATTCAAATCTATAGGTAACATACCTCTGTTCAACGACGTCAGAAGTGGCTTTGCCGCAAGATTTGCTATCAACAGTCTAGGTACAGATATCTAAAAACTCTCTAATATACTTCACTTGTCTGCTTGAGCTGTAGTAATCATTTTGCAATAGTAAATTAAAAGAAGCCCTCAGATACAGTAGACTAAATCTATTTGAAAGAGGGGGTGATCGATAAAATGGGATGCCTTGATTCAGTCCTCAGTTATGCTCCGGTTTCTAGTGGCTAGTGATTATCATCACTTTTGTACATTTCAGTTCTAAGCGGCCATTCCGACCCAGCTTCTGTCATGCGTGAGTACTTGATAGCAGGCCTTTGAGGTTGAGGGCGTCCTCCTGAGCCTCAGGCTATCCCCAGCTGCCATGTTTATCTCAAAACTAAAGATCGGCTCCTCCTCATACTATCACGTCACCATCAAATTATCAATATATGATGCTAGGGACGTTCCGATGCTACAATGCAGTGAAATACATGTATTTCGTAACCACTTCGCTGGCACAGGTTGAAATTGCACGCTCATAAAAGCACGAGGCAGCCATCAGTTCGACTGGGAAACTACAGCACAACGTATTCGCCGTCCGGCGTTCAGGACACCCGATTTGAGCTCAAACCCCTGCCGTGTTCGTTCCTGACCAACGGCTTCCGTCCATAGACGGCGAGCCCCTTCCAGTACCCGTGGTATTTCGTGTTCTTCACCTGGTCCCTGACCTGCGCGCAGAAGACAATGGTCTCCAAGACGCTCCAGCCCAGCACGCGGGTGAAGAGCGCGAGCGACAAGCCCTCTATGCCGGTGAGCAGCGAGGCCTGCGTCCACTCGCCCATCAGCCTCAGCTTGGGGTCTTTGGGCCAGGACGAGGCGGGGAACTCGACATTGGTGACATTGATGTCCTCGAAGCCGGCCTCCTCTAGAAGTCGGGGAAACTGGCTGCCGATTGTTAAAGAACGGCCCGTCCTTTCACAAGCCTCGGTGATGAGGAGGGTCCACTTCATGAGCGGTGATTCCTCCGTCAGGGTTCCATCATCGCAGATCAAGGGGTACATGCTGTCGTGAAGCTCAAAGTAGCCACCGGGCTCCAGATTGTCGAAGGCCTGGGCGATAACACCCTCCCAGTCAGAGAAGCTGCCCAGCATGTTCCTCGCAAATATGAAGTCAAAGGGCTCCGTCCATATCCACTCTTTCTCAAGGTCATCGACCTCAAAGATGCAGTTGACCGGCACATAGGCGGGTTGAATAGGGCTCAGGTCTACACCGATGACCTCTGCTTCAGGATTTGCGTCGGCATACTCCATGGCCCAGATGCCAGTGCCCGTGCCCATGTCGAGAACCCGTTTGGCACCGTCTATTTTAGGACAGAGGCAGAGCCTGCCGTCAAAAGTCAACATCCAAAGATGGTTGACTATGTCGAGGCGTTCCTGCTCCAGTTCGTCGTTAGGCAGGGCGTACTTGCCATCGCTGAGACGGTGATAGCTGCGGCCATTTTCGCGGCGATAGTCGAGGATACTGGGGTGCTGGGACACCCGCGACGTGACGATTGGGAAGAAACTGCCCGCCGTGGACGGAACCTGCTCCGTCTCCGCCGCTGGTTGCGTGGCTGATAGCGTGGCCGGCTCGTCGGCCGGTGCGGCGGGTGACGGATGGCCTTGTTGTCGATGATCGGCCATGGCTAAGGTTTGAGGAGCTTTATCGCCCATCGATGGAGGCGCCACCGCCGTGTATGACTAGCGCGAAGGGTGGGAAGGAGACTGAGGCAGCTCTCATGGCGACGCGGAGTGATTACATGATACATAAACCTAGGCATACTGGCTCGGTACGGTGAGGGGCTTCACGACGGAAGATCAGCTACTTACCGCCTACACTAGGTAGGTAGGTAGGACTCCCACCCCTCTTTGCTACCAGGACCCCTGCCTTCTGCATTGGTTAATTGCCCCCTCGCTAGGCAGTCCCAGGCTCTTCTTCACTATTACCAACCGTCTTACTGGCCCACGTGATTGAGGTATATGCACACTGTCATCACCTTTGGGACTCACTCCACTATCTAGGTTTAGGTAGGTAGGTAGTCCGAGCTGGGCGTTATTTAGCGCGGGACCGAGAACCCGGTCAGCGAGCCGGCGCCGGAACAACCAACTCGCCGATCGAAAATTGGGACTTGGCAAACCACCGGGAAAGGGACCATATCGAAGCTGCAGCAGCTTCAGAATCGCGACACACCCCCGAAACACCACGCTCCATATTAGCAAACGAACCCGCTGGTGTCCCTTCCCACACTTCGAAAATGGTTGTCCGCATACGCCTTGCCCGCTTCGGGCGCGTCAACCAGCCCTTCTACAACATTGTCGTCTCGCAAGCCAGGTACGCTTTAAGCCGCCCTTCCGGCCCGATCCCATAAGCCCCCCCTCGACCAAACACTGCATGCCCACGATGCCGCCGTCACCTACGGCCTCCCCCGACAAGAGCCGTCGATGCCAGAAACGGGCAAAATGCCAAGGAGACGCATCAAGCGAAAAAGGAAAAAAAAAAGCTAACGCCTCGTGTGTTCCCGACTCGCAGAACCGCCCGTAACAGCAAGCCCATCGAGGTCATTGGCACCTACGACCCAATCCCCAAGCAAGATCCATACGACGCCACGACCAAGCTGCACAAGGAAATCCGTCTCGACTCTCTCCGCGCCCGATACTGGATCGGAGTAGGTGCGCAGCCGACCGAGACTGTGTGGAGGTTACTGTCAATGGTACGATGTGCTCTCTGTTAGGCGAATGCTGGTCAACGCTACATGAAGGATTTGAGCTCCGAGGATGAGCGGGATGATGGACTGGACCCGTCGCTAACAGTGCCCTCCGTGCAGGTCGGCATCCTCGAGCCGAAATACAGACCAAACGGGACCGCCAACACAGGGACAGCAGCGAAATCCCTTACGACCCCGCCCGCGAACAAAGCATAATTGAACGAATTAGATGCAGAATGACTGGGTAAAGAGAGAGGCTGCCGTGTGCCCATCGGCACGGTTACGGCTTATGTACCACTCCAAAATAGCGAAGGGCATTGTTCAGAACGTAGCGGATGACTTCCCCCATAGGCGGACCTTTACCAATGGAGACACGAAGATAGGGGCCCAGAGAGCAAGCAAATGTACTATTACCGGGTGGTTAGTACGGACCAGCGAGAAGTTCGTATGTAAAAATGGGATGGATGGCCAAGACTAGGCCAAGAAAAAAAAAACTGTGGATGCAGCACGATCAGACGTCTGACTGACCTGCTAGAGGGCGTGTCACACGGGTTGTATACTAATAGAAGAGGATTGTAAACAATCAAAATGTCACTCCGTTTCGAGCTATTTTTTCAAAAACAAAAAAGTTTGTTGAAGCCCGCAGCGACTCTTCACCAGGGACTTGCTTGGTCTTTCTCGTAAGACTGGATCTGTGCCACCAACATAACTGACCGGAAAAAGGAGTCAAAGCAAGAAACTGAGTTGACGCCTCAGACATGCAACCGCCGCGCTGATGAGGGGCTATGCAGAAGAGAAGACTCGAGTGAAGCCCCCAAAACAAAAGAAAGAACAGAAGCAAACCCATCCCACTCCAAAAAATGCGCAACGCTTCCCACGGGATCTCTAACGTTGCAATGTGTCTATCCCCAGCGGCCGTATACTCAATAGTTCTGCATTGCCGCATTCAAAAAAAAAAAGTATCTCTAAAACCCTTCTTTTCCATCGAGGATGGGGAAAATCCAAAAAGGAATTCAGTGGGATGCGTGGAACACGATGTTCATGAACAGGCAGACGACCATGACGCACACGCCGTAAATGGCGAGACCCAAAGCCATCTTGCGCAGGGCGTCCTGTTCAATGTGCTCGAGATCCCACCGCCATTTGCGATTCCACTGGCGCGGGTTGGCAACAACGCTGGCCACGCTGCCGAGACTGGCGATACTGGTAACCATGGGGTCTACATCCTCTTCGTCTGAGGGAAGGTCGGCGTCGTCATCCTCTTTGTGGAGACGTTGCTGGTGCATACTGTCGGGGTCGCTAATCTTGTAATAGAAGAGACCGGGAAGTATGAAGCTAATGCTGGTTGATCCAGTGCTTCCAACGTAGGCCAAAACTCGTTCGAGGCTGTGGACGGAAAGAGCTACGACATAGGAGAAGATGAGAATGATGGAAGTAAGGATGGCGAAGCGGGCCTCGCCCATGGAGGAGGTGGATCCATGGTCGGAGCGGACAGAAGCCGAAGAGGGGAGAAGTGGGTGCCCGCCAGGCGAGTTGGCGCGAGCGTTGCCAACTGATTTGCGGTTCGGGCGCCACTTGAGAATCGCATCGACGGATGCGCGGCATGGGTGAACCTGCAGGGGGACGGAGAAAGTGACAAGCACCACGATAGCCAGCTGGCCAATGTATGAAGCGGCGGTTGCCGAGTCTAAAAGGGGTCAGCAAAGCTCGGTACGCAGATGGAGTGCACTTACACATCATGACAATATTGCCTACAACCTTGTTGCCAAACGTAAGGTAGCCGGTGATGGCGACGACGATATAGATTGAAGCGGCGCCACCAATGCTTGATCCTACAACCCCCATGATGCTGCTAGGAGAGTTGTCCTTGATTTCGTTCAAGATGGCAAACATCTGGTCCCGGCGTTAGCAAAGAAACCTAGGCAAGGCAAGCGGCGCGACTTACATTTTGGTGGCAGGTGTATGCAAAGACAACCACGGGCAACGTGCTGAGAAACGCGACGGCACCTTCGGGCTCGATGACTCTGATTTCGCTCATGTCCTTGAGACGGTCGGTAGCGAAGTGGTAGATGACCAGAACGACAAGATAACCAATCGAAACCAGAGCGACAATACTGGTGTACTTGAGAGAATCCAGCTTTTTGAGGAAGCTCAGGGGGATAATGACCAGCATGAAAGCAGTGATCCAGAAGTTACGCTCGCCCAGATAAGGATTGCTAGCCACCGCACCACTGAAAAGGCCAATAAAGACCTTGGGCATCAGGTCACCAATAATGATCATGTAAGACACCCCGACGCCGAAGCACTTGATCGCAATGGCCGTGTCGAATATGATGGCGGCGTTTGGATATGTGATTTTGGAGATGGCGAAGAAGGACGATGTCCCTCGATCGAGATAGCGCGCGCAACGTGACTGTAGGTAGAGGCCAAAGGCGGCCGTAATACCCGACCAGACAATCATCAGCACACCGAGCATGCAGCCCATATGAGACATCACAGAGGGCATTGCCAACGTTCCAGCGCCGACGACTGTAGCCACTACTCGTTAGTCACTTGGCCGACGCCGCACTGGTGCGCATGCTCTTGGAGTTCTCGGATCGGACGTACTTGTGTTGAGCAGATTGATCACACTGCTCACCATCGAGGCCTGACCTCCTCCCTCCTTTCCGTTTCTTCGTCGTTGCCTATTCATTGTACGTCGTTCGTCAGCAAAGCTCTCCATCCATCTCCCCCCCCGCACACATGGACTCGCTCCGCATCTCTGCGGGGAGGTACTGAGGGGGTCGGCGTACCGCGACATCTCGTCAGAGCTTCCAGACGCAATCGAAATTGCGCTCCCACCAGTAATGCTTGAGTAATTCGGCATATTATTCCGCTCTGGATCGCAGCGATGGATTGTCGTCAGTCGGCCGGTCAATCGTCGCTGTCGGTCGTCGGTCGTGTATGGTTATCGCAAGCGCGAGCGCAAAAGCGGAGGCTAGGTAAGAGGAACCGAAAAGAGAGTGGTAGAAGAAGCCGAATCGGGTGGTTTGGATGAAGTGTCCTCAGGCGCAACCAATCGTTACAGAACACCGTCGCAATCGTTCGCCGGATGTTCGAGCAAGACCACAACGCAGAGGCTGGTTTGGCGTTTGGTAGAGGAAGAGGTCGCAGTGCTGATCCGGATTGAGCAGAGCAACGACGGTCTTGCTCGGCTTCCCGGCGTTCGGGGCTGCAGCTACGGCTACTTTGAGCTTGGTGTTCGAATCAGAATCCACACTCGGGCGGAGCAGGCGTGGCGCTGGACTCGCGACAGTTGGAGAAGCCGGCGACAGGCAGGCTGTGACGTGATTTTGGACGAATCTATCGAAATCACAAACAAGGTGGCCACTCTTCCGGGACCAACCTCGCAGGTCCGTCGGGGTGCAGCGACCGAGTGATTCGACGTCTGCGCGCGCGCGGTGTAGGTTGTGAGTAAGACCAGCGCAAAATGGGGTTACCGCCGGGCTGGAGTGCACTGGAAAAGAGACAAATATCAGGGTGGCTAATACCGGTATATTCGTTTGTCGACCGTCAAAGGGCATGTGGACGAGCGAACGAGTCACGACGATGGGAGGCGAGTGGGTACCCTCAAAGTATCGACAATCGTCTCTTGTCGCAAGTGGCAGGTTGCGCGCAACGCAGGTCACGCGACAGTCTGGTTGATAATGGGGTGATTTAATACCTGGTATGGATGGAGAGAAAGAAAATATACTGGTCCCCTGGGGGGTTTGGAAGGGTTCCTGCTGAATAGACAAAAGGTAAATAAAGTAAGGGAGGGTATCGATAATGGATTGGCCAGTTTGCCAGAGCGGTTACAGGCCGGGGGGTGCAGGAGGCAGGCAGGCCTTTGGAGTCTTGGCCGCTGGGAGACGGGCAGGGGACGAGAACGATGTGCGTGTCCTCGGAAGGATAGATGCCTGCCTGGTTCATGCCCTGTCCACAATCGTTGATTCCTTTACCCGAGGTTGCCTTGCTTTTAGGGAACAATAACAACAAGGCGCTCCGGCTCCCCGACCGGAATTCAATGAGAGTTCCTTCATTTTTACGTATTGTCCACGCCACGGCCAAGGGCGCTGGCCACGAGGGCACATTGGGAATGCCCACCAGCCTGACAGGGGACAAAGAAAGGCCTTGGGCGCGCCCACATCGAAGCGCCAGTAGCTGGGGGAAGAGGGCCTAGCGTCCCCGAATGACACTTGTCAATCTGGGCATGGCGGAGACACTGGGCAGAAATACTTGTAATTACATAACTCTGACTGCCAGACTTACAAGGTAAAGGTATTGAAGTAGTAGCAGCAGCAGCAGCTCACGTTGGGTTTCCAAGTCAATCATTTTCATCTTGTTTTCCCACAGGAGGAAAAAAATGGGGGTTTTATTTTTATTTTTATTTTTGTTCTTTTCTGTAGAAGCTGGATGAGCAAACAGATATCCGTAAAGGCCATGAAAGACGAGTAAGACTGGAAAGTGAGACATCACAACCAAGCAATGTCAATCCCGGCTTGGTACGAACGGAAGAAGACAAGAGAAAAATGCTTATCTTATCGGGAGTCATTTGAGATCCTTGACCAACTTCTAGGGGTAGGTATTCGTGCCAGCGGCGCTACTAGCATGGGTCCCTAACGAGCCACATGTCGTTGGGGATCAAAGGGCTTGTTTGTCTCCAGCTACTGGAAGCTTTAGCGACTTCGCCTCAGCCTTACCAGGTAGGTACGGCTAACTTATCCACACGACTCTCACCGCATCCATCCCGCCCTCTTGGCCGTGACATTTTCCCGGCGAACTAGTCGCGCGCCAGAGTTCCCGAGTCCAGAACACCTATCATTGTGCAGGGCGTGACGCGGAGACATCGATTCTCCTCCTGCGAACCCAAGAGATCCCTCACACCGCGTCTTACCACACCTTGGACGCGCGACGTCAAGCACGGCTCTCCAATTCGCCATGGACAACTCCCTTGACAATACGACTCTCTCGACGGTGTCACTCCTGGAATCACGACTGTCACGAATCGAGCACCTTTTGTACGGCCCGACCGCAGCATCATCGCCTTCGCAGACAGAGTCCGTAGTCGACACGCTGGAGGAACTCGAACGCCGCTTTAACCACCTCCTGTCCCGTATCCGCGTCTATGGCGAGTTGATGAAAATATGTAAGTCTCGAGGGGACCAAGGCACCGCCGCCTCATGTCTGCGGCTCGTTAACGACGTTGTAGATAACTCTCATCCGACGCTCTTTCAACCCCCTCCACCGTCCGAACCCCCAACCCAGCTTGCCCCAGAGGCAATCCAAGCAACCGTCCTCGCGTCAGCGGCATCCTTCCCGGCCACGGCCTCGTCCTTAACCTCTGTGAAAGACTGCCCGATCCCCGAATCATCACACAGTGCGGCCCTGGCCTCTCTCGTGCCCAGGATGCGAGGTATTGAAGCGACCCAGTTGGCCCAGCAGGCGGAGATGGCCGAGCTCCGCGCGCGGAGTGAAGAGGTCCTCAAGACATGGTATCAACAAGGCGTCCTAGGCGCGTCCGAGTTCGTTGCCGAGGTCGAGGGCCGGGTTGGGCGTGTTGAGCGCCATGTGCGGAGGTCCCAACGAGAGAAGAAAGAGGAGGCGGCAGCCATTTGATACCCCGCTGATGCGTTTCCGCGTTGGAACCGCGATGGTCCTCTCTGGGTCAACATGTCGCCGTCGCTCACGGGCAGTTTCTTCCGAACATGGCCTCTCGTACGCATAGCATGTGTGTTTGTTGTAACCTCGAACCAGGTTGCTATTAACCTCTCTCACTGTGTCACGTAGGCCTTGTGCCGGGGCATTGAAACAGACGGCCGGCCTTACCGGATGTAAAGCAGATGTGGCGACTAAGCACGACTAAAGCAATATCGGCAGAGACCCCCATGACGGCATTGTCAGCAATCGGCAAGAGAGAGAGTCATGCTACCATCCACGGCTGATCGACGAAGCAGAATCGCCTTTCGTCCCAAATACCGACTCTGTTCGTCGCACACGACTTGACTCAAGGGGAGCTCCAGCAATGACGTGTGCAAAATATTCGGATCACCCAGAACGTGATCCTCCCGAAGCGTATGCGAGGAGCCGAGGGCAACGCCGAAAGGTCTGACGTCGGCCACCCGAACGGCGATGCAGGACGAAGAAGTTTCCTCAGAGTTTGCGCATGATCGGATCACAGTAATTGCCCATGACGCCACCGCGATGGGGTAGGAGGAGGAAAGTAAGATGCTGGGGCGGCTCGTGCAGCGGTGCGGGATTGGCCTCTCCGCGTTTCAGAAGCAGGTTTGTCCCAGCTAGAGGACCGGGGTGTTGGGATCCTTATGAGGCTTTGACCCGACTGCTGCTCTGTGGGTTGGATTAGACTCGTGTATGAAGTTGACAAGAAGGGAAACCAAGTTCGAATTCTGCTAGCAACTTTGCCTGTGATCAGAGGCAAGTAGCCATAAAGATGAGAGGGTATCTTGCGCTGCCTCTCAGAAGCATGGGGAACCACGCAACGAGGTCCATATGAGGGAACACGGGCCGAGTCTGGATCCGATGAAGGCCGGGACCGAGCGTAAATGATGGTGACATTGAGGGGGGATCTGAACAAGGCTGAGATGCTCAGCCGAGAAACCTTGGCTTGTCTAATGCAGTACCGTCGTGCCATCGTAGACTGTGGCCCGCGCAACCATGGGGTTCGTCCAGGGTACACGGTAATTGGCAAGACCGGCCGATTCGTCTCGCCTCACCTCGCCCCATCGGAACACAGTGGGATGGTTTGGGTTGCGTCCAAGTGCCGGGCCCGGACGGCCCATAAGTGGTGCTATTAATTGTTACTCCAAAGGCTGACTGAGAGGATTTCGTGCCCGCCTCCCATCCCCTCGGGCGGTAAGCCTGATGCCGGGAGCCGCAGGACGGCAGGTCCCCGGGTCGCCGCGCGTGTCACGCCGGAAAGGGGTCCTCAATAGATGAGGAGACTATGATATGCGTTGCAGCCGGGAAACCTCTTGCCAGGTAGACAGCTATCCCGGCAAGGCATGTCGCCGTGGGACTCGGGCTCAGGCCCATCCGCGTCCAGACTGTCGGATCAGGATCCGTATATGTTTCCCTGGTTCAGGACCTCGCTTCCCGCCTCCTGCGCCCCACCGCGGTCGATGGGGAAACCCACTGCCTCGGAGGGAGGAGGTCGCTGGGAGCCTGGGACGTCACGGCTGCCGCATGAAGGCTCGCCAGCCCTGGACTTTGCTGTCGAACATGTGAAGGTTTCCGAACCTGCAAGAAGTCAAAAGCGATGACCACTCATTCTACTTTGGGATAACAACAGCAGCAGCAGCAGCAGCAGCAGTAGCGGAACCGAATTCGCACGGGACTTGATCGTCGATAGTATGCAGGGGTCGCGAGACGCTGTCAGGGGTTTCGGCTGGAGGGGAAGGGGGTGAGGATTAGGGTTGACACGGTGCGTCTGTAAAGAGCGTGCGCTGGAGCAAGCTTGTTCAGAGATGACTGTTGAGGAAGGTGTCATTCATACTCTTGCATAGGTACCTAGGTAGGGAGTTCCCTTTCCCGTGTTCCAGTGCTTCTTGCTATCTCGAACATGGCATACCTTCTGCTTCTGACAGAATTTTTCACGGTAGTCGCCATCTCTCCCCAAAGAGGAAGCAGCCAAAGCGACGGAAATCATAGCGCCGGTGTCGTCGTCGTAGTCGTCGTCAACGAAACAGATGATGGCCGCAGCCGTAGCAGCTCAACGCAGGTGTCAATCCTTCACACCAAAGGGAGTGTTTGGCTCGCGCTCGGTGGGGGGTTGGTGTAGTCGACCACGGCAGCATTGACCGCGGCGCGGTATCATCAGGTTCCATTCCCCATGCGCATCCGTACAAATCCTGTCGACGTCGGTGGCAGGCCGTCGCTGGTGAGTGAGAGACGGATGCACGGGATGGATGGAGAACTACTTAGGATGGGCGGGCAGTCGGTGGCAGAGAGACGTCTGCACCGCCACTGAACCCCAGTGCCCAGAGACCTGCTACACCGGGACGATGCACAATGACCTCTATCCGCGCTTGCGCTGAAAGCGCGCCTGGCGCTGAAACAATGCACAAAGGGGGTCCTGGGTAGGGCGGCAGGGCGGGTGTTGATCAGAGACTCTCCTGCATCAGGACGACGCGGAATGAGCTGGCGGCCGGTTACCCTCGCCTCGTAGCCAGAGGAAAGTGAGAGAGAGAGAGAGAGAGAGATCTCTTTCGCATGCTTCCGCATACATACATAGCCGTGCTACGCCTATTTGGGATTCAGTCGCGGGTGCCGACTGCCCATACGCAAAGCATCGTACTGTCTGTCATTCCCTGACATCTGCATCCGCACAGGCTCGGGATGTTGGTGGGAAGCACCTCCATCCATCCCGCCGTGGCATTCGCTGAAGTAGGTATCGTTCGATGCTCGTACCGGGCTCGCGTGACGCCCTTAGCTCCCTAGACACGCGAGCTCTCCCAGACATGCGCGGAATCTGCCCATCGTCGTCGTTGCATCAAAGGGAAAAGTTCCTTTTTCTATAGCAACCGTTCGGGCTAGAGACGCGAGGAGAGAGACGGGTGGACGGCTCGACCGTTGGCGGTTCATTCCTGCTGGTGTACTACTTACTAGTGCGTTCCAGACGATGTGAAACCGCACACTAGATATCGGGGCAGCTTGCCTGCCAAAAGCTAATTAGCCCGCCGTGTCTCTCGCCAACCGACTACCGGGACACATGGCATTTCTTTGTTTCCAATGACATCAATTATTCTGCGTTGCCTCGGGAGCCTCCGCCGGTGTCGCCAGTGCTCACCGTCGGCTGTTACCAGAGTCCCTGCCGATCGGCCGTTTCTACGATTGGCCTTTTCTCAAGTTTCTTCACCAGACTGTTCGTGAGACAGCACACGTCAAAGATGAGCTAGGTCACAAGAATCCTCACACCCAGGCGTGCCAGGGTGCCAGGGTGCCAGGGTAGCTGGTGCTCACATTGCAAGCGTACAGTTCAGCACGCCCCATCTCCTTCTCTCATTCCCAGCACCATGGGGCCGACAGTGTGTTCGCTCCTCTCATCACTTGCGAGGAGCCAAGCCTGAAGGTTCTTGTTCGCCCAAACAACCGGAGGCGTCTATGACACGGGGAACATGACCTGTCTGCCGGCGCCGCCGGACGTGGACGTGAGCGGCGTGGACCCGTTGGCCATTGACGACGGGTAATAATGTCCATCATCGGAGCTCGTGTCCACCAGACGACGTATTCTAGCAGAGGCCAAGAGTGACGGGCTCCGATGCCAGAGTGTTGGCCCTCGTAGACGGCCAAAACCACGCGCCGTTGGCCAGCCGCCACCTGGAGCTCTCGGCCTTGGTGCTGGTGTTCTTAGTGCCCATCATTCGCCGCACCGGACTTTTGTGGCGGCTGTTGCAGGCACACGGCGAAAGGATAAGCCTCCCTGGGGCAGCATCCAAAACGAGCGGGAGCAGTTGATCAACAACCGCGGGGCCGCGGGACACACGCACATGCATAAAATATCATACACACCGTACACTGTTCAAACGCCGGTGGTGTTCATGCACCCAAACGACCCGAGACGCTCCTTGAACTGCCTGAGATCCGCCCCATTGTCAAAGTGGGATTTGATGAGTCTCTCGTGCTCCGGGTGAAGAATGGCCAGACCCCGCGGGCGACCCCAGTGCAGACGCGACGATGGGATCTACGACCACGTCCTCGACCCTCCCGTCGACACATGGCCAGCCAGGTCTCGGCTCAGGTCAGGCGTGGACACCACCATGGCTGAAGTGAACCCATTAATGTACCCAGTAATGATATAAGTGAAGCGCAAGTCAAGGTGGAAGGAGGAGGACTTGCGCGCTGGTGGAGACACGGGTCAGGGGCAAGAGGGGGGGGCATCTGTCCAATCATCAGATAGAGCAGAGGGTGCACGGACGGACCCACCATCCAATCAATACTGTGGGCGGGAATGCCCTGCAGGAACGCGAGGAGGAGATCCAAGGGGAACCACAACTAGGGACCTAGAAAAAGCCAAAAATCTCAAACCCACTAACCTCGATTCCAAGCCCAAGGGGGAAAGTACCCTCACCAACGCTTTCCGGGGAAGTTGACAGAAAGGAGAAATGAGGGAGGTACAGACCGACCGATCAGGCAGCTCTTCCTGGGCAACTTCGAGTGCTCTCTCTGTCTTGCCCCGGTCCTATTTGATGCCATCCACCCTCTCTCTTGCCCTGTGCTCCCAGTTGCTGGCAAGATCCACCCAGGAGTCCTACATACCCAGGTAGGAAAGAAAGTAGGTAGTGAGCTGACAGTCAATAATTGTGCACATGGTGCGGGAAAAAGCGCAAAACCATGTCATGTAACAATAGTAAAAGGTTAGCTCGTACATAAAGTGCTTCTCCCTTCTGTCATTGCCACAGTTCGGTTGGCTCAAATGGTCTAATAGGGGGGGGTCTGTAAACTTGAAGGCATGCGTCCATGCATACATCTGCAGTGTCAACTGCTAAGTGCAGCACTGCCTAGGTACCTGGTCGAGAATCATTGGCAATAGGACCACCTGGCAGTGCATCCGGGTCATTTGGGAGGAGGGGCAAGTTATCGGGTTGGTTATATTATCCAAGGAGCGGCAATAGTGGGTGGGTGCAAGCAAGTACCTTGCTTCTTGCTCACAGCAGCAATCAAGTCGCACTTCACTCCATATACCGCGCCACGACGTAATTACCTGGCTAAGTACTCACCTACCTACATTGTAGGTACGTACGTAGTAAGGCTGCCCGTCGCCCAGTCCATCGGCGCTTGGCCCTACATTATCCACCTCTCTGGTCGTCTTGTTTCCCACCTTTGCCAGTGTGCCTAAGATCCGGGTCTGTGTACGCGACAGGTAGCACGCACACGTTTCCCTCCTGTCCCAAAGAAGCAGATTCCCTCAATTGCCAGCCTCTACCTGTACTTACCACCCCCCCAGCGCAGCATACCTACCTACAAGGTATGAACCAGATGCTGCAAGCCTGCAACACCCACACCCATATCACTGGTGGCCCTTGCATCGTATCGGCGTCCCTCCCAACCGCAGTCACAGTCCCCCCCTTCGTCTCCCAGACCCAGTCGTCGGCATCTCTCACGCTGTTCTCTTTTAATTCCTTTCTCCCCACCCCACTGTTCATTCCTTCTATCCCTTCAAATTCCCATCTCCCGACCAAAACGGCTTTCCAACTGCCGCCCGCTGTCGCAGAGACAGACACACAGAACATCAGAGGAAAGAAAGAGGATCAAGGATTGAAGCACTCGCCCCCGGCTCCGTTGAGGGAGAGACGACGCTTGCAATACACGTGGCCGTACAATACGCCAACACCGGGCACGGGCACACGACAAGAGATCGTCATCCGGCAAGCAAGCTACCAGGAAGTCGAGATCCATAGCCCACATTTTGCCCTGGGCCGCGACGGGACCCGACTCAACCACTGCAGCAAAACAATAGGGGCCGGCTGGACAGTTGCACATCGACGCGCAATCCCAGAGGAGTGCTCCAACGACACAAACCTGGCCCAGTCCACTTCCTACACTACTAGGTACACACGGATAGTCGAGGTCCCTAACCACATCACTAGTTTACCTCGTCCATCCATCCACCCACCCCAAACGCCAAATCAGGCACACCCTCCCCCCCTCCCCCAAAAAAGACCTCTCTCTCCCTTCCACTCGTACAAGCCTGAACCTATTTCTCGAGTGAGTCGGCAAAGGGAACGAACCTAGAGCTACACTAGAAACTGCGCCAGAGCACGATATCGACGCCACGCCCCTCGTCGTCCCCTGCGCCTACAGCGAGTCTGGCCTGGTCTGCGTCTACTGTGGGTGATCCCCGCGCACCTTTCTGCCTCGATTTCCCACGCCGCCCGCTTCCTTTTTTGGCATCGTGCTAGTCGTTGCCCTTCATTTCACGCTGTCATCCAACACCCACCCATTCTCCCTTCTCTTCCGACAGCCCACCTTGACTTTCGGCTGCGCCTACAACACCGTCCTCGTCTGTCGTTCGCCTCCAATCGACGCACCTCGCTCTCACTCCTCTCTCCTTCGACCAGACATCGATTCGTTGTCATCTCTTGTTGTTGTTGTTTTCTTCCCACCTTGCATCTTTCCTTCTTCGGGTTCGTCGCTACCTGCTTCGACGTCCCGACCTTTTTCTACCCTTCTACTCCACCAAATCGTCTTCGATTCGCTTCGTCACCACTATTCCTTCTTCCGATTGACCCTTTTTCTTTCCTTGGAAAAGAGGCCGCCTTGCTGGACAACCCTCTGAACCGATTGAATCGCCTTCGAGATCCCCGAATCTCAATCCTGCCCATCAACTCGCCCAGCCGCCATTCGTCGCTGTTTCTCCAACCGCTGCGACCCAGACACATCAGCACACAGCAGTGGCCATACGCTACCTTGCACCGACACAGCCGTCACAACAATATCCGTCTCCAGTCACTCCTTTTTCCCCCCAGTCCCCTGAGGAATCGCATTCCAGCCACGACAAACCCCCTCGCGGCATTTGCATTACGTATCCACTGTTGGATTTCGCACCGTTCCCCTTCGTTCACTTTGACGAATAATTCGCTTCGATTGCCCGGCTTTCGATAACCTTCCGAAGTCGCTCGACTCATTTCTGCCAACCAAACTTGGTCGCGACCGGCTCTCGTCATTTGCCCCTAGGCAATTAATTCTCGCGCGACAAACCCCAACTTTCTTTCTCTATGCCATCCTACGGCTCCCTTCACTCACCATCGCTGCGCAAAATGGAACATTCAAGAGCTCAGTACGCAAGGAAGGGTATCAACATGGGGAACATCATCGGTGACCCCTTCGCCCTGGCTACCGTCTCTATCTCCATGGTCAGTTGATGCCGGCATGACTTCACACTTCTCATGGCCCCTAATGCTAACCGTTCTCCAGCTTGCGTGGATAATCGCATTCATCAGCTCCATCATCGCTACGACACAGGCTACAGATAACTCCGGCTCCTTTCCGCCTTTCGCGTGGTGGACCGTCGTCTACATGTTCTTCGTCATTGCCGGCGTCTTCTTCGTTGTTGCCTCCGACACGGCGCAAACCTATCACGTCGCTCTCACGGGATACCTGGGCGCCGCGTTGGCCCTCAACTCGCTGACCATTCACTCCCTCATTTACTCACCCAATGGAGCCCGCCAGGCTGCCGGTGCCGGCTTCATTCTGATGGCCATGGTTACCGTACGTTTTACTCCTTTCTTTTTTTCGTGGTTTTGCCGTGTCCATGGAGCGTCTTGGGATACTGACTGCCGCAGATCGTCTGGATCTTCTACTTCGGCTCCGCTCCTTCAGCAAAGCCGCGCGCCTACCTCGACTCTTTCGCCCTCCAGAAGGAGTCTCACAGTCGACAGATGATGTACGGCGGCGGCCGACCCGAAACCTCGACCTCGGTACAACCTCCTCAGATGTATACCTCGGCGCAGCTCAACGGCTTCGAGAACCCGTCCCCTGTTCAGGGCATCTCCACCACCCAGGCTCGCAACTCGGTCGTGTCGCCATCCTTCAACGCCGCCCCGCCAGTCTCGAAACCTCCTGGCCAAGACCAGGAGGTGGTACCGCCCACCGAGTACCCTTACCGTGCCAAGGCCATTTACAGCTACGAGGCCAATCCCGACGATGCGAACGAGATTTCCTTCTCCAAGCACGAGATCTTGGAGGTCAGCGACGTGAGCGGACGGTGGTGGCAAGCACGCAAGGAAACGGGCGAGACGGGTATCGCACCAAGCAACTACCTGATCCTGTTATAATGAAGCTCACGAATTTCATTCCGCCGTTGGAGATGGGAGCTAAAAGAAAAATGATCATATGGGGCATGGGAATGGGTTCGCGCTCACTGCTTGTTGGAGTACATTAGGGTCCCTTCTCCGGGATAAAACCGATTGCCGCCTTCCAGGCCACGGGCGGCACCACGTATATCCGCCGAAACGGCCTGCTTCTTCTACCTGTTGTTTTAACTTTTCTCCGCCGACCCTCGCGCGCAGACCTTGTCCCGATTACTGCTAGTGTTCGTTGCCATTGCCGCTCAAGCAAAGGGTTGTGCGCGTTTTTCTACTATTATTTGCCCTCTTTTCTTTCTTTTTTCTTTCCGGGACGGTTTTTACGAGCAACGGGTTGGTCTTCCGGATAGCTACGGTGGTTCGCAGGTGGGATACCCACGTATATTGGTGTTCCTTCGCTGCGCTACAAATGGTATTGCACATATTCAAGAAACACATGTTGGCATGGCAATTGTGAATGCGTGAGGGAGGGTTGGGTGGATGCTGGTGTCAGAAGGATCCGAGATCAAGAGGTTCGGGAATCCGTGGTTTGAAAATGAATTTTCGTGGCGAAGATGCTATGCCGGCCCACGCTAACTATTCATTTCACTGTGTTGTCGAATGTGTGTAATGCCTCTTGCGACACTCGACTTGCACCCCTGGCAAGCGAACACGGCCTCATGAAGCCTTTTCTGCCCAAGCAACGCGGCCACTTGGGTGTTCCGCCGACTTTTACGTTTCCAATCATGGTGCAGCCACCCAGAACCGCCTGGTATTCAAATTTCACTCTCGATATACAGAGAGCCGTACTTCGTTTCGCGGAGGCGACGACGTCCTCGTCCTCTTGCATTGGGTATCATAACAATTCTCCATGGCTCATGCTCTTTGTCGTCTCGGAAACCAAGCCCTCTCCTCCTTGGCCCCGGCGCCAGCAAGAGCCTCGAGCGGCCACGCGCCGATCCCTCGACTGCAGTGTCCCCAACCGATGCGCAGTGGTCGCTCACGCCTTGTCCAGCCTCTTCCTCAGCTCCCTCTCCTTGGTCAGGACCTCCAGCTCGAGCCTCTCGACGCTGTACTCCAGCCCTTCCCTCCGCTGCCGTACGGCCCTCGCCCGCAGCGTGCTCTCCGCGCCCAGTGGCCTCTTGGTCCCCGCGCCCCTGCCCAGGCCCTTGTTCTTGCCCCTCTTCCCCATGCCGCCGTACCCGCCGTACCCGCCCTCCCCGTCGTCACCCTCGGGCTGCGCCAGCCGGCCTTGCAGCAACTCGCAGCGGGCCTGCAGCGTCTCGATGCGTCTCTCGCGACGGGCGATCTGGGCCTCGGCGCGGTCGAGGAGCAGGGCGATCTGGGGGCCGATCTCGTCGCGGAGCGAGGCCTCGGCCGCGGCGAGGGTCGGCTGCGGGATGAGCTCAAAGTGCCGCGTTGGGCGGAGGACGGAGGACAGTCGCGGGAGGTCGGAGACGCCAGCGTCGAGGGTCGCGACGGAGGATTCGAGGAAGTTGAGGGAGGAGCGGAGAGAGGCGACGCAGTCTGCGTAGGTGGCGGCGTTTTGGGCCATGGTTTCCTGGTCGCGTGGGGACTTGGTGTGTTGTGGCAATCAGGTGTGGCTTTTTTTTTCACCCTCCTCCCCTTGTCTTCTTTGTTTACTTTCGGGTGTTTCTGTAGGTGATTTGGTGTCCCCGTCTCTATGGGTGGGAAAGGGGTAGAGATCGCCCGCGAGTCGGACGGTCGGATGGGCAGGTAGGTGATGGTTGGCGGGAGACGGAGGGATTTTTGTTTCGTCGACGTCGTTGGCGGAGAGTCCTGTTGGTGTTTGCTGAGAGGTAGCGGAGCTATGTGTTTCCCGTCGGTCGTGAGGTGCCTCTTTTGTTTTTCTTGGGAGGATCGAGGCGGGAGACTCTTGCGCTCTCACGTTGTTTACGTCTGGTATGGTATCTACGGGTCCCGCCAACAAGGGGGCGCACGGGCCATGGTCTACGGGGGATCTCGGTGAGGTTCGGCGAAAACACCGAACAGCCTTGATGTTTTGACAGGTCAAGAATAGTACAAAGTCAGCCAGTTCCTCATCTCGGATCCAGTGTTTTGCTTTACCTTGGCCAGACCAAGCGATCTCTTTCGTCTTCTTGCTAATCTTCTGGATTTGCCATCCTTTACTTGATCGGCATGTCAGACGCTCCTCACCGCCTCCACGTCGTTGCGCGCGCGTAGTCAAATCAGGCTGTTGCTCCTTATCCACCCCGGCTGGACCAGCTACCCAGGGGTGCGGCGGCTCAGCGTGCCCATTGTTCAGATTCTCGGCAGGCTTATGAGGAACGGCCTGCAGCAGCAACTGGGCTGGTCCGATGAGAGCATTGCCACATGTTGACCGTTGCCGTTGGTGGAAATACTCTCTTCTGTCTTTCTTTCCATGCAGATCCTCTCACCACCATTCGGAACAGCCGACGCCGTTTTGGCGTCGCAACGAAGGCCTGCGGCACCACACAACATGCAGGTCGTCGACACTGTAGACACGGCCACTGCCGGTGTGAAAGATTGGACAGGGAGCCATCGTGAGATGGCCGTCCATGTAGTCTACGCTTCGTTAGCCGCATGCTTGGCCCTGGAATGTAGTGAGATGACACGCCAGCTGGTCTGACCTGATTAGCTCAGGAGGTCTACCACGTGGCCCAACGCGGGCCAGTGGCGCCTCTAGCCTTTTGACAGCAATGTTCGATATCGCGGAACCGCAGGGGCCCTTCCAGCCTGTCGGGACGGGTCGTAACACCGCGCACCGAAGCAGCTGCAAAGCTTGGTATGACGCGATGTCGGCCTCGGCTTGGCACATGGAATTCACCCCGGTCGACGCAGCCTCTTCGTGTCCGTGGCTATTGGAGCCTGATTTGGCGGCGGAGATATGATCGTTTCTGTCCGGCCGTAAGCAATGGTTTGCTTTCCAGAGGCAGTGGAACAAGTCAAGAGCGTTGATGGCGCGAGGCTGGCAAAGAGCCTCTGAGATACGCACCAGTGTGTTGATGATGTGCCCTGTTTATGCAAGCCATATTGCGGCTGCTTACGCTAGACTCGAACCATGTACTGTCTGCGCTCTTAAGGAGGCAATCGCCTTCTCTGATCTGTTTCCGAAAGTCCCGGTCAAGTGCTCGACGTGATTGCACCTCACGGCTTCGTATATGAAGAGCCCCCCTGGGCTTTACCACGACCTCTCTGGTTATCAAGCTCTTCTCATTTTCCCTCAAAGCAGCTTCTCAGTCGTCCTTTGCCATGTATATCGGTCACTATCCTCGATCCGAGCCGGTGTTTGCAGTTTCAAGCGTACGTTTTCATTCAATGCCACTCATACTCCGAGAACGTCAACCTGATCTCCCCAGAATGCCTCTCCACCTCCGGAAGCGACACAGCCCAGAAGGACAGGCCCGCCGTCGTACAATTCCGCAACCGTGGCCGTTGCCATTGCCGTCGCTCTTCTGCTGCTGATGGCCGTCATTGCCATTGCACGTTCCGAGCACCGTAAGAAGAAGGACTCCGATGCGTTGAGAGCCAGGATGGAAGAGAAGAACGGCGAGGACTTGGGTCAGTCGGAAACGAGAGTGTCTCTGGGGAGTCTTGACTCTATCGCGGGATTGAAGGAACCGAAACCTGTCGCGCGGGGCCTCTCCTTCGGGAGACGGTTTGCTCTATTCTATGGGAATAAATGAAGGGTGTGGTTCGTTTGAAGTTCCGGTGAATGGTTACGTCTTCGTCGGCCACTGGCTGGGTTCTCGGTATTCCTCGTTCTTGCGGAGAAGCGGACACGTCAAGACAAGTACATTGCCTTCATTCTCGATAAACAGCTCAACCTTTCTACCCGTAGCTTGGTTCTTCGTATGCGAGATACGCCAAGCTAATGGTATCTGGAGCTTCCTGCTCGTGCCGACTCTACAGGTCACCGGCGGAGTTCGTCGTCGACGCCGAGTCTGCGTAAACTCCGACCGCCCCCGGAACCAATAACACCAGAGCCACTGCGCTCAGCCTCTCGAACTAGCTTTGGCGCCGGATGCTCTCTGCGCTCGGGTCTTCTCTGTCACGGCTCGTTGCGCTTCCGTGGGTATGTCCATGGTGATGCCGGGGCTAGGCGTAACTTCCGGACCCACTCGGATATAACACCCTCCGTACGGCACCGGCACGTCGCTGCACGAGCGGGCCTGCAGCAACGATGAAGCGCAATGCCGGCCTGCAAGAAAGTAGCTATAATAATACCGTCAAAGCGTTCAATCCAACATATATATATATACTTCCCTTCATGCCCGCACATGGCACGACTTGGATCAATCACACTCCAGTACTCAAACAACTACAACCAGTTTCATTCCCAACACTATTGCTACTCTTAAGCACCTTATAGAAAAGATCACCACAGCCATGGCCTTCAACCTTAGCAACCCAAGCCGCACGGTCCGTGCCGGCGTCATTCTGACCAAAGGGTTTGCGACTGATCATTTCCATTGCCCCCAATGAGGTGTACTGATGATCCGATTCACAGCGTCACGGAAATGCTGGACGTCGCGCCTTTTGAGTTCTTCTCCTGGACAGACGAGGTTGCTTGTAAGCTGTTGAACTTACCCAGTGACATGTGGAAAGACGCGTTCAACGTGGAGCTCCACTGGGTCACCGAGGACGGGAAGCCTGCCAGGATGAAGAGCGGTGCCTTGTGCCAGCCGACTGTAAGTGAAGCAGCGGTGGGGGCTAGAGACCATAACTGGGAGGTCAGAGTTGCTAAGAGAATATGCAGGATTCGTTCGAGTCGTGCCCCCTGCTTGATATCGCTCTCATGGGGGCTCATGACTTCGAATACAAGACCAGTGAAGCCGAGATTGCCTTCATCCGCAAGGTCTGGGGCGAGTGCAGTGCTTTCCTCACCATCTGCGGTGGCATGATCCCCCTTCTGGAAGCGGGCATCCTCGCAGGCAAGACGTCCACCGCGCCCCGTATGGCGATCGATGCGATGAAGAAGAAGGCGCCGGCCGTCGACTGGGTCGAGAGGCGATGGGCGCGAGACGGGAAGCTTTGGACCTCTGGTACGCTTCTGAATGGCACTGATATGATCCGCGCCTTTGCCGAGTCCACGTGGGGTGGGAAGAGCGGGATGATGGAGGCGATGCTGGATACCGCTGGGTTTCACACAAGAGACGTGGATTTCAAGGATTTCAAAGGTCACCACTACCCGGTTGAAAAGTTCGACTTTCTGTGATTGATGGTACGGGCCTCTCCTCCCGCGGCAATCCACGAAGAAGTCTTGGTTTCGACATACCTATGTCACCGAGAGGATAGGAGAAACTCATGGCGGGTTTTCCATAGAATCCCGAGCTTGCACCTTTCGTCCCCGGGCCTCGGTAGCTCAAAATGTTTCGAAACGACACTCTCTCAATTCCAAGAAGCACAGTGATTTTATAGTGTCATGAATTAGATCACACAGCAGGGTATTTAAGAATAAGAATATGGCACAAGCCGATGAGAAAGAAGGTGATGTGTATGAGGAGAGGAAACTACGCTAAGTGTGACTGCTGGGCTGGATATCTGGGCAAGGGTGCCAGCGGGTGGCAGCCAGTGGTGAGGGCTGCCAGCCCAGCCGCGGGCACCTGCCACAGAATAAGAGTGGCTTGTATTGTAAAAGAGTGAGCGCAAAACAGCAATCCTACATATAGGCAAGTAGTACGATTAATACAGGTTGTACATGTAGGCGGGCACGTAGTAAGGCTGATACTATTGAGAGTGAGTAATTTATGAAGCTATTGTAACATATAAAGAAAAGTTCTCCTAGTAATACTTCCCAGGTTGGGCATGTAACTGTTATAATCAGTCTTCCTTCAACCGAATCAACCCTGATGCTCGGGTTCTACCTCTTGAGAGCCAATGCGTGGTAGATCAAGACAGCGATTGGGATTACTGTTCAAGAAATAACGAGATAGAATAGGCACATGGGTTTCTCGTTCGAGCAGATGCTCTGGGAATATTAAATTTGGCAAGTTATATATATTGCGGCTCATCCATAGTTCCTCTCTCTGTCAGTATCTCTTTGCCTGTGTTTTGTGTGAAGGGTGTGATTCAAGACCCGAATCCACTTCAAGGGCAGGCATATTTCATACAGGAGTATCTGTGGCGTAATCAGTTCACGTAATTCTGAATAATGGGCTGCAAGACACCCAACATGAATGTAGTCAGAGTCAATGTTGGACAACACCTTGATGGCACAGTATACTTTTTTGGACTCATAGTGGGAGAGTAGAATACTATGCACTGTGTGGACCCGTGGTAAACGAGCCGGCGGCCGTCCCTGCCGTTCCGTCGCATGGTTCGTCGCTGACCAACATCTGCGCGCCACTTGCAAACCCCGATGCGGAGTGATGTCAGCCGGTCGCACGTCCCTTCCGTCCTCATCCATCCTTTCTCCTGACGTGACCGGCGAACCTCAACTCATCACTTTAACGTCACCTGCCAATCCCAAATCAACGCAAACGAGAACATCGCCAAAAATTTTTTTTCCCTACGCTATGGCTTTGAGAGTGAGTGTTGCTGAGGAACCCAAAAAGTTCGGTCATAATTCTGATGGCTCGTTGCAGACGCTCGGTGCAAAGGCGGCTGCGGCCCTCGACAAGGACTTGATGAGTACTGGTGCCTTTTCCCTTGACCAGCTGATGGAACTCGCCGGTCTATCCGTTTCTCAAGCCGGTATGTGTCAAAATCACCCAGAGCGCCGTGGCAGATGACAATTGACGTCCGATGCAGTCTACCGCGTTCACCCTCCTAGCCGAGGCGTCAATGTCCTGATTGCCTGTGGACCTGGAAACAACGGTAAGCATGAACCCATTGTGATAGATACAACCTATAAGCTCACCGCGCTGTAGGGGGCGACGGATTAGTTGCCGCCCGGCATCTTCGTCACTATGGCTATAATCCGACTGTTTACTATCCTAAGAGAAGCAAGAACGAATTGTACCAAGTGAGTGAGGATCCCTTTGTTTATGTCTATCTCGATCGATTCGTTCGGCGTGATTACACACGGGGAGTGCCTGCATTACATACCCTATCTATCAGCGACTACTCGTCTTCGAGTTTTTTCGGCACCAACCCCCCAAAAAAATACTGATGCTTTTTCGCCGTCGTTCCATGCCATGCTATGCAAGCGCCCAGCTCTTTTATGGTTTTCCTCCAAGAAGATAACAAAAGACATAAAGCGGTAGCATCTCGGGTCACGCGTGTCGGTTGCGGATGTTGAAATGAAACCCTTTCTCTTCCCCTTTGGAGTCGAGCCTTGCCGCTGATTGTTTTCCCTTTAGCGACTAGCGCAGCAGCTGGTGGATCTGCACGTCCCGTTTGTTGACGATTTCACGGTGGCTCTCAAGTCGACGGATCATGTCGTGGACGCCATCTTTGGTTTGCTTCCACTGCCGCTGGTTTCGTGGTTTCGCGCCTAATATTGTGGTCTCAGGATTCAGTTTCTCTGGCGAAGTGCGCGAGCCGTTCCCTGCAGTGATCAGGGCGCTTGAAGAAACCAAGGTGCCCGTGACGTCGGTCGACGCCCCTTCGTCGTGGAACATTGAGGACGGGCCGCCTCCGTCTGGTCCTGGCAGCTCTTTCCAACCTGCAGTCCTCGTCAGCCTGACGGCACCCAAGCCGTTGGTTAAGCATTTCAAGGGGCGTCATTTCATCGGCGGGAGGTACGGCGTGGGATTCCAAATGACACCACCCTGCAAAAGTGGAAGGAAAGTTCTATAAGCTGACCTTGGGAGCAGATTCGTATCGCCGGGCATTGCTGAAAAGTACAATGTGGACATTCCGCAGTACGAAGGCATCGACCAGGTGGTAGAAGTTGACAACAACGGTCAGAAGCTATGAACGAGTGAGCTTACACGGTACTATTCTGTTGTTGTAGTATTTTACCGTTCAGTCTCTGGGTACCTACAATCAAGCTTTTTCGTTGTCGGCGCGTCTGTCTAGATGACCGCACAGCCCCCAATACGGCTGTTTGGACAGACGGGGCTTGGGCATCGACCGTCGAGCATCTGCATTGGCCGGACTACGAGACCCTGCGGACAATTCAAAAGGGGAGGGTGGTATGCGTGACAGAATGCGACATAGACGAGGTATAGTCTTCGACAGACCGGGCAGACAGTTTTGTGCTCAATACACATGAAAGCCGGATGAAGGTAGTTTGAGCCTGTCGGACAGCGTGTGAAGAGTGATGGTGAGGAAGTTTGTTCTCGAAGAGGACAACATGGGAATATCTCGTCTTTCCGGGTCGAAACAACGTCGGGAGCGGACAGTAGGCGGAGGAACCACCGGGGCCTGTTGGAAGTTGGCGTCAAACCGGCGGCCCAGGTGTGGCTGATATAAACAGCAGCTGTGGCTGCTGCCCCCCGGCGTGTGAGCCTCTCATCCAACGGGGCGACAGAGATCCAGGGAAATTGCCACACGGGGAGTTCCACAAGGACCCCTTGCCAGGCCGGAGCGTTTTTGACGACGACAGAAGAACGTTGCGGACGAGGGTGCCGGAGGTTCTCTTTGGTTGGTCGGTGCGGACAGGGACGTCGTAGAGTACGTGTGTACGTGTTATGGTGGGGGGAGGGGCGAATTCGAAAGGCGGCAGCCTCGGCAGCGGCGCGGGCTCGACGGGAAAGAAGGTTTTTAGGGGGAGGGGAAACCTGAAGGAAGGCAACGAGGGGCAGGAATTTGTCTGATGAAGTGAAGTGAGTAGAGAAGGGGGAAAGAAGGCAGGAAGGCAAAAAAGGAAACAAACCGATGGACGAGGAGGGGCCAGGGCAACCAGAGCGGATAAGGCGCGACGAAAGGCGAGGCAGAGTCTAATCATGCTCGACAATTTTGATTTGTCTGTCTGGGGGGGGAAAAAAGACATTTTTGGTGCGTCCCATATCACATTCAATTCCCCCCTCCCTTCATGACGAAAATGTACTCTGTACAACTAACTGCGGCTGCCGGGCGTCCCCTCGCCCCCCATCTGTATCCCCCAGGCCGGACCCATGGCCGGGTCAGGTAAGGTACATCAGAGAAGGGCCGGGCTGCAGAGCCCACACTCAAAAAAGTGCCCTTTTTGCAGATAAGTAGTTGGTGGGCGAGTTGCAGAGAAAGGAGGAGAGCCCGGACGCGAAAAAGGGTCGAATGGGGACATGTCTCCAAGCCAGCATCCCAAGCAATGCTGGGTTTCCTGGGCCTTGCCGGAGCAAAAGCTCCTCGCCACCCCTGTGATAGGCCCAAGCGGCAAGGCAGCGCTTATGGGGCCGCATGGAGCACTGCGTGGTCTCCGACGCTGTGAGGTGAGGTGCTACCGGACGGGACCCACTCTTCTCTTGTCTCTCTCTTTTTTTCCCTCTCTCTTACTGGGGAACTCACAACGGCAAGAAAGACCGATGGTAGAGGCGACCGAGACAGTAACAGACGCAACACTGAACTAAGCCACATTCTCTTAGCCCTCCTTCCCGAACATCCATTCCAACGCAATCCTTGCCCCCCCTCCTTCCGAATGGCACCAACGAGCAGGGACAATGCAGGCAAGTACAACGATTGGGTACAGATACTTTAATAAGAGATGGAACTGTTCTGGGTACCTGCCTCTTTCTCTGTACTTGTATCACTATCTTCACTCCCGCCTACCTCTGTGTTTTGTATTCGTCGTAGTAGTAGTATATCAGTACTATGTCTGTCTACCTAACTACCTACCAACCTACACATACCTAGGTATCCGTACCTTCCTTACGTGACCCCTTCCTCGCCCTTTCCTACCTTATTCTTCATCACCTTCATCTCCCTCCCACCTCATCAACCTTCCTTGTCTTCTATAGGAATCAACACCCCATGGATGCCTTCATCAACTTGTTGCATAGCATCGCGGCTTTTCCGTCCACCAGAACATCGGCTCGATCGGTCGGTCGGTCTGCGGTGTGCCCTCACAACACGCTGCTCTTTTCGTCGGCTTTACCTTGTTTCTTTTCTGACTTGTTGAGGCGATGGACCATGAAACTCGAGGTTCATGTCGAGGTCTAGACCTTCCACACCCCCCGGCCGCACTATCGTTAGCCGCAGCACGAGCGTGGCGGATGTTCTCAGGACACGACGCCTAAAAGCATCCCATTGGGGCCGACAAAATGGCAGCCGGGCCGCCCGTGGGTGGGACTCGAATTTAGTATATCCGTAATATACGTACGGCTTTGTGAACCGCCTACATACGACGTACCAAGTACACCGTTATTTAGGGGTCCCCGCTGCTGCCACGGGCCGAACTATCGCTCGAACCACACGTCATAGACTCGCTTCGGGAGAAATGGACTTCTACAAAAAACCGTACTGCCGCCCGCCATAGACGCTTTACCATCAGTGGAAAGCTGATGAGGACACATTTCCCATGGCCGTTGGACCGCCTGTGGCCTCGGTCGGACAGCGTCCATCGTTCCATTAGCTTCCAGCACGACGCCGCTCCCAGGAGGCCAATGAGACTAGGGTATGCAGACTTTGTCCGCCAAAAGCAGGGACCCCGCCATGTGCCCCTCGCTTGGAACGCGAACATAGACACGTCAACATTGAACGAGGCGGCGGCACTACCTACCATAGTCCAAAACGGTAGCCGAGGCTTCTGGTGGTTTCGAGAAAGCGGTATGCCGATCCCTGGGCTGACCATGTCAATAGCAACACCTTGAACGGGAATGCCCTCGCGGTGAATCTTGCTTCACGCCAGTGCGTGCGAGAAAGACTACTGATCCTTTCTTTTTTCAATCCATCCACCAATCCGAGGCTGGTGGCTTAGCGGATGCACCCAAGAGCTGGCACCCAGTGGTCATTGCAGCCATGCAGCAGCAATAGGCTGGTTCAGACGGGACCCCATCCAAGCCTGGCGATCCCCCAACCTTGACCCTGTGTCCGGGATCGCGCTGCCTTGACTAGGCAATTGGCTGTAGCCAGAAGCCCTCGCTACTGTGGTGTTGTGGGGGAAACGGCTTCTGGCGAATCTTGAGCAGCGTTGCCTCAAATGCTGTCGCAGTGGTATGGCTTTTGCATCTTACCATGCGCCCACAACCCTTAGCTTGACGGATGACGGACGCTGCCGACAAGATTCGACATGCCTTAGCCATCCAGACGACCATACCCCATCCAGGGCATCGAAAGAGGCCTAGCGCACATCGTGGTGTTCGATGGCTTGGGTTATCCTGAAACGAACAGCGAATCATCTCGGCTGATAAGGCCGGAAGGGTTCCGGGGTCCCAGAAGAGCGGATGGAGATTAGATATCACGTCAATTCCAACCGCTAGCAGTACCTCTGCGCATTGGACCAGAGCAATAGGATGGGGGTGGCTGCATGCTTACTATCGTGAAACAGGTCTAGCGATCCGCCTCCCAGTATTTCATCTCGACCCTTTACCTCGCCCTGACACATGGCTGCCTGGGGGAAATCCCTTCGCACGCAATTTGGTACTTGCACTTTATCTCACGTCATCATGGTGGGTGCCCGATTCTTATGGCGGCGCTTCGGGTCACCCCCTGTCGACGCCCAACGCGATTGAGTTTTCGACATCCCAGAGTGGCTCTCAGTGCCAACCTCTGTCAGATTCTGGCCGAACCGAACCTGATCAGGTCAGTGGAGAAACTAGCTCGCGCTAGGCTCGAGTCGTGCAAAAGGCATCTTCACTGCGACTCGTGGCCATGTTTGTTCAGGGTCTAATTACATCGTACAACCTGCTCCATCTGTACTTGACCATCGAAGACTGTTGTTTCCCACCCCAACCCCGCCTACCAGTACAGGAACGTGAATGGAACGCCAGCTGGCCCACTAACCTTTTAGTGCGACCATTCGTCCGGACACGACAGGGTGACGATTCAATACGTTTCCAGGTCCCAACTGATGATGCCCGATTAGGAGATTCTCGGCTCGACGGCAACTTTTTGGTTAATCCATCTTGTCCTCTCTATTGGGAAACTGCTAGGCTTAGGGTTCTTAGCACGCCAGACCTCGTTTGGCTTGGCAGTCGGAGCTGGCTCCGATTCAACTGCTCACTTATTCGGCTACTATTTTTGCTGTGCACAACAAAACGAAAGCACCTCTGCCGAGTCGGCCAGACATGGCCGCGGTGGCTGACGATCGCTCCCCCTTTGGAAGAAGGACAACAGGTGACTTGCAGCAGCAAAGCTTTAGCCGGTCCCATACCGCGCTTACGAATCCTTCCTCTCTTGCCGCTGCCACGCAAAGTGGCTGCGTTGGTTCCCGCGGTCGTTGAAGGCATTCACACTATTCCCCAAGTGGGTGCTGCCGGGCCCCTTTGGGTTCCCAGCAGCCATGCAATCGGCCTAGGATGACTGACGACATGTGACATTGTCTGTCTCTCATTAATGGCACCAATCCTATTGCAATTACCTTGTTTGTTCGGCGGAGTGCTGTTCTGACTACATAGGTTGGCCAGAGCCGCGGTGAAGTTTCGCGAAGATTCCAAAGCCTGCCTTGAGAATCGTGTGGGGGGCCACTGACTTCACTTCGACTAGTGCGGGCGGGGTTGATGACGTCTCCTATTGTGAACTGGCCCTTGTGGTTCAGCAGTCCGAGGTCAAGCAAATTTCATACTTGCCACAGGGGAGGGGTCGTGAGTTTGTTTCGACGACCGGCCAACGATACGGAGCGTTTGCCAGTCCTCGTCCAATCTTATGGAAGACCCCTCGGAAGACGGTTGATGAATGGTCGAAGCCAGGCATGGATAACCTGCATCGACCTTATCGAAACTCCAACCTACTGTGTACTGGTAAGTCAAGTCACCCACTTTTGGCCCACCCCTGCATTTGGCCCACCCAAAAAATGCCTCCCAGCCACTGACTTTCTATATACCCTCTGACTTCTAACTATCACAACATTTTCTATTTTTATCTAAATCACTTTATTTTTTTAGGATATATTCTTTATACTGTTATGGTTTAATATACCAAAAATGAGATTAATTAGGCTCTTGAGGATATCACAAATAGTATATTGGCTTGCGATGCCTCCAAGCGATGGGGTGTACTACGTTTAACCCTCTGGAATCGCCTTAAGGGCTACTAACTGAGGTTAGCTGCTTTTGAGGACCTCTAGTAACTATCTTATGAGCAAGAGGCCAAGCTAGCTAGCTAGGTATAAATACAGGCTGATCTTAGGCTTATACTAACTTATTAATAGCTAAAGGATTTTACCTAGCATATACTATATACTATAGGGGATAATTAACCTCTAGGTAAGTAATAAGTAAATAGCTTCTAGTACTATAACCCCTCTATTAAGATCTAGAGAAGTTACTCTATTAATTCTAAATATATAAATAGAGTATCTACTAAGGTTATTAGAGACTAGTTTAGATATCTTATAATACCTTATATTACTACTATTAACCTATCTAATAGATATAATATAGATAAGACTAGTATTCTTAAGGGTAAGGGTAATAATAGGCTAGTACTAGGAAGGGTAGAGATAACCTTAGTATAGAAAAAGTAGCCTAGATTAAGAGCCTAGGTCTCTATTATTAAGTATATCTTAGTAATAAGTAAAGTACTTTATCCTCTTATTATTTATAAGGGTAAGATAGTCTAATAGTAGTAGTTCTCTCTAGACCTTACCCTATATAATAAATAGGAATTTATAGTAATAGATAATAGGTAGACTATAAATAATACTACTATTAAGTAGCTAGAAAGAGTATTCTTATTCTAGACTACTCTTAAAGATAGAGAGATAAGACTACTTATCCTAGATAGCTATAAAAGCTATATAATAATAGATTTTATATAATTATACTATACCTATAATATTTATCTATTATTCTTATTACTATATACCTCTTATATCCTCTAGCTACTTAATTAGTCAGTCTTTAAGCCTATAAAGTTAGTATATTACAAAGAGCTAAGGTATCTTACTTAGTAAAACAATTCTACTATTATTAGTAAGAGGCTCTTTATATCCTACTATTAGAAAGCAAGAGTAGTAAGTTTAATAGTTAGTAATATTAAGATAGGCTAGAAATATACTAGGTTATAGCCTATTACTATTGCAAAACCCCTTATAAGTAGCCTACTACTATAGAAGACTATATTATTACTTCTAGTACTAATAATACTAGTTAACAAAAGAAAAAGAGGTTAGGATACTATAGATACCCTAAATATAGAGAACTAGGTATCTACTATAAAGTAGTCTATACTAAGGAAGCAAAAGAAGCTAGATAACTAATTATAATTATTTAGCTAGCTAGATCAAACTATATATACTATATAACTACTCTTTAAGAAGGTTAAAAAAGGCTTCTAAGAGTAGACCTTCTAGCTAGCTATTACAAGGTATTAAATATAGCTCCTCAAGGCCAAGGTTAACAGCACTGTTCTAAGAAAGAGGAAGGCTGTTACTCTAGATCCAAATACAAAGTTTGTAACAATCAAAGAGGTATAGCAGGCCTAGATTAAGGCTAGCGATGCTGAGGATAGTCCAGATGAATCCAACGCATCAGAATTACCCAGTGAGGCCAAAAGTTGCATTATCGTAGCACCGAAATAATGTTGATAGTCAATATAATAAAGTGGTGGTTGGCATGATGGCGATGTTTTCGGGTGGGCCAAATGCAGGGGTGGGCCAAAAGTGGGTGACTTGACTTACTGCATTCTCAATCGAATGAGTCGCCACATCCAAGCGCTAGGCACCCTTACTAGTCCAGTTGTCTGAGTTGCTCAGGAATTCCTATATTGAATCGGTCTTGGACAAGATGGAGCCTGAGAGCCTCCGACACCAAGTCGCAATCTATACTTTCTGTACCTTGCTTGTAAGTTCCACATACCTTGTCACGAGTTAGAGCACACAGTAGGGCATATGAGAAGAAGGGTCTAGGTGGCTTGTTCTTATGAAAAGAGTGACTATGTGAAAGAAAGGTCCTATATATAGGCTGGTTGTACCAGTAATGCTGGTTGCACACGTGAATGGACACGTGGCAAGTCAGATACAAAGAGCGAGTAATGTATGAAGCTATCGTGACATAACTTGCACTCCCTACGTCTCATGCATGCGACGACGGAGGACCCTTCCAGCAGGAGTGTACATCGTACTGTACTCAGTAGCTCAAGCCCTGTCTGACCCTCGTGGATAGTGGCATCAACGCGCAGCATCTCGGCACAACGGAAACCTTGTTTGAAAATTCGACAGCCACGCCACGGCCCCGATGGCCACGTTTCGATGCCGCCGAGATAACCTCGCGACCCTGGCCAACACTTGGGGGTCCGACAAGGGTTACATGGCAACGTCGTCTAACTGTCCCTATGCGTACAGGTTCTAGACCTCATGGAATTGTCTCCACCTCAATTCTATCCTTCTTCGCATTCTTACTTATAAAGCTGGTGCCATTGTGGACGCGTTCGCGTCAGCCGGAGGCCTCTGCAGCTTGGGAGGAGGCATGTTGCAATGGGGTTCACGTGCCCCTCCTCCCCACCCCCTTTGTCCGCAGAGGCGGTACTGCGACGTAGAGATGGGAGTTTCGACGCCACGTTATATTTGTAGTGAAGGCGTTGCGGGTCGCCGCTTCTAATTGTGAAGACTGTTGGCATCCTGTCCCCAGGGGCGTGGCGGTGTAACGCAGCGAGATTGGCCTTGTCACGCTATGAACCTATCAGGTCGTGATAGTTGTCAACTTTGTTGAACCGGGTCCGCAAATGGGGTTTTTGATGCCTCTCAAGTAGCCCTCGTGCGTGACTCACGCAGCGTGAGTCACTCGTCCGAGACAATTGAATATGCCAGGCCCCAACGGCGGATTGCCGTTGACCAAGGGAGTCGTCTCGTCGGATGATTGCGTGTCGAGGCAACGATGTGCTGCGAAGAGTGGATAATATCAAACATACCGCAGTCAAGAAAGCCCTAGAAGCTCTACCAATGCAATCTCTCAGTTGACTCACCACGAATGTCCAAGGTTGTATACGCATTTGCCTCTTTTTACTGTGTCCTCTATCTGCTATTGTTCATTTCTCCACCTTTTAGCGACAGCGGTTTCAAACATCGAATTCTACCGTGTCCCATTGAACATGTTCCAAGATTATAATGCCGGTATGATGCGCTATGCGTAATGCCATGCGTCTGTCAGCAACCAAGTGTGGGCCAATTTTTAGAATGTGGGTTGGAAGACACGGTAGGCTGTAGACTAGCTGACAACTATGTTACGGCCAGATTCCTGACAGTGGGTTTTCTGCTAAAGTATAGCTGAGGCTACGATGGTAATTAACAGTATCGTACTTTGCTGGTGTTCTCGCTGGCGTCTCGATCACTCGGTGATCCGTGGGGTGGTCAAGGGGCCGTGGGTAGCTCGTATAGCTCAAGGTGTGGTTTACAGAGATAAACAGGTGTCGGGAAAGTGAAAGTTAGCGAGGCTAAGTCACAAGTTAATTGCTAAAGAGCTATGGAAGTCTGTCCTTGAGTGCGTCCAAGTCCATCCTATATACAAGTCCATTGTGATATCCCTTGATATGATTCCTTTGATCCTGTTGGTTCTGATTACTTTGCATACTCCAGTGATTGATCAGTGGATCCTGGTGATCGCTCAGTGGGTCCGGCAGAGTGATCACCTTACAGTCTGTTGCGTTGGCAGTGTTAAAAACCTACTTTTTTGTCTGTGCGTTAGCAATACTATCACCACTACCACCCTAGTTAGGGCTACATAGGGGGGTTACCCTGCTAAGTGACTATATATACTATATACTTTTATATAGATATTGGAGTTATAAATAGCTTTAAGAGATTATTATTATTATTATTATTATTATTACTAGCATACTATTTAAAAAGAAGGGGCTAAATACCTCTTATAGTATAAAGGTAGTATTAGTAGTATTACTAGCTAATAGTATATAAGCTTATAAGACTACTTATAAAGTATTATTAGGTATTAGAGTATTACTAGTAATAAGAAGTATATTAGCTACTTAGCCTTCTACTACTTATATAATTATTATAAAAAGCTATAACATATATGTATAGCGAGTGGGCTAACATAGCGAGTAGGCTATTTCCTTATTATACCTTAACGGGTACTTTTTTACCTATTTTTTAAAAATTGAAATTAAACTTAAAAAAGGTCTGGTTTTCTATCTTAAGGTTTGATAAGAGTTAGATTTTAAGAAAGAATACTATAGAAAATACCTACTTACCCTAACCCTTATATCCCTTATCTAGAGGCTTAGATAAGAGCTAAGCTAAATATCTAAAGGTTATAGTATGACAATATTTTCTACTGTATTTTTTCTTAAGATCTAACTCTTATTAAAACCTAAAATAGAAAACCAGACCTTTTTTAAGCTTAATTTTAATTTTTAAAAAATAGCTAAAAAGTAGCCTTTAAGGTATAATAAGAAAATAGCTTACTTACTATGTTAGTCTACTTACTATATAGGTATATTATTATAAAACTATTAAAGAAGTTTATAATAATTCTTAAGATATTAAGAAAGTAAGTATTAGTAAAGCTCTTATAAGTAGCTAAAGTAGATAAACTAAGAATTAAGAAGTAATATTTTTTAAACTTCTTATACATAAATATCTTTATAACTATATAACTAGAAGTTTTATAAATATATAACTATTTTTTTTAGATTCTTTTTAAAAAATAGCTTATAAAAGTATATACTTCTATATATAACTAGACTAATATAGACTATTATAGACTACTATATATAAACATATATACTTTTAAGTATTATATATACTAGCGCTTATAACTATCTATAGATATATATAAGTATATAAGTATATCTTAGCGCTTAGATATATACTTAAATATATACTTAGATATATATTTAGATACTATATATATCTAAAGAACTTTCTATATAACTAAGAGATCTCTTTCTACTTGGATAGTTTTAAAATATAATATACCTATAACTATAGTAAGTTACTTATTATAATAAGTTATCTACCTCCTTCTACCCTTCTACCTTTAATATAAGTTATTTAACTATAATATATAAAATTAATTAAAACTACTTATTATTTCCTTTTATTATAGCTAGATTTCTAATAGTAAGTTTTCTACTAAAGTATACCTAAGGCTATAATAGTAATTAATAGTAATAGTACTTACTAGTATCCTTACTAATATATTAGTTAGTTGATAATTAGTTAGGTAGCTAATAGTTAGAGTAGCTTATATAGCTTAGGTTAGAGTATTATAAAGATAAGTAGGTAAAAGGAGTTTAGAAGTTATGTAAGGATATTTTATAAGTTAATTATTAAAGAGCTATAGAAGGTAATCTATCTAAGTAGAATAAGTATTCTTATATCTTAATATCTTAGTACTAAGACTAATATCTAGATATTAGTTCTATAGAAATAGACTACTCTTAGTATATTAGTTCTTAATTATAGATAACTTATTATTTATTAGTCTTTCTTATTTTTACATAACTTTTTTAGTTATTTTATTCTAAAGAAGTTATCTATTTATATCTCTTATTAGTCTTATATAAAGGCTATACTACCTATACTTTTTATCTATTAGTAGAGCTATATTACTTATAACTTATTAGGTTATAATATTAGGTTTTTTCTCTAAAGGTCTTATTTTTAAGACCTATATAAATAGGTTATATCTTCTAAGTTAGAAAGTAATTAAACTTATTTTCTATTTTATTTATAATACTAATACTATATTAGATTATATAGAGAACTTAAAATTAAAAAAAGCTATTACTCAAGATTATAAATATCTTACTTTACTTCAGTTTATTAAAGCTTAATTTACTATTACTAATAATATATATAATAAGTAAGCTAAATAGATAAGTAAGCTAAGTACTAAACCACCACTATATTATAGAAATAACTACTAAGTAATAATAAAAAGATTAAATTAATTTAAACTACTTAGAATTCTTTTCTCTAGATATTTCTTTATTAAAATTATATATTTATATATTATATCTAGTATTTCTATAGATATTATACCTCCTTTAACTTATTTCTATCCTTAGTTTATAACTACTACTTTAATATATTTCCTTCTATACCTAAGCTATTACTGTTAGAGGCTATGAGGGGTAATGAGGTTAGAGATAAAAGATAAGAGATGAATAAGATATATATTGTTTTAATATAATAGAAGAGCTTGTCGTTTTCCTTTTTATCTAGCTAGATATAAGGGATATAAGGGGTTTATTTATACTTACTTTCTGTATATTCTAAGGATTTCTTAGATTTTCTAGGTTATCTAAAACACCTCGGTTATATAGTTTAGAACTATATTCTTATACGTTGTTTTCTAAAACATCTCGGTTATATAGTTTATAACTTTATTCTTATACGTTGTTTTCTAAAACATCTCGGTTATATACTTTATAACTGTATTCTTATTTCCTAGATTTCTCCTTAGATAAATAGTTCTTGCTTAAAGGAACTATTCTTTGTATATAGATATCCTATGTATTTATGATATATAGGCGTTTTCTAAGTAAATATATAGTTATCTAGTATATACAGTATATACAGTACTATTAATACTGTGTTATATAATTCACTTTATTATTATATATACTATCTTTTTTATATAGATATAAGGTATTTAAATCTTAATATCTAACAATTACCTCTCTTTATAACTTAATATTCTATACTTTAGCTATAGTAAGATTTCCTCTCTATTAGAGATAAGGTCTCTTAACCCTTTTATATTAGTTAAGTATGGTATTCTCTTCTGAAAGAGCTTTAATCTTAGCTTTTAATATTATATTTTTATAAGTAAATTCTAATACTTCTTTTAGAATATACTTAGTAACTATATATTTATATATTAGAGAGCTATTTAGATATCCAAGAAACTAATCCTTAAGTAGAGGTTTTTAAGAATTTAACTCTTTAGTAATATATAATATCTAAGGAGTCTAAGCTATTAGTATTATAAGAAAGGAACCTAGAGGTAAAGAAGTATATAACTTAATATCTAGCTTAGATAGTATACTTTTTATACTTAGAGAGATAAGTCTTACCTCTGTAAAACCCCCTTAGATATTTCTTTCTATAAAAGCTTGTTAAAAGGTATTATAAAATACTAAAAAAGTTATTCTTTATAATATAGGTATTACTTTATTATATCTTATTTTTAATTTCTTAACTATATATAATCTTTAAAGGTTTAAAATAATCTATATTTAAGAACTAAAGTAAATAAAAAAAATAAGGTAGTATATAAAGAATAATAATGTTATTTAACTTATAGAAAAGTTTAAAAACTATAAAGTAGTAACTTTTATATCTATTAATAATAAGAAAGTAATATTTCTCTTTTATATATAACTTTAAATACTAATTAAAGTACTAAACCTAATCTAAGCCTCTTTTATTTATTATCTATCTATTTTTAAATATTACAATAACCTAGTTAGGTAAAAGACTAGATTTAATATACTAAGTAAAGAGAAGACTTTTACCTATAATAATAATATATAGTAGAATACTATAGCTAGATAAACTAATAGCTTAAATAACTATAACTTATTCTTAATTACTAGACTATATTATTTTTATATTTAAATATCTTTTAGAGCTTATAATAACTATTCTAAATATAATCTAATTTATTATAAAGCTAGTCTTATTAAAGTTATAAATATTTAACTTAATAATACTATATTTTATAATTATATTTACTATAAAATAAACTTATATATCTATTATATTAAGGTCTTTATATTTAGCTTTCTTATAGGTATATCTATAAAAAAATATTCTAAGTTAGAATTATTATTTAATAAAGTTTGAGACTTAGTACTTACTAACTAGTAATATATTATAATTAATAAGTAACTAATTAGCTATTTCTTTAATACTACGAAGCTAGAGAGAAAATAATTAGGTATCTAAGTTAAGAATATACTTAACTAGCTTCTTTTCTTTAAGATATATTAAATTCTATAAGTTTGGTATTATATTATATTAAGATTATATACCTTTAAGTTATATTACTAAAGTTAAATATAGGACTAAGTAGGTCTTAGCTACCTCTTAAATACTCTTTATATAGCCTTTTTTAAAAGCTTGAATAGTAGGATTGAATTAAGCCTCTTTATTTTATATAGATATTGTTATAGTAGTTAGAAGATATATTACAATAATATAGGTAGTAGGTTTATAGTTTAGTATCTAGCTTGCCTATCTATCTAGCTTGCTTATTATATATGTTATACCTTATACTTAATATTTTTATATAAAGATAGCTTATTTTTTTAGTAAAGGTTTATCTTATTATTAGATATGTATTAAGGTAAGAAAGTCTTATAATAGTATTTTAGTAGTATTTACTTATAAGTACTTTTATCTTTAAGATTATTTTATTACTAATTATATTTTATAACTTAAAAATTAAATACCTAATAAAAGAAATAAGATAAAAAAAAGAAAAAGCTAGTAAGAAGCTTATAGCTTTTTATTTAAAGCTTATAGAGATATAGTTATAAGTAGCTAAAGCTATAAGTTAGTTATTATAGATTTATAAGATCCAAAAAAAGGTATAGAAATATTAATAAGGGACTTTTTAATAAAGTATATAGGAATTAGATAAAGAGAATAGTATTTACTTTATTTTAAATTCTTATAAGTCTTAGATAGTATATAATTTATAGTTACTTTGTATCTCTAATAATATTAACTAGGATTTCTATAGTCTTAGTAAGAAGTTTATAAACTTAGGTTTATTACTAAGAGGCTTATCTAAGAATTATAATACTTCTAAAGTACTTATTAAAAGTACTAGAGTTTCTTAACTAGTTTCTATAAGGTATCTTTATACCTAAAGCTTTTCTATTTAATAAGGTATTACTTTTTATTATATTTCTAATTATTATAAGCTAGTACTTAGTATATTAGCTTAAGCTTTACCTAAGTAGCCTTACTCTATTAGTACTGTACTAGTATACTCTTTATACTTCTCTTATACTATATAGACTAATATATAAAATTTCTTTATTTTCTTTCTTTCTTTTTTTATTAAAAGTAAATAGTAATAGAAAAGCTTTACTAGTTAAATATACTATAAAGTTAGCCCTTTATGTATTTTTAACTTACCTATAAAGAATGATACTGAGCTAAGTATTACTCTTTATTTAATTAATAATAGCTAATAAAATAATAAAGGCCTAGCTATAGAAACTAGTAAGTAAGGCTATAAAGCTTCTTTATAATAAGATTGCTTAGCTTATTACTAAGTTAAAATATTACTAAATAACAGTAGTAAATACTATAGAAGTAATAATACTAAAGAATGATATCTTTTTAGTAATCTCTAATATAAAGCTTAGTAAAAGGCCTAGATAGAAGCTTCTACCTTTTTTACTAAAGTTTAATAGTAAATAATAAGAATATATAATATAAGCTTAATAGATAAAAAATAAGATTAATATAAATTAGTTTTTTTATATTTTAGATTAAAAATTATAGTATTTAATTAATTTATATTAAGATTTCAATTTTAATAAGTAATTATTACTTTTTATATAGTTAAAGAAAATAATAGCTTTTAAAAGTTTAAAGATTTCTTTATTTACTTTGATTAAATATATTTTAATTCTAATACCTAGCTATATATTATTACTTTTATATATACTTTATATTATAAAAATAATAAGAGCTTAGTAGTATTTCTTTTAAAGTTTAAATAAATACTAATAGAGATAAAAAACTTATAGGTTATAATAGTTTAGATATCTCTCTTTAAGGTAATACGTAATTAAAATCTAGAGAAATACTTAATTTCTATTTACTTATTATTATACAACTATATAGAATAGCTATTTTAAATCTAAGAAATTACATAAAAGTTATAAAAAGTAAAATTAGTCTTTTATATAGAGTAATACTAATAAAACCCTTAGCGTTTACTAAAAGATAAAGATAGAGATATCTCTATCATAATAACATAGCCCTCTTAGTAACTATTCTAGATCTAATAAAGAAAATAAGCTATAATATACTAATAAGTATAATAATAGTTAGTATTATAAACGTATATAGTAAAAGAGTATAGACAAATAATAAAGTAATAAAATAAATAATAAAGTGAGTATAAGTAATATTGTTATAAGATAATCCCAGCCTTAACTATGGCGATAGGTAACAGGACATATATGTAGTGTTAACAGTAGTGCTTGTGAGCGTGCAAGCATTGGCGGATCTTTTGGGTCTTTGGGTTAATTGGTTAGTGAATACTACCTGAAAGGTCTATTAGTAGGAACGTTACTGTTAGCGGTCCTGTTACACTTAATATCTTTATAGTTTAGTTTTCTTCTGTAATAGGTAGAGTTAGAGAGAAAGAAAACTAAAGAAAATAATTAAAATAAGGTAGAGTAAATTAAGCCTTTTAAATACCTAATTAATAGAGTACTTAAGATAGTAAGTACTAATTAGAAAAGAGATATAAAGATAAGAAGATAGATAGATAAAAGTAATAATAAACTTTTACCTAATTATACCTATACCTATCTTTCTACCTTACAATTAAACTAGAGCCTTTTTATAGTTTATATTAATTTATAATAATATAAGAATCTAAAAGTAATACCCCCTTCTAATTATAAGAGTTACTTTACTTAATTATATAATAAGAACTACTCTAATTAAGCAAGCTAAACTACTAATTAAGCAAAGCTCTAAGGCTAATTAAGAGAAGTATCTTATATTACCTTAAAGGTTATTAGTATTTACCTATTATACTGTACTACTTAGGTTCTATTTTACTCTACACGTTTCTAATATTACCTCTAGTATAGATTTAAGTAATAATAATATGAAAGGCTATCTCTTAAATGGTCTTAATTACCTATATTAACTTATTGATATTATATAAGGTATAATAAGTAATTAAAAGCTATACTTTAGATAAGCTTATACTTAGAATAAGGTACGTATAAGGTAGAATTATATAAGTACTTACTTTAAGTATCTAAGTAAACTTTAGATAATACTTTTTTCTAAGTATCTTATATTAATAAGAAAGTAATATTAGATATTAAGGTTTAAGTACCTTATATTTATAATCTATAAAATAATAAAATGTATAATATAATATAGTACTAATAATACTATATATACTATATATACTAGATAATTATATAACTACTTAGAAAAGACTTATATATAATATATATATATAAGATATTTATATATAAAGAATAGTTTTTTTAAGTAAGAACTATTTATCTAAGAAGATATCTAAAGAATAAGAATATAGTTATAAACTATATAAGTAAGATATTTTATATAATAACTTACTTAATAACCTACTTAATAACCTAGAATACTAAAGAATTCCTTAGAATATAACTATAGAGAGTAAGTATAAATATACCTCTTATATCCCTTCTAGCTAGAATAGTTAGAATAATCAAGCTCTTTTATTTTCTTATAATAATATATATACTATTATCTCTTATCTTATCTCTTATCTCTAACCTTATTTACCTCTTAACCTCTATAAGGTTATAAGCCTAGCTCTATAAGACCTATTAAAGGTTAAAAAAAGACGCTTTTTATAAGAATCAAACCTATAACCTCTGCCTTTTTAAGCTAAATACTTTAAAAGATAGTACTATAACTACTTAACTATTTACCTTTCTCTAAAGGTAATACCTTTACTAATAGATTTAAAGATAAACCTTTTTCACCTTAGAAGAACTTCTAATTATACTACTTAGTCTATAAGAATCTAAGGCCTTCTTATATCTAAGGATATTAATATTAATCTTTAGAATCTACTTTCTAAGAATAATAAATCATATAATAATAAAGCTTTAGCTTATATTTAGTTATATTACTCTAATAGACTCTTAAGAGTTATAAAAGACTCTGTAACTATTCTAGATACTTAGAAAAGGCTAGCTAATTTATATAAACCTAAGGGTTTTATAAACAAATTTCTTACTTATAAAGAATTCTTTAATACCTCTTTAGAGAATTTTAATACTATTAAAGAATATCTTACTAAAATATAGAAATTAATAAATAATCTAGCTAATAATGAGCTAGAATTACTTAAAAGAATTATTATTACTTAGGTTTTAAATAGCCTAGATAATACCTATAAGAGTTTTATAACTAATATAACCTAAAGCTTTTAAAAAGACCTTAATTCTTATACTCTAGAAACGCTATTTTCTAGCCTTTTGGATAAATATAAGAGAAAAAAGGGTTCTATTATAATAGCTTTAACTAAGGTAAAAACCTATTCTAGAGTAGCTAAAAAAACCTTGGAAAAAACAGAAAGGTCTTTTTTACTATAACTATAAGAAAACTAACTATATAGAAAATAACTATGCCTTTTTATATCTTGAAAAGGCCTCTATATAGTAAATAAATACGAATAATAATAATAAGGATAAAAAGAAAGAAGAAAAAGTGGTTAATATAACTACTAATACTGAAGATATGGACTTAAATATAAGTCTTACTTCTTCTAAAGGAGGAGATATCTCTCCTACTTATAATACTTTATTTTATAATAATATTTCTTTTAAAAATATAAGTATGACTTATAATAATAATAATAATAATAATAATAATAATAATAATAATAATAATAATAATAATAATAATAATAATAATAATAATAATAATAATAATAATAATAATAATAATAATAATAATAATAATAATAATAATAATAATAATAATAATAATAATAATAATAATAATAATAATAATAATAATAATAATAATAATAATAATAATAATAATAATAATAATAATAATAATAATAATAATAATAATAACTTAAAAATAATATAATATTAGAAATACCTAAAATTAATAAAGAGAAATGTAAGGAATATAAAGAAGAAAATAGTCTTTTATATCCTATAGAAGACTATCCTTCTATTAATATACTAGCTTCTCTAAATAGAAGTAAAAATAAAGCTCCTTATATATTATTTACTAATATTCTTTCTGAACCTTTTACTTTTAAATAATTCTTAGAAGATAATAATAAAGATAAATAGATAGAAAGTATTGATAAAGAAATTAAAGAATTAGGAAATAATAATACTTAGAATATTATAAAGAATAATAATAGTTAAAATATTATTAAAAGAAGATAGATATATAAAATCAAAGAAAAAATAAGTAATATTAAAATAGAGTATATATATAAAGCTAGGTAAGTAGTATAAGGTTTTAATTAATACTTAGGTATTAGTTATTTAAAAACCTTTAGTACTGCCTATAAGCTAGAAAGTTATAAATATATATCAATATTAGCTATTATTAATTACTAGTAAAATAGAGTAGGGTTTATAGATTAGAGGTAGGCTACAAGGCTAAGGGTTTCTTTACCTTCTCTAGAGAATAGATTATATAATCTTCTAATTAAGATAGTATAAAAAGGTAGATTAAGGTAGATAAATAAGAATAACACACTTTTTCTATTTAGATATACCCCTACCTTTATTCTAATCAAACTAAAGCCTTTTCTTTTTAGATTTATAGATTAATATAATAATATAAGATAGTTAGAAGTATTATACCTCTAGTTAGATACTTAGTATCTTTAATTAAGATAATAACTTTTTTATCTAAATTATAAACTAAGGATTAAAATAGATCTCTATTTCCTAATTAAAGAGTCTCTTATACTAATTAAAAGAGTATCTTATATTACCTTTAAGGTTTATAATTCTTGTTTAGAATTACTATACTACTTAGATTCTAAATACCTTACTAGTTTTTAATAGTCTCCCCTTTTAGGACTTAGTTTTAAAATAAAACTAAAGTAATAGATTAAAGCTAGAAATATAAAGTTAATAGCTAATTAAGATAAAGATAAATACTAAAAAGAAAAGATAAAAGGTTAAACTTATCTAGTTAATTAGAAGAAGGTATTTTACTTTAAAAACTATAAATAGAGCTTAGATAATAAATAAAAAGATAAAAAATTAAAAATAAACTAGATAATAAAAGTAAATATAAGAATATATAAGTAGTAATATTATTACTAAGATAATAATATTATAATAAAATAATAATTAGATTAAAAGAAGTAACCTTAGAGCTTTTTAATAGACCTAGTTAGTTATATACTTAGGATATTTATTATTAATTTATAAGTTTTAAAACCTAAAAAGAACTACTATTAGAATATATAGATTAATTAAGTTAAAAGTATTTATAGATTAGACTTTAAAATAGATTTACAAACTTCTAATATTAAAACCAGAATAGGCTAATAAAATAAAACTATTAAAAATATATTAATAAATATAAAGTAATCTAATTAAGATATTATAGGTTCTCTTAATTATAAAAGCTACCTTACTTTATATTTTAAACTAGATTATACCTATACTATTAAAAGCTTTACTAAAGTACTTATAATAAGATAAAATTATTAAAATTCTTAAGATACTTGAAAAGCTATATTAAAATTAATAATAATTAGCTATTCTAAGTAATAACTACCTTTTCTTCTTTTAGAAGATAATTTTAAAAGACTCTCTGACTCCTATTATAACTAACTCCTAAGAAAAAAGATTTATTTTCAAGCTATTCTTTACTAAATATTATAATATTAAAGTAGTTATTTCTTTTAATAATAATAGAAATAGTAATACTTTTAAAAAGCTAGTATAAGAAATTAATTAGAAGAAGCTAACTTTTTAAAACTAGAATCCTCTATAACCTTAAAAACTAAACTTCTTAATTAATACTTTACTAAAGGCTTTTATTACTTAGATTTAGTTAAATATCTCTTAAGGCTAAACTATAGTTATTACTAATTAAGTTAATAACTTAAACTTCTTAATTAATACTTTACTAAAGGCTTTTATTACTTAGATTTAGTTAAATATCTCTTAAGGCTAAACTATAGTTATTACTAATTAAGTTAATAACTTAAACTTCTATAAGATACTATTTTCTAAATAGAATAAAGCTTTAAAGTTCTATAGTAATAATATTATAGAGTTTCTAAAAAAGTTTAAAAACTGATATAAAATTAGAAAAGTACTTAATTAGTTTAAAACTAAGCTTATTACCTATACTATAAAAGTAAATTATTAAACTTCTATTAAAGATATAATAAGAAACTTATTCTAAGTAGAAGTAAAAGCCTTCTTACTTATAGAGTATAAGAGATAGAATACTAACTAATTTCTTAATAAAAAAGAGTAAATTAAAAGTATTACTAAAAGGCTTCTAATTAATAAGTCTAATTTAAGCTTAGTATAAGCTCTCTTTATAAAGATTAATAATATAATTACCTAAGTAAAATAATAGAACCTTTATATTATAACTAATAAAAGCTAAATTAAGACTTTATATAAGTAATTCTATATAAATATTATAAAGGAAGCTACTAAAGAAACTAGTATTAATCTTAAGACTTTGATTTAATTAACTCTCTATTTAAAGTTTAAAAGTAGTCTTATTAATACTATTACTTATAAAAAGAAATATAGCTCTTTATTTATTAATAGATAGAGATTGAATAAGCTTAAAAACCAATTAATTATATAGTAATCCCAATATAATACCTCTTATTAGTATTTTAATCACTATTAGCTAAGATAACTAATTATAGATATTTAGCTTAACTAACTTATTATAAATAAGACTAATTAAGATTTAACTAATAAAATAAGTAAGCTAAAGATTTACTAAAATAGTATATAACTATAAGGTCTAACTTAGGTCTTTAAAGTTAATATAATCTAGCTTAATTAACTTATTATAATAAGCTTAAGAGATTACTATTAGTACTATTAGTCCTTTTAGTATTATTTTATTTATAAATATAACTAATATACTATAGATAAAGATACTTATCTTATAATTTAAATTTAAAAAGTATAGTATTATAAAAAAGAAATAGTTAAAGTTTAATAAATAATATTCTATTCTCTATAATTAAGAAAAGTTAGAAATATGGTATTACTAATTAAATTGCCTTACTATCTTATATAACTAATATATTAATAGATAAGAACTATAAGACTCTTATTAAGTAAGCTCTTAATTAATAGATTAGCCTTCTCTAATAAAATAAAGTAATATTTCTTTTAATAAACCTAGTAATAATAACTAGGTATCTATATATAGTCTACCTAAAGTTTTTAAAATAAGAAGAATAAATAGATATATATACTATATAAAGAGTTTATTTTTTGAAAAGTAAGGGATTATAAAGTAACTATTATAGCTAAGATAAGTTAAAAACTATATATAGTATTAAGAAACTAGAACTAGTACCTCTAATTAAAAAAGGGATAGTTAGTTTTACTAATCTATAGAGAAAGGTTATAAAAGTTAATAATAGTAATAAGAGTAATATTAAACCCTTAGCCTAAGAACTCTATGTAATTTGAGAACCTAGTAAAAAGTTTATAGTTTTTTAAAAACTAAAGATTTCTAAAGCTATAACTAGGTTAAACTAAAGAAATAAAGAAGTTAATTAAAAGAGAGGACTAGTACTTCTAGTTAAGGTACTAATAGTTAATAAACTATATAGTTTAAATATACTTTAAGAAGTTTAGAAGCTTATAAAAAAGAAACTAGATACTTCTATTTCTATCTCTATAAGCCTTGTATATAAAATCTAACTAAAGTTTAATATTATAATAAGTATTACTTTAAAGGAGTAAGGATATAAGAATACTAATAGAGTATTAATTAAGGCTTCTAAGTTTCTAATTAACCTAGCTAAAACTAATTAATAAAAGAGGGATATTGAAAACTTCTTAATAATTATAATAAAACAGTTTAAATAAATCTATTAAGAGTAATAAAGATTAAGTAAGTTAAAAAATAGAACTAGCTCTAAAGCTCTCTTCTTTAATTATTTTAAATACTTACCTCTAGCTAGAAATCTAAGTTTCTAAAGTTAATTAGTAAAGTAAAGGCTAATCTATTATAGTAATCCTTAATACTAAAGTATAAGTTAATATTCTCTCTAAGTAATATATTAAAACTATAAGCATTCTCTATATCTCTACTCTTTTATAAATAAAAATATTTAAAACTAATCTAAATAGTTTTATAACTTTTAATAGATTTTACTTTATAAATATATAGATAAATTAGTATAAGGTAATCTCTTATTTCTTTATTAAAGATAGGTAAGAGACTTCTAATTCTCTTTTACTTAGCCTCTTTTTTATATAGAATATAAAGCTCTTATTTATATATAGAGAGAAGCTAATCTCTATATATATTTATATAAAGAATTTTCTCTTATAAGTTCTTATAAAAGTAATTAAAATAAATAATACTTTAGAAATCATTAATATCTTATTCTAATTAGATTAATATATTAAGAAAGCTTTTAATTTAAAAAACTAAATACTACTAATATATTTAAAATTACTACTAAACTAAAAGACTTTTATATAGAGGTTAAGTTAGCTAATAATAAATAAATTACTATAGTACTTAATTAAGCTTAGACTAAAAGAAATATAAATAAAGTTATATAGAAAATAATTAAGTCTTAAGTAGTTTAAATTAAGTAATAATAATAATTATATAAAGTAGAGTTTAGAATTACTAATACTTAAGCTATAAAATAGATATTTATAATCTTAATATAAAGCTTATACTATAATAAGAAAAGTAGTTTATTATATATAAGCTAAGAAAGTATTAAAATAAAGCAGTTTAGTAATTTAGAAAGATTAAGTACTTTTTAATTTAAGCTATCTAATTAGCTAGGATTAATACTATATATAAATATAAAGATTAAAAGGTCTAGCTAATTAATAATATACCTTCTAATAAATTAATTTCTAAAGGTAACACTTATTAGAAACTTAAGAAGCTAAAAAAAGTTAGAAATAAGCTATAGAACTAGTTAGAGCTATATAGTAAACTTATTACTCTAAAGTTTTCTAATATCAAGCTATAATTAAAACTAATAGATAAAAAGCTTATAGTAATTCTAGGGAAGTATTAGTATTTACTTTTAATAGAATAAGATCTCTTTAGGTAGATCTTAATTAATTAGAAAAAGAGCTTAGTCTAAGACTTTTTAAAATATAGCTAACTAGACCTAAGTATTACTTTACTATAGATAATCTAAACTATTTCTTATAAAGTATAATAAGCTAAGGGGATTCTAATTTTAAAGGTATTTTTATTAAAAGCCTTTAAGATAATTTACTAATATATTATAAGAAGTATTATTAAGAAAAGCTATACTACTTATTAAAACCTATAATTTCTAATTATGAAGAAAGATAGTAACCTCTATTTAATTAACTTAGTAACTAAGGTTAATATAATTATATTTTAAGATATATAATAATTACTTTTAATAAATAGGTTTTCTAAGAAACTTATAATAAACTAGCTTATATTACTCTTAGATTTCTTTTCTAGATATAATTAGGTTTTTCTAGATAAAAAGAGTTACAATCTAACTACCTTTATAACCCTACTTAGTCTTTTTAAATATTATACTCTTCTATAAGGTATTACTAATTTAATTACTTAGTTCTACTAGATTATAATAAGAATTCTCTATAATCTAATTCTATAGTACTATAGTACTTTTCTTAATAATATTATAATTAAGAGACTAAGATCTTAGTATAATAATAAGAAGCTTCTAAATTACCTAGAGATTTAGTAGTTTATATTTAAATACTTATAGAATATTAATTAGATTCTAGTTAATATCAAGTTAGCTAGCTATACTATCTTAGTATTAAAATCTTAATAGTATTAAATCTTTATAATTATTATTAAATATTTCTATACTACTAAAGAGAGATATCTTAATTAAGCTAAAGTTACTAAGATTCTTAAATAAAAAAGCTTTTCTAGTATTTTAAAAGTTTAATTATTTCTAGAAAATATTACTTTTTACTATTCCTAGATTAAGTATTTTTTGAAAATAGCTATATCTCTATATATACTTCTTATAAAAAATTACCCTTTTAAGTAAAGTAATTACTACAAAAAAGCTATGATAGCTCTTAAGCTTATAATTATAATAGCTCTTATTCTAATTATACTAAACTATAACCTTAGATCTAATTTAATTATTCTAACTATTAATACTAATATATAAGAGTAGAATATAACTCTTGGATAGATTATTAATAAAAAGTAAGCTATTACTTATTATAAGAGTAATATATAGTATAAAGCTAAACTAAACTATAATACTAAGAAGCTTAAAATATATAAGGTTTTAATAAGCTTTAAGAAATTATATAACTATCTCTTTAGAATATATTTCTTATTGGAGATAGATATAAGAGTTCTAGTTACTTAGATTAATAGAGTAGTAAATAATCTTTCTTTAGTAATAATAATATACTAGTTTTTATAAATCAGACTTTTTAATTTTAAGATTAAATATATTGATAAAAAGAAAAATATAATAATAAATAGGCTCTCTTAAAAGCTACTAAAGCTTTCTAATTTATTTAAGATAGAATAAAAAGAAGATATTAAAGACTTTATTAATATAAAAGTCTTATAAATATAAGTTATAAAGAACTTTTTCTTAATAGCTTATAGCTATACTAATAACTCTTTTAATTAGTTTAGAAAAATTAATATTTTATCCAACTTATTAGTATTAAAAGAGAATTAGTTAATAACTTTAGAATAAATTATATATTTTCTTCTTATTTTAAAGTATTTTTTAGAAATTTTATTTTATTAGTTTAAGTATTCTAAGATTAAAGTAATAAAATGTATTATTTAGAATTAATTACTTTTCTAATAAAAAATAAAGAACTAATTATAATCATACTAGGTAATTAATAATAAAAAGTAATAATAAGACTTAATTATAGAAGCTTATAATAAGTCTAGATACTAGAGATATAAAGTAACCTATTTATACTTTATAGAATAGTATTTCTAACTAGGTATACATACTTAAGTCTATAACTTAATTATATCTTATAAACCTTATTAGAAAGCTTAATTAAAATATCTAGATAACCCTTATATTTTTACTATACTTAGCTACTAACTCTTTTCCTATATTACTCTAGATATATAGTATATTAGTAAATAGAAGGTTATAGAAGTATATTATAAGTTTATTAAATATTTTAAAATAAGAATTATAAAGAATGCTATCTCTTAAAATATTATTAAGTTTATTTAAAAAGATATTATATACTACTATAAGATCTATAGTACTTTAATTATTAATAAGAAATAAAGAAATATTAGAGTTATTACTAATCTAAATTAGTACTATAGAACTTAGAGGAAAGTAATTTTAGTATATAATCTCTATATAAATAGACTACTTAAGAAAGAATATTAACTAATTATATATATACTTGGGAATTAATAGGGGGGCACTGCGAATTGATATAGGGGCACCACGCTTATGGGGGTACTGCTATCTGTCTTTCTGATTTACTTAAAAAAACAGTATATCCCCTTAAAAGCAGTAAGAGTAAATATACTAATATTATAGTTCTATTAGTATTAAACTATATTAACCATATAGCCCTTTTCACAGCTACTAAAAGCGCGCCTCTAGAATAGTTTCTATAACTTTTACTACTCTTACTTTTAATTTAAGTTTTATAAAAGTATATATTTTAAACTACTTAACTATACTTTTATAAATCTTAAATAGGGAGAGGCTATATAACCTATAGAAAAGCCTATTACCTAACTTTCTTATGATATAGTTATAATAATTTATTATTACTATAGACTATTTCCCACTTACTCTATGTTCTCTAAATACTAGGCTGTATTAGATATCTACTTGCATGATTCCCTGTTGTCCTTCCCTTACCAAGAACGCCAGACTGGCTTCTTGTTTGTGGCTGAGATAAGCTTGATATCTAGCTCTAACTTGACTGACTTACCTCTTGCGTAAGTCTAGCTATGGTTGACTTATTCCTGCTTCTAGGAGGGTGGCCTTGCTTTTTCCTACCTATACCCTGGCTGCTATAGGTAGTATAGGCTTAACTAGCTAACTAGCCCTTATTAGGTAAAGCTAGTTATGATAGGACTAGCTGTACTGTATTCTTTGGCCTGCTGTAGAGGGATATAGTAATCTTTGGGTTAAGGATCTAGCGGTATAGATTAGAGGAAGATATCTCTTAAAGATACTACTAAGGGTATACCTCCTACTTACTAAAAGTAGCTGAATTTAGTATTTTGGAGTAGATCTTATGGTAGTATAGAATACCTAGCTAAACTAAAATAGTATAGTCTAGGCTATATGCTCTAAGAGAAGTAGGGAATAGCCTTTTACTAGAGAGTATTACCTTCCTTATTAGGTAGTATTACTTCTTAATTAACATAAGATACTTTAAGGAAAGTATTATCCAAAGTTTACCTAGATACTTAAAGTAAGGACCTATATACTTCTAGCCTTTAAGTACTTTATCCTAAGCATAAGCTTATCTAAAGTATAGCTCCTAATTACTAATTATCTTCTATATAATATTAATAAGTTAATATAGGTAACTAAGACTATTTAAGAGATAGCTTTTAATATTATTATTACTTAACTCTATACTAGAGGTAATATAAATACTAAAGTTCTAGTACTTTTAGATAGAGTAATAGGCCTATTATACTCTTAATAGTAGGTATGTTATATAGAGGTACTAGAGGATTAGGTATTGGTTATTAAACTCTTTATAAAACTTAGTCTAAGCTTTCTTAAAGGCGTCTTTAGTCTTAGCAAAAACAACATACTTTTATATTATAAGGACTATATAATATATATAAGGAGAGGTCTAATTAATATATATATTAATATAAGCCTTATCTTTATTACTTAGTATAGCTATTACTTGTATTAGTAGCTAATAGCTATTATTATTAGACCTACTGCTATTACTACTATAGCTAGGGTCTTTAACTTACTTCTACTTAGCCTTAAGTATAACATTAGAATTAATATGGTAGATATAGAGTTATTGTTAGATGCCTAGGAACTGCTTGTTTAGTACAGCCTTTATCTACTTGTTATAGTCTATAATAATAATAGTAAGGTAATAGACTGAGTTCTAGTTTATAAGCTAGTAGATACTTACTAAGAGAAATTGGAAACCCTTTAGTCTCTTATTATTAATAAGGCTAAATACAGTATTATAAATAGATCTAATATAGGTCTACCTAGTAGCTTAGAAGAGAGGGAGCTTAAAGCAGTTTATATTATAGATATTATCAAGCTAATTACCTTAGGGAATTGCTTTTATATTTAGAGACAGTAGGGAAAGGTCTAGATAAGGCTAATAAGGCAGTCTAGCTTATTATCTGCCTATTTCACCACATATAGGATGTCTTACTTATTAAATAGCTTAATTAATACTATTGTTAGCAAATATCTACTAAGTTTGTCTTAGTTTATATAAGCTCTAGTGTTATAGATATCTTACTAGGTAAATAAGGATTCTAGGAACTACTCTTAGATAACAGTATGTATATTATATACTTAAATCCTAACTTGTTAGCTTGTAGTTTTAATAGTATCCTAAACTACTTAGGTAAGCCTGTAATATAAAGGATATATAGAGGCTTTAAGGCTAGGGCTATGATAATGCTAGTAGTGCCTAGGGTCTTAATGAGAATGCAATAGCTACTTACCTTCCTCTAGGGCTTCTATAATAATCTTCTATTTATAGCTAGACTTCTGAGACCTATGCTGTTAAATGCTATTACCTCTTAGCGGTCTAGGGCTCCTAAAGCGATTATACTTAAAGGTATATTGTATAATTTAGCCTTAAGCTTTATATTAATTCTACTTGATAATGCTAAATCTATTAGCTTTTATAAAGGTATTAACTTAATTAAAAAGGGCGTTAAAAGTTTGCTCTAGATTGCTAGGAATTGGTGGGTTTGGGATTTTAGGTATAGGAGAAGAGGAGGATTAGTTACTTGGGGTGTGGTAGGAGGCTTTACTTTAAGGGAAGGATTGCCATGGGGGTAAATAGGGTAGTAAGTTAACTAGAGGAGCCTATCTCTCTTACTATTAATAGATAAATTCTTATTATTAGAGAAGTGTAGTTCTTAGCTATTGATTAGTCCTAACAACCTATAGAACAAGCTTAAGAGTACTATTAAATTACTATTTAGTAAGTTAGAAAGATTACTGGGACTGTTTACTAGAGAGAGAGAGGCTATACTTTAGAGAAAGTTATAAAAGAGCAGTCCTCTAGGTTATCTTTATTCTTTTAGGGAAATAGCTATTAAGGTATAGTATAGGCTTTATACTAGGGTAATTATTTATAAGAGGTTATATATTTTGTAGTATGTTAGCTGGGAGCTCTGTAATAAGGTTGTACTACTCTTAAGGATCACTAACTCCATATAATTAGCTAACGCTAGGGCAACTACTTTTAGATAAGGGAGATAATGGTGCTTAGCTAAATATTAGCGGGAGGCTATAATTAATTAATAGTTGCTTATGGGTAATATAACCAGTAGTAGGAGGGTAACAAGGTTAAGGTTGGTATAGTAGGTTATCCTTCTCTTAAGGTTTAGAAGCTATAATAGATAGGTAGTATGGTTATATAAAGGTAGAGGATATAAACAAATACTAAAGGGAGAATAGAAAGCATAGTATACTTTATATAGGTCTAGTAGAATTTAATTATACTAACAATATTTTATTTAGCTAATTAGAAAGATAGATAGCGGTGCCCCTGTAAGCATAGTACCCCTGTATTAATTTGCAGTGCCTCTCTATTAATTCCTATATACTTCAAATTTAATCTAATTAAAATATAAAAGATATTTAGTTAATATTACCTATAGCTCTTTTTATAAACTAAACTACTATTTATATATTAATTAGATATACCCTTTATTATCTTATTTATAGTTATTAATTATTACTCTAATTAAGAGAAGGACTATAATATAGAGATTTCTTAACTAAAATAGAGTCTATATATTAAAACAAGAATTCTAACTTTACTTCTATATATTTACTTACTTATAAGAAGACTAATAGCTTATTACTAATATAGTTATTTATTATAAAGCTTAGAACTAGAATTAGCTTAATATAAGATATTTATATATTCTTTAAAATGATAAATTAAAAAAAGGTAATTCAGTTTTAATATCTAATGTATACTAGTATATAAATATATTAACCTTTTAGAAACTAAACTATTATAAAAGGGCTCTTATTAAATCTATTTTATTATATTAAATACTTTATCCCTCTTACTTAAAATACTATTGAAAACTCTAATTATAGAAGTATTCTATATTAGAAATAGACTTAAGAAGTTTATTAAAAACTCTAATAGTATTTATATCTCTTTAAATAAAAAGAATTTAAGATATAATATTACTACTAACCTAAAAGACTTACTCTAATTAGTAAAAGCCTAGAAGCTTAGATTAGTACTTCTAATTAATTAATTTAATAATACTATATAGAGATTAAAATAAACCCTTTAAACCCTTCTCTAGATAGTATAATTGCCTTTTATTCTTATTTTTTTTTTCTCTTATAAAGTAAGTCTTTTAATTTTTAGAAAGTAAACTAAATAGAAATAAGTAGATATACTTTTTTTTTACTAATATTTACTCTTATATAATATTAGTTTAAGTTAATAAGACTAAAAGATGAAGGTAAAAGAAAAGTATTTATTCTATTCTAATTAATTATTCTATTTTAGGTTAATCATCTATTTTTATTATATAAACTACTTATCTTAAAGAACTACTCTCTCTTACTTTAATTAGACCTTCTTTTTATAACTTAGCTTAATATCCTAGCCTTAAGACTTCTTTCTAGCTTCTTATAATCTCGATAAAAGGGTAGATTCCTTCTTAGCTCTGTCTTACTAATTAATTAGCTTATTATTATTAAACTTCTTAGTATATTATATATTTCTAGTAAAATTAAAAGCCTTAATATCTAAGTAATTATATTTAAACTAAATTAATAAATAGTTAATAAAATTAATTAAAGTACTATTAGACTAAGACGTATAAATATTATAATTAAGTTCTAAACTAGTTAAGTAAAGTTAGTTATAAAGAGTTATAAGAGGTAGGTTTTCTAATAAAATACTAGAAGAGATTAAAAAAGAGATACTATTATTACTAAGCTAATATCTATTAAATTTACTAGACTTATCTATAATAGGTATCTTTATAAGTTTCTAATAATTAGAGTTTCTAAAGTTATAATTTATATATTTATAATATAAGTAATTATTATATACTTTATTAAAATAACTTAAAAGAGATATATACTTATAAAAGAGACCTATAGCTTATATCTTAGTACCTAAGGTTTTAAAATATATTTAAAAGTAATAAGTATAGTAATTATAAAAAAGCTTATTCTAAATGCCCTTAGCTTATATTAAGAGAGTATTTAATACTATAGAATAGTTTTTAAAGTACTAGATTAAGTATCTAAAAGGTCTAGCAAAGTTAATATATATATATATATATATATATTAATTAAAAAAATAACTAATTAAGAACTACTTAATAATACTATGAAGAAAGCTAGAATAGAGAAAGCTTTTTTAAAACTCTTTAGTAGCCCTTTTATTAAACTATTAGCTAGACTAAGGATTATAAAGTTTAAGTTTTTATTATATAATTAAATAGCTTAGGTAGAGTAATAAAGACTATAAACCTTATAATCTATAAGAATAAAAAGATTAAAAGGAGAGATTACTAAATAATAGAGGGATTAGACTTACCTTAATAAGGTAATTATTAATAATATAGAGTTTAAAACTAAATATCTTTACTTTAGACTTAGAAAGAGAAGGAGTAATAAACTACTAAGGATAAGTAACTAATTAGTTACTAGTATTAATATAGTAGCTATTAACCTTTATAATTAAAAATAAAGCTATAGTAAAGAAAAAAGAAGGGCTAAAGATTACTTATATTATTGAATTAGAAGAAGAAATAAGAAAAGGACTCTAAGAAAAAAAACAGCTCTTTTATTTTAAAGATTAATATTAGTAATTAAAAAAGAATTAATAGGAGAAATAGAAAGAACTTCTAATTAACTATAAAAAGGTAAATCTAGTAAAAACAGACTATAATAGTATAAAGCCTCTATTTATAAAAAGCTTCTTTCTAGAGGCTAAGTATTTATTACTATAACCTATTAAAGTAATAAATCCTAGCTATAGGCTTTCTTTCTTTATTAAATAGCTATATCTTTTAATACTAATTAGAAACTTTATTACTAATTAATATTTAAACTACCTCTTTTCTCTTCCAACTAACTAACTTTAACTCTTTTACTAATAAACTATTATATAAAAACCTATTTAAGCCTTCTTTTTTATTCTTTTTTTTCTTTGCCTTCTTATATATACTTTAAAATACTATCTTAATTACTATTTATAATATCTATTATAATTTATGTTATACTACCTTCTATTGCTTTCATTAATTATTCTTAATAGGTTAAATTTTATATCTAGTATAATTATACTTTTAAAAACTTATAAATGATAATATTAAAAGGTTTAGCAATTAGAATTACTACTAAGTTTTAAATTCTATAATAACTCTATTCTAAACTATCTATGAAGCTTATAACTCTTAATTTTTTGACCCATATATTAAAAACTAGTTTTACTACCTAACCTAAGTATATAATAGATGAATCTCTTTCTATACTTAGTTTTTATAAATTATTCTAATACCTAATAATTTATACTTTTCTAACTAGCTAGTCTTTAAAACAGCTAAATTATCCTTTAAATAATTTACTATAGTATTTAAAAATAATAATAATAATAGATTTTAAAAAGATATACGATATTATAAGGTAAGTATAATTCTTTTTAATTACTATAATCTATAAGAAATACTTCTTTAAAAAGACTAGCTGTTATAAAATAAGATTAATATAGTACTTAGAATTATAAGTAAAAACCTTATTCTAGTTTAATATATTTTAATTAAAACCTTTAGCTACATCTCTTTTATTAATCTAAACTAAAAGCTAACTATACTTCTATAGCTAGCTTATATCTAATATACTATTATATATAAGTTAAGCTTAGTTATCTTCTTACTTTATAAATAAAACCTTAGTTATTTTATAGAAATAGTTTTTAACTAGTAAGATAGTATAATATACTAATATAAGCTAATATAATACTATAGCTAATCTAAAGCTCTCTTTTTAAATAATATTAAGGTATTTAAAGCTTTTTATAAATCCTTAGAACTATTTCTCTTAATTAAGAAACTAATTAATATTAATACTTATATAGTTAATAAGCCTTATTAACCTAGTAAATAGAAATATAAACTATTTATCTTTAAGTAGCTCTAATTAGTAATTAGATAAGGAGATTTTAACCTATATATTATTCTAACTTAGAATATCTTCTAGCCTTAGTTAAAATTAGCTAGATACTTCTATATTAATTAGATTTATTAAATTGATAAGAGGTTTTATTATAAAGATATATAGGATTTTAATATAATATATTCTATTTCTAATTAAAGCTTTAAAAAGACTTATACTTACTTCCTCTATAAAAACAGCTTAAACCTAGGTATAGTTAACTTTACAACTAGAGATATACTAAAGCTTATTAAGAAATTAATTTTAGAGTTATAAAGATAGATAAATATACTAATTATAATCTCTAATAATAAGAATATTACTCTAAAGATACCTATTAATTCTATATAAATACTAACTTATATACCTATATCTAATGCCTTAAGCTTTAATCCTAAGAAGTATAGTCTTGATATTTATAATTAAAGAATTTTTTATTAAACAGATAATCTATATAAGAATATGTTAATAAAATGTATAATAGAAAGTTTACTTTTATTACTCTATTTATAGAGTTTAAAAACTTCTTAGATACTCTATACATAATAAAAATAGTAAGATTAATATAATTAGAAATTAATAATTTCAGCTTAGTATTAGATTCTATATATAATACTACTAATTACTTAATTTCTAAGCTTAGGCTATCTCTTATAATTACTATCTAAAACCTTAATAAATAATCTTAACTATAACCTCTTTAAGTAGTCTAATCTATCTCTATCTTTAAGAGAGGAGATTCTAATTACCTTTTTAAAGTAAAGCTTAGTTCTACCCTTTTTAGAAATAAAGACTTTTTTAAAGCCTTTAGCTATATAGTGATAAGGATTAAAAGACTTCTAATATATATTAGAAAATAAGATAGTACTCCCTTCTTCTCTCTTAAAGACTTCTAGAGTTTAAATAAACTAAATAAAGACTTTATAAACCTTATTAAAAAAAGCCTAATTTACTTAGAGAAATAATAAGATATTATAATTAATTATACCTAGATATCATAAAAACCTTTTAAAAGGATATATTATAAATGGCAATAACTTAATTATTCCCAAGTAGTTTTATAATTAGTAAGTAAACTAATATAATAATCTAGTAGAAAAAGTCATATACTTAGTCTAAGCTTATAGTCTATAGTTCTTACTAGCTAGACCTAATAGATAGAAAGAATAGGTATACTAAGATATTAATAAGAAGTAAGGTAAGGTAAATATAAAATATAAGAAGTAAAAAAAGCCTAAGAGTAGTGGAAAGTAATAAACTAATAGCTTTAATCTATAGTTAATATAGTGAATTTTCTTTTTTAAAATATAAAAGAAAAATCTAAGAGATAATTAAAATAGAATAGAATTTATAAATTAGAAATAGGCTATAAAGCTAAGAGTTTTTAACTTTCTTTAGGGAATAGATTATATAATCTTCTAATTAAAATAATATAAAAGAGTAGATTAAATTAAATAGATAAAAGTAATATACTTTTTTTTGAAATATATCTTTACCTTCATTTTAATTAAACTAAAGCTTTTCCTTTTTTAGATTTATAGATTAATATAATAATATAAGATAGTTAGAAGTATTATATTTCTAGCAAGATACTTAGTATCTTTAATTAGAATAACACCTTTCTTATTTAAAGTATAAACTAATAACTAGAGTAGGTCTCTAATTTCTAATTAAAGAGTCTCTTATACTAATTAAGAGAGTATCTTATATTTCCTTTAAGGTTTATAGTTATTCTTTAGAGTTACTATACTACTTAGGTTCTGAATACCTTACTAGCTTTTACTAGTAATGTACCTATATAGTAAGTAAGCTAATAGAGTAAGTAAACTATTTCTTATTATACCTTAAAGGCTACCTTTTAGCTATTTTTTAAAAATTAAAATTAAGCTTAAAAAAGGTCTGGTTTTCTATATTAGAGTTTAATAAGAGTTAGATTTTAAAAAGAAATACTATAGAAAATACCTACCTATTCTAACCCTTTTATCTCTTATCTAGAGGCTTAGATAAAGGCTAAGCTAAATATCTAAAGGTTATAGTATGATATTGTTTTCTACTGTATTTTTTGTTAAAATCTAACTCTTATTAAACTCTAATATAGAAAACTAGACCTTTTTTAAGCTTAATTTTGATTTTTAAAAAATACTTAGAAAACAGGGTTTTTCTAGCAATAAGAAGTAGCTAGCCCACTATATTAGCTAACTCACTATATATATATATTTATACTTTTAATAATATATTACTAAAGTATATAAAGATAAAATCTATGGAGAAACCTAAAGTCTTTCTAAAAAATAAATTACATATAAATAAACTTAATAAAGGTATCTATATATACTAAATAGAATATATTAATAAGATACTAACTAAGTATAAATAAAGGAACCTATACTCTTATAATACTCTTAGAGATAATAATATAAAATTATATAAAAATAAAAGTTAAGTAACTAAAAAAGATATATTATAATATTAATAAGAAATAAGTACTTTATTATATTAAGTATTAAAAATAAGAATACATATAACTCTTTCTATTGTAAGTTATTCTAGATTTATAAGTAATCTCTCTAAAGAATATTTTATTATTCTTAATAAAATATAAAGATATATAGATAAATATTATAATTTAAATATAATATACGTATATAGTAAGTTAGCTAATATAGTAAACTAGTTACTTTTTCTACCCTTTTACCTTTAATATAAGTAAATTTAACTATAATATATAAAATTAATTAAAACTACTTATTATCTTTTTTTATTACTATCTTAAACTACTTTATAGGTTTATATATTATATCTAGTATTTCTATAATTACTATATTATTATATATATAGTTTAATACCTTTTATATAACCCTTTTTTTACAAGTTATTCTTTTCTCTAGTATTAATACTACCCTTTTCTACTTATAGTACCTTTACTTTAGTAATATTAAGTAACCCTTTAAGATATAATTAGGTCTTTTTTACTCTCTAGTACTTACTTAGTACTTCTATCTCTATATAAAGCTTATAGCTCTTAGCTTTAATAAGAGCAAGCTTATATAATAACTTACTAATTTCTTTAGCTTAGAGGGTAATAAGGTTATATATTATTGCTAGTATAATATCTTTAGATACTTAGATCTTCTTTTTAAAAGAATTAGTACTTTATATACTCTTTCTTACTATAGATAGTATCTTTAGATCTTAAGAGCTCTAATTATTTAGATATAAGCTTAGTGATATTAGTATCTTTAACTTAAAATCTAAGTAAAAAATAATAACTTTATAATTAAAAGATATAAGGCTTACTTATTTAAAACTAACTTATCTATTATTCTTACTTATTAAAATAAAGAATATTACTTTAAAGATAGAAAAAGAGTTATTTCTTATAATATATAAAATTTATATTTATATTATCTTTTTAATTCTCTTATTATATAAGTATTTTAATAAGCTAAAGTATTTAATATTAAGAGGCTAAAGCTTATATAATAAATAAAGAGGTATATAAAGAGTAATAATCTTTTATTTCTTATAGTAATTAATAAATTTAATAGATTTATAGCTATTATAACTATTAAGGATTAAGAGGTAATAAAAACCCTTTATATAAGACTTTATATATTAAATAAAGTACCTTAGCTAATCTAAGCTAATTATATTGATTATTTATTTATTTCTATTTAAATAGATATACTATATAGTTAAAAATTAGCTATTAGTATATTAACAGAGGAGGTAATATCCACTCTTTATAATAATATATAGAGGTAATACTTAGCTATTTATATATGTACTTTAAACAATAATAATTAATTTATAATTACTAAGCTACTTTATATAAAGTCTTCTCCAATAGTTAAAAGTTATAATAAGCTTTCTATATAATAATATTCTTATTAAAAAGTTAGTCTTATTAAAATTATAAATATTATAATTATATATCTTATACTATTTAGCTTAGCTCTTATTTAAGCTTCTAGATAAGGGTAAGCTAAATATCTAAAGGTTATAGTATAATAATATTTTCTACTAGATTTTTCCTTAAGATCTAACTCTTATTAAACCCTAATATAGAAAACTAGACCTTTTTTAAGCTTGATTTCAATTTTTAAAAAATAGCTAAAAAAGTAGCCTTTAAGGTATAATAAGGAAATAGATAACTCGCCCTAATAGGTAACTTGCCCTAATAGGTAGCTTACTATATATGTATGTTATAATAATATGGTAATAATAGAAATACTTAATATAATATATAAACCTATAGAGTAGTTTAAAATAGTAATAAAAAAGAGAATGATAAGTAGTTTTAATTAATTTTATATATTATAATTAAATTAACTTATATAAAAGGTAAAAGAGTAAAGAAAGGTAGCTTACTTACTATATTAGCTTACTTACCACATAGATATATTATCTATAACTATTCTCTATAATATAATACTTATACTAATATATATATCTTTTCTAATCTTTATAAGTTAGTCTATATACTTAGTCTATTTAGATATAACTAAGGTCTAAGTATTTAATCTATAACCTTTATCTTAAGTTATATTAAGTATATAATTATTATATAATATACCTATATAGTAAGTAAGCTAATATAGTAAGTAAGTTACTTTCTTATTATATCTTAAAGGTTACTTTTTTACTTATTCTTTAAAAATTAAAATTAGGCTTAAAAAAGGTCTAGTTTTAAACTCCAAGTAGTAATAAGAGTTAGATCTCAAGAAATAATACTATAGAGAATATCATCTTACTCTAATACTAGTATCTCTTATCTAGGTCTTTAGATAAGAGAGAAGCTAAATATCTAAAGGTTATAGTAAGGTAATATTTTCTATAGTATTATTTCTTAAGATCTAACTCTTATTACTGCCTAGAGTTTAAAACTAGACCCTTTTTAAGCCTAATTTTAATTTTTAAAAAATAGGTAAAAAAGTAGTCTTTAAGGTATAATAAGAAAGTAGCTTGCTTACTATATTAGCTTGCTTACTATACAGGTATATTAATAGTAATAGGGTAAAAATATTATAGACTTTAGAGAGCTAAGAACTAAGAGATAACCAAGTTATCTTATTTCTATTAAGCTGCTTTTTAAGGTATATCTTATAGTATTTCTTAAAGATATTAGAGTCTGTGATTTAGTTAGCTAATAAACTGACTAGCAAAGAGCCTTATATAGGTCTAAATAGCCTTGCTTTTAGCATTAGCAGCGTCAGCAGCAAGCAACTTCAAAAGAAGGATTACTGGATGTTTGGATATACAGATTTCTAAATTTGCTAGCTAAAAAGCGCGATTTTGCGCAGGGTTGTATTGGTGGGTTGCTAATGCATGGATGAACAAGTAGGTTTTCGACACTGCCAACGCAACAGACTGTATCTAATCTTCATGTGACTTGTACCATAGTTCTTCCATGTCTAGGGGAGTCATCTCTCTGACTGTCCTTCTGCCCTTACGAATGCTGTGCCGCCCGCGCTTCTTGCTGGCCGGTGGGGCTACATCGCCTGTAACTTGTTGGGTTGTAACAAAGTAGTTGCAAGCGAATAGCCCACTCCTTACTATCCGCGATGGCGTTTGCAGAAGCCGCCGCAAAATGCATCTGCGCGCTCAGATCCAATCACCGATCTCATACGCCGTAAACAACTCTGGATGCATTTTTGGTAAGCCGCCTCATCACGTTGCTCTAAGTTTGAGGTATTCGGTTCTGTTGAAGGAAGAGTAGCACCAAGGGTGGCGCTAATGAAGAGGAGAGTGATAAATGATCGGAGGTTCATTGTGGTGTTTAAATGAGGATGTTAAGTTGAGAAGCAGAGCTGATGAAGAGCTTAAACGAATGTAAATGTTTAACTAGAGGAGGGAAGAGCTTGAATGAATGTGAATGTTTAGCTAGAGGAAGAAAAAGGTGCTGGAGAAGGATAGAGTATATATAGAAAGAGCTTGTAAAAGGAAGAAAGAGTAAAATATACTTTAGATTAGTTATATAAGTATTATAAGCTGTATTATATATATAAAGAGTAAATATAAATACTACTACTACTATTGATATAATTATTTTAAAAATTAGTTATATTATTATATATAGTTATAAGAAAAATATAGGTACTCTAATCTACCTCCCCTAGTCCCTAGGTTCTTCAGAATGTTCCCTACTTATCTATCTATTAGCTAATAGTCAATCTATCCTTAGGTCTATAACCCCTAGCGCCCCGCCCAGCCTTAGATACCTAATAACAAGCATTAGAGAGATACCTAACAGGGGTAAGAAAGCATTAGCTAAATACTATATTATATAAGCATTGAGAAGCAAATTAACTAGTTATAACTACTAATATTATTATATTAGTTACATTCACGCGCTAATTTATCTGATCTAACAAAGTTTATAGAACCAAGGAGTATAGTAATGCATCGAAGCCAAGGGTCTTCTACCGGTAGATCAAATAAAATAACAAAATCCAGGTAGCTACTTATACAAAGTCTTAGGCCTTCTCCGCGTATCCTTCATCCTCTAGAGGCCAAGGAGACTTTAATACCAATCCTTCTATTGATCATGCATTTATCCAACGCAGACTCAACCCATAGTAAATGGCATATCCGATTGTTCAAGCAGCTGAAAGCAGTAACTCGGAAGACCATTTGAAGACATACACTCTGGTCGTTGATTTGATTGGAGCAGCGACACTCAACTAGGGCAAGGCTTTCGAGCAGGCAGATCGCTCCACTGCACGAAACCCAGAAATCCTGAATATAACGGTTCATTTCACCGTTCCGTCTGGGTTCCCAACGTCCTGACACGTGGTCGTCCGTCCCGTCGCACACTCAGCAGGCACGGCTTTGACGACGTCAAAACTTGGGACGACAAAGATAGGCCTCCTCTCCGCCTCGAAGACCGGACCAAATGCCCCGGCGCGCTACAACCGCCAGCCGTCAGCCCTACTCTATACCACTCGGGACAGTCCAGCACTACTGCACCCTTTCCTCCCACTCGCCCCAACAGAGGCGAATCCTTGCTTGAAGAGGATCCTAGGGTATGCCCTTTCGGGGCTTTTGATCCGCCCACCGCCTCATGGGCAGAAGCGCGGTATTCGAAGCGGATGGGTTCTTGGAAAATATGTTACGAGTGTAGTTCCTCGTTCTCAGTATGCAGTTGTAGCCGTGCCACATCTCACAACGGCGTGCCTGAACCTCGGCAGTCGACTGGCACGGCCTGTTCTGTTTGGCTTGATAAACTGTCGGTAAGCCCGACGGCTTGTCAGTGCTGTCCTCGGAGGCCCGCGTCGCAGGCCTACGGACCTTCTTCTCCGATCCGGACGAGATTCCGCCTGCTGCCTCCTCCCCCAGGCGCGCAACGGGAACACGATTCGCAAGGCCTTGAAAAGATGTGAGCTGAGACAGCTGTCGAGATCCGATTGGTACGGACTCGCGCAGTGAGCCAGGCAGGTATATTGCGGTGGGAAGGAGGGTGGATAAGAAGGGTTCCCAAGTACCCCTCGGTGGCTCGATTCGTGCTCTGGTGGCCCACATTCGAACGAAACGGCGTTTCTTGTCTCGACGATCCCTTAGACCATATTTCTCTATACGAGGGCGACACATTTTCCTTCTTTGAGAGAGAAACCGAAGAAGACGTGCGTAAAGTGCAGCAGAAGCAGGGCGATTGGGAGCAATTGCGGGCGTCTCATGGACAATTGCAACTTGATGATAGCTACAGGTAGTGAGCCCAAGGATCTCCGAAAGGGGAAACGAGATTCAAGGAGACAGAACTGCGCCAACATATTACTCTATTGTGAACCATCTAGATCATGGAAAGGGGAAAACAAATCAAAGGGAAGGAGAGAAAAGAACGCCCCGTACTACTTACCATATCAGTGCTGTCGAAGCATCGTTCACGAGTGGCACTTCTCCAAGGCGAGAAGTCTGTCATCGTCAAGATGGAGTCGGCATCATGGCGATAGGGAGTTCGAACGAGCTAGGGATTGCACTCTAGTCATCGCCAAGCGCTCCAATCCGATGATAGACAGATGTATGCGGTGCTGCTCTGATCCAACTCATCGCTGACAGCAAAACTAAAAACAGGTTGGTTGGTTCCGGAAAAGCATAACAACACAATGTCAGCGAGGCTCTTCCAATTACTAGGGTAAACAGCCATGTGTTGATATGTACGCTGGCGTTTGTGTGCGACATTAGTTAGGCGAGGAACAAAATATAAAACATGAAGCCTCGTCGCCAAACAGTGAGTAAAGTTGGGTTCAATGTTTACCTCGTATGTGATTGCAAATGCAAGACTTGGAAGGAATGCTAGCTAAACGTCCAGGAATATAAGCCCTGAGTTTGGTATGGTTCAGTTGTTCTTCCTTTTCTTCTTTCTTGAGAGGGGGAGGGGTTGCGATCTGCTGTTATACTGACATGTGACTTCTGAGGCTGATGTGGCGTTTGAGACTGCCCCGAAGAAGACAACTTGAAGTTTGGTCCCAAGGAGTTGTTGAGGAGGCTCCTCATCGTTGGTCACAGGCCAAATTGAGGTAAGTGTTCCAGTTATAAACTCTTCCATGCGAATGTTGATTAATGTTCTTCCAATGATCATTGATTGATCTTCTTCCAATGATACTCTTAAAGGTATGTGCGAGGGTTGACGCAAACCATTGAGATGACTGGTTAAAGACGATCTACTATAGGCTGCGTCAGGTTATATCTCGTAAGAGGTCATTTTTCTTGAACCGAAGCTTACAGAAGATTCTAAAGGTATTGATGGTGTTACTTAAGCGAAACACTTTGGCGACCTTCTCATCCTGACATAGTGATGAAGCAAGCTTCCTGGCGAATCAGGTCCAGAGCCTCGCATTAACTTCATTATAGGGTGCATTTGCCTAATACAAACATCTAAAACTTGGAGAATTGAAGATCTTGCCGGAAGGTAGTACTAGGTCAGAAAATATTGGAAAGATTACTGATACCGCGTTTTAGTTATGATGTGTGTACATGCATGGAAGAAAATTGACTTGCGCTTGTTTTGTTACAAACCAAAGGGGAGTTTGATAGGAAGTCCACCGCCAAAAGGGATATTCACAGGCAACCTTCCACCATTGTTATTCCGACCGCCAAACGGAAAGCCTGTGTCTGCGAAGGGAGTTCCGAAGTTGACATTGGGCCCTTCACGTCCATCGGTACTCCAAGACCATGAGCGCCCTTCACCACCACCGCCGCCGATATCAATATTGACGTGCATGCGACGATAGTTGCCGTCATTGTTCTGTTGTCCTTGATGCTCGTTTTGCTGTTGATCTCGGCGAGAGGTTCGGCGTCTCGCTTCTGGTCGCTCCGGCCTGGAGCTCTGACGGGGCCGACTGTAGCGGGGTTGTTGCCGTTCCGGTTGCGGGTTTGTACGCCGCGGAACTTCCTCGTCAAATGAGTCGTTTTCCCCATCCGCTTCTGCTTCTTGATATCGGCGCTGTGGCGGCAGCGGCGGCAGTGGCGGCGGCTCTCTGGGCGTTTTGATGTCCCCGTACATTCCATATATGCTTTCTTCCCAGTTCCTTCTAACGTCACTCTCCCCTTGTTTCCGCCGAAGTGTAGGCGATGGCGACCGGTCGGGCGGGTCTATACTTTCTCGGCTATACCGGGAGCTTTCATTGGTTCTGCCGGTGCTGTATCTGGCAGTGTCACGATTGAAGTTGTTGCTGTACGAAGTCGAGTACGGTTGGCTTTTCTGAGATTCGTTGCTCTGCTGAGAGCCCTGCGTTGGTTGTCGGACTAGGGGGTTGGTTGGAGGAAAGGGAGACTGGCCCGGGCGAGGGTTACTTGAGTTGCCTAGACTGCCGTTTGAACTGGGTTTCTTGCTCATGGCGGTGGCTTCTGGTTTGAAAGGATAAAATTGTCGCTTACAGTCACGGGCGGAGGACACTGGAAGGACGGTATCGAGAAACTGAGGACAGTGCCAATCTTTTATTCCGTAATGAGGCCCAGACCGTCATGGGCGCACGGCGGTCTCAGCGTGGTGCCATTTCTTTAGCATGCGAGATTCCGCCGTTTCATAGCTGTTTATGGGTCGATTCGGGTTCACGTTTCCCTACTGGATGGGCCGAGACCATACGAGTTATGTTACTGCAGATGTTTGAGGTCCTCCTTCATGATTCGCAACGCCACAATATCAGACCATACGAGCCCCTGGCTGATGCGTTGCCCTTACCTGGCAGCATCATCATCGACATCGGCAGAGTTAGATTTCGAGAAGCTAGAAAGAAGTATTGATTCGATAAATTCATCGGAAGGAATTTGATATTGGTTGAAATCCGCCGTTTTGCTGGGGAGCTTTGACGTTGTCATCTTCAAGTACCCATTTATCTGTCTCAACATCGGCCCATCTCAGTGTCAGGATCCCTGCAGCTGTCACCAAAACCCTTAATCCAACCACGCTCTGCTAACAGGGCCAGTAAGGTTGGCTTGCGACTCACTTGGCAATAAGAAATACATCTTATAGCGGTGATTGACTGCCTGAAGTACGACATATCAGTGTTTATTCAGCAGACTGTTAAACCTGCACTACTCAATCTGTCCTCCGGGTTCCCCCCACGCTGCTTAAGGGCTACAATTAAAAGCAGTAATAGGGTAAGGAATACGAATAGCAAAGAACAAATGACATTAGCTGGAATAGCTAGGCTGATTTTTCAACTGCCACAATACACTCTGTTTTTTTCCCCGTCGAAGGATTGGTATTTAAGAAGCAGGAGCAGAAACGCATTTCTTGACATGGAACTGACTTATCAATGAATAAGGTCCCATACGTGTTTGGTTCGAACAACGCTAATGAAAAACACGCCTACTGCTCGAACGTTCTTAAGGACGATGTTCTAAGCTGCTAAGCTGCTCCTTGTTGTGCTTTATCTTCTCAGCGGGTAGCACGTCGGTAAGGCCCACAACTCCACCACCCCACTTACGCAAAACCCCTACTTTCGCAAACCATCACCACCACCACCACTGCTACTATTACCACTTATTTTACTTGGTCTGCTACCTACCTATATATAACTTTTGGCCTTGCTGGATAATTCTGATAGGCTGGATTTATCTGGACTATATATTTGGCTGGATTCTGGACTTTGTGCCTGCTGGATATGGGTAATAGTTGCGAAGGTGCTATTAGGTGATAATAGGACCTTTTTCCTCTTACATAACTACTAGGTATCTATATAGGCTTGTAGATACTAGACTTACTGCTCTAGAAGGGTTACCCTAGATACTACCTTATTATAGCCCTTTTATATCTTTCTAGATAGGTAATAAATAGTATAGGTATCTAGCTTATCCTTAGTTATCTGGCTTAGCTGGTGTAACTAATGCTATAGATCAATAGATTTATAAGGAGTTAACTATAGGGTAATAGATATAGCCTTATCCCACTGCTGGCTGCTAGGCTGCTGCTAACTAGACTGGCTAGGCCATCTAGATAATACCCTAGATACTAAGAAGTTAGATAGAGGGTAATATAAAGAGACTAGCTATAACCTAGCTTATTTCTAGCTAGCCTTGACGTTCTGTTTTATAATAGATACCTCTCTTATCTTTAAATAATAGTCTAAAAATACCCTTTTTCTAACTACTATTAAATCTATAATAATATTATTTATAGATCTAATATCTTACTTATAGGTATTCTTTAATAGGCTAAAGATAGAGATATCTAGAGGCTAGAGAATAATGGAGAAGTGTGGTAAAGGAAACAGTAGATAGATATAATACTACTAGTATTTCTATATAAATTCTAATATTATATAACGTGCATGATAGGCAAGCTGGACAGATAAGCAAGCTGGACAGATAAGCAAGCTAGACACTAAACTATAAACCTACTACCTACATCATTCCAACGCGTCTTCTAACCACTACAACAATATCTATATAAAACAAAGAGGCTCAATTTAATCTTACTATTTAAGCTTTTAAAAAAGGCTATATAAAGAGTATTTAAGAGGTAGCTTAGACCTACTTAGTCCTATATTTAACTTTAGCAATATAACTTAAGGATATATAATCCTGATATAATATAATAGTAAACTTATAGAATTTAATATAGCTTAAAGAAAAGAAGCTAGTTAAGTATATTCTTAACTTAGATACCTAATTATTTTCTCTATAGCTTAGTAATCTTAAAAAAATAACTAATTAGTTACTTACTAACTATAATATACTACTAATTAATAAGTATTAAATCTTAAACTTTATTAAATAATAACTATAGCTTAAAATATATATTCTTTATGGATATAACTATAAGAAAGCTAAATATAAAGACTTTGATATAATAAATATATAGTTTTATCTTATAGTAAATATAATTATAAAATATAGTATTATAAAGTTAGATATCTATAACTTTAATAAGACTAGCTTTATAATAAGCTAGATTATATTTAAAATAGTTATTATAAGCTCTAAAAGATATTTAAATATAAAAATAATATAGTCTAGTAATTAAGAATAAGTTATAGTTATTTAAGCTATTAGTTTATCTAGCTATAGTATTCTACTATATATTATTATTATAGGTAAAAGTCTCCTCTTTACTTAGTATACTAAATCTAGTCTTTTACCTAACTAGGTTATTATAATATCTAAAAATAGATAGATAATAAATAAAAGAGACCTAGATTAGGTCTAATACTTTAATTAGTATTTAAAGTTATATATAAAAGGAAAATATTACCTTCTTATTATTAATAAATATAAAAGTTATTACTCTATAGTTTTTAAGCTTTTTTATAAGTTAAATAATATTATTATTTTTTATATATTATTTTATTTTTCTTATTTACTTTAATTCTTAGATATAGGTTATTTTAAGGTTTAAAGATTATATATAATTAGGAAACTAAGAATAAAATATAATAAAGTAATACTTATATTATAAAGAATAACTTTTTTTTAATATTTTATAATACTTTCTAAGAAGCTCTTATAAAAAGATATTTAAGAGAGTTTTAGAGAGGTAGGACTTATCTCTCTAAGTATAAAAAGTATACTATCTAAGCTAGATATTAAGTTATATACTTCTTTACTTTTAGGTTCCTTTCTAATAATATTAGTAGCTTAGACTTCTTAGATACTATATACTACTAGAGAGTTAAGTTCTTAGAAAACTCTGTTTAAAGATTAGTTTTTTAATTATCTAAATAGCTCTTTAACATATAGATATATAGCTACTAAGTATATTCTAAAAAGAAGTACTAGGATTTACCTATAAGAATATAATATTAAAAGCTAAGATTAAAGCTCTTTAAGAGAAAAGTACTATACTTAATTAATATAAAAAGGCTAAGAGAACTTATCTTTAGTAAGAAAGAAGTTTTATTATAACTAAGGTATAGGATAATAAGTTATAGAGAGAGGTAATAGCTTAGGTATATAAGGAAATATATTAGTGTAGTAGTTATAAGCTAAGGATAGAAATAGGTTAAAGGAGGTATAGTATCTATAAAAATACTGAATATAATATATAAATATATAATTTTAATAAACAAATATCTAGAGAAGAGGATTCTAAGTAGTTTAAATTAGTTTAATCTTTTTATTATTACTTAGTAGTTATTTCTATAATATAGTAGTAGTTTAATATCTAGCTTACTTATCTATCTAGCTTGCTTATTATATACGTTAGCTATAATAATTATTAAGAACTAGTAGTCTAGCCTTATCTAGCTAGCTAGGCATAGTCTCTAGGATAAAGACCTTCTTTAGCTACTTAAGGGTAGTCTAATTAATTATCTAGCTATTATTAGAGTAAATAAAGTAGTAGCTATTATATCTAAATAGGTTAGATAGAAACTACTAGGCCTACACTAACTTATTCTTATATATAACTAAGGGATCTAGGAACTTTTTAATAGTAGAAATATATTTAATAAGAGATATTTATACCTTAGATCTAGGCTACCTTTTCTAGATATATTATAATACTATAGAGCCTAGTACTAGCTTATTAGCTCCCTTATTCTCTATTATACTAGTTTTATCTATATTTTATTAGTTAGATAGATAGATACCTTAGATCTTAGGTATAGTATCTAGATAAAAGAAGAAATCCTAGATAACCTCTAGAAAATAAGTCTTATATTATTTAGTATGTATTACTCTAGATTGCTTTATTTTAATAGATAGATTTTACTATAGAAATTAGCTTATTATTATAGCTAGATTCTTAATAGTAGGTTTTTTACTAAAGTATAGCTAAGGCTATAATAGTAATTAATAGTATTAATACTTATTAGTATCCTTATTAATATATTTGTTACTTAGTAATTAGTTAGGTAGTTAATAGTTAAGGTAGCTTATATAGCTTAGTTTAAAGTATTATAAAGATAAGTAAATAAAGGAAATCTAAAAGTTATCTAAAGATATTTTATAAGTTAATTACTAAAAAGCTATAGAAGTCTATTTTAAGTTTTAAACTTAGTTTATCTTATATATAAGTCTATTTTAATATCTTTTATTATAATCTTTTTAATCTTATTAATCTTAATTACTTTATATACTCTAGTAATTAATTAGTAGATCTAGGTAATTGCTTCGTAGGCCCTATAAAGTGATTACCTTATCTAATCTTTATATAACCTATACTATAGTTCTTCTATATCTAGGGGAGTTATCTATCTAACTATCCTTTTATCTATATAAATGCTGTGCTGTCCATGCTTCTTGCTAGCTAGTAGGGCTACATCGCCTATAACTTATTAGGTTATAACACTTATCTACTTCCTCTCTAGAGGAGGATACCTATTACTTATTAGATATTTAACTAGTTTTTTTACTTACTTATTAGAGGCTATATAGTACTAAGTAAAGAAGTTAGTAAGAGAGCAGTTAAAGGTTACTAGTAACTATTATTCTAATCTATCTCCTCTCTAAACCTTAATACTATTATAAAAACCTCTTTTATATACCCTTTAGTATAACATTATTCTATTCTATAGTATCCCCTAGGCCCCACCTAGTGCCTTACTAGCCCTAAAGCTAGTACTACTTTTAGGAACCTAATACAATCCCCCCCCTCTAAGGTCCTATCCTTAGGACCTAGTAGTTAATCAATCAGCCTCTTTATTAGTACTCTAGTACCCTACTTATAATACTACTTATACTTTAGTAGAGTTTAGAAACTCTACTAGGCTTAGTAGATTACTAGATAGGTAGTTATCTCTCTAGCTAACTACCTACCCTTAGCCTTACTCTTATTCTATAGTAGCTTAGTATAGCTAGTAGCCCCCTTAGTACCTTACTAAGTCTAGCTATCCTATACTTAGGGTATAAGTCTTAAGCTCTTACTACTACTAATAAGAGGCTACCTACTCTACTATAGAGATACCTTACCTACCTATAGTATTACTTTAGTTACTTATTCTCTTATCTCTCTTATAGCTTAGTATCTTATTATTTATAAAGTAGTATAATTAGCTTTTATTACTTATATCTTTATTTCTCTAGTAGCTAAGCCCTAAGTTATATTATTCTTAGTATAATAGTAAGAGTATGCTTTATGGTAGTAAAAGAGGTACTAGTACCTCTCTAGTACCTCCTACCTCTCTTTCCTTCTAGAGGTATTATTATTTCTTTATAAGCTAGAGTTATTATTATTACTTACTTATATATATACTACCTAGTAGAATAGCTAGGCCTACCTTCTCTTTTTTACTTTTTACCTATTTTTCTTTTTTTCCTTCTTTTCTTTATAATATTCTTATATTATTATTATTTTTTTATTTTTTATTATACCTCTACTACTATAGTAGTAATAATAGTATTAGTAATAGTAACACTAGTAATAGTACTAGTACTAGCTGCTCCCCTACTACTACTATTATATTCACTATACCTCCTGCTAATCCTGCTATCCTAGGTAGCTCTAGTACCCCCCCTAGTCCCCCCCCAGTAGCCCCCCCTACTAATAATACCTATTCTAATACTTCTAGTGTTATTAACCCTACTATTATATATAAGGTCTCTTACTATTACTACCTTTAAGTTATAGTAAAGTAGTAGTTTAATATAAAAGATACTATTACCTATCTTCTCTACTATATTAAGACCTAAAGTATATACTTATCTCTCTAGTACCTCTCTACTACCTCTCTACTATTCTAACTATTCTAGTTACTAGTAATAAGTACTTCTATTATACTAGCTAGTATAATAAGTCTTATATCTCTATAAGCTTATCCCCCCCCCTACTATTACTACTTCTATAGCTATTAGTCTATTACTAACCTAAAGTAAGCCTTATATACTACCACTACTACTACCCTTACTCTTAAGGTAGTTTTTAAGAACCCCTATAAAGAAGCTAATCTCTATTTCTACTATTACTTTATAAATATATATATACCCCTATACTTCTCTAGTACCCCTTAGCTTAACCCTTTCTAAGAGAAGATTAAGAAAGCCTAGCTTATAAGCCTAAAAGCCCTTTTGATAAAGACCTCTAATATATTAGTCTCTAATACTAAGTATAAGGTAGTACAAAAAGAGGAGGAGTAGCTTCTTTACTAGTATAAGGTTCTTACTCTTAAGAGTACCTACTCTACTATAAAATAGTATGCTAAGTAGGCTAAGTTATTAGCTAAGAGTACTAAGATTATTATTACTACTACCTAGGACTAGGTTATTATACTTTATAAGTAGACTAAGGCTATTAAGGCCTAGAGCGCTCTCTTCTCTAACTAGACTAAGTTCTATACCTATATTATATATTCTTTTCTTACTCTAGTACCTCTCTAGTACTCTCTTATAGTACTAATAATAGCTTTTAGTATATTAATAAGATTAACTTCTAAGCTAGTAGATTAGATCCTAGAAAAGGCACTACTAACAATAATAAAGAAGAGTCTAACTAATAAGCTCTAGCACCCCCCACATACCTCTCTAGTACCTTACTAATACCTCTTTACTATTTATTTAATTAGTTACTTATCTCTAAGCTTAGAATACCTAGCCCTTAAGCCTCTCTACTCCCTAGCCCTAGTACTAAAGAGATAATAAAACCTAGCTACCTTATAGCTATATAATTATTAACTTAGTTCCCCTCTAATAAGCCCCTAGTAATACCCTATTTATAATCCTACTATAGTTTCTTTACTATATTTTACTATAGTTTCTAAGAGTTCTCCTCCTCTCTATACCCTTACTACTTTATTAGATACTATTACCTTCTCTAGAAGCCTTTATATATAACTATTCTCTCTACTTAGTATATATCCTTCTCTTCCTTCTTAATAGAAACTATCTATAGCTTTACTACTACCCTATAGAACTTCTCTAACTATAATAATAAGAATATATTATAAATATAGTATTATATCTCTAAGTTAAGCTTATATACTTTTCCCCTACTAACTACCTATATAACTATAAATAGCTTTATATACTTATCTAAGAGCTTCTTTATAAGGTACTTTTACTATATAAACCTTACTAATATTAAGACCTTCTCTTCTACCTTAAATACTACTATAGATTACTTTATATTATACTAACTCTTATGGTTCTTATTAGTTATCTCTAGTATCTAGAGAATTATAGCTTACTAGCCCTATAGCTACTATACCCAGTCTCTTACTAATAGGACCTCTATTAGTAAGGCCCCTTATAGCTTTGTATCATTTATTTTACATAGTACATAGCCTATTAGGGCCTCTGCTAGTGCTATCTAGATCGCACTATACTAAGTACTATTATAGATAAACTTAGCGATTAGTAGCTACTTTACCTAATTATCTTACTCTAAGCTATAAAAAGCCTAAAGAAAGTACTTAACATTCTAGTTTTATTACTTTATTTAGCTATCTATCTATAGGTAGTAAGCTATACTTAGTCTCTACTTAATAGTTAGTAGGTAGTATACTACTAATTAGAAATAGCTAGTAAAGAGAGATCCTTAGTTAGATACTATTACTACTAAGATATTAAATCATAAGAATACCCTTTTAACTAAGAGAAGTACTAACTAGTTTACTATTAAAGTCTCCTATATACATATATATAGTATATACTTTATAAGTTAGTCTACTATAACTAAGAAACTATTATAGCTCTCTCTAGTAAATCCTTTGAACTTAGGTAGCTTAGTAATAAAATCTAAGGTAACCTATTTCTATAGATAGCTAGATAGTAATAGGGGTACTAGTTCTCTATAGAGTAGGTAGTAGCATAGCTTTATCTATTAATAAGTTATATATATCTAAATATACTCTATTATATCCTTCTTTATTAATCTCTAGAAGAATATCTATTTAATTCTTTTAAGTATATAAGTTACCTCTAGGTACCCCCTAGCTAGCTTATTATAGAATACTACTATAATCTTTATTCTTAGTATATACCCTTCTAAGATAACTACCTTACCTTTATACCTAAGAACCCTATTCTCTCTTTCTAACCAGTTATTCTCTAGCTTTTATTACTCCTTAGAGGTAATTACCTTATTAGCTTATTATACTACCATATTTTCCTCCTCTAGGCTTAGAGTAAGTTCTTTTAGTAGTAATAGGTATACCTCTATTAACTTACTACTAATAATTACTACTACTCTTTAAGTAAACCTACTTAGAAAGCTTTCTAGGAATATACCCTATACCTCTTAGTCTTCTATACCTAAGAGCTAATAGTCTAGCTACTATAATAGCCTATTAGCTATATTCTTCTTTCCTAGCTAGTAGTTAATCTTAAAGTTAAAGAGAGATAGGTCCCAAAGTAACCTTACTTACTAACTATTAAGCTAGGGCTTACTAGTAAGGTAATAGTAGCCTAGGTAGTCTATTAAGAATATAATCTTACTCTAGGTATATAAAAAGTAGTACCTCTAGTGTATAGCTACCTCTTAAATTATAAGTAGCTTAGCCTCTAGTATACTATACTATAGTTTAGTACTCTTTAGCTTTCTAAATAAGAAGGTAATAGAGTACTACTATTTCTCTACTAGCTATAATAAGATAGCCTTAATTATAAAGTTTAATATATCTATCTCTACTTATATTAGTAGTACTAGGTTAAAGTACTATAGAATAAAAGCTTAGGTAAATATAACTTAGAGCTTATAGAAGGCTTTGATTACCTCTCTAGTTATTACCTTCTCCCCTACTACCTTAGCTATTAGTTAGTCTATAAGAGGGGTATATACCTTAGAGTAGTTCTTAATAAAGTACTAATAGAACCCTATAAACCTAAGAAAGACCTATATATCTTTAATACTAGTAAGAAGTAGCTACTAAGTAATTACCTCTATATAGTCCTACTCCATACTAATACTCTCTAGAGATACTATAAACCCTAGGAACCTAATTATCTTAGTATAGAAAACATACTTCTCTAGGTTAGTATATAGGCTAGTAGTATCTAACTAGTACAATACCTCTTTTACTACCTCTATATAACTAGCCTTATCTTTAGTAAAGATTAAGAAATTATTAAGGTATATAATATAAGTAATATCTACTAGCCTAGCTAAGGTATTGTTTATATATACTTAAAAGGTTACTAGTATATTAACTAGCCTAAAAGACATAATATAGTACTTAAAGTACCTATACTATATCTAAAATGCTATTTTCTACTTATTGCTAGTATAGATCCTTACCTAGTAGTATATATCCTTAAGGTTAAGCTTAGTAAAATACTTCACCTCTTCTAAGTAGTTAGGGATCTCTCTAATTAGTAGTAGTAGCATATAATTCTTAACTATAACCTTATTAAAGCTATAATAGTCTACATAGAGGTACAACCTACCTCCCTTCTTTAGTATAAATAGGATTAGTACCCCTATAGGGCTTTACAAGAGCTAGATTTACCCCTTACCTAGTATATTATTAATATACTTCCTTAGCCCTTCTAACTCCTTCTCTATAAGGGAGTAGATAGAGCTAAATAGCAGTTCTACCCCTAGCTTAAGGTTAATAGTATAAGAGCAACCTTTATCTCTAGCTAGTTTAGCTACTAGGTTTATATTAAATATATATACCTATTCTTAATATTCTTTTAGTAGCTTAAATCTCTTTATTTTCTCTCTCCTTTCTCTCTCTACTATATAAGGTAGTAGCTCTAATACTCTCTTAGCTCTCTCTATATATAGGTAGTAAACTAATAGGTTATATACTAGTATTACTACTACCTCTCTTTACACCCTCTTTAATACCTTTCTTCTTTAGATAAGTTATAGGTAGCTTTTCTCTAGTAGTTAAGTCTACCTAATTATTACCTACTTAAGATTTAGCTATGCCTTTTACCTCTAGGGGATCTTTAGGATAGTATTATATATACCTATGTTACTTACCTAGTAGGTGTGGGACTATACCTTTCTTACTTCTATATTATCTATTACTTCTATTACTAATACTACTGCCCCATAGTTAAGTACCTTACCTCTTTATATCTCTAGTAACCCCGCTCCCTCTCTATAGACCTCTAGCGGTACCTTCTTATATAATATCCTCTAATATATAACATTCTTATCTACCCTAGGGTTAATTAATACCCTTCCTTTTCTCTATACGCTAGCTACTTTAATATAAAAGTCTACCTTAAAGTAGTAATACAGTTTCTCTCTCTAGGGGATCTATATACTATTAACCCCTATAGCTACTAGCTAGGCTACTAGTATATAGTACCTACCTATATAACAAGGCTAGTTATACTTATAGTACTTCTTCTCTATATACTCTGTTAATATATATCTTAGCTTACTATAGTTAAAGTATATAGAAGAGCCCTAGAAGTACCTTAGGGGTTATTTATACTCTCTTTATTTCTACTTAACCTATAGCTTAGGTATAGGTATATATATAGCTACCCTAGGTATTAAGACTAACTATTACCTTTCTAATTTATCCAAGGGGGCAGCTAATACTAGTACTAAGGTAATAGCTAGGGTCTACTGGTTTCTTCTCTCTTATAGCCTTTGCTAGTCTTCTATTATTATCTTAGTATATATCTTTATAAGCGTCTCTACCCTCTTTGCTATATTATTTAGCTCTTGATAAGTAGCTAGTAGCTTATGTACTAGGATATAACTTTATAAGTCTAGAAGTAATTAGTTTAAGATATAGACTACTTACTACCTCTCTAGTTAGAGGCCTAGAATCTCTACCTTAACTATTTTATACTAGTTAATAAATTACTAGTATATCTACCTAGGTTTCTACTATATCTTATCTAGCTCTATAGCTATATTAAAGGCCTATATATTATTATTAGTAATACTATTATAGAGCTAGGCCTCTATCTATTTCTAGGTAATTAGGCTAATATTATTACTATACTAGAGGTCAATATAGCTTCTCTAGCTATATAATAGGTTACCCTCTAGGTAGGCTTCTATAAACTAAACTTTACTCTTATTAGTTATAAATTCTTCTTTAGTAATAGAGAATTAGCTTTATAACTTAAAAAGAAAGTCTTTAAGGTTATTTTAGTTACCCCCCTTATATTAAATTGAGGCTAACTACTTAATAAGGGTATTAGTATATAAGTACTTAAGCTCTAGCTAGGTAGCTATAGGTCTTTTACTAGCTATATATATATTATTAATAGACTCTCTATTTCTAAAGGTTATAATTTATTTAATTATCTTTCTCTTTCTTACCTTAGTTACTTTATTATTAAGAAGGGCTCTTAGCTACTTCTCTATTAACCTATTAAGGTTAGTTATATACTACTTCTCTACTGTGGTCCTATTAGTATCTAGTATAAGCTACTGTATTACTAGGCTACCCTACTAGGTAATAGATTAGGATTAGGTTAATTGTACTAGTACTATTACTACTCTAATAGTTAGTATACCTATAAATAAAGAGAGATTAGAATGTATTAGAGGCTATATAGTACTAAGTAAAGGAGTTAGTAGGAGGGTAGTTAGGGGTTACTGGTGACTGTTATTTCAATCTATCTCCTCTCTAAACCTTGATGCTATTGTGAAAACCCCTTTTGTGTGCCCTTCGGCATAATGTTATTCCGTTCCGCGATGCCCCCAGGCCCCACCCGGTGCCCCGCCGGCCCCGAAGCCGGTACTACTTTTAGGAACCTGACATGGATGACGACGCCGACAGGATCATATTCGAGTTCGACTACTCCTATCTCTTGTCGAGGGACAACGCTGCAATCGACGAGACAATGGTCAGCCTATACAGCGGTATGAAGTCACGGGTGGATTGGTTCATCGCGGACGGCACGCTGCCCGACGTCTACAGACCGGTGTTCATGAACGACGGATACTTTCGGCAGGACTACTGGGGGACATTAAGGCCCGAGAAGAAGCAATTTGCTGAGAGTGTTCGGGATCTTGTCGACCCGGAGGGCTTGTTCCAGAAGCGAACAGGTGGCTTCGCACTCGCCGCTTAGGCCTTTTCATTTGCGCTGTCGACCGAGATTGTTGGCCGGCTCTATAGGGCCTACCGGAGCATCATTCACTTCGCAACTTGATCCAATTTTCAGCCTGGCCAAACGCCATCTTTAATGTAGTGTAAATACAATACATCTATCAGATTCATTCCAATGACATGATGATTTTGATAATGACCTCTAGCCGACGTTCGCATAACCAAATTTAGAACAGCAAACCTCCAAGCCGTGTAGAAACCTTGTCGAGGTTGGGCAGAAGGGACATTTCCAAAAAGACATCTCGCCGACCCAACCCCTTGCTGGTGTCATCCACTCACTTCCTGTGTTTGCTCGTTGCGTCGCCAAGAAGTCCTTGGGAAACCTTGACCGTTTCGGCAGCCAACGTTGGGGAAAACATGCGGCGAAGGGTTCATCCTAGACCACCAATCTCTTCCCAGTCCCGATGTCGATAGTATTATGAACTCTCGCGAAAACGCCACCGGATCTTCAGAAGCCGGGATGGCTACGGTCGACTCAGCGGTTGCTGTTCTGTGCACTTGACACAGCCAAAACATCCTCATCTGATGCTCTGAATTGTCTGACGCGGCACACCACTCTTTTTTCCAGTGACGTTGGCAGAACGTTTTGAGAAGAACTTCGATCCGGCCGCAGAGTTCCCGGATGCGCCGATTCAGTCTGGACCCTGTTCCCGCCGCGCACTTGCCGTGATGTAGAATCGCGTCAAAGATTATTGACTCAAAAGGCGTCAAAGTAAGCTTGCCCACCGCCACCTTGTGTCACATGCCGTCGTGTACCACCGCAGCACGACGAGTTTCCCAGCCGGCCCCAGCCTTGCGGTTTGGCTGACACGGCCTCCCGAGCGCTCCCGCCAAAGGTCACGAGCCTCAGCGTGACAGTTTGTAAGAGAGAACGCCGAGTCTCACGTTGATTAAGAACTGGTCAGAGCCAATGCATTCCCGTGTTTGTGTTTGGAACAGGGGTGCCGGCTTCTCGTTGCCCAATCGTCCGCTGTCAGGTTCCCGCCGGTGGGCCCCAGGTGGGCCCCAGGGGGGGCTTTATTAGTCATGCAGATGAGGGATAAAACCCTCATCCAGGCCCACGATAGTTAGGATAGGCCAGATTCGAATGTTGTTACACCCATATACCCAGCAGTTGACCAGCTAAGTGACCCTATCGCCGACTTCTTCACTTGGGCCAAGCCTGCCTCTGACATCCGCGGACACTATGTTATGTTAGGGCGCAAAGCTACGGCTTGCATCCTCTTACAAACTATGCTTGATGGTTGATACTGGGCGAGATTAATAAATGCAGACATTTTGGTGTTTTCAACTTCTATGTCTTCGCACTCACGGGCATTTTGATATCGTGGAGTTGAACCGAACGTCTTCCACTCACGGGCGAATCTCAAACATACAAATCGCCACTTCTTTCTATAGTACCGGCGCAAGTGAACATATCAAGCATGGTGGATTTGGGTAGGTCTAGAGCAGTAGGGTGGCAGTTTATGCTGCAACTGGGCTGGTTCAAAACACCCGTCCAGTCGTCGCCATTAGCATCTAGGCACTGCGGATGGTCATTAATGAACACAGTGCTGATCTGGCGTTCACTAGACGCTTGAAATATCCGCATTCATACAGCCAAGGAATCTCATCAAGGACCTATCATAGGGTTGGTATGTCACCGTAGGTGTGTTTGTGTAGGGCGAAGATCCCCCCCGCCCATAAAAATGAACTATTTTTGTAATCATCTCTCAAGGTTCATGGAAGATTTGCGCACCGACGACCCCGCGCTCAACAACCCAAACAGCTTGAAGCACATTGTTATTGTACGGGCCGTCGGATAATAAGCTCCCATTATAGTATTTGGGATCGGGCACACCATGCTTATCTAACTATATTTAAGTATCTTTGCGTAACTGTGCAAACTCTAAAGGGACCGCCTTGAATACACACCTGTCCAGGCAATGGGCGGTTGCGTATAAACGCTATGAGTTTGCCTGTCGGCCACCGGTGCGCATATGGGCGCGCTAATACCTCTCTTGATTGGGTGGCTAGGCGGTGCGCATGTCAACAATCGGCTTAAAGACAATCTCATCCAGCTAGATCTGCTGGACGAAAGTTCTGTGCAGTCAATAATAAACATCGGCTGGATGAATCGCATCGCACCACTTGAGTGGAGAAGGATACAGATGCCCCGGGGACACGGCCATTGAAGGCTGGGGCGAGAATCGGGTGGCTGATCCATCGTTTTTGGTTGGCAGGCGACAAGCCACTTTTGGTCCAGTTTGGCGTGGTCCTCAGTAGTGTAGCTTGTTTGCTCTGGTCGGACTAGGAAAGTCGTTTTTGGGCGAGTTGCGGCGGTTTGGTGGCGTCCCCCAGATCGGCACTGTCTTTAATTATCGAGCCGGTCATTGCGGCAGGAACCTCGGCCCCGCAAGTAGACGGCACGACTTTCTACGCATCGGATAGTTAACGGTCGAGATGTGGGAGAGGCGACACAAAGGGAATCGTATAATTAGGGACTTCCGGGAACCGAGTCCGGAGTTGGCCATCGAGTCGAGATTAGTGCATATGGATCGGCTTTTAGTCATCAGTTTCCAGTTTGGTTAGCGAGCAATTTGGTGACACCACAGTGACGACAAGTTCCCAAAGATTCGATGGCGGCGTGGCCGGACAAGGGTCGTGGGGCTCAGATCCGTTAGTGAACAAGACCGTCTACCGTGGGTCAGCAGTGTCACCCCCGATGATGGGCACCTGGATTTGGGGAAGTCCAAAGGATGGTGCAGGGCACCAGGGACGGCGACCGTGGGCCCGGAATGACCTGGGGGTGATGGTCTGGTCGATGGGGATTGATGCGCTGAAGCCCTCCCTCTTGTGACGCGGTCCCGTGGCAGACAATCGGCGAAGCTGGAATCTGGACCGAGGCAAAATATTCCACGACGTGATGAACATGGGACGGAAATCCACTGTCTTGAGCGAAGAGTTCGTTTGGTCCGACCTTTCTTGCCGTGGCCCACCAAGGATGACAGGGGGCACGTTTACCAATGACAGCGCGTGAGTTTGGAGGACGCTACAGAGACACCCGATCCATCCATCGGAGCGGAGATCGGCTTTGTGCCCGCGCCTGGGGACCTCGTGAAGTGATGGGCTGCGCGGTGACAGCCTGTCGGGTCACTATTTCGATGGTCTGATGGTCTGTACGCTTGTTCGTAAACCTGGCGAGTTTCGAAACAAGAGGATGCGTTAGAGATCAGGCGGTCGGCGAAAACGCGGTGGTTTTACTACGTAGTACGAGCTGCCCATGGGGAAGAACAAAGAGGAGACCTGGGGACAAGCACGGGGGCGTTGGTGAACGCTGGGGAAATCGACACCAATCCCAAACTCGGGCGAAAGCCGAGAACATGGAACGACGAAGCAGGACAAACAAGGCGAAGCGTCAGCATTGACAGGCGGCAGTCATGCTTTCGGGTATGGTTTGAATGGGGCCGTCATGAAAGACGGCCCGATATCACGGCCTTGACAGGCAAGAGTAAGCACCAGGCACGGAGGCCCGACCAGGATGGCTCGGAAGGCACCCCCGCTTAGACAGCAAAAAAACCTATTGTGGGGCTTTTCGGTTGCTGGGATTAGGGGAAGGGCCTTTCGATGGGATCCGTTAACAATAGCACATACCGAGTCAGCTGGACAGGTGTTACGAGGCCCTCGAGTCGCCGGCAGATGGTGGGGGATGATGATAATAGAGCGCAGAGCCCCGAAAGTCCCCAGGCATCAGACGAGCAAGCACGGATCCGAGTAGCGGCACGCGGTGATTTGATACCAGTATCAGAAGGCTGGAGATGATGGGGGGTTGGCTTAGAGACAGCCCCCCAGATTGCTTCAGCGCGGAGGTGTGTGTGTGTGTGCGAGCTGGACCCACAACGGACAGGAACTCGGCCAATTTGCAGACAAGAATGATGCGTCTATAGGGATCTGGAGGCGGTTAGCGCAGCGCGCATCGAGTACCACCGAGCATTGTCCCATCGGGGTGACAAAGCCTGGGGATTGGGGAAGAATATGGGGAATTTGGGGAAAGCTGGACAGACATTGGGGAAGCAGAAGGCGAAAAGTGCGGGATGAGATGGGACGGGTGGGTGGGATGGATGTACGGGGTTGGGTTGGTTGGTTGGTGGTTGCATTCATCGGACGCGATTCGGATGGTTACCTAGCTAGGTCAGTGAAGTGGCACATCTAGCAGATTTTTGGTAAGGCTCGAATAGTCCTAACAGATTCGCCTCTGATCGTCCATCTCGAGTACGAGTTGTTTAGAATGTGTTCAAGGCTAGTGATAGGCTAGACCATCGGAGAAAAAGAGAAGGAGACAAAAACAGGAGACGCTGGCGGGGGCGTTGGTCAAGTGCGACGGCGGCGGATAGGGAGGAACAGATGACGGCGAATTCGAGGCTACGTGCTATTTGGCGTGCGGGAGTCGTCTCGTCTCGCGTCGAGGCCGTGGACAACCGTCAAGCGCCACCCGGAACATGGGTTAAGGTTGGGATCAGAATCCGTGCAGACGGACCGATATGCGCCCATCACGAAGGAAAGCACGAACTTGGAGACATGTGCTCAGAAGTAGGTAATGGTCGGCTAGGTGACAGCGAATCACTGTCTTGCTGGAGGACGGAAAGTGGCGGGCGGTTTCGGCGAGGGAGCACTTGCCAACTGTGGCGGATCTGTGTCTACCTAGGTAGGTAGGTACCTCCTCTCTGCCGAGGTCCAGTAGGTCGGTCCAGAGACACCGTGTCGTGTCTCTGCCCGGCCACAGCCAGCGTCTGTGTCTGACAGTCAGCAACGCAGCTTGGTCATTTGGGCTGCAGTGTCATAAGGTATTGGTCGGACGCAGGCCGCTTGCTTTGCTTTCGCTTCGCTGTGTGGTTTGCTGACTGAAGCTCCTCGCAAGTCAAGGAAAGACATTGCCAATTCCTTACCAAGAGAGCAAGTGACTTAACAGGAGACAGGGGGGAGGGGTGGCATTATGTTGGGCTTGCGGGCAAGGGGAGGGAGAGGCGTCGGAGCCAATCAGCGCCACAGAAAAGTGGCAGAGAAGTGAGCCGGCAGGTTGGCCCTAGTTTGGGGATGGCCTGCTTCGGCGCTTCTATGGCGCTTTCCCCAAGATGAATCCAAGATTCTGATCATTTTTTTTCCTCCTCTTCTTTTCCCTTCTCCAGCTTCACTCCAGTCTTCTCCGCGCTCCACGCTTGAACGGGATACAATTGCACTTCTTCCTTCTTCTTTTTCTTTAGTCTTCTTTAATGGGGCTTGTGGGACCATACACCACATTCCGCTCGTCACGCCCTCCTCTGTGTTTTTTTTTTTTTTAATCATCTCACTCCCACAAAATCCTTGTTCGTGTCGGGTAAAGGATCTCTTCTGAGAAGTTGTCCCCACATCATCGGCCCCCCAACGCCAAGGATCGGGATGCTTAGGGAAATAATTTGTGAAAACTCTGGAAGTTTATTATTATTATTATTATTGAAATTAGCTCCTTGAGGCCGTCGTGACCGGCACATGGCAACGGTAACCCAATACCGCCGCGGAAGCAAGTGACGACTCCCGACGATCAACCAACGGAACACTTGACCAGAAGGAGGCTCCTATTATTACCAAGTCTCTCCACAGTTTGATTGCTACATGCTCTTCCTCATTCTTGGTGCTCCTCTCTGCGTCTCTGCCTTAACTGGCCCGCTCTCATGCAGTATGGAATTCGGCGCTTATTCGCAAAATATTGATTCCCGGAGCATTAGAGTCTGGAGAAGGAAGCGCCTTGGTAGCAGCGTCAGGCAAGAGTTCGGAGCCAAGCTCGGCACCTTCTGTCTTGGCAGAGAGCTGGACCCCCTCCCCCGCTGCTGCACCCGTGCGCGTCAGCAAAGGTGTGGTAAGATGGCGGACGGGCTGAGACGGACGTGGTCGCGTCGCCAGTAACAGTGTCAGTGTCAGTATCACGACGGCGGCGACGGCCGCGACGGCGGCCCCACGCGCTTCGTCAGTTCCTCCGCTTGTCGCCGATGCCATGCGGTGCTATGCTACGCCGTGATGGTCTGTTAGGATCAATCATCATCAAATGACCTACAAGCATGGCCGTCCTGATACGAAGGGTTATTCCGGTTTACACTATAGAAGGGGCTTGGCTGTTTGTGATCTTGTGTTTGCCAAAGCATCTTCGAAGACCAGGCCGCCGGCGTTCCTATTGTATGGCATACAGCTTTATCAATAGTGATGCCAGTCAGCCAGAGGCGGGCAAACAACAATACGAAGAGAGAGGAGGAGAAAAGAAAACAACAGGTTAAAACAGGTACTATGCGGAGTGTAGTGCACCCTCTCGACCTGGACGGGAAGAGTTGAAGAGCTGAGGCCCGAGATATGTGTACTACATACACTACGACCCCCCAACCATCCTTCATCTCGTCGGATGATCCTGGTTGGCTGTAAGTTCCTGTCCATCTCTGTCCAACCCGAAATCCCAGCCGAGGGTTGAGAGCGGACCCAGATCAGCTAGCTGTCTGTTGGTCCAACACGGGGCAGGTTTTCAATGAAGAATGAAGCCGACACCGCAAGTACTGTACGACACGATACCTACCACGGGAAAGAAAGGGGGCAAAAACCGTGTCGTGTCCCGTGCCTCAGCAAAACCGTGCGAGAGCGGTCAAGGGTCTTAATCGAGCCTAGCGGCGATTCACCAACCCGGCGCAGAGACCAGGGACCCGCCCCGCAAAACACCACGCGACGGCGAGACAACGGCCAATTTTCCCCAGCTTTCCCTCGTCTGTTTGCGTCGGCGAACTCGTGACCTGGGCGAAGAGGCTGCGTTCTCCGAGATGGGTCAGGCTAAGGGAGGGAAAGGGGGTCTCCCCGGGGGGCAAAGGCACTGGACTGGAGTCCCCGGTTTGTTAGTCCTCCGGGGAGGGGCTAGACCAAAAAAGCACGTCCGTCAAGTTTACTGGTGAGGTTTGTGTCTCGTTTTTTCCAAATGTTTTAGTGCTCGTAGTAGCTAACGCCGCCCATTGCACGCCACTGACAAGTCAATCGGCGGCTAAACTAGGTAGTCTTTTTTTTTCCCCTTCTCGATTGTATCCCCATCGGCACTGGCCGTTTCTTGTCTTCCTCTCTGCCGCGGTCACCCCATGACCTATCGCTAGGCCAGGCTTCGGTCAATTCCGATCTGTCTGGAACGAAGGGACAATTATTAGTTTGTGCATGGAGTCATCCGCTAGGCCAGGGCTTGCCTGAAGGTGAAAACTTATGCATCTCCCTGGTTCTGCCATGTTATGGTTTGCATTTTCGGAGATGGATGTCTCTTTGGCGCTGGTGACCTTTCCCAACCAGAACTAGAAGTCACTGAACTGCTTGTCCATGACCGTATTTGCGGCTGATACCTAACAACCATCCTTGTGGTCCCTCAAGGTTGCTGAAGGAAAATGCAACAACCGCAAATTGTGCAATTGCCTGCCTGCCTGCCGGACTGCAATGCTCCCGGATGAGCGAGGAGCGAGAAGGAAGGTACCCTTGCGAGAGACATCTGAGTCCACATAGTAGGTACGTAGTAGTACTCTCTCCTGCCTTAGCGCCCAATCCCTCCTCCCAACTCACGCCTCCCTCGTCCCTCCTTCCCCGTGGCCTGCCCGCCCCACGGCCCCTTCCCAACTCGTCGGGAAGCCCCTACTTGCCTCCCCTCGGCCTTCACACCTGCCCCAGGGCCCCCCAAGAGCTATCGGCCCTTTTAAGCGTGAGCCATCAGGAGCTCCAACATGGGGACGGCTAACCAACGGGACTAACCCAATGGGAGCTCTTCTTTCAGGTGATTGTGGCCTGCAGACCTCGGAATGGGAGATGAAGAGCCACTCACCACACACCTCACCCCTCAGTCCACCCCGTACAACCGACTCCGAAAGCGTTCGATGCTGCCATGGGTTTACCTCCCTACCGCCTGACATCCATTCCAGACTTTGGCGACCACCCCCCCCCTTCCCTCTGGGATCCATTCATCCCACTCGTATCTACACCACCGTCGCACCCAGGACGGACGAACTGACACAGACGCAAATTAACTGGACCAGTTCAACCTTGTTCTACCCTCGCGCCTGCTCAAAGTGACACGAAGACTGATAAAAGGTCCTCCTCCCGCCCTCACCCTTGGCTTGTCTCTCCTTCCTTCCTCACGAGCTTCTTCGCCATCCTCCCCCGACAAGTCTCCCTCGTCCGTTCCAACTTGCTCACCTCGAACGAGTACTCGTCAACACTCTCGGGGCAATAAGAACAGTCCCTCAACAGCCCTCCACAATGGAGAAAGAGACCGGCGTTACGCGCGACCCCGTCGTCCAGGGCCTCGCCGTGACAGACGATGTCAACGCCATCGAGGCCCCCGTCACCTGGAAGGCTTACCTGATCTGCGCTTTCGCTTCCTTCGGAGGTATCTTCTTCGGTTATGACTCTGGCTACATCAACGGTGTCCTGGGCTCCAAGATCTTCATCGAGGCCGTCGAGGGCGTCGGTGCCAAGGAGATTGGCGAATCCGATACCTCTCTCATCGTCTCTATCCTGTCCTGCGGTACCTTCTTCGGCGCCCTTATTGCTGGTGACTTGGCCGACATGATGGGCCGCAAGTGGACTGTCATTCTCGGCTGCTTGATCTACATGATCGGTGTCGTAATCCAGATGATCACCAACGTCAACACTGCTTTGGGTCCCATCGTCGCCGGTCGTCTCATCGCTGGTATCGGTGTGGGTTTCGAGTCTGCCGTTGTCATCTTGTACATGTCTGAGATTGTGAGTCTTCTTCATTCCACCACTTGAGTCATGGGCGTCGGCAGAAATCGTCACTAACACATGCTACACAGTCTCCCAAGAAGGTTCGCGGTGCTCTTGTCTCCGGTTACCAGTTCTGCATCACCCTTGGTCTGCTCCTGGCTGCCTGCGTCATTTACGCTACCAAGGACCGCACCGACACCGGCTCCTACCGCATCCCTATTGCCATCCAGTTTCCCTGGGCTCTCATCCTTGGCGGCGGCCTGATGCTTTTCCCCGACTCCCCTAGATACTTTGTCAAGAAGGGCAGGATTGGCGATGCCGCGCGCTCTCTCGCCCGCCTTCGTGGCCAGCCTGAGAACTCCGAGTACATCCAGGTCGAGCTTGCTGAGATCGTTGCCAACGAGGAGTATGAGCGTCAGCTCGTCCCCAACACCACCTGGTTTGGCAGCTGGGCCAACTGCTTCAAGGGCTCCCTCTTCAAGGCCAACTCCAACTTGCGCAAGACCATCCTCGGTACTTCTCTCCAGATGATGCAGCAGTGGACCGGTGTCAACTTCATCTTCTACTACTCGACCCCCTTCCTCAAGTCCACTGGCGCCATTGACAACACTTTCTTGATTTCTCTCATCTTCACCCTTGTCAACGTCTGCTCCACTCCCCTGTCCTTCTGGACGGTTGAGAGATTCGGTCGCCGCACTATCCTCCTCTGGGGTGCCAGCGGTATGTTGATCTGCCAGTTCATCGTTGCCATCATCGGTGTCACTGTCGGTTTCAACCACACCCACCCCGACCCTCTCGACAGCGAGAAGAGCCTTGCCGACAACATTCCTGCCGTCAACGCCCAGATCGCATTCATTGCCATCTTCATCTTCTTTTTCGCTTCCACTTGGGGTCCTGGCGCCTGGGTTCTCATTGGTGAGATCTTCCCTCTGCCCATGCGCGCCCGCGGCGTCGCTCTCTCCACCGCCTCCAACTGGCTCTGGAACACCATCATCGCCGTCATCACCCCTTACATGGTCGGTGAGAACCGCGGCAACCTCAAGTCGTCCGTCTTCTTTGTCTGGGGTGGCCTCTGCACCAGCGCCCTTGTCTACACTTACTTCTTGGTCCCCGAGACCAAGGGTCTGTCCCTGGAGCAGGTTGACAAGATGATGGAGGAGACTACTCCCCGTACCTCGGCCAAGTGGGTGCCCCATGAGACCTTCGCCTCCCAGGTCGCTCGCAACGGCGTCTTGGACAAGGTTACTGTCGACAATGTCGAGCGCCGCTCTTCCAACGTCTAAGCCGACATTTCTCACTCTTCAATCTCAATAATCATCTATAGTATATTACCCGTCAGACCGGGTGAATAGCCTGGCGGCACATCTGCAGTTGGGTCCGTTTTGGGCATCAATTGAATATAATGCGAAATGTTGATGTGGAATGTTGCATGGCGCGGGGGGGGGGTGCACAAAGCTCGTTGCAATTGGTGACGAGTTCGATACCTATCTAGCTAGCCGTTTACATTTACGGAAATTCATAATTCAAACAAACGTTGAAAGTAAACATTACATGTTGCCTAAGATGGAACTCGGCTCATTTCCGTGACAAAATTGCTTGGAGGGTCCTCAGCAGAAAGGTAGGAATTAGTTATTATTACCCCAACGTGATGACCAAGTCGGGGAATGCGGGCCTACGTGGATGGTTGACATTAATCGTGCAAACCCGCCCTAGGTATGCAGGGACCACGGCCGGACACCACGTTAGCTGCTATTGTATATATGGTGTTTTCTGTAGTCAGGATTCTAGCGTCTTCCTGTCAGAGGATACCGCGCCCTCAGTGACATCTACCTGAGACCCTGCAGGACTTCCTCCACTGCTACCCGTAATCAACCGTCATTGAGTCTGACCCGGTCTCGCTCAAACGCAACCGGCTGCCGTTTGATCTTTGGAGTTGGAACAACTGGAAGACTCGGGCCATCGTCTCAGACTTGTATACCAGTTTTGTCCAAGGGGGGGCCATGTCACCGAAAAACACATACACCATGTCCACTTGCTTTGGATGGAATCTATGACTAGAAATCTCCCTTCAAGGACCCTCCTTATTTATCTTTCCACTCTATATATCTGTGACTAATCACTTCTACTCACTCAAACGACAAGTGCCTGGATTTGGTTCAAGTCACCTTCCAAGGTTCAGCAACAACACGGAGCAACTTACTTCCATACTCGGCTCTTGCATAACCCTCACCAGCGGGAGCCTTGATTGCCACACTGCTATGCCTGAAAGGCATAGAAGCCCCTTGGTCTTTTGTTCAGCTTTCAAATCTCCTCAATAGGCCCAGGTAAGTACTTTCAAATGACGCACATCTGATTCAACTGCATCTCGCCAGCTTATTGTCAAATTGCATCACAGCACCAAGGACCACGCGGTTAAATATACCGCCACGCACCTGTTTTGAGTCTTCAGTTCTATTTCCCAGTAACCACTTTTCTGCCCAGAGAGTTCTCGGGCGACATGAACCGGAGAATTTGGATGTATAACTCATGATACACTTTGGTATTCTTGAAGAGAGCACCACCATGTGCAATACTGTGATGACATAGGACTAATCTAGCTACACACCCAACTTCGATCCGACTTTGTTAAACGGACAGTTGCAACGATCGGTGTTGCGGCAAACTTTGGCGTTACGAAAGCGTGGCTCTAATAGTGCCCCATGATGCTCTTAGGAATGTAAGGCTCCTCCAGGTACGCCACCTCATCTTCTGTCAACGTCTTCCCGCGCAACCCCCCAGCCTCATCAACCCTCTTGATGGAGTTGAACCCCGTGATTGGAATGCCGCCCTTGAACCTGATCCAGGCAAGCGCAACGTGGCTCATGCTCCATCCCTTCTTCTCGGCCACCTCCTCGACCCTTTGAATGATCTTCTCATCCGCCTCCGTAAGGTTGGGGACCATCACGCCGACGAGTTGCGAGCGCGCGCTTGTCGTCTCCGACTTCAACGGCCTTCCTAGGGCTCCGCCGTTGAGCGGAGACCAGGGGATGATGCCGACGCCCGTCTCCTTGCAGAAGCGGTTCATCTCGCGCTCCTCTTCGCGGTAGACGAGGTTGTAGATGTTCTGCATGCTGGCAAACTTTGTCCAGCCGTTCCTTTCCGCGACGAATTGCATTTGAGCGAATTGGGTCGCCCACATGGAGCTGGCGCCGATGTAGAGGACCTTGCCGGCTTGGACGAGGTCGTGGAGGGCTTTCATGGTCTCTTCGATGGGCGTCGCGGGGTCGAAGCGGTGGATCTGGAATAGATCGATGTAGGTCGTCTGCAGGCGATCGAGGGCGTCGTCGACGGCCTTGAAAATGGCCTTGCGGGAGAGCCCGGCTTGGTTGACATAGTCTTTGCTCTGTCCCATTTGCTGGGCGTACATGGGAGTGAAGATGCCCGTATCCTCTCCGACGGGCATGGCGCACTTGGTCATGAGCACAAGCTTTTCGCGAGGAATGCTGTACTTTTGGATTGCCTTGCCGATGACCTTCTCGCTCACGCCGTTGGAATACATGTTGGCCGTGTCCCAGGTGTTGATGCCGCGGTCGTAGGCAGCCTTGAGGATCTCGCAGGATTCCTCCTCGTCAAGCACCCAGTTTTGCCATTCGCTGGATCCAAGAGACATGCCGCCTAGGATCGGCACAGAGACTTTGAGACCGGAGGTTCCCAAGTTGACATACTCGACCTTGGTTGCGTCGAGGCTCTTTTGAAGAGACGCGGGGACAGACGGCGCGGACATTGCGAATGTGGGTAAAAGACGTGAAGTGTTTGGGTCTGGTTGCTGTTCCTAAGGATTCAGCTCTGGCGGTGTTGGGAATAATGGGCTTGTTGATAGTAGAGAATATATCTATTGCTAACAGAACTGGATCGTTGGATATATATACACATGTGTGTGTGTGTGTGTACGTATAAGTTAGCCATTTGAATACAAAGAAAACGAACAGGGAGATGAGTGCAAAGGCCGCAGTTGCGACTTACCAGAATCGTGAGTCGCCAAAGTGGCTCTCATCCTCTTCAGGGCCTTTGACTGTTAACCCACCCACCCCACTTCCGCAAAGCCCCCACCTCCGCAAATGCCGAAAATGCCGCATCTATCCTCTTCCATCAACATCACCACCTTTTTCAAACTATCACAACAATTGCCATATATCGCCAAACAACGCCATTTTTTGAGGATATCTTCTTCAACCCATCATGAAGCAATACTCCGAATTTGAGCTCCAACGGGCGCTGGCAGATGCGCGAGATGGGCGCCCTATCAGTAGGGCTGCCCAGCAATGGGGCATCCCATACCATACCCTTTATTATCGGCTGAAAAGGGGTAGGCAAAGTAGGAATGCTGCTTTTGCCGATATGCAGCGTTTAACCCAGTCCCAGGAGGATAATCTGGTTGCCTATATATTAACCCAGGAAGCTCTGGGCTGCCCTATTTCCCATGGGCAATTGAAGGGCCTGGCAGAGCGTATGCTGGGCGATGGGCAGCAACCTCTAGGGAGGAAGTGGATGCGGCGATTTCTGCGGCGAAACCCATTAATCCGGACCAAGCGATCCAGGGCGATAGATGCCAGGCGCTGGCGAGCCCATTCGCCAGAAATCATCCAGCAATTCCTCGATCGTCTGGATATCCCAGAGATCAAGGGCATCCATCCATCCAACCGATGGAATATGGATGAGACTGGCATCATGGAGGGCAAAGGGACTAATGGGCTGGTGCTGGGCTCTGCCGCATCGCGATATATCCAGAAAAAACAGCCTGGATCCAGGGCATGGATCTCACTGTTGGAATGTGTGTCTGCTGATGGGCAGCGCATACCCCCATTGGTTATATATAAGGGCAAGTCCCTCCAGACCCAGTGGTTCCCATCCAACCTATCTAGATATGAAGGGTGGCACTTCACATATACTGATAATGGCTGGACGACTGACCAGACTGCCCTTAGATGGCTGGAGAAGGTCTTCATCCCATATACCCAACCCAGCCAACCAGGGGCATATAGACTGCTGGTTCTAGATGGGCATCACAGCCATATAACCACTGACTTCATGTGGAAATGCTGGCAGCATCGCATCTGGCTGTTATATCTGCCGCCGCACTCCTCTGCAGTCCTCCAGCCTCTAGATGTGGCTGTCTTCAGCCCATTAAAGCACGCCTATAGGAAGGGGTTGAATCGATGGATGATATAGTGACGGATTCAACAGTGGCTGGCAAAAGGGCATTTCTAGCCTGTTATTTAGAGGCCAGAGATGCGGCAATAACCAGCCAGAATATAAGGGCTGGCTGGAAAGGGGCTGGGTTATGGCCGGTCTCTTCAAGGCGCCCCCTATCCAACCCCCTGGTATCCAAGGCATCCAACCAGCCCATCCAGGCCAGCCAGCCCATCCAGGCTGGCAGCCAGCAGTGGGATGAATCCGTATCTGTTATCCCATGGTCAACCCTCGCCGGCCTGCCGAACTACGGCATCAACTATATCAACTCCAACAGTTGGGTAAGGATGGGCAGGATACCCATACTATCCGTCACCTATCTAGAAAGGTGCAAAAGGCGTATGATGAAGAGTTCTTCCAGGGGTATGTTATAGAGCAGGAAAACAGGGCATTAAGGGCCCAGCTAGATAACCTGCTTAACTGTAGGAGGAAAAAGGCCCCTACATCCCCCAACAGTCGATTTGCAGCCATACGGCAGAGCCAGCTATCAGGAAATACGGATATCGGCAATATGGATAGTCCGGATGAATCCAGCGCATCCGAATTATCCAGCGAGGCCGAAAGTTGCATATGGGTGGGCGGCAGACCTGAGGAATAAAGTGGTGATAGTGGTGGTGTTGGTGGTTATGGGGATTTGCGGAGGTGGGGGCTTTGCGGAAGTAGGGTGGGTGGGTTAAGCCCGCAGGTGAACGTTAACCCCGTTTATGTGCTTGCAAGTATCACGGGACATATGGGCTGCTTGGCCCCGCACAGAGTCGCATTGCAGGTGCGGACAATCAACGGACTATACTACTAGTCCGGCCCTTGGTGTTTAGGAGTCAGCCGCAGAGTAGGCATCTTGATATGTTTTAACACTCAAATCCGCAAACTCCGGGTGGGGGCTCCCATGTCTAGTGGAGAGGGCTGACCAGGGGTCTGTCTACCTTTAGCGCTTTTTTCGAAAAAAGCAGTGCTCTCTGCTTGATCATTCTGAAAAAATCACCAGCAAGCAGATCAAGCACCGACCCCTGGGGCCGACCCGTAGCAACATTCGTCATCCGGCCAATGGAATAATCAGAAAACCGCCCTAGTAGCTGCAAATGGCTAATGACGCGACAATGCTGCTGTGTGAGCGTCATCATCTCTGAGGACGGATCTAATGCGAGCAGCGCTTCAATACAGCATACCCTCTCAATGGGAATCTAGAAAGAACGACACAAATGGAAACCGGCTCATTTTCCTCAATCGTCTCGTCAACCTAGCGCTGGACATTCGGAGAGAAGAAAGAAGAAGAAAAGCTACTGGAACGTTGCAACTAGGTACGGAAGTACCTTGCTGTCTTCCATATGGAGTACTGCGGGGTGCACCTTAGATACCTGGCAGGGAAACATAATCCATTGACGAAGCGTCCGCTGAGGTAATCAGTCCACCCACGGCCCGATCATCCCTGGTTAACTCCGTCATACATTTTGGATGTCGCTTGAGGACCATATATAATGACTTCAAGATGTGTTGCAAACTGTTTCGGCCAGTCCAATGCAATTAATGAGTCACAAAGCTGACATTCATTCCCAATTGAATACATTATTTGAAGCAAACAAACACGTTCCACGCAACTACTTGATCCAGACCAATAACAACCATGAGCTTCCTTTACAGCCAGCTTATTCAAACCCTGCCGTACCCTTCGGGCTCGTATGCCGGCAAGACCGTTGTCATCACCGGCAGTAATGTCGGTCTCGGCAAGGAGGCTGCGAGGCACTTCGCCCGTCTGGGCGCCAGCAAGCTGGTCCTCGCCGTCAGAAGCCTTGACAAGGGGCGTGCCGCCAAGGAGGACATCGAAAATACCACCAACTGCACCAAGGACGTCATCGAAGTCTGGGAGCTCGACATGTCAAAGTATGCCAGTGTGCAAAAGTTTGCTTCCAGGTTGAGCACCGGGCTGGAGCGTGTTGACATATTCATCGCCAACGCGGGCGTGGTTCACAACACCTTCAAGCAGATGGAAGAGGACGAAGGGACAATCACCGTCAACGTCGTTTCCACATTTCTCCTCATGGCCCTTGTCTTGCCCAAGATGAAGGATACGGCAGCCAGGTTCGATACACGACCTACCTTCACAATCACATCCTCAGAGGTGCACGCCTGGACGTCCTTTGAGGAGCGCAATGCACCCCAAGGCGAGATCTTCAAGACCATCAACGAAAAAGCCTCCAAGTCATCGGATGATGTGGGAAAACTTTACCCGCTTTCAAAGCTCCTCGAAGTGCTCGGTGTGAAGAAATTTGCCGAGATGCATCCCGGTTCGGACTATCCCGTTACCGTCAACAACGTCAACCCGGGCCTGTGCCAGTCGGAACTAGGCCGCGAGATTGGTTCGTGGCGTTTCTGGCTACTGAAGCTCCTCCTGGCTCGGACGACGGAGTACGGCAGCAGGAACTTGGTGTTTGCTGGATCGGCGGGTGCTGAGTCTCATGGACACTATGTTTCGGACTGCGCCGTGGCGAAGCCATCGTCATTTGTGCTAAGTAAGGAGGGCAAAGAGGCACAAGACAGGATGTGGATCGAACTTATACAGAAGTTGGAGGCCATTCAGCCTGGTGTTATGAGCAAAGTCTAATGTCCTTAGCTATGTATCAGAGGCTGTGTAGTACCAAGTAGAGGAGTCAGTGGGAGGGCAGTTAGGGGTCACTGGTGACTGTTATTCCAATCTATCTCCTCTCTAAACCTTGATACTATTGTGAAAACCCCTTTTGTGTGCCCTTTGGTATAACGTTATTCTGTTCTATAGTGTTCCCTAGGCCCTACCTGGTGCCCTACTAGCCCTAAAGCTAGTACTACTTTTAGGAACCTAATATAATCTCCCCCCTCTAAGGTTCTATCCTTAGGACTTAGTAGTTAATTAATTAGCCTCTCTATTAGTACTCTAGTACCTTACTTATAATACTACTTATACTTTAGTAAAGTTTAGAAACTCTACTAAGCTTAGTAAATTACTAAATAGGTAGTTATCTCTCTAGCTAACTACCTACCCTTAGTCTTATTCTTATTTTATAGTAGCCTAGTATAGTTAATAGCCCCTCTAGTACCTTACTAGGCCTAGCTATCTTATACTTAGGGTATAAGTCTTAGGCTCTTACTACTATTAGTAAGAGGCTACTTACTCTACTATAGAAGTACCTTACCTACCTATAGTACTACTTGAGTTACTTACTCTCTTCTCTCTCTTATAGCTTAGTATTTTATTATTTATAAAGTAATATAGTTAGTTTTTATTACTTATATCTTTATTTCTTTAGTAGCTAAGTCCTAAGTTATATTATTCTTAGTATAATAGTAAGAGTATACTTTATAGTAGTAAAAGAGGTACTAATACCTCTTTAGTACTTCCTATCTCTCTTTCCTTCTAGAGGTATTATTATTTCTTTATAAGCTAGAGTTATTATTATTACTTACTTATATATATACTACCTAGTAAAATAGCTAAGCCTAACTTCTCTTTTTTTACTTTTTACTTATTTTTCTCCTTTTTCTTCTTTTCTTTATAATATTCTTATATTATTATTATTATTTTATTTTTTATTATACCTCTACTACTATAGTAGTAATAATAGTACTAGTAATAGTAATACTAGTAGTAGTACTAGTACTAGCCGCTCTCCTACTACTACTATTATATCCTCTATACCTCTTACTAATTCTACTATTCTAGGTAGCTCTAGTACCCCCCCTAGTTCCCCCCTAGTAACCCCCCTACTAATAATACCTATTCTAATACTTTTAGTATTATTAACCCTACTATTATATATAAGGTCTCTTACTATTACTACCTTTAGGCTATAGTAAAGTAGTAGCCTAATATAAGATACTATTACCTATCTTCTCTACTATATTAAGATCTAGAGTATATACTTATCTCTCTAGTACCTCTCTACTGCTTCTCTACTATCCTCATTATTTTAGCTACTAGTAATAAGTAATCCTACTATATTAGTTAGTATAGTAAGTCTTATATTCTTATAAGCTTATCCCTCTCTCTACTATTACTACTTCTATAGCTATTAGTCTATTACTAACCTATAGTAAGCCTTATATATTACTACTACTACTACTACTCTTATTCTTAAGGTAGTTTTTAAAGACCTCTATAAAAAGGCTAACCTTTACTTCTATTACAACCTTATAAGTATATATATACCTCCATATTCCTCTAGTACTTCTTAGCCTAACTCTTTCTAGGAGGAGATTAAGAAAGCTTAGCTTATAAGCCTAAAGGCTCTTTAGATAAAGGCCTCTAATATATTAGTTTCTAATACTAAGCATAAGGTAGTATAAGAGGAGGAGAAGTAGCTCCTCTACTAATATAAGGTCCTTACTCTTAAGAGTACTTACTCTACTATAAAATAGTAAGCTAAGTAAGCTAAGTTATTAGCTAAGAGTACTAAGATTACTGTTATTACTACCTAGGACTAGGTTATTATACTTTATAAGTAGACTAAAGCTATTAAGGCTTAGAGTACTCTCTTCTCTAACTAGACTAAGTCTTATACCTATATTATATATCCTTCTTCTACTCTAGTACCCCCCTAGTACTCCCTTATAGTACTAATAATAGCCTCTAGTATACTAGTAAGATTAACTCCTAGGCTAGTAAATTAGATCTTAGAAAAGGTACTACTAATAATAATAAGAAGGAGTCTAACTAGTAGGCTCTAGTACCCCCTATATACCTCTCTAGTACTCTACTAATACCTCTTTACTATTTATTTAGTTAGTTACTTATCTCTAAGCTCAGAATACCTAGCCCTTAAGCCTCTGTACTCCCTAGCCCTAGTACTAAAGAGATAATAAAACCTAGCTACCTTATAGCTATATAATTATTAACTTAGTTCCTTTCTAATAGGCCTTTAGTAATCCTCTATTTATAATCCTACTATAGTTCCTTTACTATATTTTACTATAGTTCCTAAGAGTTCTCCTTCTCTCTATACCCTTACTACTTTATTAGATACTATTACTTTCTCTAGAGGCTCTTATATATAACTATTCTCTCTATCTAGTATATATCCTTCTCTTCCTTCTTAATAGGGACTACTTATAGCTTTACTACTACCCTTTAGAACTTCTCTAACTATAATAATAAGAATATATTATAGATATAGTATTATATCTCTAAGTTAAGCTTATATACTTTTTCTCTATTAAATACCTATATAACTATAAATAGCTTTAAATACTTATCTAAGAGCTTCTTTATAGGGTACTTTTATTATATAAACCTTACTAATAGTAAGACCTTCTCTTCTACCTTAAATACTACTATAGATTACTTTATATTATACTACCTCTTATAGTTCTTATTAGCTATCTCTAGTATCTAGATAATTACAGCCTACTAGCTTTATAGCTACTATACCTAGTCTCTTACTAATAGGACCTCTGTTAGTAAGGCCCCTTCTAGCTTTATATTATTCATATTGCATAGCACGTAGTCTATCAGGGCCTCTGCTAGTACTATCTAGATCGCGCTATGCTAAGTACTATTATAGATAAACTTAGCGATTAGTAGCTACTTTACCTAACTATCCTACTCTAGGCTATAAAAAGCCTAAAGAAAGTACTTAATATTTTAGTTTTATTACTCTATCTAGCTATCTATCTATAAGTAGTAAGCTATACTTAGCCTTTACTTAATAGCTAGTAGGTAGTATACTACTAATTAAAAATAGTTAGTAAAGAGAGATTCTTAGTTAGATACTATTACTACTAAGATACTAAATTATAAGAATACCCTTTTAACTAGGAGGGATACTAACTAGTCTACTATTAAGGTCTTTTATATAGGTATATATAGTATATACTTTATAGGTTAGTCTACTATAATTAAAATACTATTATAGCTCTCTCTAGTAAATCCTTTGAACTTAAGTAGCTTAGTAATAAAATCTAGAGTAACCTATTTTTATAGTTAGCTAGGTAGTAGTAGGGGTACTAGTTCTCTATAGAGTAAGTAGTAGTATAGCTTTATCTATTAATAAGTTATATATATCTAAACATACTCTATTATATCCTTCTTTATTAATCTCTAGAAGAATATCTATCTAATCTTTTTAAGTATATAAGTTACCCCTAGGTACCCTCTAGCTAGCTTATTATACAACGCTACTATAATCTTTATCCTTAGTATATACCCTTCTAGGATAACTACCTTCCCCTTATACCTAAGGACCCTATCCTTCTTCTCTAACTAGTTATCCCTTAGCTTTTACTACTCCTTAGAGGTAATTACCTTATTAGCTTACTATACTACTATAGTTTCCTTCTCTAGACTTAGAATAAGTTCTTTTAGTAGTAATAGGTATACCTCTATTAACTTACTACTAATAATTACTACTACGCTTTGGGTAAACCTACTTAGAAAGCTTTCTAGAAATATACCCTATACCTCTTAGTCTTCTATACCTAAAGGCTAATAGTCTAGCTACTATAATAGCCTATTAGCTATATTCTCTTTTCCTAGCTAGTAATTAATCTTAAGGTTAAAGAGAGATAGGTCCTAGAGTAACCTTACTTACTAACTATTAAGCTAGGGCTTACTAGTAAGGTAGTAATAGCCTAGGTAGTCTATTGGAAATATAATCTTACTCTAAGTATATAAGAGGTAGTACCTCTAATATATAACTACCTCTTAGATTATAAGTAGCTTAGCCTCTAGTATACTATACTATAGTTTAGTACCTTTTACCTTTCTAGATAAGAAGGTAATAAGGTACTACTAATTCTCTACTAGCTATAATAGAATAGTTCTAATTATAAAGTTTAATACATCTATCTCTACCTATATTAGTAGTACTAGGTTAAAGTACTATAAGATAGAGGCTTAGGTAAACATAACTTAAAGCTTATAAAAGGCTTTAATTACCTCTCTAGTTATTACCTTCTCCCCTACTACCTTAGCTATTAATTAGTCTATAAGAGGGGTATATACCTTAGAGTAGTTCTTAATAAAGTACTAATAGAACCCTATAAACCTAAGAAAGACCTATATATCTTTAATACTAGTAAGGAGTAGCTACTAAGCAATTACCTCTATATAGTCCTACTCTATAGTAATACCCTCTAGGGATACTACAAACCCTAGAAACCTAACTATCTTAGTATAGAAAACATACTTCTCTAGGTTAGTATATAGGCTAGTAGTATCTAACTAACATAGTACCTCTTTTACTACCTCTATATAACTAGCCTTATCTTTAGTAAAGATTAAGATATTATTAAGGTATATAATATAAGTAATATTTACTAGCCTAACTAGAGTATTATTTATATATACTTAGAAGGTTACTAGTATGTTAACTAGCCTAAAAGGTATAATATAGTACTTAAAGTACCTATACTATATCTAAAACGCTATTTTCTACTTATTACTAGTATAGATCCTTACCTAGTAATATATATCCTTAAGGTTAAGCTTAGTAAAATACTTTATCTCTCCTAAGTAGTTAAGGATCTCTCTAATTAGTAGTAGTAATATATAGTTCTTAACTATAACCTTATTAAGGCTATAATAGTCTACACAGAGGCATAACTTACCCCCTATTATAGCTGGATTCCTAATAGTGGGTTTTCTACTAAAGTATAGCTAAGGCTGCGACGATAATTAACAGTGTTGTACTTGCTAGTATTCTTACTAACATATCAGTTACTTAGTAATTAGTCAGGTAGTTAATAGCTGGGGTAGCTTATATAGCTTAGATCAAAGTATCACAAAGATAAGTAGGTAAAAGGAGTCTAAAAGTTATCTAAAGATGTTTTATAAGTTAATTACTTAAGAGCTATAAAAGGTAATCTATCTAAGTAAAATAAGTATTCTTATATCCTAAGGTCTTAATACTAGAATTAATATCTAGATATTAGTCCTATAGGGGTAGACTACCCTTAGTGTGTTAGTCCTCAACTATAGACCGCTTATTATCTATTAGTCCTTCTTATCTTTATATAACCTCTCTCTAGTTCTTCCATTCTAGCGGAGTCATCTGTTTATATCCCTTATTAGTCCTATACAAAACTTATGCCACCCATGCTTCCTATCTACTGGTAGGGCTGTACTACCTATAACTTATTAGGTTATAATATTAGGTCTCCCCTCTAAAGGTCTTACTCTTAAGACCTACATAAGTAGGTTGTATCTCCTAGGCTAGGGAGCTATTAAACTTACTTCCTATCTTACCTATGATACTAATATTATATTAGGTTACATAGAGAAGTCAAAATCAAAGAAAACTGTCACCAAAGACCATAAGCGTCTTGCTTTGCTTAAGTTTATTAAAGCCTAATCTACTATTACTAACATACCTTATACTTAATGCTTTTATATAAAGGTAGCTTGTTATTTTAGTAAAGATTTATCTTATTATTAGATATATATTAAGGTAAAGAAGCCTTATAATAGTATTTTAGTAGCATCTACTTATAAGTACTCTTTTCCCAGAGGTTATTTTATTACTAATTATATTTTATAGTTTAAAAGTTAAATACTTAACAAAAGAAGTGGGATAAAAAAGAAGAAAAGGCTAGTAAGAAGCTTATAGTTCTTTATTTAAAGCTTATAGAGATATAGTTATAGATAGCTAAGGCTATAAGTTAGTTATTATAGATTTATAAGATCTATAAAAAGGTATAAGAATATTGATAAGAGACTTTCTAATAAGGTATAAAAGAGTTAGATAAAGAGGATAGTATTTGCTCTACTCTAGATTTCTATAAGTCTTAGATAGTATATAATCTATAGTTACTTAGCGTTTCTAATAATATTAACTAGGGTTTTTGTAGTCTTAGTAAGGAGTTTGTAGATTTAGGTCTGTTACTAGAGAGTTTATCTAAGAATTATAATACTTCTAAAGTATCTATTAAGAGTACTAGAGGTTCTTAACTAGCTTCTATAAATTATCTTTATACCTATAGTCTTTTTATTTAATAAGGTATTGTTTTTTATTATTCTTATAGTATTTATTTATAATTCTTTAAACTTTGTATTCTAGTTTATTTAGCTTTATAATAATATAATTATTAGTATTTGATCCTTATAGTACTGGTTTAAGTAGTATAATATAGAAGACTAGGTAAATTTTTATTATATCTAGTAAGTTAAGTTTATAGTTAATATCTAAAACTTTTTATAGGATTTTAAAAGGTCTTAGTTTTTTATAGTTAAGTTTGTTACTAAGCTATTTAATCTTAATATTTTAGTATATAAGGTATGTGCTATCTCTCTCTTTAAAGGTTAGTCCCTTAATCCTTAAAAGGTTAGTATATTTCTTTATTTATTATTTAATGAATTCTAAATCTAGGGCTGCTTTGCTTTGAATTTCTCTGAGTTTGGTGATGTCAGCCATAGCTTTCAGTGCTCGTGGTCCTTCGCGAGGTTCTCCATAGGCTGTTAGTTCAAATCTATAGTTCAGGTAGAATAGTAAGTTTCTAGTACTTTCTCCAATAGTACTATTATAGGTAAATTAGGCTATAGGTAGTAGTAGTACCTAATTATCTTAGTTATAATTAATATAACATCAGAGATACTATTTAAGTATCTAGTTAATTCTTTTTATTTATCTATTAGTCTATATGTAGAAAGAGGTAGATAGTTTATAGTCTAAACTAAGTTATAAAATTAGAGATTTCTAAAACTTTAAGGTAGATAGTTTATCTCTATCTAATATAATTTCTTTTAGTAAGCTATGATTACTAATAATATACTTAAGAAAAGTATATACAAGGTTCTTAGCTATACTAGCTTTAAGGTATAAGATAAAGTAGGTATACTTTATAAGTTAGTTAATAATAACAAGAATACTATCATACTATGTTTTTATAAGTAATTCTCTTAACTTAGGTAGTTTGACAATAAAGTCTAAAGAGATTAAGTACTATACCTCTAGAGGTACTAGCAATAGTTAAATATACCTATATAGCTTATAAGGGCTATTCTTACTTTTCTTATATAGGTCACAGTCTTTGATTACTAAAGCCACTTGTTCTTATATAACTTGCTTATTATAGTGTTATTAAATTCTTTTGAAAGTTTTCATTACTCCTTGGTATCCATATGCTCTAGTACTATATATCTTGCGTATCTAATCATCCGTCATTCTTCCAGTTATACTAGTATTAACACAAGTACTAATTATAATAAGTTTCTACGCTAGGATAATATTACTGTTCTTATCATGCTTAAGGATAACTTATGTTTCCTCTAGTACCAAGACTTCAAGGTCCAGTCATTAGCTAAAAGCATTAGCTCTTCTATTTTCAGTTCCTTTATAGTAGACAATCTTAAAGTTATACTCTAATAGGAATTCTAACCATCAGATCTATCTTTTATTTAGAACTTTAGAGGTTATAAAGTAGGTAAGGTTCTTGTAATCTATATATACAATAACCTAATACTTTATTTCTTATAAATATAGTTTCTATTTGTAGAATGCTTTAATAATTGCTATAAGTTCCTTATTATAGATCTAATAGTTTAGCTCTGGTCTATAGAATACTTTTAAATAGAATACATATAGGTATAGTTATCCTTCTTTATCTCATTATCTAAGCTATCTTCCTATAGCAAAGTCTGAGGCATTAGTCTTAACTTTAAAGGGTTTATCTAGGTCTGGGATCTTAGTAACTAGTTCTAATGTGATAAGGTTTTTAACTCTGTTAAAGGATTTATCACATTCTTCTATCTACTTAAATTCTATATCCTTGTATATAAGTTATTATAATCCTCTGACATAGGTTATATAATTCTTAAGGAATTGTTAATAGAAGTTAATAAATCCTAGAAATAATTAAACTTCTTTGATGTTAGTAGGTATTAGCTAGTCTCTAACTACTTCAACCTTCTTATCTTATATTTAGATTTCTTCTAGCATAATAGTAAATCTAAGGTAGTTAACCTTTTAAGTATAGAATTCACTCTTCTCTAGTTTAACTAAAAGCTTTGCTTCTTAGAGCTTCTTAAGTACCTTATATACATACTCCTTGTGTTCTTTAAGATTCTTAGAGAATATAAGGATATCATTAAGGTAATAGATAACAAAGATATTAAGATACTCCCTAAGTGTATAGTTAATTATTGTTTAAAATATAGTAAGTACATTAGTGAGTCTAAAGGGTATAACAAGGGTCTTAAATAGCCCTTTATGTATTTAGAATACCGTTTTCTATTTATCTCCTTCCTTAATTCTGATGAGGTTATAGGCACCTTTGAGGTCAAGTGCTATAAACTAATTTACCCCATGCAGTAGATCTTGTAACTCTAAGATAAGCAGTAGTAAGTAGCTATTCTTTTTTATGATATTATTAAGTTTCTAGTAGTCAACATATAGTCATAGTTTTCTATTCTTCTTAGGTATAAATAGGATAGGGTATCCTATTAGTGATTCTAATAGTCTAATATAACCTTTTACTAGGTTTTTATCTAGCTATTTATTAAGTACTTCTTATTCTATTAGGTTAAGTCTATAGATTAGCTTAAGCTTAGGATGTTTTCCTTCTCGTAGTTAGATCTTATGATTATATAGTCTATGCTCTAGTAGTCCTGTTTTTAGTTCTTTAGCAAACAGTCTTATGTATTACTAGTATTTAATAGGTATTAATTATAGTTACTTCTCTTCTAGGCTTTGTTTATCCTATATATCTAGTATATTTATAATCTTTATAGATATAGAACTCTAGTCTTATATAGGTTTGATCCTTTTAATATAAGTAATATACTTTCTTAGTTACATGAGTTTACTTATGGGTTGTAGCATATAACACTGCCTTATAGCTAAATCTCTTTACTAGAGTTAGCCTATTCTCTAGTTTATATTAGGGTTATGTTTTTATAGCTATAGGATTCCTAGAATTACATGTATAGTTCCTAAGTTAGTAATATTAAAGTTAAGTTCTTGGTATTAGCTATAGATTACTAAAGGGAGGTATATAGTCTCCTTATTAACAGTTCCTCTACTATACTAAACTTATACTCCTTTAACTATCTATAGGGTATATAAGTCTTCCTTATATACCTATTTAATACTTTATTTATTTACTACCCTAAGTAAGATAAGGTTAGCTTGTGCTCTACTATTAATCATAACCTTAGTAAGCTAGCTATTAATTAAAATAGTAAGAATGATATAGCTATTATCTCCCTTAGTTATTGTATAAAGGTTTTTTATATCGTTCTTAGCCGTTAGTACCTTTCTCACAGGCAGCGTAGGGAGTTTTTTAACTTCTTAGGGGCTCTCTTAATTTATTCTTTCTATGCTTATGCTTTTCCTTTATAGTGGTATATATATTTATGAAATAAGCAGTTAGACTAGTGTTCTATAAGGTAGTTAATATATAGTATAGGGTATTTTAAGCTTGGCTATAGGATAAGCTATAGCTAGTAGTATTCCTTAACTTTCTATATACTGATTTCATAGTTTTTATAAACCTTTAAGATAGGTTTATTATTATATTGTTGTAAAAAGAAAGAGTATTCTCTTTTCTTTAGTTAATATATTAAGTATTTATTATAGATATAATCTACTTAAAATACCTTGTAGTATAGGGGGTCTTTCCTATTAGGTTATTTATCATCTCCAAACATAGGTTCTTCTCTGGTTAGTACTATAGGGTAGTACTTAAGGTTAGTATCTTCTATCCTATAGAAGTATACTTTCTAGTTATTACTATGCTTACTAATTTCTAATCATTTTTCTTTTCTAGCTTCCTCTTTAGTATTAATTATAAGTAGGTCTTCTCTAAAGTCTATATAGGTTTATAATACTAGTAGTTTATTAGAATCATATTGATATTTAGGGGTAGGTAAGAGTAATAAGGATAAAATATTATTAGCCTAGTTCTAAATATACTAGTTTATACTAGTCTATTTAGTAACAGGTAGGTTTACATAACTTATCTTAATTAGCTACTTAGCTGCCTGTTATTCTATCTTGCTTGGTAGTATAAATTTGCCTAGAAAGGGTTCCAATTTTTTCTCTTAGTTAGAGCTAGTTCCCTATACTTTGATAGTACTCTTAGATGTGGTTTTGCGGTAATGAAGTTAAAGAGGAGAAAAGGAGGTCCTTTTCCCCTTCCTAGCTACTGCAATAGTTCTAGTAATAACCTATTTAGGTCCTCCTTAAGAGTTTATAGTATCCTTCCTAAGAGCCTTTCTAAGTCCTTAGTCAAGTTTTAGTTATTATATAGGGTTTCCTTATGCCTTAATATATTCTTATAGGTATTTCTTTATTACATCTATAATAGCTTATTCTTGCGGTGTTTTATCTAGGTTAACTTCTATAGCTTCTTAAGCTTAGATTAACCGTATAATCTTGTCCTAGTTTTATTGCTTAAGTCCTTAAGTAGCGTTTGTGGCTTGTAGTATCATAGGTGATTTTAGTACTTGTTAGCCTACTGCAATAGTCTTATCTTTAGGTTCTCTAGGATACTATCCTACTTGTTCCTTACTATCTTAGTATATAAGGTAACTATTGTTATACTAGGCAGTCTATAAAAGTTATAGGTATAGGGTCTCTTTTTAGGTAATATTTACTTATTAGTTACTCTTAGCTAGTACCTTGTTTCATAGTTATTTAGGTTATTAGCAGTCTCTAGCATAGTATTCTATCTTTTTATAGTTATAGTATTTAACTGTTTTAGTATCTCTAGGTAGCTTGTTTTCTTGTTTTCTAGCTATACTAATATCTATAGGTCCTACATAGTGTCTATAGGATATGCTTAGTTGGTTTTAAGGTTACTACTAGTTATTGTTCTTGTTTTACTAGTGGTTAGTAGGGTTCCTAGGCCCTTGGGTATAACACTTGCTTATATTAGCATTTAGTTATCAGTTCTCACCCTTTTTCTTATACTATTTATAGAAGTATATATCTATCTTAATAGTAAGTTTAATATATCTAAGAAAGTCTTCTAGAGTACTAATAATTTTTATAAGTTTATTTTTAATATCTTTCTTAAGTCCTTAGTAAAATATAAAGATCAGTAACTTATTAGTAATATTAAGTCTAGTAGTAAGTCATTAGAACTCTGCTACATAGTATAAGGTAGCCTTGGTTTGTCTAAGGTTAGCAAGGTCTTTCTTAGCTTGTTATTTCTCATTAGGGTCTTGGAACAGTGATTTCAGAGCTTGTTTAAAGCCTATTATACTTCTAAAGATTAATTAGGTCTTATAAGAGTACATACTCAGTTCTCTATTATTCCTAAGAAACTCTTTCTAGAATAGCTTAAACTAGGAGAGTGCTTTTTCTTATAGAAATGTATTAGTATAGATAACTCTTTTAGTCTTACTTTGAAAGTTAGTAGCATAGAAGGTCTAATAGGTATATACTTAAATTAGAAACCCTTTTAGTTACCTACTAGTACTATTATAAGTTTCTAGGGAATTAAGTTTAAGTTTATCTTACCCTTTAACTAAGGTTAAGGTAATATTAGTAGTAGCTTAAAGAGTCTTGACTTCTTAACCTAGCTTAATAGCTTTGTTATTTTTTACCTTAAGCTTAGTAAGAGTATTATTGATAATGTCTTACATTTAGCTAAGGTTATAATTATTAGCATTCTTTAGCTACTCTATCTAAGCTGTATTATTATTAACAATATCTACTAGTTATTTATTACATCTAGCATTCCTTTTAACTGTTTTATATATAGCTAAGTATTAGTCTATAGTAAGGATAGCTTCTCTATCTTTATTAAACTTAACTTCTAGTATTATAGGTTCATCAAGGTATATAGCTTAAGCAAGCTCTTAATCTAACAACCTAGAAGTCTTAGAGACACTTAAAGATAACAGGGTCTTAGGAGAAAACATTATAGGTACTGTTAATTAGTATTATAGGGTTAACTTACTAATAGGAGTAATTAAAGTATTATAGCTAGATTCCTAATAGTAGGTTTTCTACTAAAGTATAGCTGAAGCTATAACAATAATTAATAGTATTATACTTACTAGTATCCTTACTAACATATCAGTCACTTAGTAATTAGTTAGGTAGTTAATAGCTAGGGTAGCTCATATAGCTTAGATTAGAGTATTATAAAGATAAGTAAGTAAAAGAAGTCTAAAAGTTATTTAAAGATATTTTATAAGTTAATTACTTAAGAGCTATAGAAGGTAATCTATCTAAGTAAAATAAGTATCCTTATATCCTAAGGTCTTAATACTAAGACTAATATCTAGATATTAGTCCTATAGAGGTAGACTGCCCTTAGCATATCGGTCCTTAACTACAGGCTGCTTATTGTCTATCAGTCCTTCTTATCTTTACATAACCTTTCCCTAGTTCTTCCATTCCAGCGGAGTCATCTATTCATATCTCTTATTAGTTCTATATAAAACTTGTGCTACCTATGCTTTCTGTCTGCTGGTGGGGCTGTACTGCCTGTAACTTATTAGGTTATATCACCCCCCTTCTTTAGTATGAATAGGATCAGCACCTCTATAGGGCTCTGTAAGAGCTAGATCTACCCCTTACCTAGTATATTATTAATATACTTCTTTAGCTCTTCTAACTCCTTCTCTATAAGGGGGTAGATAGAGCTAAACAGCAGTTCTACCCCTAGCTTAAGGTTAATAGTATAGAAGTAACCTTTATCTCTAGCTAGTTTAGCTGCTAGGTTTATATTAAATATATATACCTATTCTTAATATTCTTCTAGTAGCTTAAATCCCTTTATCTCCTCTCCCTTTTCCCCCTCTACTATATAAGGTAGTAGCTCTAGCACCCCCTTAGCTCTCCCTATATATAAGTAGTAGACTAATAAGTTATATACTAATATTACTACTACCTCTCTTTATACTCTCTTTAATACCTTTCTTCTCTAGATAAGTTATAGGTAGCCTTCCCCTAGTAGGTAAGTCTACTTAATTATTACCTACTTAAGATTTAGCTATACCTTTTACCTCTAGAGGATCTCTAGGATAGTATTATATATACCTATGTTACTTACCTAATAGGTATAAAACTATACCTTTCTTATCTCTATATTATCTATTACTTCTATTACTAATACTACTACCCTATAGTCAGGTACCTTGCCTCTCTATATCCCTAGTAACCCTACTCCCTCTCTATAAACCTCTAGTAGTACCTCCTTATATAATATCCTCTAATATATAACATTCTTATCTACCCTAGGGTTAATTAATACCCTTTCTTTTCTCTATATACTAGCTACTCTAATATAGAAGTCTACCTTAAAGTAGTAATATAGTTCCTCTCTCTAGAGGATCTATATACTATTAACCTCTATAGCTACTAGCTAGGCTACTAGTACGTAGCCCCTACCTATATAATAAAGCTAGTTATACTTATAGTACTTCTTCTCTATATACTCTATTAATATATATTCTAGCTTACTATAGTTAAAGTATATAGAAGAGCTCTAGAAGTACCTTAAGGGTTATCTATACCCTCTTTATTCTTACTTAACCTATAGCTTAGGTATAGGTATATATATAGCTACCCTAAGTATTAAGACTAACTATTATCTTTCTAATTTATCTAAGAGGGTAGCTAACGCTAGCACTAAAATAATAGCTAGAGTCTACTAGTTCCTTCTCTCTTATAGCCTTTACTAGTCTTTTATTATTATCTTAGTATATATCTTTATAAGTATCTCTACTCTCTTTACTATATTATTTAGCTCTTAATAAGTAGCTAGTAGCCTATATACTAGGATATAGCTTTATAAGTTTAGGAGTAGTTAGTTTAAGATATAGACCACCTACTACCTCTCTAGTTAGAAGTCTAAAATCTCTACCTTAACTATTTTATACTAGTTAATAAATTACTAGTATATCTACCTAGATTTCTACTACATCTTATCTAGCTCTATAGCTATACTAAAGGCCTGTATATTATTATTAGTAATACTATTATAGAGCTAGGCCTCTATCTATTTCTAGGTAATTAAGCTAATATTACTACTATACCAAAGGTTAATATAGCTCCTCTAGCTATATAATAGGTTACTCTCTAAGCAGGCCCCTATAAACTAGACTTTACTCCTATTAGCTATAAATTCTTTTTTAGTAATAGAGAATTAGCCTTATAACTTAAAAAGAAAGTCTTTGAGGTTATTCTAGTTACCTCCCTTATATTAGATAGAAGCTAACTACTTAATAAGGGTATTAGTATATAAGTACTTAGGCTCTAGCTAGGTAGCTATAGGTTCTCTACTGGCTATATATATTATTAATAAACTCTCTATTTCTAAGGGCTATAATCTATTTAATTATCTTTCTCTTTTTTACCTTAGCTACTTTATTATTAAGAAGGGCTCTTAGTTACTTCTCTATTAACCTATTAAGGTTAGTTATATACTACTTCTTTACTATAGTCTTACTAGTATCTAATATAAGCTACTATATTACTAAGCTACCTTACTAAGTAATAGATTAGAATTAAGTTAATTATACTAATACTATGACTACTTTAATAGTTAGTATACCTATAAATAAGGAGAGATTAAAATATATTAGAGGCTATATAGTACTAAGTAGAGAAGTTAGTAGGAGGGTAGTTAGAGGTTACTAGTAACTGTTATTCTAATCTGTCTCCTCTCTAAACCTTGATACTATTGTAAAAACCTCTTTTGTGTGCCCTTTGGTATAATGTTATTCCGTTCCGCGGTGTCCCCCGGGCCCCACCCGGTGCCCTGCCGGCCCCAAAGCCGATACTACTTTTAGGAACCTGACACTATGCTGGTTGCGTTGTTCCTATTCTTTTTTCAATCAGACGTTTGTCAGCTCAAGGCATTTTGGTCAGTGATGAGTTTACAATTCAAGTCAATTTGGTCATGATCATTATTCGATGCTGCTAGTCTTGTGACGTGTGTAATTTCTGTCAGACGGCGAAATCGGTTCCGTAGTCACAAAAGCTCGCCATCGCAGGCGGCTACAAACTTCGTGCACTTTGTCGCACCAAGTCAACCCCCGGACACGAAAGCGCGCGGGGAAACATGATGATCCCCTACGAGACTTTCAAATACACGAACAAAGCAACCCCAAAAAGCTTTGATATACACAACAAAGAATAATGTCCATCAAAGCTTTAGAAACATGGGCGATCCTTGGCCCCAGCTCATACCAAATAAGCTTATTTTGACTGACGTCGTTCCTTAGGTAGCGGGTAACTCCCCCACCCTACTTACGAACCACCCCCACATCCGAACCACTATCATCACCACTTTCACTACTACTTTTACTACCTATATTACTAGGCTTTCTACCCACGTATATATAACTTTTAGCCTTACTAGATAATTCTATTAGGCTAGATTTATCTAGACTATTAGTATTACTAGATTCTAAATTTTATATTTAATAGATATACTAACGTACCTGCATAGCAAGTAGGGTAAAATAGTAAGTAGGCTACCTCCTCCTACCTTTCTACCGTTTATATGGGTAAATTTAACTATAATATATAAAATTAATTAAAACTACTCATTATCCCCTTTCTTATTACTATCTTAAACTACTTTATAGGTTTATATATTATATCTAGTCTTTTTATAATTACTATATTATTATATATATAGTTTAGCCTTTTCTATATAACCCTTCTTTTAAGAGTTATTCTTTTCTTTAGTATTAATACTACCCTTTTCTACTTATAGTACCTCTACTTTAGTAGTATTAAGTAATCCTCTAAGATATAGTTAGGTCTTTTTTACTCTCTAATACTTACTTAGTACTTCTATCTCTATATAAAGCCTAAGATTCTTAGCTTTAAGAATAATAACTCTAAATAATAACTTACTAATTTCTTTAGCTTAGAAGTTAATAAGGTTATATATTATTACTAGTATAATACCTTTAGGTACTTATATTTTCTTTTTAAGGGAATTAGTACTTTATATACTTTTTATTACTATAGATAGTATTTTTAAGTCTTAAGAGCTTTAATTACTTAGATATAAGCTTAGTAATATTAATATCTTTAGCTTAAAATCTAAATAAGAAATAACTACTTTAGAGTTAAAAGATATAAGGCTTATCTATCTAAAACTAGCTTATATATTATTTTTACCTATTAAAGTAAAAAATACTACTTTAAAGGTAAAAAAGAAGTTATTCTTTATAATATATAAAATCTATATCTATATTATTTTCGTAATTTCCTTGTTATATAAGTACTTTAATAAGCTAAAGTACTTTATATTAAGAGTATAAAGCTTATACAATAAATAGAAAGATATATAGAGAGTAATAATATTTTATTTCTTATAGTAGTTATTAAATTTAGTTAATTTATAGCTATTATAACTATTAAGAATTAAAAGGTAATAAGTATTTTTTATATAAGACTTTATATATTAATTAAAGAATTTTAACTAATTTAAGCTAATTTTCTTTATTATCTATCTATTTTTACTTAGATAGATATACTATATAATTAGAAATTAACTATTAGTATACTAAGAGAGGAAGTAATATTTACTTTTTATAATAATATATAGAGGTAATACTTAGCTATTTATATATATACCTTAAATAATAAAAACCTATTTATAATTCCTAGGCTATTTTATATAAAGCCTTCTCTTATAGTTAGAAGTTATAATAACCTTTATATATAATAATATTTCTATTAAAAGGCTAATCTTATTAAAGTTAAAGATATTATAATTCTATATCTTATACTTTATCATTATATTTTATATAGGTATAAACCAGCCTTATATAATTATAAGATCCTTAGCTAAGGCTCTTTAATAGTTAATTTAATATTAAAATTATATTTTTAATTAGGGTTATTATTATATAAAGTTCTCTACCTATTAAGGTCTAATATATATTATATTATATCTAAAAAGAAGTTAATTAACTACATCTTATATATCTTCTTATTATAAAGGAAACTTTTAATTAATAAAGTTAATAACTTATTTAAGAATTACTTTCTCTTCTATTATAATTATCTTTATTAAATTTAATTATCTTTTAGCTTATATAATATATTTAGTATATTAGTTTTAGATTATTATCTAAGAGATCTTAAAGATATAAGTAGCTCTTTATATAGAAATTTTTGGATCCTTTTTAATAGCCTAGAGAGTAAGGATAAGATAACTTTTAATTAAGGTAGATTGCATATTTGTATATAGAGGAAAGTTAGTATAAAGGTTAAAGAGGTAAAAAGTAAGAAAAGTAGCCTACTTACTATGTTAGCTCACTTACCATATAGGTATATTATATAAAAATAAAGGTATTATTAGGTAACAATAAGATCTTTTTTCTCTTATATAATTACTAGGTATCTATATAAGCTTATAGATATTAGACTTACTACTTTAGAAGGGTTACTTTAGATACTTACTTATTATATCCTTTTTATACTTTTCTAGATAAGTAATAAAGAGTATAGGTATCTAGCTTATCCTTAGCTAGCTAGATTAGTTAATATAGTAAATACTGTAGATCTAAGGATTAATAGAGAGTTACCTATAGAATAATAGATATAGCTTTATCTTATTATTAACTATTAGACTACTAGCTACTAAGCTATTACTAGCTACTAGATAATACCTTAGATACTAAGAGGTTAGATAGAGAGTAATATAAAGAGACTAATTATAACCTAGCTTATTTCTAGCTAACCTTTATATTCTTAGATATTAAAGCTATATTATAAGTTTCTAGATAATAGCTTAGAAATACCTTTTTTCTAGTTACTATTAAATCTATAGTTATATTATCTATATATTTAATACCTTACCTATAGGTACTCTTTAATAAGCTAAAGACATAGATATCTAGAGGCTAGAGGATAATAAAGAAGTATAATAGTAGAAATAGTAAATAGATATAATACTTCTAGTATTTTTATATAAAACCTAAGATTATATAGCTATATTACTTATTTAGAACTAGTAGTCTAATTATATCTAGTAAGCTAGGTATAGTCTTTAAGATAACAACCTTCTTTAGTTACTTAAGGATAGTCTAGTTAGTTATCTAGCTATTATCTAAGTATATAAAGTACTAGCTAGTATATTTAGATAGGTTAGTAAATAAGAACTACTAGGCCTAGACTAATTTACTCTTATATATAACTAAGGTATCTAGGGATTTCTTAGTAGCTAATTATTATAAGCTAGAAGGGGTATATAGCTTAAAATTACTAAGATTCTAAAGTTATATACTTATAGTTATTTAATAGCCTTATTAAGGTCCTTTACCTTAAAGAAGGATATTAACTAAGAATAATATAAGATATATTACTTTTAGTTCTACCTATAATATAATACTTATATTTATTTTATTATTATATTTTATTACTTTACTATTTACTTTTATATTATTACTTTATACTTTATAATACTAATTACTATTTTATATTATCAGTATATTATGGCTTATTTAGTTTATTAAATTTAGAATAACTATTAAAAAGGCTATATTAAGTAATAGTATAACTACTTTAAATTTAGACCTTAGAAAATTTTCTTTTTTATAGCTTAGCTATAAAGAAACCTAACTACCTTAAGAAGGTTTTTAAAGAATAGATATAAGTATTATATAACCTAAGTATATTAAAGACCTATAATATATATTGATATAACTATATATGTACTTAGATTATTCTCTTATTAAATAAGTCTTTTATAATATTTATAAAGATATTAATTAGTTTTACTAAGTTAAGATTATTAGTAATAAACCTTATTATAACTTATTGAATTAATATAAAAAGTTCTAACTTAAATTAAATATTCAAAATAAGATATTCTAGATCTACTTAAGGATCTCTTTAATAAAGTAAATTATTTAAAAAGCTAGGAAATACCTTAAACTAGTTATTAAACTTAATATATTAGTACTACCTATTATTCTCCTTAGAATAAACTTCTAAGTATTTCTATTAAATTACCTATTTATACTAAAGAGAGTAATAAAAATATAAAAGAAGCTTAGCTTATTCTAAAAAGCTTAAGACCTTAAATTATTAAAACCCAATATAATAAATAGTAAAAGCTCTAGAAATACTATATTAGTAACTCTTGTTAATTAAGAAAAAGAGGCTAAGATAGAAGCTATTTATTTACTCTTATTAAAAAGTAAAGCTATTAAATACCTACTAGTAAAACCTTACCTAACTTATAAGAGGTCTAATATAACTACTAAGAGACTCTATACTTAAATATATAAAGAAACTTATTATTAAATATAAAGTATATTTAACTAATTATACTTCTATATTATATAAAGATAATTTCTTAGAGTAATAGAATATAAGGCTTATATAAACCTTTAAATAATATTTCAACTTAGTTTAATAAAACTCTTACCTTATAAGTAATTCTTATTATAATTAAAATAGATAATATACTTATTACTAGTAATAATACCCTTATAAATAAGATAAAATACTTTATTAGATAGTATAATAAGATATATCTCTATCTGACTTATAAGATAACTATAAGCTTTAGTATTATAATAAGGTTAACTACTTCTTAGACTACTAATACCTAACCTAGAATAATAAGAATAATAACTATAAATTATTTTATTAGTAGTAATACCTGTTAGATATTAAGGTTTAAATACCTTATATCCATATAAAAAAGATAGTATATATAATAATAAAGTGAATTATATAACACAGTATTAATAGTACTGTATATACTGTATATACTAGATAACTATATATTTACTTAGAAAACGCCTATATATCATAAATACATAGGATATCTATATACAAAGAATAGTTCCTTTAAGCAAGAACTATTTATCTAAGGAGAAATCTAGGAAATAAGAATACAGTTATAAACTATATAACCGAGATGTTTTAGAAAACAACGTATAAGAATAAAGTTATAAACTATATAACCGAGATGTTTTAGAAAACAACGTATAAGAATATAGTTCTAAACTATATAACCGAGGTGTTTTAGATAACAACCTAGAATATCTAAGAAATCCTTAGAATATACAGAAAGTAAGTATAAATAAACCCTTTATATCGCTTATATCTAGCTAGATAGAAAGGTGAACGACAAGCTCTTCTATTATATTAAAACAATATATATCTTATTCATCTCCTATCTTTTATCTCTAACCTCATTACCCCTCATAGCCTCTAACAATACCTAACCTAGCTTAATAAAAACTATAGATATAAGGTCTTCTACTTATCTTATTATTAGTTATAATACCTTAATAATAATTAATTAAGATTTTAATAAGAGCTTTAGTATAAGTATTATTAATATAGATACTTAACTATATACTTATAATATTAATAGTCTTACTAGTACTAATATACTTCTAAGTAAACCTATTATAAGTTAGAATTTATTAATCTAATATAAATATTAGAAAATACTTTATAGAAATAATCTTCTATAACTTCTAGATAACTTATTATAGAGATATAGAGTTATAGCTATATACTATAGATATACTTAAGCTTAATTAAAAAGCTTTAAATATTATTTATTATAACCTTAGTTAATATCTTAAAAGAAAAGCTTAGAACTAATAAAATACTAACTATTAGAAAGTAAAAATATATATCTCTAGACCTGAGGTTAGTAAGCTATTAGAGACTATATTATAAGATACTTTAGACTAAAACTAATAGAAGCTTAAAAGTAATTTTATAAGAATTACTTTATAATAAATAAAATAAATAATAATAATAATAATATTTATATATTTACTTAAGACTACTTTAAGTATACTAAGATATAAAAGAATTATATAGCTAAGTAATAGCTTAACTATCTATATTATAACCTAGCTCTATAGCTTTATTAGTTTCTTTATAAGCTAAGAGATAATAATTTAATAGATACTTATATCACTTTTATTAAGAAATATTATAAAGCTATAAAAAATACTTTAATAGGTTTATAATATAATCTTATATATATAAATAATATATACTTCTATAGGTCTACTTATATTATTATAATAAGTAAAGTAACTTATTAATAAAGTAATAATTAAATAATTCTATTAATAATAAAAAACCTAGTAGCTAGTTTAACTTCTTAAGCTTATTACTTCTAAGATATAAAACTAATAATAGTTACCTAAGAGAAAGGTAATAAGATAGCTTACTAGAGTTTTAATAGATACTTCTTATAATAAAAAAATAACTATCTTATGTAAGGCTGAGCTTAAGATAGATAAATTAACTATAATAAAAAGTAACTATACTATAGTAATACTACTAAGAATTAAAAAGGGAATAGCTTTTAAAAGGTAAGAAATTAATAACCTTAAAAGAAGCTACTATAAGAAAGAGGTTAGTAATATGAGGCTTATCATATATATAAAAAAAATAGCTTAAGAAAAAAGATATACTTAGTTTAAAAAAAATTAGATATAGATATACTAATTAATAACTTTATTAATTCTAAATTTATACTTAAAAGAGTAAAGAAAGTTAATATAAGCTTAGGTAATATAATAAACTTTCTCTTTATACTAGCTATATGGTAATAAAAAGCTAAGCTAGAAAGAAAAGTAGTTATCTACCTATATAAGAAATATCTTCTATACTAAGATAAAGTTAAAGACTACCTTATTTAAATATAACCTAGTAATAATACTAAAGAAGTTATATACTTTAAGAAATTAGTTATAAAAATAAGCATTTATAATACTATAGTAATAAAAACTAATAAATAACTTATACTACTTAAGAGTATTCTTATACTTATTACTAACCTTATATTTTAAAAGGATAAGATACTAAAAGCTATTCTTAAGATAAATAAAAAGTAGAAATATTAAAAGTATATCTACTTCTAAATAAAGATATCTACTAATAAGAACTCTAAAGATAAGACTATATATATAGATATAGATACCTTAGTTATACTTACTAACTAGGTATAAGTTTAGTATTTTATAAGAAATTTAAGGTTTATAATAAAAAAGCTATAGATAATTAATATAATAAGATCTTTTTTTATATTAATAGAATTAGTAATCTTTAATTTATATATCTTAGATATAATTAAGAGAATAAAAGTAAAGTTATATATTATAATTATAGTATAAGTAGTTAAGAAACTTCTAGCTTATCTTTTACTTAGAATACCTTGTTATAATAATTATAGTATAATTGTAAACTTTTATAAAAGAATTATAATATTCTAGTCTATATATAATATAATAGTACTAGTATCTATTAAGTATTACTCCTTAATAACTAAATAAATTATAATATAATATATATCTACTATTTTTCTTAGTTAGCTTTAATACCTTTTTATAAACTTTATTAATCTCTCTAATTAGTAAAAGAGAGATAGTACTAAGAAAATATATTAAATATATATAGTATATAAGTACGTCCTTAGTATAATTATAAAATTTAATATACCTAAGGTAATACTTATATATAATAATACTTTAAAAGCTATTATTATTAAAAAAAGTATTAAAGTTAAATAAATTAGCTTTATTAATAATAATAAAGTAATTTAGTTTATTAATAAATTATAGCTTTTAAAAATTACTAGGTATAACTTAGTAAACTTTATAAATATAATAGAGGATTTAATACTAGTAATAAGTACTAAGACTAAAAAATAAAATAATAGTAAAGATATAAAAAGTGAGTAAATATAGCTTATTAATATACCTAATATAATATTAGTAAACCTAATACCTACCTTATAATAGTTAATATATATAATATTAAGATCTATATAGTTAACCTAGCCTTTATAAAAAGGCTAAAAAGTATCTTTAATTAGTATTATATATACTATAACTAAGAGATAATTTCTATTTCTAATAATAAGAAGATAAAGATTAAGTTAATTAATAAATGATAAAACTAGAAAATAGCTATCAGGGTTTTCTTATTAAGCTATAAGAATATAAAGTTTCTTAATACCTATATAGATAACTAGTATAAGGTTAGAAAGGCTAGTTAGTAAATAAAACTAGTAGTACTAGCTTATTCTATATTTATTATCTAAAAGACTAAGAAAGATAATATAAGAGAGAAAAGCTATATTAATATTGATATATACCTTCTTAATAAATAAGTAAGCTTAGATATTTATCTACTACCTAATTTAGAGAAGATTATAAAAGATTTTTAACGTAAGAAATTTATTATTACATTTAATATATTAGAGTTCTTTTACTAATTAAGTATATACCTATTATATTAAAATAAGATATTAATAACTAGTTTATAAAGACTTAAGTACTTTACTATAATAATTATGAGCTTTTAAAACTTACTTATATATATATAGTAATTTATAGATTAGATTTTCTTTTCTTATTAATACTTTATCTAAGTATATATTAATAATATTATTATCTTTAGTAATATAATTAAGAAGTATCTTTATTATATCCAAATAGTTTTAGAAATCTTTAATAAGTATTATATCTATATTAGTATATTAAAATTCTTTATTAATTTCTTATTAATAAAACTTATAGATATATAGTAAATAGTAATAGTATTTATAAGATAAATAATTATATCTAAGTCTTTTAATAACTAATCTTTTCTTATAATCTTTATAATCTTAAAATATATCTTAGTATAAGTAACTAACTATATATAAGAATATTCTAATTTAATATAATAGCTATACCTCTTAATAAGTAAAAGGTAAAGCTTATAGTAAGGCTATAAAAGAATAATATCTATATAGTTTAAACGCTCTTAACTACTATAGGCTGCCTAGAATAGTTTACCTAATATATAGTATAATTATAGTATGTTTAACCCTTTGAAAGCACCTCTAACCTATGCTGTATCTCAATAATCTAATGTATTATGAATACCCTATAAGTTAGAGTAACTGCTAACTTAGACCTTACTTCAACCATAGCCTGGATGCATACCCTTGTTCGCTGGTGAAGTCAGCTGGCTAAAGCGAAAGTTACTAACAGCAGAAACTCTAGAAGTCATAATAAAAGGCCATAGGCTCTAAAAGAATAATATACTTAAGCTAGATATTATATATTAGACCTAAGTAAAGATTATTATAAAAGAAATATTTAAGCTAATTCTATAAAAAGTTAATGCCTAGAAAATATTATAAAAAAGGCTTTAAAACTAGGCTATATAATATAATATTACCATAACCCTAAAAAATACCTCTTCTTTAAAATTAATATATATATTAATAGGTTTAGCCTTATAGTCTTTTAGCTAGATTATAATTAAAATAGTAAAAAGATCCTTGAAATAGATATTCTAAAAGAGTATATTTACTCTATCCTTTTTTTATTATAAACTATAATAGTAATGAAGAAATATTATAGTATAACTAAAGCTAAGGTTATAGTAATTATTTAAGCTATAAAAAAGCTATAAAAACTTATATAGTCTAATAATATAAGATTAATATTCTAACTAATTATATTATAGTAAAAGGTATTATTACTTATATATTACTTTAAATAATAAATCTTATTAAGGTGAACTTAAAGCTAGTAAATACTACTAACTATCTATTATAGTATTAGCTTTAGATATTCTATATCTTAGAAAAGCTAAATATTACTTTTAATATATTATCTTGATTACTTATTATATACTTAGATTTAAGTAAGTATTTCTTATACAAAGATAAGTTGGTAAATATTAATAATAAAGATAATACTTTAAATATAATAGTTAACCTAGTAATATAATACATAAGTAATGGGCTTTTAAAACTTAGAAAGGCTATTACTATAATTATATAACTTAGTAATAAGTTTACTTAAGATATTATAACTAAGTATTAAAGTAATAAAAAGCTTTATATACTTTGGAACCTAGTCCTTAAGTTTAAGGCTAATAGCTAGAAGTATATTACTTTAGATAAGGTAATAAAGGATATTTATTAACCCTAAGTAAGGTAATATTACTATTATATACTACCTTAGATAATTAATAAGTAAGAATTACTATACTATATTAGCTAAGATAGAACTAAAAAGCTTTATATTTCATAACTACTTATAAGTTAGATCTTATTTCTTACTTATAATAAGAAGTTTTATATTAGAATTAATAAGATATTTATAAAGTTAAGAGAAATCTGTATCTATAATAAAAAGAAATTTATATAGTAATATATTATATACTACTTAGTATATTATAAGAATTGAATAGATTACTAGAAATCTATTAGGTTATTTTAACTGATTATAATACTTAGTATTTTTTACTATATAATCTCTATAGACTTTATTATAAATATACCTAAATTTAGAAACTAAAATAGTTTCTAAGTACTTACTAATTTTAATATATTTAATTACTTATATATTATAACTTATAAGTTTAATAAGAAAGTCTGCTTTATCTCTAGCTATACTTAATATAAGGCTTACAACTAGGTATAAGTATTACTTTAAACTTTAATAGTATATATTTAAAGCTTACTAAATATAATTATTAGTAATTAAAACCTAAAGTTTATATCTATAGTTCAAGTAATAATATTTAAAGCCTTAAAGGTAAAGTTACTTATCTTAACTATATACTACCTATAAATAAATAGCTAGAGTAAAAAAATAAACTAAATAGTTAAAATTACTATTTATTTTTATATATATACTAATCTAACTATACTATAAACTAATATTCTTTTATTATTATAACATACCTCAAATAACTTACTTATAGTTATAATAAGTTAATCTTTAAATAAAGTAATACTTAGGTTTTATCTATATATAGTTTTAGAAAATATTATTAATAAGGTAATACTTATAGAATTATTAGAAATCTTTTAGGAGATATACAATATAGAGGTACTAATACTTATTAATATAATGGGTACTATATATAAATAGAGATTTAATACTGACTACTAGTCTATTAAGTATAATAAAGAAGATAAGGTATACCTCTAACTTAGTAAAAGATATTTATTTCTAAGTAAGCTAAAAAAGAAGTAATTACTATAATACATAAAACCTTTTTATGTTATCTAAGTTATTAAACCTAGAGTATATAAACTTAATTTACTAAAATACTAGAAATTTTATCCTATTATATCTATTATATAGTTATAAAAGGTAATACTAAGAGAAGACCCCTTTAAATAAATAGAGAAACCTTTAGAAGCTATTAAGATTAATAAAGTACTAGAATATAAGATTAAGAGACTTATAGGCTAACAGATTAAGTAGAGAAATTACTGACTAATAGTTAAATACTTAGTTAAATAAAAGAGATATTTAGCTACTTAAAATACCTCAGAACTATATAAGAATCTTAAGCCTAATATTAAAAAAGCTATAATAGATTATAATAAGAAATACCCTATTAACTAGTTAGTAAAAAAAGGTAAAAGGTAATATAAAAGAACTAGCCTTAAGGACCTATTATAATGGTTACTAAATAATATAACATAAATAATAATAATAATAATAATAATAATATTAAGAGATATTATATATTTTCTTTTATTTATTCTTACCCTTAACTTTACTTTATTTTTTTCTATTAAAGATTTTCTTTATTTTACTAAACTAAGATAATAAGAGCTATTAAATAATTAATTTATTATCCATTATAGATAAAATAATAACTATCTAGATTAAAAAGAAAGAAATAACCTTAAGCTTCTTTTTCCTTCTTTTACCTATAACTTTTAATAGTTAATAATATATAGGGTATATTAACTTACTCTCTTATATAAAAAGTTTTTTATTCTTCTCTTTTTTATATATAATAATAACTTTATATAATAACCTTACTTTTTTTTCTTTATTATTATTACTTTACTTAAGAACTATTATAATACCTTAATAATATCCTTATTTCTCTTTCTAATACTATTACTTAGATATTATTAATAAGATATCTAGTAATAATAGCTTCTCTTACTAATATTAAAGCTCTATTAACTCTAATATTAATATTAATAATAATATTATAATCTTTAATTAAGATAAGTATAACTTTAACTAATACCTTAACTTTAATAATATTATAGCTTAAGCTAATTATACCTAGTATATTAAGCTATTAGCTTCTAGATTAAATAATACCTTTACCCTAGTAAACCTATATTATTTATTAGCTAAGAGATATTAAACTATTACTAATAATATAAAGATAGCTAACTTATTTAATAATATAGCTTAATAGAATAATACTATAGCTAGTAATAATAAAGGTAATAAGAGTTATAATATTATTAGCTTTAAAACTATAAATACTATTTTTATAACTAAATTTAAGCTCTTTAAAGGTATAATTTATAACTTTAAAGCTTTTAAAGACTATATCTAATAATTTAAGGTTAATAATAAAGCTTATTAATATACAAAGAATAATACCTATTATATTATATATATCTAAGCTAACTTAAATAGCTTCTTATATCTCTAATATAATAAAAATATTACTTATTAATATACTAATATATAAAAGACTATTACTATAAAAAAGATAGCTCTTATTATACCTCTAGTTACTTCTAACTATAATAAGAAGGAGAAGTATATTCTAACCTATATAGAGGTACTTACCTATCTTAAGAAGAAGTTTAAGAACTACTTAGATATTATTTTAAAAAAAGAAATAGAATACTAAGTAATTAGCTTTTATAATACTTAGAAGTCTTTTACTTAGAAATAGGTATTACTTATATCTAATCTTTACTTTTACTATTTTATTAATTCTATAAATAAAACTATAAAAGCTTTCAAAGATAACTACTTATAGAATAAGTATCTCTTACCTAAAGCTTATCTTATTAGATTTATATTTCTTTACTACCTAAGTAACTATAGTACTAAAGTCTTAGAAGTACTCTTAGCTATCTAATACTTAAATCTTATCTTTATCTTAGAGATAGATTATACTAAATTAATAGAAAGATAGTCTAAGTAAGTATAAGATCTTATAGATATTTAAGCTAATATAGGTAATATTAAGAAATAGATCTAAAATATTAAAGCTAGTATATAAGATATTAAGAATATTACTTAAGAGGTAAAGAATATTATTAATAATAGAATTAATATAATTACTAAGTATAATACTAAGATCTATAGTATTATTGTAAATATTAAGGTTAAGTATTAAAAGATAGACATAATAGATACTAATATTAAAGAGATTTACCTTATAAATACCTAACTTATAGCTTAAGTCTTATTCTTAAAAAAAAAGCTAATAACCTTAATACTTTTTTTAAGTTTAAGATTAATAAGTTTATTATACTTAAAAAGTCTATAAGTATAATTATCAACTACCTTAATGCTATACTTACTATAAGCCTTACTATAGTTATTATATATAATACTAGTAATAAGAATACCTTATACCTATTTATAACTAGAAATAAGTATTCTAGTAATATACCTATAAAATATACTAATAAGTATTATACCTATTTTATTAATAATAACTATTAAGCTATAAAGATAATATTATACTAGAGAAGATATATAATAGATAGAAAGATATAAGGTAATAAGTATAGTTTTTTATATATCTAGAATAGCTTTTATACTTAAAATAAGTACCTTCTTAAAGGAGGGGGTTTTATTATAGATTAAAAGGAGTATATAGCTTAGAATTACTAGGATTTTAAAGTTATATATCTATAGTTATTTAATAGCCTTCTTAAGATTCTTTACCTTAAGAAAGGATATTAATTAAAAATAATATAAGATATATTACTCCTAGTTCTACCTATAATATATTACTTATATTTACTTTATTATTATATTTTACTACTTTACTATTTACTTTTATATTATTACTTTATACTTTATAATACTAATTACTACTCTATATTATTAGTATATTATAGCTTATTTACTCTATTAGATCTAGAATAGCTACTAAAAGGGCTATATTAAAATTATTATAAAGGCTTTAGAAGAGAGTAAATAGCTATTATATTATTACCTAGAGCTTTAGTATAGTTAGTATAATTATAGCTTTAGCTTTAAGGTATTTATATATCCTTCGTATTATAAGCTTACTTAGTTTATCTTAAATATAATTAATATAACTAACCAATAAGTTAATATCTAAGTATATAATATATATATTATTATGTAAGAGTAATTCTTAGATTGCTTATTTACTTAATAAGACATCTATAATACTAAAGCTTATATAAATTAAGAAAAGCTAGGTAGGTATTTATTAATTATTACTTTAATTAAGCTAATTAATGAATAAGATATCTTATATATAGTAAAATAGGTCGATACTAAGCTAGACTACCTTATTAGCTTTATCTAGACCTTTTCTTACTATCTCTAAATATAAAAGTAATTCTCTAAGATAATTAGTTTTAATAATACCTATAATACTAATTACTTTAAGCTCTCTCTTTTCTAAGCTACTAAGTAGATATACCTTAGATCTATTTATAATACTATATTTAGCCTTATTAATAATAAAAGGCTAAAAAGCTTTTAGTTTCTTTTAAAGAGTATTTACTAAGTTATAAACTAATACTTAATCTATTATCTCACTATTATTATTATTAATCATAATAAATAAATAAAGATAATATTAAATAAGTAGTTTCTAGATATTTAATAATAGCTCTATATCTATTATATTAATTCTAATATTATACTTAAAGCTAAGTAAAAGTGAATTAAGAATATTAGCTAAAGTAATAATAGTAGTAAGCCTAATAATAAAGCTAATTAATTATTAATATAAATAATAGCCTAGCTTAGTAATAAAGACTAGGCTTATATTAATATATTAGTAAATAAGGCCTTACCTTATATATATTACAGAGTTCTTATAATATAGAAGCTTATTACTTTTACTAAGACTAACTATAACTTTAAAAAAGCTTAAACTAAGCTTTATAAAGAGTCTTTTAATTAATACCTTATTCTTTAATATTTCTATATAACCTACTTACCTTTATAAGTATAATAGGCTTATTACTTTATCTAAAGGTATTAGAACTTTAGTATTTATATTACTTTTAATATAAAGTCTAGTAATAATAATATTAAAAGCTATCTCTTAAATAGCCTTAGTTACTTATATTAATCTATTAATATTATATAAGATATAATTAGTAATTAAAAGTTATACTTTAAGTAATCTTATACTTAAAATAAAGTTCTTAGAAGCTAGAAGTATATAAATACTTATTTTAAGTACTTAAATAAACTTTAGATAATACTTTTTTTAAAATACCTTATTCTAATTATAAGGCAATACTAATTAATAAGAAAGGTAATACTTTTTAATAAAAAGCTATTTTTAATCTCTATTAGAGAATATAGTTTAGATTATATTATTTTAATTAAGCTTAATATTTTATACTATTATAAGATCTTTATTAAGATATTTAATTTAATAATATTTAATAAGTAAAAGTTCTATTTCTAATAATATCTATAAGATATCTTTCTTTAATTTATACTAGTAAATTCTAGATCTAAAGATTAAAATATCTCTCTATAGTAACCTAAAGAATATAATATAGTCTATCTTATTATAACTAGCTCTACCTAAAGAGAGCTATTTAGCTAACTAAACCTATATTACTAGTAGTAACTAAGAAATAAATAATAAGAAATAAGACTACCTACTATTATAGCCTAACTAGTTAGAGTACTAACTAGCATAACTATATAGTATAGAATAAAAGATAATAATATAGAAGTATTATTACTAAAGCTTTTACTTTATACTAGAGTTAGTTACTCTAACCTACTTATAATATAATAATACTCCTACCCTATAATAAGGGTATAGGTTTAAATCCCAGCACTACTAGCTAGATAAGATACCTCCCTAGGGTCCTTAGCGTTCCTAACTGTAGGTAGTATGTATAGGATTAGTTACCCCGCACCCCTACTAGAGTTTCCCTACTTATACCTATGATATACCCAGTTAGTCACTGGCATGGGGATATGCCTCTTGGAGGGGAGACATGGTATTACAGCCTAACTAGTTAGGGTGCTAGCTAGTATAACTATATAGTGCAGAACAGGGGATAATGATGTTAAATTACGTGGATAATTACAGTGAAAATCCCTGGTTAAATTGCTGGTGTATGTGTAACTATGTTGCTATTTTCCATGGGATTCCCCGCATATTTATGGCTGTTGTATTACCTCAGGATCCAAATGCACGTAGTCATTGGATTCCGGATATTTTAGCTGGCAAAATCCGTCCCATAGATGTTAACCGACATTTCGCCGCAGACCTTTCCTAATCCAGCACAATGGGCCTGGAGGTCTGTGCTATTTGCCGGTATATTGCACCTACTTTGATATGCCCTCTTGAATTGAACCTATTTGTAGGTTCAATCTGACTAATTGATAGATGGGGTAATTACTGCCCTTTTATACCTTCCTTTTGTATTTCTATAGGTCCTTATAACTACTAATTACTTACTATAAGAGGTAGTAATTAACTAATTAATAATAATTGAAACTAGAGTGTATATAGTCTAGCAGTATTGCCCTCTACTAGATAGTTATAGTATAAGATAGTAACTTATACTAGAGCTCTAGGGTTTAATCCTAGGTAGAAGTAAAAAGACTTAATAGTGGTTATATCTATAAAGCCTACTAGCCCCCTTATATAAGTCTAAGCTTGATGATATAAATATGTAGTAACTAAGGTCCTTTTACTTAGTAAAGCTATATTATACTTATAGTAGTCTTAGGCCCTATATACTTACTATTGCATTTGATATAGCCCCTATAGGTCTATATATATAATTATCCTTAAAGTATAGTTTTAACTATACTTTTGTCTTTTATTATAACTTTCTAACTTAAAATAGTAGTCTTTTATAATTAGATTTTATATTAACTTTTAGCCCTAATTAAGGTAATTATAATAATAAAATTACTAACTATATATATCACTTAGTTATCAAGAAACTCATGGTTAAAGTATCACTAGTTATATTAACAAATAGTTATAATATTAGGGTTTACTAGTTATATCTTCTATAATAATTCACTTTTGCTAACTAGCGCGACCGTGTAATTTAACCCTCCCAATCAGGAGCTACACCAGCCAACTATCTATTACTGCGGTACTTATTACTTTAATTATATCAGTAATTTATCCTTAGCTAATTCTTCCTTGTGGTTTTGCATTAACTACGTGGTTTGGTTGCTAAGATTCAATTGCTATAGAAACGCAGGCTATTTTTACTTTAGTAGGGCCTTTATTAAACTATCTACTATCAGCTTTACTAACAGGGTATATATAACTTTAACGCAACTATCTACAATCTCTTAACATAGCTAGTAGTGATATATATCTATGTAATAAAGGTATGTTTGTAATTAAACTAACTCCTTAGTTATAAGGCTAATTATCTATTAATTATTATATTGTATTATAATCTTTAGTGACGTATTCAAAGTATTATTACTAGTAGTAAGCTTAGTAATTAATTAGCTTATAAATATTGATTCTTTTGCAGCCTATAATAGGGCTAGTAACTCTACTTTGGTTATCAAAGTAGTTACTATCTACTACTTATTTACCCTCTAGCTAATAAGTCTACTGTATAGCTTAATAGTAAAAGCCTATAAGCTCTTGTGGTTAATTAAGTTATCTCTAAAGCTTGCGTCTAATATAATAATAAGCTCTCTATTAGGCCTAAATTTAAGGTAAAGGCTAGCTATATGCCTAAGGTATTATAGTACCTAGTTTACTACCCTCTAATAGGCTACTAATAAGTTATAATTAAATCTTATTAGCTAACTTACTATAAATGCAATATTAGGTCTTATTATTACCGCTGTATATAGGATTAATCTAACTTTTTACTAGTATCTTATAACTTTATAGTTTGCTACTATCTGCTGTAAGGGTAGAAGTTCTTTATTGCTTATTAGGGTGTTATCTAGTAGCAGCTAGGTTTTATTATTAATTAGCTTTGCTATCTTTTTAATATATACTAACTATAATAGCTATATCTTTTATTATTATCTATTATAGAGAATTTCTATACTAAGGAACTATTATATTTTATTACTACTCTCTAAGCGGTATCTTTTTTTTATGCTATTGATTACCTTATTAGCTTTCTGTTGTAATAACTTAGGAAACGCAAAGATGCAATTATTAATATAGAAGAAGAATATAATAGCTCCCTTTTACTAGCAGTATAGCTCTCTAGTAACTAGTATAAATCTAAGTTCTTAAAGTCCCTTTTCTAGGTACTTTTATTATAGTAGTAGTAATTATTATAACTTATAAAGAGCCTTTTATAAGCAGATAATCTTACTACTACTATAGCTTAGATATCCTAGGGGAAGTCTTATAAACACTATCTTATCTATATCAGCATATATAAATACATTTACTATATCAAATTAAAGCAATTCTAGGTCTAACTTAGCTATAATTATAATAAATAATTAAAATAAAAGTCTTACTAGTATTACTATATATATATTATAGATTATATCTTTTAGCTACTGATTACTATAAATAATAAGGTATACCTTAAACTTTATAAGAAATCTATATTCATTTAGCTTATAGGTATATACCTATTAGCAGTCAAGTATCTAGTTATTACTAGCTTCCTCCATACTAACTTTAACCTAGCTATTTATAGCATTATAGCTCTATAAATAAGCTTTCTCAGCCTCTTGAAAATCCTCTATAAATAGGTAGTTTTTCAGGTTAGCATATGTCTTAGGCAACCTAGGCAAATCCTTCTAGTACAGCCTTGCAGCCAGCCTTGTAGCTATATTTTAAGGTACTGTTATCTTATCACCAGAGTTAGACAGATCCTCTCTTATTACATCATCCTTCCTAATACTAGGGGGCTAGCCTATACTTTTACTAGGTAGGAGGTCTTGCTTTGAGATTTTCTAGGGACTGCAGTAAGGACTATTAATAGTCCTAGCTGTATAAGTAGCTTACTAGTTCTAGGTACTGTAGCAAGGATTATTAATAGTCCTAGCTATAAAAATAGCTTTCTAAGATTCTTATCGATATATTTACTTTTAATATATAATTTAGTTAATATATTAGATTTTATTATAATATATATAGTCTTCTTACTCTCTTGTATTAAGTATATCTAATAGTAGTATAATAAATAAAGTATTTAGAGATTCTAGTAGTATTATTAATACAAAGTATGACTTTATATATTTATAGACTTCTTCTAGTATTTTACTAGTAGTTTGGTTTAGAAGTTCTACTATGTCTTCTCCTATATTATTCTTACTATTAGTAATATTTATAAAGTTCTTTTTAGTTACTTTTTAGATCTATTTGTTAATTATAGCCTTATCTATATTACTTAACTTATCTACCTATTTATCTTCTTTTTTAAAGAAGTATCTATCTTTATTAAATATTATATTATAAGATATAATAACTTTATTCTTTAGAGAGATATATATATAGTACTAGTTATTTAATATATAACTAACTAGATAGCTAATATATACCTTTACTTTAAAGTACTAGAGATAATTATAGCTAAGTTAAGCATCTAAAGTCATTACATATGCGCAGTAGCTAAATACTTACAAATAGCTAAGGTATAATATAGATAATAGCTACCCTCTTACTATATACCAGATCTAATATAGAGATCTCTAGCTATAAGATTTAGCTAGTATTTAGTTATATAAGTATACTACTACTTTTAGAATCTCTAGCTATAGCGATGCTAGTAATTTTGATTTTAGCCTTATTATATAGGCTTTCTCCTTAATTACTGTAGTAATCCTCTCTATACCGCTATTTTGTGCTTATATATTAGGTACTAAGGCCTTAAATAGGATACCTATACTTTCTATAGCCTCTTTTACCTATAAATAGGTAGTTGTGATCTTGTTATTGCACTCAATTACTTATACTTCTATTAATTCATGTACTTTAATCAACTGCGTGAAGTCTGCTAAAGCTATCTTGATAGCCTCAGAAGTATGCTATTATAGGTAATAGTCCTATATAAAGCTAGATTTTTGGTTACTAAGCAGTAAGGCTGACTTATATCTACCATAGCCTTATTTAAATAGGTGAAAATCCAGTATAATATAATTTTCTACCTCTATATAGTTAATTAACTCCTGCGGTTAATGTAATATTTACTGCTATATTTTACTTATTATATATACTTTATATAATATAATAGATATCTCTAGTATATCTCCTTTTATCTATATACTACAGGCTTAGGCAGTTATTTTATAGAGTATATAGCTACCTAGGTAGCTAAGATGGTTATACCAGTAGTTAGCTTTGACCAGCCTACTTCTTTAGCAATAGTCTATCAGTACTAAGGCTACTATAACTATATCCGCATTTGCTATTACTAGGTATACTGCTAATATAGTATAAAGACTATCATAGTTATTACTAGCCTTAATAACCTATTAACTAGCAATTTTATCTATATTAAATACTATAGAGTAGTTCTTTACTATATATATATATATAATTATTAGTTAGACTATTATCTTACTACTAATTATTTCTTATCTTAAGCATTATATATAATACTAGGTTATATAATAGTAATAGATAATAGGTAACTCTTTTAAGTATAAATTATACTTAGTGATTACTCTGTTTTATATAGATAAGTATATTACCTTATCTCTTAATTAAGATAGTAGTATTACCTACTTAGATGAAGTTATCTAACTTTGCTGGGGTTATCTCTAAGAAGTAATAACAAGAGTAGAAGATATAAAGGGTTACCTCTAAATCTAGGATAACAAAGTCTTTAAGTAAATAGTTTAATATTATAAAAGTAGCTAACCATATAGATAAGGCTTCTTTACCCTTTAACTATGCCTTACCTTTACTACCTTCTAACTATTATTTAGCTAGAGGTACTGCTACTACTACTATAGTAAATTCATCTAAGTAGGTATATATAGAGGCTCGTAATATATCTTTCTCTTTTAGCTTGTCTTTTATATATTACTATATTAGAGCCTGCTTTATATAGTTAATAATTGCTTTGCATGGTTACTATAGGAACCTTAGGTATATTTTACTTATAAAGTAATACCTTAATAGTAAGTACCTAGAGATATTATATAGTAGGTACTTTTTATTACTATAGTTATTACTCTTGTTATTTTAGTTATTATAGTAGTTATTATGCTGTTTTTCCTTTATTAGCTCCTTTTGTATGTGATCTTCTATAATATTATTAGTGACTATCGCTATAGCGACTGGGCTAAAGGCGCCGCAAGCAGCTTTTGCCTAGGGATGCTCTAGCTCCGCGGCAATATAGGCCTGTATTACTAATATTACTTTGTAATATAGGAGCTAGTTATTAATAGCCCTTATATAGTTAGTACTTTTATATACTTCTATCTATACTACTAGTAGTATATACCTTAATACCTTTATTAGTAGTGGAAACTATTTACTAGTCTTTATAGCTAAATACTACTAGACTTACGTACTATAAGAGAGCGCTTTCTCCTAGTTAGATATCTATTTCTCTACCTCTTTTATATCTATTACCTTGTAATCCATAGCTCTTTTTATAACTTTCTTATACTTTACTATAGCAATTTCTTTTTCCTCATATAGGGGCAGACTAATATATACCTTAATATTATATGTCTATATATATATTAACTTACTTATAGAGCAGTACTCTATAACTACTATTAGATCTACTATTATATAGATCTAGGTAATTAAGTTACTAACTACCTTATAGTCTTACTTATATTACTATTATTTTTATATATATATCTTATTATTATATTTAAGTTATTTCTGTTCTTTAGTTAATAGTTTGGATAGCTTTAAGGCCTATGCGTCTTTTAGATCTAGTAGTTATTAGCTATCTACTATGTTATCTATTACCTACCTAGTTATTGTAGATAGCATCATCAGATAGTCTACAATATCTAGAGCTATTAGAGGCTTTACCAGTTGTTTTATAGTAGTATGCTATATATTATTAGCGTTTGGGTTAATTAACTCTCATAGATTCAGGGCTGCTACCCGTTACTATAGCTAGATATACCAATTACTCTAGTCAGCCAGGCTGCTTAGAGTTACTGACGTCATAGCTATCTTGTTTTCAGTCATAATAACAGCTATGGCGTATATTGTATATACTATATATAGTACTTCAAGCAACATCAATTAGCGCTTGCAGATTCAGACTGTTAATTGTTGAAGTACGTGGATAATTACAGTGAAAATCCCTGGTTAAATTGCTGGTGTATGTGTAACTATGTTGCTATTTTCCATGGGATTCCCCGCACATTTATGGCTGTTGTGTTACCTCAGGATCCAAATGCACGTGGTCATCAGATTCCGGATATTTTGGCTGGCAAAATCCGTCCCATAGATGTCAACCGACATTTCGCCGCAGACCTTTCCCAATCCAGCCCAATAGGCCTGGAGGTCCGTGCCATTCGCCGGCATATTACACCCACTTTGACAAATGATGCAGGAGTATTATTACTGAAGCTTTTGCTTTATACTAGAGTTAGTTGCCCTGACCTGCTTGTGACACCTACCTAGAAGTAGAAATAAGTTAATAGTAACTAAGTTTATATAAGAAGTAAGTTAGCTAAGTTAAAACTAGATTTCTATCTTATCTTAATAATAAATAAGAAGCTAATCTAATATACTTAGTAAAAAAAGGTTAATAGGATATTATATAAATAGATAATTACTATAGCTTAGTATTTAAAAGATATAAAGTTAATAGAAAATAGTTAATAGTAATAATAAATCCTTATAACTATATTATAAAAGAGTAACTAAATAATAAGCCTTTTTCTTATATAATCCCTATTTAAGATTTATAAAACTTAGAAGTAAGCTATAATATATACTTTTATAAATCTTAAATAAGAAAAGAGATACTCTCTATAGCTATAGGAAATAGGCTTTACTAGAAGTACCTTTTATAGCTATAGGAAATAGGCTCTACTAAATATACCTTTTATAGCTATAAAAAATAGGCTCTATAGAGAGTATCTTTATAGCTATAAAAAATAAGCTTGAAGAAGGCTACTTTTATAGCTATAAAAGTAGCCTTAAAATAATTAATCTATAGCTATAAAAGAGGTCTTCTAGAAGCCTATTTCCTATAGCTATAAAGAGTAATTGGTTAATATATTATAATATAATAGTAGAATAAATATATTAGTAGAAATATATTTACTACTTTTATAGAGAGGTACTAATGTTTTAAACTAATTAAAGTAATAGATAGTAGTACCTATATAAGGGTAGTACTTATATATTAATATATAGTACCTCTACATTAATTTCTTAGATTGAATAGAGAAGTTACTAATTAGTAATTAAATACTTAATTAAATAAAAGAGATATTTAGCTATCTTAAATACCCAAGAACTATATAAGAATCTTAAGCTTAATACTAAAAAAGCTATAGTAGATTATAATAAGAAATACCCTATTAACTAATTAGTGGAAGAAAATAAAAGATAATATAAAAAACTAGCTTTAAAGACCTATTATAATAGTTACTGAATAATATAATATAATAAATAATAATAATAATAATATTACTAAGGGATATTATATATTTTCTTTTATTTCTTTCTATTTTTAACTTTACTTTACCTTTTTCTATTACAAGTTTTCTTTATTTTATTAAATTAGAATAATAGAAGCTACTAGATAATTAAGTTATCACTTATTATAGATAAAATAATAACTATTTAAATTAGAAAAAAAAATAACCTTAAGCTTCCTTCTCTTTTTTTTACTTGTAACTTTTAATAGTCAATAATATATAAGATATATTAACTTACTTTTTTATATAATAAGATATTTATTTTTCTTTTTTTGTATATAATAATAACTTTATATAACTACCTTATTTTCATTTCTTTATTATTATTACTTTACTTAAGAACTATTATAATACCTTAATAATATCTTTATTTCTCTTTCTAATACTATTACTTAGATATTATTAATAAGATATCTAGTAATAATAGCTTCTCTTACTAGTATTAAAGCTTTATTAACTCTAATATTAATATTAATAATAATATTATAATCTTTAATTAAAATAAGTATAACTTTAACCAATACCTTAGGCTTAATAATATTATAGCTTAAGCTAACTATACTTAGTATATTAACTTATTAGCCTCTAGATTAAATAATACCTTTACCTTAATAAACCTACCTTTTTTATTAGCTAATTAGCCTCTAGATTAAATAATATCTTTACCTTAATAAACCTACCTTTTTTATTAGCTAAGAGATATTAGACTATTACTAATAATATAAAGATAACTAACTTAGTTAATAAGATAGCTTAATAAAATAATACTATAAATAATAATAATAAAAATAATAAGAATTATAATACTATTAGCTTTAAGACTATAAATACTATTCTTATAGCTAAGATTAAGCTTCTTAAAGATATAATCTATACTTTTAAAGCCTTTAATGATTATACTTAATAATTTAAGGTTAATAATAAAGCTTATTAGTATATAGAGAATAATACTTATTATATTATAAATATCTAAGCTAACTTAAATAGCCTCTTATATTTTTAATAAGATAAAGCTATTACTTATTAATATATTAATATATAAAGAACTATTATTATAAAAAAAAATAGCTCTTATTATATCTCTAGTTACTTTTAATTATAAAAAGAAAAAGAAGTATATCTTAACTTATATAGAAGTAGTTACTTATTTTAAAAAAGGTTTAAGAATTACTTAGATATTACTTTAAAAAAGAGATAAAGTATTAACTAATTAGCTTTTATAATACTTAGAAACCTTTTACCTAAAAATAAATATTACTTATATCTAACCCTTATTTATATTATCTTATTAAATCTATATTTCTTTATTACCTAAGTAATTATAATACTAAAGTCTTAAAAGTACTCTTAGGTATTTAATACTTAGATTTTATCTTTATTCTAAAGATAGGTTATACTAAATTAATAAGAAGATAATCTAAGTAAGTATAAGACCTTACTAATAAACTTATAGATATTTAAGCTAATATAAGTAATATTAAGAAAAAGATTTAAAATATTAAGGCTAGTATATAAAATACTAAAAATATTACTTAAAAAATAAAGAATACTATTAATAATAGAGTTAATATAATTATTAAGTATAATACTAAGATCTATAGTATTATTAAGAATATTAAAGTTAAGTATTAAAAGATAAATATAATAGATACTAATATTAAAAAGATTTACCTTATAAATACCTAGCTTATAGCCTAGGTCTTACTTTTAAAGAAAAAAGCTAATAACTTTAATACTTTTTCTAAGCTTAAAACTAATAAGTTTATTATACTTCAAGAATTTATAAATATAATTATTAACTACTTTAATATTATACTTATTATAAGCTTTATTATAGTTATTATATATAATACTAATAGTAAGAGTATTTTATATCTATTTATAACTAGAAATAAGTATTCTAATAATATACCTATAAAGAGTATTAATAAGTATTATACCTATTTTATTAATAATAACTATTAAGCTATAGAAATAATATTATATTAGAGAAGATATATAATAGATAAAAGGATATAAGGTAATAGATATAGTTTTTTATATATCTAAAATAGCTTTTATACTTATAATAAGTACCTTCTAAAAGAGAGAGGTCTTATTATAAGCTAGAAAGAATATATAGCTTAGGACTACTAGAATCCTAAAGTTATGTATCTATAGTTATTTAATAGCCTTCTTAAGGTTTTTTACCTTAAAAAAGATATTAACTAAAAATAATATAAGATATATTACTTTTAGTTCTACTTATAATATATTACTTATATTTATTTTATTATTATAGTTTATTACTTTACTATTTACTTTTATATTATTACTTTGTACTTTATAATACTAATTACTACTCTATATTATTAGTATATTATAGCTTATTTGCTCTATTAGATCTAGAATAACTACTAGAAGGGCTATATTACTAATATATACTCTATTAGTAATATCTATACCCTAGATTTAGGCTACTTTTTCTAGATATATTATAATACTATAGAGCCTAGTACTAGCTTATTAGCTCTCTTACTCTCTATTATACTAGGTTTATCTATATTTTATTAATTAGATAGATAAATACCTTAGATCTTAAGTATAGTATCTAAATAATAGAAGAAATCCTAGATAACCTCTAGAGAATAAGTCTTATATTATCTAATATCTATTACTTTAGATTACTTTATTCTAATTAATAGATTTTACTATAGGAATCTACTTATTTACTTTCTCCCTAGTAATTACTAAGTATTACCTATTAAATACCTAATTAGTCCCTTTACTTACTTATAGGTAAGAGAGTAATTAAGAGCTTCTTAGGTTAGTATATAGGTAACTAGATTATCCTTTTAGAACTAAGATAAATACTATATATAGATAAAGGTAGTATCTCTACCTTAGTAGCTATAGTATTAATACTAAAGTAAAATATAGGAAATCCCCTAGCTATAAGATACTTAGTAAATAAAGTAATTAGTAGCTATATCTATAAGGGTTTATTATATCTTATATTTAGTATATTACTTTATAGTATATAGAAGAAGGTATCTTAAAAAAATAGTATTAATTAGTAATAAATAGTAATTGTTATAGTGGTTTAAAAAAGGTAGTGATGTTGATAAAGGAGGAGAAATGCGGCATTTTTGGGTGGTTTGGATGTGGGGGTGGTTCGTAAGTGGGGTGGTGGAGTTATATTACTTTTGCCGGCCTCTCTCGTTGACCATTATAAACAACAACAACCCGTGGTCCTTGAACACATTATCTAGAATACATAGCGGAAAGACAGGTTTTCCTTGTCGGTCATGTCCTCGAAGGAGTGAGCGGTGTACTCGGGAGAAGCCTCCGCGATACCGGCAGTAACCATGGCGTCTCGCTTCTTGTTCTCGCGGGAAAGATAAATGCGGAGGCCAATGATGACGAGGATGAGAAGCGCGTAGCAGCCCAAATGAGTGGCGAAGGCGATGAAGTAGCGGGGACCGTCCCACTTGAGGAAGACCTGAGGGCCGATGGCGTTACCGGCGGCCCAGACGATAAAGTTGATGGCGACAGCGAACTGCTTCTTGGTCTGGCCGGCAACGTTTCGGGAGATGAGAGACAGGGCAAGGGTTTGTGCGGACCAGAAAGACAGGGTAATGTAGTAGCAGATGAGCAAACCGACCCTCTGGGAGAAGGTGTTGTTAGGGACGGTCATGAGAAGAACAGTGCCGACGATGGAGCTAGTGATAATATCGTTAGTCAGTTGAAGGAAATATGAGTGCATGCATACGTTCTGAACTTACGGAGCACAGAAGCCAAGCATGACGTATAGATTCTGGTTGAACTTCTTCACCAACCAGACGGAGCCAAGAAGAACAAAGATGATGTAAAAGCCGAGAACCATAGCGAGCAACTGGACCTCAAGGGTGTTGAAGCCAAAGCTCTTGATGATAATGTTGGCGAAGGCGCCGAGGCCAGAGGTGGGTAGAGTGGTGCAAAGAGCGATGAGGGAGTAACCCCAAACCTGGGGGTCCTTGAGGGCCTCGATGGCCTGCTCTTGCTTGAAGGTCTTGTTTTGAATACCTGTCTGGTTGTCGCGGACACGTTCGACCATCTCTCGCTTGATCTCCTCGGGGTAGCACTTGGCACGCATGGGGGAGTCGGGCATCCAGAAGAGGACGAAGACGCCGAAGATGACGGAGACGATTCCGTACGCCAGGAACAGCCACTGCCAGGACTTGAGCGGGCCGCTCCTGATGTGGGTGAAGCAGTATGCGAGAAGACCGCCGACGACCTGTTGGGCGCCGTTCATCATGTACCAGTAGGTGACGCGGGACGCCTGCTCTTCGCGGCGGTACCACATAGAAGAGAGAATGACGAAAGCGGGTTGGCAAGCCGACTCGAAGATGCCGAGGAGGGTTCTGACGATGACGAGGCCGGCGAAGTTGGAGCAAGCGGCGTGGCATGCGAGTACGGTACCCCATGCGATGATGGAAAAGCTCAGGTACTTCGCGATGGGGACGCGGGCGATGATGTAGTTCTGAGGGTACTCGACGACGAGGATGGCGATGTAGATACAGGTGGTCAACCAGGAGAACTCCTGGCCCCTGAGTTTGGTATCCTCCTGGAGGCCCATGATGGACGCGAAGGACATGGTGCCCTTGTCGATGGCCTGAAGGAAGTAAGTTCCGATCATGATGACCAGGACGCGACGGTCGATCATCTTGCGCAGCTCGTCGCTCCGTTCCCGGGAGACAGCGGTGGAGCCGTTGCCGACATATTTCGACAGTTCATTGTCAACCTTTTCGAGGCGTTGGTGGTTGGCCTTTTCGTGGGACATGGAGCGCTCGACCTCCTGCAGGGACCTCTTGTCCGGCGCCGTGGTGGAACGGACGAATTCCGGGTCTACGACTTCAGTGGAAGCCATGCTGCCTGGCTGATGAGACGAGACCAGGTGGGCTGTCGATGGCAACAAAGCCCGTGTGAAGGAAGAGGGACAACAACGGTCTCGGTTGGCTGGATGTGGCTTTTGGTCCGTGGTCTGTTTAGACTCTGGAAAGGAAGAAGCTGGACAAAATGACGAGAAGAAAGTAAGGTGAAGGGGATGCTACCTTATTGTATATAAGAGCATATGGCAAGTGGAGAGGGACGGGTAGTGTTTGGCATTGGCAAGGTATTGGGGAGGCGAGTGGGTGCTTGGTATCTTTTCATTTCCCCCTCTCGGCTAGCTCATTCAGTTGCTTGTTAATCCCTTAGATCTCTCCCACATCCTCTCCTTATTTATACCACAAGATTTCGTGTTTGGGGGTGCCCTAGAGTCGGTCCCCGGCAAAAAAGAACGACAAGAGAGGGTCAACCCTCCCCAGTGGGTTCTGGAGAGACGGAGTTGAGTCCAGTGTGCTGAGTGGCCCGAGGGACGTGGCTCCAACTCAGCCGGCGAGTTCGAGGGATGCCAGGGCAAATGCGTGCAGTTTGGGTTATTATGCGACCGAGGCGGTGGGCGGCGAAGTGTGTCGACAACCATGGCACACGCCACACCCCTTTTCCCATACCGTGCGTTCTGAAACTTGTCTCTATCAGACTCCGAGTGCGTTCGTGCGTGCGTTCTTCGCAGATCATTCTGGGATAGTTGGGATAGGGGCTCGCCGGATTGGTTCGAGATGGAGCGATCCTCTCGAGTGCGGACAGGCCCATGGCTAAAGTAGCATGCGCCGGTGTGAGGACTTGGGTGGTGGGAACGTTACCATAACCGGATGAAAGGCATGGAACAGCACAGAGTGAGGGCCATGGAAACAGACTGGATGGCAGCAGCAAGTTCAGCAAAGATGATGGCGGGATTGGGTGTGGGTGTGGGTGTGGGTGCATGGCTCGACAGGGAGGGTCTCCGATTGACCTTTCATGGTTGGCACGGCTGGCCAGGATCACCCGTTATAGTGGCGTGAGCCTATGGCCTCCTAGGGTTGGTAGTTGCCTACAACGGGGGGAATACGGCTCAAGACTAATATTTTGGTTGATGCTTCTACACTGGAGCTACTCACTCGAATGCGTCTTACTCCGAGATCTACGGAAGAGCTATGCAATGTCGTTTACAGCGTTGAGGATGTGTTGAAGAAGCAGTCGTCTTGTCGGTATCCTAGGAAGACGGAAAGGCGTTATGGTCACATTTAGGCGTCGAACACCAGCGGCTTGGCGTGGCACTTGGACGCTCTCCCGGGCGCGGCATGTCTTGATTCTCCGCCGCATTTCTGGGCGGACGGGATCGACAAGAAATGGGCCATCAGCAACAAGGTGTGCAAAGGGCGAAAGGGAGGGTGGGCGGAAGGACAGATGCAAAGGCGAGGAGTGCTTTTGGATTTACGCCAACTGTACAGGGATGGGATTGGTTGTCGATAACGGACAATGGGCCGCCGGGCGGCCTGCTTCGAAGAAGCATGTCGTCGGCTCGAGCTTTCCGAGCCCCTCCCCCCAGCGGCCAAACTTGAACAAATACATATCAAGACAAAGCTTGACGACGAGGGCCTCGGTAGGCAAGCGTGGGGAGTTAAGAAGCAAGCTCGCTGTTTCTCCAGTTTCTTCCCCCCAGAGAGGTGGAGATGGCTCCAGATGCATATATCATCGGAGAGACTCCACTGGCGCGGGGTAACTGACCCGGCACACGGGGGAGGAGCAGCCGAGCTGGCAGCGGATTGCCCCGCAACCCCGGTGAAATGACACTAGAAGTGGATCCTATTTACTCCATCTCGGCCAATCATACATGTCCACCACCTCCTCCTCGTCCAAGAGACGTTCCTGCACTTGTTGCACTATAGAATTTCGAGTCTTGTCGACAGCTGAAGCAGGAACAACCCAGTAAACGCCAGTCAACGTGTTCCTCTCACAAGGTTGCTTTTGCGCTTCCCCTCTAGGTCTACTCATGTGGGGTTCATCCCGGTTTAAGCCCCCCCCCCCTTGCGCCAAACCACACTCTGGAAAGCGCGTCTTGGGAGTCTTGGAACCTCGGTCACCAACTCTCCGAGTGAGTCCCTTCCCCCCTTCCAGCCCGCTGCTTGTGTACCCCTCATTTCTGCCTGCCAATGTGCAACTTGTCCCCTTTGATAAAGAGCTTTGTCTTCAAAAACAAGTCACGACCGTGTGCCTGGTGAACCTCTTTTTGCCAGACGATAGACACCGAGAGGGTCCCGACTACACCTTGAATTCGACGTCGTCACATCAAACAGTGTCAAAATGCCGGCCGGAATCAACGAGGTCGCGGGCATCAAGCGGGCCGACGTCCACAAGCAGGTCAAACAGCTGATCCACGACATGGTCAACATCAACGACACCACCGGTGAGTTTCTGATGACGCTCGAGAACGGCCGCGTCATCGACACCAAGGGCTGGGAGGACTGGGAGTGGACTCATGGCATCGGCCTGTACGGCATTTGGAAGTACTATGAGCTCAACGGCGACCCGGCCGACCTCAAGGTCATCGAGGACTGGTTCAAGAACCGCTTCGAGGAGGGTCACAAGGGCAAGAACATCAACACCATGGCCGCCCTTCTCACCCTTGCCTACGTCTACGAGAAGACAGGCAACGATACATACCTCCCCTGGCTCGACAGCTGGGCCGAGTGGGCATACCACGATCTGCCGCGCACAAAGTACGGCGGCATGCAGCACATCACCTACCTCGACATCAACGACCAACAGCTCTGGGACGACACCCTCATGATGACCGTCCTGCCCCTCGCCAAGATCGGCCTCGTCCTCGGCCGCCCCCACTACGTCGAGGAGGCCAAGAGACAGTTCCTTATTCACCTGCAGTACCTCTTCGACGCCCCCTCCGGCCTCTTTTTCCACGGCTGGACCTTCCATGACGGTGGCCACAACTTTGCCCGCGCACGTTGGGCTCGCGGCAACAGCTGGCTGACCATCGTCATCCCCGAGTTCATCGAGCTCCTCAACCTTGCCGGCGACGATTCGCTGCGCTCTCACCTCGTCAACACCCTCGAGGCCCAGTGCGCTGCCCTCGTGCCGCTGCAGGCCGACAGCGGCCTGTGGAGGACACTGCTGGACGTCCCCGAAGAGGAGGGCTCCTATGTCGAGGCGAGCGCCACCGCTGGCTTCGCGTACGGCATCCTAAAGGCCCAGCGCAAGAGATATATTGGCAAAGAGTACGAGGACGTGGCTGTCAAGGCTGTCAAGGCCGTCTTGGACAACATCAGCCCCGAAGGCGAGCTGCTCAACACTTCATTCGGCACTGGGATGGGCCACGACTTGCAGCACTATAAGGACATCCCGCGGACGAGTATGCCGTATGGCCAGGCCATGGCCATGATGGCCTTGGTTGAATTTCTTCGCGTATTTGTATGACACTGAGGCGAATACACAATCAAAAGAAAATAAAAATGAAGAAATGAAATCGAAACACACGAACAAAGAAAACGTCCCCAACTCGTCTTGTATGGAGCATTCTTGTGCAACCATCGTCATTCGATATGTGCACAAGGCAAAACTCGATTTGGCGACCCTGTAATCCCATCCTTCCCAACTTGACGTCGCTCGGGACAAAAGTGCAAAAGCGCTTTGCTACACAATAGAGTCCATGATTAGCCAGCACTGTGTCCCGCTTCCGGACAGCACCAGGACCTGTGAATGCATCCGGATTCATGTCATTCCCACATGTCTCGTTGCGCAAACTGTCGATTGCGGGTATCCGGCATATTGGTACATCAAAGCAAGTAGACTAGATCACTTAATCCTCCTCAACTCAAGGCTATAGTCACACCATCCGTAGGCAGTCCAGAAACTGCGGTGTTGGAATTCTTAGGTAGAAGACCCGAGCATTTGCCCAATCGAATTTTTTTAAGCTTAGCGATGGGCGGCCCCCCAACCAAACTTTAACATCTACGACACAGTTCTGGTCAAGAATGGTCCTGGTCCCGGGAACTGCGGCAAGCTAGCTGTCAGGTCGCTCGGCCATTTGGTGGTGCAACGACGTCTTTTCCCTTGGAACTTTATTCGGGTGAATAGATGTGGCTAGTAGAGATTGAACTCTGCACGGAACCATTATTACAGGAACGAAGCATGATGAAGCTCGGAGCATTTGACTCCATTGCGGATAGTGCTTAGGATCTCGTTGACCGCTGCCAAATCGGACATGGCCTCGTGGCTAAGGTGGCTTGTCGGATGTTCTACAAACCAAATTAGAATGTGATGGCGATAAATATGCGGAGCATTTGGGCCTCACGATCAGAAATCTTGGCTATTTATCACTAATAGCTGTGTGGCTGGTATAACATAGGCCGGAGGCAGTTCATGTCATTCGTCGAAGCACGTGGCCTGCCTGGGCACCTCTTGTAACATGAACAACCCACGATGGATCGCCTTCTTCTTCAAACACAGAGCAACACCATCGACACAATCTTTCCTTCACCCATCTGTGCGAATAACCCCTGTGGTATGCTAACCACGGGCTTTTTGCATGCAGAACAGGAGCCGCCGCTACCTGTACACACATCCACCCCTTTGTATCGGTCTTGGTTTACACTTCCTGTGGATTCGCACTCTCTGGCCTAGTAGTAAGTTAGATCTCACCATGACAGTATACTATAGGTGGTGCTCCTGACTTCTAGGGCCTAAAGGTTGTACACCAATACTACGCAAGAAGACCTAGCTAGCAATGCAAGAGACGTTACGTGTTCGATCACAAGAAGGTACCCTTGAAACAATCTGGCGGTCTGCACGGTCAAATGATATGACGGGCCACAAGGAAAGAAAAATCGTTGGAGCCGGCGAGGAGAATGAGCTAGGAGGGACAAGGTTAGTAGCCGTTTTTGGGGGGGGTTGGGAGGCTGAAGGATTCCGGACGATCAGTGCCAGATCAGAGATTAGAGATCAGATGGCCTCGGCCAATGACAAGCTCATTGGTTTAGAAAAAAGACGTCATCGGACGTTGCGGGGTGGCCGAGAAAGCTTAGGCGGTTCTACACATGAGGCACGAGGAACGCGAGCGACTGGTGTCTGTGTGGTTGGCTATCCGCGGTTCGGTTGACTGTTAGAGCCCTGGGCAGCGTCAAGGCGGGAAGCTAACACGAGACTTCCCGCCTGCCACCCACACTTTGTTCTGGTGCACGAGCCATAGCCAAACAGCGAAACAAGATGGTGGGAAGTACGGATACACACGGTAATTGCCTAGTGTTTTGCATTTTTGTGTAAGCACGAGGTACTAGTACCTGGCTCTGGGCCCATAATAGGAAGGGGGGAAAAAAAAAGAAAAACGCAGGAAAAATGAGGTCACCCTTGCCAGTGTTGCGTTCCTATTGGACCAGACCTGTCTCGCTTATGCATTTGGGGGCCCTTTGCCCCACTTAAATGATTCTGCGCTGCTGTTACGTCGCATCTAGCTGAAGCCAATTCCTGCCGGTACCCTTCTGCCACATCTTCTTCAACCACCGCCGCCGCCGCTAACCAACGGATGCCTACAAGTCGCATACGCCATAATACTTACCACCAACACACACACGCACACACACACGCACACGATTGTTGACTCTCCCCATACGACCGAGCCCAGGGACGCACTTCAAATCTCGGCCTGTCGCAATCGCTTGTTTATACATATTTTCTATCCCCCACCACTCGCTACCCCCCTCACGTCAATAAATCACTCGAGACCATGCGCTGGAGGCTGCGATTCTGCATTCCATCACCGTGAGACCCTGGCAGCGGGGTAGCCTGAGCAGCTACACCCGAAAGAGCATCGTCCACCGAACCGATCTCCGACGACCTACCAACGAACCCTCCTGTGAGCAACTGAGCAGCGCACATCTGTAACAAGCCGCACACGACGACTACGACTACGACGACGACGACGACCCACCGACCGACCGATTCCCCTCGTCTCCGAGCTCAATATGCCCGGGAATAACGCCGTCCGCGCTTCCGCCGCATCCCGCACAGCCTCGTCAGGCTCATTCCACGCCGGCGCTCCTATTCCTACACTGGGAAACATCGAATCCAGTCGGAGGATTACGATACGCCGCCAGTCCACTCATCGGTACCATACCTTTCCGACCCCGCCCCCAAAGACCCCGCGCGAGCAGTCCTCGGCCGAGCACTTCCCATATCCCGACGATAGCTCCAACCCGACCGACGACGATCATGAGCAGACCCCTCTGCCGGTCAAGCAGCTTGCCCTGCTTGCATTCCTTTCCCTGGCTGAGCAGACGGCCCTCAACTCCATTGGACCCTATCTGCCTCAGATGGTCGAGTCGTTTTCCGACATTCCCGACGCCCAGACAGGTCTTTACGTTGGCATTCTGGCCTCGGCCTTTGCGCTGGCACAACTGTCGACAAATCTGTTATGGGGCTATCTCTCTGACGTTGTTGGCCGGAAGCCTACCATGGTCATGGGCACATTCATGCTCGCAGGCTGCTTCGTTGCCTTCGGATTCTGCAGGACCTACTGGCAGATTATAGCTGTTCACGTCGCCATGGGTATGCTCAACGGCAACGCGGCGGTAGTGCCCACCGTCCTCGGCGAGGTGACAGATCGCTCCAACCAGAGCCAGGCCTTCACCTGGCTTCCTGTCATCTACTCCCTTGGCGGTATCACGGGCCCCGCCCTGGGTGGTTTGCTGGTGGGCACACTGGGAACACGGTACCCGTACCTGGCACCGAACCTCGTCAGTGCCGCACTGCTGCTCGCCAGCGTCTTTGTCGTGGCGATCTGGTTCGAAGAGACGCTGGAAACCATCCAGCGGGACCACACTGCTTGGATCCCGGACTGGGCCCGCAAGGCATGGTCTTGGACCCAGCGACGCGTGGAGCCGAGACGAGATTCTTGGGCCACCCGCTGGCCCCGTCGCGGATCGGAGATCGTGGTCAGCACGTCCGACGACGAGGACGACGATGACGAAGCGACCGAGGGACGAGGGTTGCTTCACCCGGGATCGGAGGGCGGCCCTGGGGCAGAGAACGACGATGCCAAGTCCCACAGCGAGCCCGCCACATGGCGCCAGCTTTTGAACCGCAACACGATTTTGGTGTTATTGACGTATCTGGTCTTCCAGCTGTCCAACATTTCGTTCAACAGTCTCTACCCCATCTTTGCCGATGCCAACCCGCCGACGGGCCGTGGCCTTCCACCCAGCAAGATCGGCATCAGCTTGAGTCTTGCTGGCGTGGCAACCATTCTGTTCCAGAGCTTCCTCTTTCAGCCTCTGAAGACGCGCTTAGGCAATCTGGGCACCTACCGCATTGCTTTGTTGGGACTGGCCATCAGCATGGCCCTGATGCCATGGATTGGCTACCTGGACGACGAGCCGTACTTCGGCCTCGGCACCGGCTCCACCTGGCTGTACATTGAGCTTGGTATCGTTCTTATCGGGAAAAACATCTGCGCCGTTGGCGGTCTGTCCAGCGTGATGCTTCTGGTGAGCCCAAGCCGGCTTTGCTCGTTTCGAACCTCCCCGCTGACGGTGTGCCCCTCTAGATTACAAACTGCGCTCCGAATCATGCCACCCTGGGCACCTTGAACGGCATCGCCCAGACTCTTTCGGCAGCAGGACGCAGCTTCGGACCCTTTGTCTCTGGCGCCCTCTTCACCCTGTCCACGCGCGTGCACCCAAAGGGCGAGGCTCTCGCCTGGGGCGTCTTTGGGGGCATCTCCCTGCTCGGCTGGCTCGGTTCCCTTGCCATTCGCAACCGGGGTCTCGAGAGCGACGACTGGGTCGGCGAAGAGGATGGCACCGACGGCGAGGCCGAGCCGTAAATCTCGCAATACGTGACTGCGGGACTGACGGGCCCGGAGCCGCAATTAGCCACCGTCCGATTCGGGAAACGGTCATGGATTTACTAGATATTTGTCGAAAGAAGAAGTCGGGTAATCATAGCGTCTGCCAAGGCTTGGAATGTATATAGGTACAGCGGGTGCCGCTTTTTATTTTCATTTCTTTTTATTCTCTTTTGCATCGATAGAGGGGCGCATACGGACTCACCCCCTTCCCACACAGATGAGAGGAGGCAGAAAGAACAGGGCTTTTTTTTTCCTTCTTTTTAGATCTGAGAGGCTTACTGTATGGCTAGATTTGGAAAGAGCAATCAAGATAGACTTGAGGGTTGGTTTACCTGTCCACCTCCTGATGTGTTTTGTCTGTCCAGGCTCACAACATGAGCATCAGAATACCCCTGTTCTTCAGGTGATTGTATCGATATGGTAAGACTGCTCTCTTGGGAACTATTCGGAAAAGAAGAAGAAGAAGAGGAAGAAGAAGAAAGAACCAATAACTCCTCTCTTGGCGATGCTGCCTATCTGATGGTATGGGAGAGAACTGCAGGGGCTTGCCAGAAGCCCCTCCTCGTCGATACACGTTGCCCTTTGGCCTACCTGCTTCCGGTATACGACAATATAAGATGTGAAAGATACGCGATAAACATCGCACAGAGATACGCCCCGAAACCCCAATGACTTGCGCCGTCAAATGCTGGTGCTCTTGTCAAATGCGCCAAATCCCAGTGCTCAGTCGGCCAGCCGATGCCGCTCAAACTCGATCGCTCCCAAACGCCTATGTAAATGCTTACGCCATCAAGTCTCGTTCCGCAGCGACACGTTTTCTCGTCGTCGTCTCGGCACAGCCCGTGCGCGATCAGTACCAGGTCGGGGGGATGGACCAGTGCCGGAGCATGTTGTCGACGGCCTTGTTCCATTCATACTCGAAGCACGCTCCGAGCTGGGCCGCCTCTTCCTGAGAGGGCTCCCGGCCTCCCCACATATCGGGCTTGGAGGCCTCGAGGGCGGCGTACCCAGACACAAGGCCACTATCGACGCATTGTGTGGTCAGCCTCCATGTGCGTGTGCTTGCAACTCGCCCCGTCCGTATCGTCGGGGGGGTTGGAAGGGGTGCTCACTCTTCCTGGATCTTCATCAGGCAAAGCCACGCCAGGTTCCAGCTCTTGTTGGAGTTGGGGTCGTTGCGCACGCGCACGTGGGCGTCGTAAAGGATGTCGCTGCACAGGGGGTAGCTCCGCGTCAGCCCGCGGAGCTCCGTCAGGAACTGGTTGCTGTTGACGTAGTAGTCCCAGGCGGAGGTCATCGGGCCCTGGAAAGCCAAGGCGTCCTCTTCGTTTTCGCACGTCGCTGCCACGCGCTCGATACGACAGAGCTCTGTGAGCGTGTTGACGCGGTGTGTCTCGAGAGAGTCGATCAGTTGCTGGACTGACCGCTGTGATGGATGTTAGTTCGTAAAATCTCAAAAAGAAGAAGGGAGGGAGGGGGGGGGGGGGGGGTCCTCGAGGAGGCATGTATAGAGAGGAGGGTTGGAAGGAGGTGTTTCAGTGACGCGTCTTAGGGATGTAGTACAAAGAAGAGACCGTGACTAACTTGAACCGCCCTTGGCTTCTTGGTACTCTTGGAGCTGCGGTGGCCCGATGATGCTCCCGAACGGCCGGAACGTGACGAAGACATGGCGGTCGTCGATGTACGGGCAAGACGAGACTCCTGAGGAAGGGATAATGGCGAGAAGGCGACAAGGATATCTTTGAGTGTGAACTGAGTGTCCTGGATGAGCTGGTCTTCGAGTCCACTGAGGTTGTTGTATTTGTGGATGGAGGGTCTTGTGTTGAGACCGGGTACGCCCCTTGATATATCCTGTTCCCCGGAGTCGTGTTCTGGGCTCATCACGCCGTCCACCCACCCGCCGAAGCCTTGAGATTCGCGAATGATGCGATTGAGGTTGCCAGCTCAAGATGTCGGTCCGCACGATGACGTCGGTGGACGGTTAATAAACCGAAATAGCCGTTTGAGGTCCTCAAAAGGCCTCCGCAGCAGAGAGACCTCGGAGAAGTCGTATGACCAACAAGCGGTTGTATGCGTCTGTGGGCCTTTGGATAACCGGCGAAGGGGTCAGAAGGCTCGGGGGTAGTAATACCAAGATATCCGGCAATGTCGGGTATTGAAAGAGACGGTCGTTTGGAGCGGCGAATGCATGGTCTAAATGGCCAAAAAGAGACGAGGATGACGAAAACCACTGAATTTGGAAGATGTAGTCAACAGCATGCAAGCCATGAGTGTTCGTGCCAAGGACCAATTACTCCGACTTGACGGGTAGCGTTGACCCGGACTCTAGACGAGCAGGAGGCCACATTGCCGGAGCTGAGGCTGGGGCTGATGGGAGGCATCGGGGAGTGAGCCATGGGTACGGCATTCAACACCTCAAAGCCGAAGTGTGGCATCGAGCCACGACGCGGAGGTGGGGGATTGGGCTGGGGCTAGGGGCCGCCGATGGGTGGCCATCCTAATCCCGACTCCAAGCCTCATCTGTCCCAGGGGACCGGCTTTGCTGCACCTCTAGTCAATGTCGATCATTCCCGGGTGTTTGATTACTCGTTGCGCTAGGAGCTTGAGCCGCGTGAGGACGTTCGGTGCATGGCGACCGGCGGGATAACGAGGTTGGCGCCAGTGATTGGCCGGATCGAGACGGACACCGGTGAAAGTAAATGCTGACAGAGCAAAACATATTTTTGTCCGTGATCCATAAAACTACCCGGCCGATGACGATGGTGATCGTGATGGGCTAAACCCAGCAGTCGGAGCGGACAAGCGGCCGGCGATGCAGGCCTCTGAGGGTGTTGTGGTAGGCCACGGAAGGAGGGTTATGCTGCAGCCCTACCAAGGGGGAAAGTGACGTACGGTCGGCCATAGGCTGCCATTAGATAAGGGTCGCCGGACAGACAAGGCTTCCGGGATTCCAAGAAAGGAAACGTCAGATTTTAGTGGTGGAAGGCGAATGGCGCGCCCGTGGCATGGGTTCAGATGCCGTGACCATTCCGGGAATCTGATTGATCAAGTGAACGCGGATCGTACCTCCAGACAACGAAACATCTAGCGGCTTCGGTGTGTGGCCAAAGAACGTACGGAGTTAAGAGGATGCAGTGGCGTTGCTGCTTACCGGGCAGCCGGGATTGGAGGCTCCCTCGGGTACTCTAGCGGAGGTAGATGGGCTTCGAACCACGATTTTGTGCCAATCCGGCTAGAAAGCCGCCAGCGTGCTGGCGTTGTGCTCTCGGACTTGAGTGCATCGGAGCGGACCGGAAGGAGGGCCGGTGAAGGCACGGCGGACTCGAAAAAAGCAGCGCGCAAAGTCCGTCCAATGAGCTGGGCCGCCTTCGAGCCCAGAATCTGCCATCAGGCAACAGTATAACTGAACGCGGTCTTGCCGCATTAGTGATATCAAGTCTGTGTCAGACTGCGGAAAGCTCGCGCGTGGGGTGGGGTGATGGTGCCATCCAAGACAGCGCGCACCCTAATTCGAGTCGCAGATGCGGGGACGTTTCCACAGGGCTGAATGTTGACCAGAGCTCCTGTGCGTGCGGGTTGCTCCAGTTGCACATCAGCTGTTGCCCCGCATCCCAATCACTCGGAGACTCGTAGAGGAGAAACTGAGTTCCGTGGGCCTAGCGTGAAATGTTTCTGACCAAGGATGCTTGGTATTTGAATGCCCATAAACGCAGCCATCTGGTTTAGGATGGTGGTCAATCGCTGCTCCAAGACGGCATTTCCGCGCGCTTGTCTGACGCCTGGAGAGGCCAGTGTGCAAACCGGAGCGACTGGGGCCTGCGGGGGTGCCGTCCTTTTCGACAACACCTTGAGCGCAGACGGTATATGCCAATAATGCTGGCGTGAGACTATGTTGTCGAAGATATTGCCATGCTGCTGAGGTCAAGGCTGAATGCAAATGTGACATCCAGCCCTACCCGAAGAGATCGATCGACGGCTTGCGGCCGCATGGAGGCGCGACCGACCGGTCGATCATGGACCAGACCATGCAGCAGAACAATGCTGACCCCCTCTGGTTACACATCAGCGAAAAGTCTAGGCATCGTGAGATTCGGACATGTGCCCACTGGAAAGAAGAAAGAGCTCGTATTTGGGCAAGCAACGGTGATTAGGTAGAATGGAAATTAGCAGCTCAACTGACAAGGAGTGGGAAACCTGACATGGCATCTGACGGGCAAGGGTGGACCATACTGCGCCACGGGGGAAACCCAGATATGCCCCGTTGAATAGGCTCAGGCCGGATCCGCCATCCAATGAAAGGAGATTCTGCATTAAGCGCGGCGAGGGGCTGGGATGGGTGGAGTGGCTTATCGCATGTGGCTGGATCCGCCCTCAGCCATAGGTACCTAGGTACCTGGGTAATTGCCTAGGTGCCCAAGGTAGGTACCCTATCGTGCCAAGGTACAGCGTAGTCTGCCAGCAACACCCGCGAAGGATTCAGGATTGCTCTTTCCTCGTTTGGGTTTCATCTTTCACGGAGGGAGCCCGCGCCTGCGTCTTCACGCGATATCCGATATCCTGCTACTCATCTTGCCTTGCCTGTTTCATCAAGCTTGAATGCAAGATTGTAGTGCATTTCCACCCTGTCGCTGCATGCTCCCATTTGCGACTCTTTGCCGCCCGCCATCGCACCTTGGACCCCCTCCCCCCAGCCACGGTCCTCAATATTCTCCTACAAACGCACCTCGTTTCACGTGCCTGCACAGCCAAGCGAAGCGAATGGCCCAGGCTCTTTGCTGTACTCGGATCCTCGAATCCTGGAAACCCAGTGGCGAGGTGGTTGAGCAATTTCGCTTCATCGGACAGACCCGGCTTGCCATCGATTGTGGCAGTCTTGTCCTGCCGCGAGTCTTCAATCTCCGCGGCGATCGATGATATGTCAGCTGCGAAGATGCTGCCATCTGCTGTGTAAGCCCTGCCGATGAATGGGCATCTGCACAAAGCGCCGTTTCCAAACACCGACCGCCTCATCACACGCCGCATTCCCGATTGACGGTTTGTTCAAATTGCGTGGCTGGCCGCGCCGTCGCTCACCTGCCTGGCCTGTGACCTTCAAGTGCCGCTGCTGACTGCAGCCGCCGCGCATACACTACATCACAAAGCCCTGGGTCGCCGAGTTCCCGAGCCGCCTCTGCTCATCTCTCACTTTTGTTGATCAAGAAACTTCCCCGGGTCGCCGGGTCGCCACCGACCACCTTCAATGAGATTCCCTCGCTGACCTCGCTGGCTGCTCACCCGTGTATTACAGGCTTCTCCCGCACGCGTGATCGTGCTGCCGCTCCTTGAGTCGCTCAAGACATGTGTTACTCTGCCCGGCCTCTTGGTACCCTTACCCCCCCTTCACGACGATGGTGTGTGGTCAGCCGCCTTGAGCCACCTCTCGTGCAGCTTTCTCCCAGTGGCACTTGCGAGATACAAATTCATACGTTACTCGCAATCTTGGTTCAAGTTACATGGCTTCGTTTATGTGTTCGCTCCCTCACTCAGTCCATCTTCAGTCTACTTCTTCTCAGCGTACCCCCTGTGTCCACATTTCCCTACTTGGCTCCGTTTCGCCACCATGCAATGACAAACGTATCCTCGGACATACCTCCGGCCCTTTTTTCCCCTATTTTTCCAAGCCCCGGCTACTACTAAGCCTTTCCTTCGGGCACCAGATCAGTCGACAGCGTCAGACCTGGAGGCAATTTCAAGTTTGCTGGTGGCATCATGGCTGCTTGCCAGATGTCACACGGGGTGTCGACGATGGTGGGACGCCACCCACTAGGCCACCAGTTTGCGGGTTTGCAACTCCAGGGCATTGGGTAGCAGCTCGAGACCTGACTGTGGCAGGACAGGTACCCGTTCCAGTTGAAAACGATATCGTCTTGAGAGGCATGAATGAGTCCAAGTCCTCGTGGGGGAGGGGGGCTGTAGTTGCTTGCATGTACTTACCAACGTTGAGAGAGGACTCCTTGAAGCTCCCGTCGTTCTTCGCGCACTGGCAAACGATATGGGTACCATCGATCCTGCAGTCCTTGCAGCTTTGCCAAAAGTTGCCGCTGCCACCTCTTGTTAGCAGGTATTCGTCTCTGGGGGGGACGAATCGTTTCGAAAGGGGGCAGTACTAGTATCCCTCGGCCTTTGGTTGTAAGTCGCCAAACATGTTTGTTATGCAGTCGTTCAGATTGATGACGGTGAACGTCACGGTACTGCAGATCTTATCGTTGCAGTAGGTCGTGATGGATCCGTCACCGCGCAGGGTAAAACCTGGGCCGTCATCCATGAAACCGCAGCCGTCGCTTAGAAAGCCGGCCTCGGTGACCTTGGCGGCCCCGAGAGCAAGGAAAAGGCCCTTGAAGGGTGCGAAAGAAAGGAACCTGAGCATTGTGTGCGTGATGAAGCGCAGAAGCTGTTGCACTCTGTAGGACAGACGCCGCATGAAATCGGCGAGGAGAAAGAGTTAAATACTCCACCCAACGGACCCGAAAAACATCGCTTCATGAAAAGAGGGCGGCGGCGACCCGGGAAGGTCCTCAACAAAGGCAAAGGATGAGTTCAGCAAACAATGGTTGACGGTGTACGGCAGAGTGCTTGCCATGAGCCAAGGCTCGCAATCGCGTGACAATGACAAGCCAGAACACCACTCGCATAGATCTATTGGCCCTTCCGGCCACAAGCTTAATCAACCGTGTAATGTTGGACGCTGGGGCTCGGCCAGCGGCATACGTCAGGCCCTGGAGCCAATCGATCGGCAGCATGATGGCCCTTGCATCAGGCGGTCTGGCTGAGTTGTCAATATATTTGTTACAATGTGGCCTCAAGGCTGAGATGCAAGTGGATTAGGTTTGACCAGATGTTTACACGGGGCATCATCGTTAGTCGTCCCGAGTGGGAGTGCTGAGTATAGTTACCAGCATCAGCTTTAGATCCCTGACCTTCAAGGTCCTTTGGGCAAAAACCAACGCACATTCAGTCATGCGGTTATGGACAAGAAACATCATTCCTGTTTATCAGGAAAGAATCGTCGACGTTTCTCGCCAAGGTCTCGGTAGCCTCTAACAACAACAAGAGCTCCTATACTCTGGGCCACTGAGGGACCCCACCCCTAGTCCCTCATCCCCTCATGCTCGGGCCGATTGATTGTTCCAAGCACCGAGGAATGAGAAGAGACCGAGATCCATTCTTTCGTCCGGATCGTAAGACCGTTTTCCTTAGGGTCGTCGGCAAAGCCAGGTTGAAGCTGTGAGTGTCATTAAAAATCTTCAGTCATATAGATTACCTAGGGTAGGCTAGTCTCCCTGGACCCGGCGCGCAAACGAGGACGGTTGAGTTCTCCGAGAGACTTGCATCCTAGTATCCTTCTGAAGTCGGTGAACTCGACTTGCCCTGCATGGTCCATACGCTAAACTTCCACTGATCGACCTTCCTCTTCCACTGCCACCTACTTGAAGCCAGGTAGAAAGAATCCTCCATGAATACGGCAGTCACCGCCCTGACAATCTGCTCAATACTTGGGTGAAGTCATGTTGATTTATGGGTACGAGGCAGCTAAAAGCAAGGCCCATACTCCTCCCCTCTCCCCTTGCCAACCTTGAAAAGATTCATCACACCCACAAACACAAAGAGAAGAACCCGCAAGGTCTTTCCTTATCAGCTACTCGCCTACTGTAATTTCAGCACATAGCAAGATCCTCCAACATGAAGATATTTGGCGCTGTAGGTCTCATATCAGGCCTCATCACCACCCACATCAACGCGCAGCCTCACTCGGCCACCACGGCCTCGACTGCCACCTCGTTAAAGCCCATCAAGGCCGTTTCTACCTCGGCTTTCGGCACCTCGGCCCGATTTGTACTCCCTGCGACCTTACACACCGTCACTACTCCTTCTGCAAAGCGACACTCGGGTGACGGCACCTTCCCCGTCACCTTCATCCCTCGTCCGGCCTCCGCCGCTGTCATCGACAGCCGAGCTAAAGCCCTCGACGAGAGGTTCCAAGGCGATGGCCCCCATAAACAGGGCTCCGATGACCAGGGCGGGCCCGAGGACCCCGAAGAAGAGGAGGCCCACCCCGCCCTCCACAAGCGCGCCCACTTAGCCGGGCCCTCTTCCGCCCCCGCCGAACACAGCCCCGACGCGCGCTCTCTCACCGGCAAGAGGCAGGCCGGGGGCTTTTTAAAGACCTGCGCCCCCAACTGGGTCATCTGGGAGCTCAACAGCGCCATCTGGGCCCGTTGCCGCGGCAGTGGCGAACGCCGGGGCAGCCTCTTCTGGTCCCGTATCGGCCTGGACCACATGCTCGGCAACGACCGCGGCCGGCTGGTCTACCAACATGACGGCGCCTTCTCCTCAACCTGCATCGACTGCAAACGCTGGGGCACGGCCCACTTCGCGTGCAGGTGCCTGGACGGACGGGGCGACTTCCAGGCCACGAGCATCGACCTGGGTGAGTTTTCCTGCCCTTTAGCGCGACGGATGGGAACTTGGAAGAATCGCCTGGAGTCCTACTTACGGGTTTGCAGACAAGTACATCGGTAACTATGACGCCCTCCTGTGCTCCGAGTACGAGTGTGGTGCTCGCGAGGCTCCGCCTCCTGACGGTAACTGAAGCCCCCGCTCACTTTCGGTCTGACTGAGAGCCGGCTTGGGCGTCTTCTTTTGATCAACGGAGAGATACCTCTTGCGGAGAGGGTCTTGGACAAGAGCAGCTGCGGGGAAACACGAACGCGCGCGCAGCGACTCCGGGCGCGTAGGTGAACCACGTTGGAGGAGCGAGAGGCACCGACGTACACAGAACGTAGTTGAAAAGTTCTATTTACATTTGCACACATGGGAATACGCGGCCACGCTCGCCACACTCGTGACCCCTATCATAAACGGTGTCCAACAAATGGATCCAGTGGCCTTTACTGCCTTGGATTTTCCCCCAGTCTTGAGCGCCAATAACCTCCTCAGTCATTAAAGCCAGAAAAGCACACTACCAACTTCCAACCGTGGACAGTTGCCTCGAGCTCTCGCCAACGAGGAACGAGTACTCCCCAGACGTGACCATGACCCAGTTCTGGTGGTGGACATCCCAGTAGCTGAGATCACGGCGCGTCAGGTTGAACGTCACCGTCTTCTTCTCGCCCTTTTCCAGGTTAAACTTGTCGAATCCACGAAGCACCTTGACGGGGAAGTCCACGCCGTGCACATCCTTCGGGTAGGTGAGGTACAGCTGGGGCACGACCTTTCCGGCCACGGCGCCGGTGTTGGTCACGTCCGCCTTGACAGTGACGTATATCTCCCACAGATCCGGGTTTCCGCCCTCCTCGCCACCGGCTTCCGAGAGAGGCTGCTCCACATTGAAGCCCTCCGGGTAGGGGTACGGCTCCGTCGAGATGTCGTCCACGGTGTCCAGGTACGGGTATACGTATTTCTCGAGCTTGCGGAAGCCCTTGGGGAACAATGCCTCCTTTTTGTCGGGTATCTTGCCACTGAACCTCGGCGGTTCTGCAGCGGGTGGCGGGCGGGCCGCTGGGAGGGGGCTCTTTGGTTTGACGCCCTCGACAACGACGTTGGAGAAGTGAAACGTCGTATACGATAGGCCAAATCCAAACTCGAAACGAGGCTCAATCTCCTGCTTGTCGAAGTGGCGGTAGTCGATGTACAACCCCTCGGAGAAGTCTTGCTGGGGCACAACACCGTTGGGCAGATACAGTATCTGCCCCCCCGGCCCAAAGTCCTTCAGTGACTTGGGGATGGTGTACGGCAGCTTGCCGCTAGGGTTCACGTCGCCGAAGATGACATCCGCGAGAGCGTTCCCGCTCTCTTGTCCGGGCAGATTCGCGTACACAACCGCCTTGACGCCAGGGTGCTCGATCCACCGCTCCATTTCGACGGGTCCAACGGAGTGGATAACCACGATTGTATCACCACCCACCGAGTTGCCATCGCCCTTGCCGCAGTTATCGGCGACTTGGAGAATGAGGTCGTCTCCGCCCTTTTGTAGCTTGAGGTCGTTTCGGTCTCCACTGATGCCGCCCCAGGACAGGAAGCCCTCGCCCGAGTCCGCGTTGGCGAAAACGATACAGACATCCTGGTCGCGCAAGATGGACGGGTCTTTTTGGAAAGGGGGCGAGTTGGTGAGGAACTCGGACAGCTCGACCTTTTCAGACTTGAAGCCCCTCTTCAGGGCCTCGACCGGCGTTACGAGGTAGGGGAACTCAACGGCGCCGCTGCCCCATCCGGAGCCCAGCGTACCCTGGTTGCAACCGCGGTCCTTGCAGTAATTGGGTCCGTTGCCGGGGCCGGCATCCTCACCGTAAATTCCAATCTTTAGCTTCCCTTCGTGGCGCTTGCGCTTGGCGTCGATGAAGCCGTCTCTGCTGATGGGCAGCACGTTCCCGTTCTTCAGCAAGACGGTGCCCTCAGCAGCGACACGGCGCGCCACGTCCGAGTGGTTGCTCCGCACGTCGACGTACTTATTGACCTCAAACTCCTCTTGAGGGGTCTTACTGCCAGGAGCGAGCGTTCCCATCTTGTCGTCGGTCCACGAGGAAAAATTGGGAAGCTCATTCGGGAACAGCTTCTTGTCGTCTTGTCCCAGCTGGTACCACGAGGCAACAATGCGCACAACCATGTCATCCAGTCTGTCGACGGGGACTGACCCGTTCAGGACGGCCTTGGTGAGCTCGGGGCCCCACAGAGACTTGCCGTCCGACCAAAACAGTCCATCACCGGGCATGGTCATGTCCAGTCCGGCCAGGGCGCTACCGACGCCCGAACGCTGCGCGAGCCAGTCACTCATGACGAACCCTTGGAAACCCATCTCGTCCTTCAGAATGCCGTTAAGGAGCTTGGAATTGTCACAGGCGTACGAGTTATTGACCATGTTATAACTACACATGACGCTTGCGAGGCCTGCCTTCACGGCATTGAGAAACGGCCACGCGTAAAGCTCATGCATAGCCCTGTCGTCAATGTTGCTCGAAATGGCGTTGGGCAGACCCCATTCCCAACTCTGGCGGAAGTGCTCCTGTTCGTTTGCCACAAAGTGCTTGATGGTCGCCATGACGCCCTGGTCCTGTATACCTTTGATGGTCTCAGCGGCAGCAACTCCTTGCAGGTACGGGTCGGCGCCGAATCCCTCCCAATTGCGACCACCAGCCGGCAAGCGGCCAAGAGGGCCGATGCAAGGCCCCAGGAGCACGTTGATTCCCTTGCCGCGCGCCTCTTGTCCGTGTGCTTTTCCTCGCTCATACATCAACTCCCGGTTCCAGGTGGCGCCGACAGTGACGCCGGCAGGAAAGGCAGTCGCATTGCTCGCAAACCGTATGCCGAGTGGCCCGTCTTGCAATTGGAGCTGAGGGAACCCAACGTGGACGGCGGGACCGGTCGTGCCGACGGCGAGACCCATCATCCAGCCGGTTCCAGTGGTGACGTTAACCTTCTCGGGTAGCGTCATCTTGGAAACCATCTCGGCTGCCTTTCTGTAGCTCTCGGCCCAGTTCTTGGATATGCCGCCCTTCGGGGTGGGATACCATGGCGGCGACTGGCCCGTGGGCGGAGCGCTCTTGAACTTGTTGTACATGACGGCGCCTCCGGCGCTGATGATGATCCACATGATGACAGCGAGGGCGGTGACGAGTAGGCATAGTCGTGAGCGCCCATGGCAGGCTCTCTTGAATGCGGCGAAACAGCCGAGAAGCCCGATGGGAAGGGAAGCAGGCTTCGGGAAGGACGGTTCCTCTTTCTGGTCATTTCGTGGTAGGTAATCGGTGGCGTCGATGTCGGAATCGTCTTCAGAGTCTCTGTCGTAGGAGCGACGGGACTTGTCGAGGAGCCCCTCCTTGCTGGGGTCCATGATGGGCAAATGTGAGGCTCCGCGGAGAGTGTGCGGGATATATGTATTTGACAGCTTCGAGCTAGCGGGAAAGCCACGCGCTTGACGTGCAAGAAATGCAGCAATCTGGGTATCGACCGAGCACACCAGGAAGGTCTAGCGACCAATTCTGACAGCACAGTTCCAGTTCGACAAGCGAACCATCGCTCAGTGAGCCTCTCTACAGCGTTATCGGATGGACCAATCCGAGTATCGGTTGGCGTAGAATGGTATTGGGGTGTGATGCTGATCTATAGCGAGTCTTGTTAGTCAAACGTAGGATTGAAGGATGGATGGGCCAGGAGACGGGTCGAGGTGGATGAAGTAGTGACAAAACAACCGAGCGGACGACGGGGTGCAGGACGACGGGGTGTTGGGTCTGTTCTCCCAGTACCTGCCTAGGTACCTAGGTACTTAGGTAGGTAGGAGGTGGTAGGTAAGTACCTATGTAGATATCTTAGTGTAGGTAGGTGCCTAGGTTTCGACTCGCAGCTCGGCCTGCGGCTTGTCCCATTTGGCGATGACGCCGGGGACGATCCCAACGTGGGTCGATGTTTTCCCCCCACTGCTGTTTCAACCCTGAAGCCGCCATAAGGTCCAGTCACGTCCACGTCCTCCCTGGAGCCGAATGATGCCCTGCCGAGAGTTTAGCAGCCTACCCCGCTGATTGGTGCGGGACGTCGGCAGCGCGGGGCCTACCTAGCATCGCATCCCCTAAAACAGCGAGAGCCCAGCTAGGTAGCCTGGCACAATTGGATGGATTGGAAGCATGCCGGATTGCCAACTGTTTCGCTCGCATCGTCACTGCAGTTCCAGCTGGGTTGTTCGTGTCCCGTTCCGTCGCAGGCCACGCACGCTCGCCAGGTAAGCGAGGGAGTGCGAGTACGGTAGGTACCTGTACGGCACGGTATGCGTACGCCGTCGTGTAAATGTGATGCTCGTTCCTACGTTGTACACAGGCATTGCCAGAACTGAACATCGTCAACCGGCAACCGACAAGACTGACCGGAAATCCCGCAAATGAAGATGAACAATTGACAAAAGCCGCCGACAGCATACCTCGCTCGGCTTTCGGTTCCGGGAAAATACAAGCCGTCTCGCGCAGGCGACAGATTACCTAGTTATGATGTGGAAATGGTGCACTCACAGCGCCCGTACCAACGTGCCAACCTCGTATGCAAGGACACAGAGTGAGTTGCAGGTACACGGATTGACCCTGACGACATCCCCGCAGTTATTTGAGCCTCAAAAGACCGCCCACGAGGGGTTCTTCTCCATCCGATGGTCATTCTCGGTAAACTCTGCTTTCATGCCATCATCACGCACTAATTGGACCGCCTCGCGTGACAGACGCCCACGAGGCCGTATTGCAGCGCTCGACCCAAAATTATGTGCAATAAGTAGTCGGCGTACCTACCCAGGTACCTATGGAGGTAATGAGTTTCGTTGGATATTTCATCGGATCCAACCCAACCATACGGCAGTCACACGTAAAAGAGGCATAAGGGTCCGCCAGCCACAGAGTGAATGCTGAGACCAACGGATGCCGCGAAAAGGAGCGCAAACAGGAGGAATACATATTACTAACCTAACCTTACCTAGGTACTTAGTGGTAGAGTTCCCAAGCCGACGGTTCTCTACCTGGGCTCATCTTATCAAAGTGGGTGCAATATGCCAGCGACTGGCACATACCTCCCCGCCCATTAGGCTAGATAAGGGGATCTAGTGTGGGGGCGTTACATTTGTGGTTTTGGTCAAGAGTTTCTCACGGTGATTTGGAGTATGCGACGGGCGCGGCAGCAAATGGCTGTTTCGAACGACTTTATCAAAATAGGACCTATCTCAATCCATTGTCTAGACTAGACGACTATAGTGCTAGAGCTTTTAGTGGCTGGTGACTAGTTGCCTCTAAGTCAGGATACACCGGGAGCTGCCACTTATGGAGGTCGTCCATTGTGAACCAGCCAAGCTTGTCCAGGCGTAAGAAAGAAACCACACGAGCAGCTAAGTGCAGCAGACGAATGCCCCAAACAGTCTGGGGTAAGGAGGCGCCGAAGCCTTTTTCGTTTGCCTGCTGAGCAATCTTGGCCAGAGGCCGAAGCCTCGTCTCGTAATTTGCAGCACCCAGTTGGATGGCATTCTGCACCGTCTCGCCGTTCGCCAAAAGTGTGGCGATCTCGCCCGCCAGCACGTAGCCAGCCACCATTGCTACCGTTGTACCCATTCCATTGAGAGTTGACGCGCAAGCGGCGTCGCCGAGCAGCATTACTCGGCCATCGGACCAGCCTCCTTCGGGAAGCTTGACGTAGTTGACAAGCCCTCCGTACAGGTCTTCGGATTCTGGACTACACAGTAGGCCATCGCAAAATCGGTCCGCCTCCCAGCCGCGGCCGCGAAACAAGCCGTCCCAGGCTTTCCGAAGGGCGGCACGATCGCCAGACTTATAGGCGGCGTCTAGGGACGGATGGTCCCCGTAAATCAGCATGTACGCCCGGAGAAAGTCTGGATGGTCCTGTCGGCTCATCAAAAGGGCGCGTCCTGGAAGGAAGCAGTTGGTCCACCGATTGCTGTCGCTTGGCCTCGCCGGAATGCTGAAGAAGGCGAAGTGGGTGCGCTGCGATACAAGCGACTCTGGAAACTTGGGGCCCATCATGAGCTTGCGTGTCCGCGAGTACACGCCGTCGGCGCCAACTACAAGGTCAAAATCTTCTTGTTGGCCGTCGGAGAAGCGTACATGGACTTTGCCGGTTGGGTTAGCTTTGTCGTCTTGTGTGAAGCTCTCGATCGACTTGTTAAACCAGCACCGCACATTGTCCATTTTGCTGGTGGCCTCGTAGAGGACCTTCACGAGTTTGCCTCTCATGATTTCGTATTCTGAGGAAAAGCCCTGTCTCGAATTGGCATCGGGACCACAGGGAAAGTAGGCTATCGTTTGGCCGGCTTTGTTGACAATCTGCGCCCCAGGCTCTCTAGTGACGACCGATTTTATAGCCTCTTTGAGACCCATTTTTTCCATGACGGGAATAGCCGGGCCTCGAATGTCAATTTGTTGGCCTGTCGCTCGCATATCTGAAGATCGTTCGTTGATTGTGACACTCGCCCCCATGCGGGCGAGCCAGTAAGCCAGTGTTAGCCCGCCCACGCCAGAGCCACTGATCAGAACCTTCATCTGTGCCATTTCGGATAATAGGAGACCTATCTTTATTCGAGAAAAAAATATATATATAAATTTCCAAAGGTAGGTCGGTCGGTCAGATTCAACGGGAGTCAGTCCTTACAACTTAGAGAGAATAACAGTGTAAGAAGGACGACCTTTTCAACGAGAGTAACAAGTCATTTTATGTACGTATACGGGCGGACTTACGGAAACATGGATATTCAGATATCTGCCGGAGATCGGGTGAAGTCTGGTTTGCGATATCCCACCCGCCTAATATCCGAGCTACCCTCACACCCGAGCCATCCGAAAAATATGCGATCTTAATAGTAGCTTCATAAGAGACCGAAGTCGCATACAGGTACGCCTAACCGCTCAGTATGCTGCCTTTGAAATGCCAAATGACTTGGCAATTAGCTATTCACTATCAATAGAAAGTACTTGTATTACTTATCTCAGCTATTACTTCGAAAAGAGAGCAACTATCCAGCGATACGTCATATTAGTTGCGTTTAAATCATACACACCACAGCTATGTGCTAAATAACACGACCTCCTAATACGACTGCTATATCTGAACATATATAACCTAAATCCTTGCTATTGCCGAAAGACTGTTAGATTAGAATTTGCTCGGTGTTAAAGAATGTAACATGTCCTTCCGTAAGCTCGGGGCGGGGATTTCGGTGAAGCTGTTGGTCGGAGATAATTAAACGAAAACCCGCCTGGTAAGTATCCCCTTGCCCACAGCCAGCAAAGGGCATAAAAAGCCCGTTGTATTCAATGCAAATTTGGCCCATTGTTACTACACTCTATCATTCGATTTGTGTGCCTTGAAACGCTTCGATACAACGCCCTACCAAACTCAAACCTACTGCCTAAGTCGTTACAGAATCTCCGAGAACAATGGCTTCTTCAACCTCTGTCCCCAAGCTTATCGCTGGCACAGCTGGCTGGGGACCAACGACAGAGGCTGTCCGCGTGTGGCTGGACACCCTTCGTCAGCTAAATATTAATGAGGTCGACACTGCTCAGGCCTACGGAGAAAGCGAAGTGCTCCTTGGTAACGCGAATGTGGGAGATGGCTTTACCATCGGCACTAAGTGTTCTCTGGCACAAGGCTCTACTGCTGCCACTAAAGAAGAGGTTATCAAATCTGGCAAAGAGAGCCTTGAAAAACTCAAAGTGACCCAGGTAAGGATTTTATCGGCACCCAACTTATGGTAGAGTTATGCTAGACAGCTACTTGGCGAATCTTTAGAATCGCAAGCTACTGGGAACGAAGCTGACAAAAGTAGGTTGACATATACTACATGCACCAGCCGGATAACAGGACCTCGCTTGAGGAGACCTTCGGAGGCATGCATGAGCTCTATGAGCAAGGCGTCTTTGAGCGGCTAGGTCTCTCGAACTTTAGTGCCCAGGAAGTTGAGGACGTCGTGCGCCTTTGCAAGGAGCGGGGCTGGGTCCAGCCGACTGTTTACCAAGGCCAATACTCGGCCATCACACGCAGCTACGAAGAAGGTCTCTTCCCAGTCCTCCGAAAGTACGGCATCAGCTTTTACGCCTATAGTCCCGTGGCCGGCGGGTTCCTCACCAAGACGCCCGAGTCCGCTCTAGCCGAGGGTCGCCTTGCAGATACTGGGATGCTGGGACAGGTATATAGAAGGCTATTTGACAAGCCGAGCTTTTTTGATGCTCTCAAGGTGTGGGGAGAGGTCGCCGCGGCGGAGGGAGTCTCGCGGGTCGAGCTAGCGTTTCGCTGGCTTGCCTATGACTCGGAACTTAGAGCAGGCCTCGGAGATGGTATCGTCATGGGCCCCAAGATCCCTGATCAATTGAAGCTGACGGTCGAATGGGTTCGGAAGGGACCTCTGAGTCCCGAGGCTGTGGCGAAGATACAGGCAATGTGGGACAGCGTTAAGAACGACGCCGAGGTCGACGCATTCCACTAGCTAAGTCAAAGCACCCACTTTCCGGCCACACTATTCTACTGAACACGACAAGCTGTAGTATAGCTGGTTGAAAGACCCTACTGTACCAATGGCATGCCGAATCACGACCTGATTCGCATGGCACGGATCTCCTAGCGGTCGGTGTCACCCTGGCTGTGACGGGATGTCCAAGCGTCTGCGAATCAGGTCCTATTCCTAGCAAGGGGTACGTACTAATGAAGATACCTATTCAAGCTGATTTGCCATCGATGCCTATTGGTTGGGCCCAGTTTGAATGGGCCGCATGTTTCCAAGCGCTTACCAGACGCAAACACTCTGGCTGTGATTACAACGCTGAGGCGCAGCGGCCTGTCGAGTTCCTTAGTGCAAATATCTAATCAGAGGGTAAATCTTTGCCTGCAGTGCAATTTAATCTGTCTAATAACTATGAAAATCACATGCTGGAAGTGCCCCCTTGACTATTGTTCGCTGGTGAAGTCGGCTGGCTGAAGCAAAAGTCGCCAACGGCAGAAGCTCTAGAAGTCACAGTAAAAGGCCATAGGCCCCTATAGGTAGAAACATATAGAGAATCCCCTGAAAATAGCCATATAGATATAGAATATACACCAGTAATTAACTAAGGATTATCGCTATAATTATCTACGTACTTTAACACATCTAGCCCCCTTTACTGGACTAACGGAGGTTGAAAACAAGTCTTGGAGATGCAGTGGCTAATTGCTCGCCAAAAGGAAGAATTCAATCTACTAATGTTCGAAACGGCGGCTGGAAGACTGTGCAACCAAACCCACCAAAGATTCCCGATCTACACCGAGACGGAGGAACACTACCGCATGGTGGGCCGCGCTTCTCCTACGTACCTACCTACTTGTCGGAATAATCCTCCGCTCCGGTAAGAGCCCTCCTACCCGGAATGTATCTGTATATTCCCCCTTTGCCGGGACACCTGCGAGGAAATGGAGAGCGTCTTCACATTTGTAATTCGGGCATCAAAAGCCCTTCACAGCGGAGCGGAAAAGATGAGGTACGGAGCCCCGCGGTACGTAGCGTTACAGAGGTTGGAGGCGAGTGTGGAGAAAGGATGGTGTTCCAACCAATGAGACGCTCACGATAGGGAACGGGCAAAGTGGGATAGGTCCCTTACTCCGTACCGCAGCAAAAAAATTTCACATGGGCCAAGGATGCAATTCTGCTGGTGGATAACAGGGACAAAGAGGGACGAAGGGGGGGAGAAAATTCGCGCCCGGACATGCCCAATCTACCCAAGGTAGAAAAAAAAAAAAAAAAACTTGTGTTGCGACGGGGAAACTCTTGGTGCTGACGACCTACACACACACACTCTCTCTCTCTTTCTTTCCTGCACATCTCGGAGTCCAAGAGAGAGGACAGACGAGCGCTTTACTTCCCTCTTCCTCCTTCGAAACAGCAGAAGCGAGGTCCTTTTCTCTCTCTCTCTCTCTCTCTCTCCTCTTTTCTCTCCTTCTCTCTCCCCCTCATTCAACGGAGTGTTGGCCGCCGCGTCCATGCCTCACCCTGTGACCCCGCCCTTATCGCAGCAAGAACAGCAAGCGACGATGACCGTCGTGTCCAAGGGCGATGCCCCCCCCCCGCCATCCCAGGAGGACATTTCCGCCTTCCTGAACTCCGTCTTCACAGCCACCACCTCCGCCGCCTCGGTCGATGCCGCATACGGTCTTTGCGAAGTCCTGAACAACACGGTCGGATACGCTGGTCTGCACCAGTATGGAATCATTGCCGAGGTCAAGAAGGCCGCCGCCAACAAGAAGTCCGCCCAGCTGCGCGAGTCTGCGCAGAACCTGCTCGGTGCCCTCTTTGAGCGTCTCCCTCCCAAGTCGCCTTTGAGCGAGGTCGTCTTCCTGCTCCAAGATGGCGGCATGGTTCCCTGCGCCCTCGATGCGCTCGCCGACAAGGGCTCCACCGTTCGCGAGTCCGCCCAATACGCGCTGGACGCCCTCTTCAACAACCTGAGCCCCGAGGCTCTCGTCGTCGGTCTCCTCCCCGCCCTCCACACCTATCTCGCCAAGAAGACCGGAAAGTGGCAGGGCACCGCTGCCGCCCTCCTCCTTCTCCAGAAGATCGCCGACAAGGCCAAGCAGACGGTCGGCTCCACCCAGGAGCAGGCCGAAGAGCAGGATGTCCTCCGCGAGTCCATGGGTACCAAGCTGGCCGGTCTCATCCCCCTCGTCGAAGGCGGCATGCACGACCTCAAGTCCGAGGTCGAGAAGCAGGCTGTCCTGACCATGACCGCCCTTACTGGCCTCATGTCCAACGACGATGTAGCTCCTCGCATCCCCCTCCTCATCGAGACCATGCACCACCCCTCTACCGAGACCCTGCGCAAGGCCATCCACGCCTTGTCCATGACGACCTTTGTCGCCATCGTCACCTCCCCTGTCCTTGCTCTTCTGACTCCCCTGTTGGAGCGTTCCCTCAACACCCCCACCACCGCCCAGGAAGTGCTTCGTCAAACCGTTGTCGTCGTCGAGAACCTGACAAAGCTGGTCCACGACCCCATCGAGGCCAGAACCTTCCTGCCCAAGCTGCAGCCTGGTGTCAAGGGTGTTTACGACCGCGCCTCCCTCCCCGAGGTCCGAGAACTGGCCAAGAGAGCCCTCGACGTCATCGAGAAGGCCATGGGTGACGATAAGGATGTCATCGAGCGCGTCTCTGGCGACGACGTTGACAAGATCCTTGATGCCGAAATCAAGAAGAACGGTGGCCTGGCTAACGCCGACGGCTTCAAGCTGGCCCGCTCTTACATTACCGAGCAAGTTGCCGAGGATGTCAACCACCGTTTCGTGCAGCGCATCTCCGCTAGAATCGCGCCTTACCTGCAGGCGCTGCTGAACAACCCCGGTGCCAACACTGCCGTCGCCGAGGGTGTTCAGAAGCACTATGTCGAGGAGGATGCGCGCAAGTATGGTGTTCCCGAGAAGGAGGACGATGGCGAGACCGAGATCGTCAATGCGCACTTCTCCCTGGCCTACGGTGGTATGCTGCTGCTGTCTCACGCCAACCTGAGACTTCTCAAGGGCCACCGTTACGGTCTTTGCGGTCGCAACGGTGCCGGCAAGTCGACGTTGATGCGCAGCATTGCTAACGGCAAGCTGGAGGGCTTCCCCCCTCAAGACGTCCTCCGCACCATCTACGTCGAGCACAACCAGGGCGAGGATGCCGACATTAGCATTCTGGACTTTGTCTTGAAGGACTCTGAGATCGCTGCCCGCGGTCGTGAGAAGGTCATCGAGGTTCTCGTCGAGTTCGGCTTCACCGACGGCCCCGACGGTCGCCAGTCCCACAAGGTCGGCTCTCTGTCTGGTGGATGGAAGATGAAGTTGGCTTTGGCCCGCGCCATGCTCAAGGGTGCCGATGTCCTGCTGCTTGACGAACCGACTAACCACTTGGACGTTGCCAACATTGCCTGGCTCGAGACCTACCTCAAGACCCACCCCGAGATTACCAGCTTGATCGTTTCCCACGACTCCGGTTTCCTCGACAACGTCACTACCGACATCTACCACTATGAGCCCAACAAGAAGCTGGCATGCTACAAGGGCAACCTGGCCAACTTTGTCAAGCTCCGCCCCGAGGCCAAGAGCTACTACACGCTCTCTGCCTCCCAGGTCCAGTTCAAGTTCCCGCCCCCGGGCATCTTGACCGGTGTCAAGTCTCTGACCCGTGCCATCATCCGCATGAGCAACGTCTCGTACCAATACCCCAAAGCCCCCAAGCCTTCTCTGAGCGAAGTCACCTGCCAGCTCACTCTGTCGTCCAGAGTGGCCATCATTGGCCCCAACGGTGCCGGCAAGTCTACTCTCATCAAGATTCTGACTGGTGAGGTTATTCCCACCACCGGAAAGGTAGAGAAGCATCCCAACCTGCGCATCGGTTATATCAAGCAGCACGCTCTCGAGCACGTCGAGATGCATCTCGAGAAGACGCCCAACCAGTACCTCCAGTGGCGTTACGCCAACGGCGATGACCGCGAGGTCCACATGAAGCAGACCCGCATGCTTTCCGAGAAGGATCGTGAGCAGATGGAAAAGCTCATTGACCTCAAGGACGGCAAGTCTCCTCGCCAGATCGAGACCATTGTCGGTCGTCAAAAGTACAAGAAGACGTTCCAATACGAAGTGTAAGCAACCTCTCCGCCCTTGGAAACTGATGGAAGACAAGACTCACACAATGCAGCAAATGGCGCGGCTACCTGCCCAAGTACAACACCCAGGTCTCCCGTGAGACCATGATTGAGTGGGGCTTCTCCAAGCTCATCCAGGAGTTCGACGACCACGAGGCTTCTCGCGAGGGTCTCGGCTACCGTGAGCTCCAGCCCACCGTCATCTCCAAGCACTTTGAGGACCTCGGCCTAGACCCCGAGATCGCCAACCACAACGAGATCGGCTCGCTGTCCGGTGGCCAGAAGGTCAAGGTTGTCATCGCCGGTGCCATGTGGAACAACCCCCATTTGCTGGTGCTCGACGAGCCTACCAACTTCTTGGACCGTGACTCCCTCGGCGGTCTCGCTGTCGCCATCCGCGAGTTCAAGGGCGGTGTCATCCTCATTTCCCATAACGAGGAATTCGTCGGCGCTCTGTGCTCCGAGCAGTGGCACGTCAACGACGGCCGCGTCGCCCTCCGCGGCAACGCCGCCATCAACCTCGGCTCGTTTGAGGACAGCAGCGCGCCGGGCAGCGCCATCGCCTCCACGGCGGTGTCCAGCGTCGCCAACAGCGCCGTCAACAGCGCCGTCAACTCGGGCGCCGAAGATAACTCGGAGATGAAGTTCCGTGCCCGCAAGAAGAAGAAGAAGACCAAGAAGGAACTCAAGGAGCAGGAGGTCCGCCGTCGTCTCCGACACATTGAGTGGCTCAACAGCCCCAAGGGAACTCCCCACCCGCCTGACACGGATGACGAGGAGTAAACGCAGTCACGATTGACGATAACACGAGCGCTTCTTCTTCTTCGTCGTCGTTTTTTTGTCATTTGGAAGGAGGTGGCTGGCCGTTCTCGGCCGACCTCTGAAAGAAAAAAAAGTTGGGATTTTGCTTTTCACAGATATCTTGCGGATAGAGAGATAGATACCTAGGTGGTGTACCTGCTTAAAAGGCATTCAGGTTCACCACCATCAGACACGGCCAAGGGGAGGGAAGAGAGGTCCGTAGAGAAGAGGGAAAGGGGGGGGGTTACCTCTTGTTTGGAACGGGATTAGAACGGCGTTCTGCATATAGACGGATGGGAATTGGGAGGGGTAAATTTCTCCTTCATGGTTTTTACTGTTGTGTTGTTTGTTATTTTCAAATCCGAGATTGTCGCCGCGGCCATGACAAGACAAACGCCCTAATCTCCCCCCCTAGACAGCTATTCTGAACGATGGAATGACTTTGATCCGATCACTCTGTGCTTGCTTCACCTGCCTTCCCCTTGTCCCTCCTCGACGTATTTGCGCCCGTGTGCCTGGTGTGTAGTGAGTTGTATACACTGCTTGTCTCTTCCGACTCTTGTCTCGGGAGTCGGGAACCTGTTTGATGATGGTGCATGCGTCCAAGCCTCATGTCCACAATGGCAACATCGGACGTACAGTAGGAAAGCAGATGAAGAACTGGTTCCGTTTACAGAATATCATTCTGGTCTAAAATTTTGTGCTATTGGGATTACATGCCAATGTCCGAGCGTTTGTTCGTCTTCTAAGAATCGTCATCTACTTCGTGCCCCATTGATCCGTGGTCCACGCCATGTTATCCTGCTCCGTCTGACCCCGTTGCCGGCCGACAGCCTCATGGGAATGAGGGAAAGATTAATTCCTTATAAAAAAAAAATGCAAAGATACTTATCTTGCTTGATATCCTGAAAGAGATGAAAAGAAAAATATGATCGAGAGCCCCATTCCATCCAATGAATAAATGTGCTCGAGATGGGATCTAGGTATCAAAACATTCCCCCCGTTCACAACTCCGTCCCAAGTCTAAACTGATGGGGAAAAATGCCCACTGTACGATGCTTTAGCGTGCCCTGCAAGGCCCCGAAAATGAAAAGGAGCACACAATCAACCCCGTCCGCAGTAGGCCCGTTACCACGAGAAGGTCATAAGCGCAGGGTTTAGTGCGATGGGCAGGAGCAAGTGACTGGCTGAGACAGTAGCCATGGGCAGGATAGCGACGAAGTCGGTGATGCGCCAATCGTGGGGGACGAAGGGCGCGACAGCCAGGATGATCATGCCAGCAATGAAGGTGCAGGAGAAGAACATGGAGAATTTGAACTGTTGGAAAAGCGTTAGCGCGATTCGGGCAAGGAACGTTTGATTCAACGTTGGTAGGGGTGGATGGACATCAGTAAGCACCACAAGCACGTGGAGCACATAGCTGAAACCTCCCAAGGGAGAAGGTGATATAAACCAGCTTACCTTCTTCAAAACCTTCGGCACCTCAATGAAGAAGTTTGAGAACTCGGCTTCCTTGGAGGTTGAGCCCCAGGTCATGTCAATCTCAAACATGTGAGCCAAAAGAGCCTGGCTGACGTGCAAGCTGAGGCCACCGAGGAAGATGGCGAGGAGGAACGTCCACTTGATGTTCTCCCAGAAGGCCCCCAACAAGCTCTTCTCACCGAGACGATAACGCATGATGGCCAAAGCGACGTTGCCAAGCCCGTTGAAGACGATGATGATGGAGAACCAGACCTGCCAAGAGTCGACGTAGTACTTGTCGAGGTATCCGTTGTACCAGCCCATGAGGAAGTAGTTGACCGAAGTCATGATCCAGGCGGCACCGATGGCATAGTAGGTACCGATGTACGAGACGACGGTGATCTTGGAGGTGAAACGAATGTTGCTGAACAGGAACTTGCGGAACAGCGGGGTGAAGGGACCTCTCCAAAGCCAGGTGCGGATGGGGTGGAAGAGGAGTTCGTTGCAGCCGTAGGCATACTTCTCCCAACGCGCGAGCTCGTCGTACACGGTAAGAGACACACCCTCCTTGAAACCCTCGCCGGCCCAGGCAGCTAAGCGAATGATGTAGCCTTGGCACTGGAGACGAAGCGACATATCGAAATCCTCGGACACGTGCGACTCGGACCAGAACTTCTCGTAGCCATCCTCGTCATAGTAACCGACCTGCTGGATGGCACTCCAGCGGAGAATGGCGTTGTGGCCGACGAAGGGGGCAACGTCGCCGTTGGAGACAGTATATCGAATGGCGCTGTAGATCAAGTTGGTGAAGAAGGTGATGCCGTTCTCAAAGTACGTGTGAACAACCTGCATGACGCCAGAGGAGAATTGCATGATGCCAACGTCGGGCGACTGCTCCATCTCAGACACGGCGTCCAAAAAGCAGTCGGCAGGAACCTGGGTATCGGAATCGATGATGAGGATGTAGTCGCCGACACGGATGTTGCCATCGGCCCAGGCACGGCCATCCTGCTCGAGAACTTCTTTGAGGGCATGCTCATAAGCCTGGGCTTCGTCGTGTTGGGTCCATTCGGCAGGGCGGTTGATGGCCTGAAGCTTCTCTTCGACCTTGAGGGAGATCATCAAACCAAAGTTCATGTTGGACGCCTTCTTGAACTTGCCCTTGCGAGTGAAGCCGTTCTCGCCGTGCTTGGGACGTGCAACCCAACCAATGCTGTTGTCGGCGTAGAACTCGATACGGGCGCGGCGTTCCTCTTCAGAAATCAACTGGAGACCGTCGTCGTTCATGAACATGTTGGCGGAGCCACCTTGGAGTTCGTAGGTGGACATGGCCTGCTTGATGGACTTGACGGTGGGAACGATGACACCAGCGAGACCCTCCTTGTACACGGGGCACTGGACGGTAACGTGGGGCAGGATCAAGCTCTGCAGCCTTGGAGGAGGGCGCGCTGAGTAGAACTTGGAGTTGATCGTCAGCTGGCGGATAGGTCCGAAGATCTGGGCCAAACAACCGACAATGACCTGGGCGAAGAAGAGGGTGAAGAAGATCTGGAGCGGGAACAGGGCAACAAGGGCCAGCCGCAGGTAGTCTCCATCGACGGACACCTCGATGGCGAGTTGCCTCCAGGCAGCACCGAGAGAGACGACGACGAGAACGAGCGTAATGGACACCAGGTAGGTGTTGAGAAGATGGACTGGTCTGCTCTCGGGCTTGATCTCGCCGCTCTCCTCGTCGATCTCGTAATCCGCAAAGTTGGGACCCTTCTTCTCGTCGCCCTCTTCGTCCTCAGCACCGGCTTTCCAAACAAGCTCCATGAGCTCCGACTCGATGGCCTTGGCTCTCTGGACGAGATGCAGGGCATCGTCGTCCCAAACAACCAGGAGACCCTCGGCGGCGATGAAGGCGGCGAACTGGTGCTTCCTCGCTCTGGGGAGATCCTCAATAGTGGGAAGAATCTGAACTCGGAGACCGTTCATCAAGGGGACGTCGACGGCGTCGGGGGACCACTGAAGGAACGTCTTGATGACACGGGAGTTGACGGTCATGGCGCACTGAACGTTGAGCGCGGCGCAAGCCTGAGCGAAGGGCGAGCTGCCGAGCTGCGGCGGGCAGGCCATGTACTGACCTCTGGCCTTGCGCAAAAGCACACCCTCGATCTCGCCGGATCCATCGCTGACCCAGAGGTGAGAGCACTGCTGTTGATAAAGGTAGTTGACCATGACCTCGTGCTTGATGTCGTCGAGAAACATGGAGCTGCCGTTGGAATGCGTAGACCGGCCAGAGATGGACTGGGGTCGGGAGTTGTAGCGAGGGGTAGGCGGTTGAAGCTCCATGTCGTTCGTGCCAGCTCTGGCGTGCCCCTTTTCCACCACCTGACCCGTGGTCGCGCGGTTGGACTGTGGCGGTTTGGCATTGCCAGATGCCTGGGCCTTGTCGGCCTTGAAGTAGCCACCGATACCCATCTTGTCAGGAATGGGTGCTGTCGTGAGCTTTTGCAACTGTGGAGGATCTTGCGGGCGGGGTAGGAAGTACAACCTGCCCTGCAAGTTTGCAGAGAGTCGTGCTCAAGTGAGGTACGATTGTGGCTGGTGGAAAGCAACATTAGTATTGCTACTGCGATATACTCACTCCGAGTGGAGTTGACACGGCATAACGGAGCAGTACCTCTGAGAGTCACACAAAAGCAATGAGTTGGGATCTGCGGTGTTCGAACAGCGATCGAACAAGCAGAGCCTTCCAACAGGAGGCCGAACCCAGAGTTGGATGAGATCAGGTTGAGTGGCGGATCGCGGGAGTTGAAGCGATAGCGAGCGTACAGGCTGCCAAGTGGAGCCGGAGGAGCAGCGTAGCGAGTGCGTGGAGACGTTCAAACTACCATTGACGAAGGCGTAGATTTGTCGGGCTCGAGGTCGAGTTAAAGCCTTGTCGAGGAATGCGGACCGAAAGGCAAGCGACAAGGCCAAGAGGAGGCGCCAGTAAGTGCAAGCCTCTGTCTCTCTACAGAGGGCGCCTTGGGGGTGGTTAGTCTGGCGAAGTGCCTCGAGGGATGAACGAAGGGAAGACAGACAAGTGGGATCGTGTTGGAGGACGAGGGAGGGATGGGGAGGATATTGAAGGTAGAAAGACAACGGGATGATGAGCGGCGAGAAACAGGACCAGACCAATCGGGCAAAGCGTCGATGAGCCTCGCCAACACCAGGTAGGGGTGCCGACGGATAGCGCAGTGAACCAGTGTTGAAAGCAAAAGAAGCGCAGGGTGATGGTGGACGGGCGAGTGAGTGGGTAGTCGGTTCGGCGACAAGAGCTTGGCTAGACCTGAGAGCGAGCTTTGGCCAAGATACGACAGATGAGCGCCGGGGCTAGAGGGCTATGGAGCAGAGCAAGGGGGGGTGGCTGATGTCTTTACACACGCCGCTCCCGAGAGGGGGGGCCAGCGTGATGGCATGGGGATTGGGACACGCAAGAAGAGTTCCCGTGTAAGCGGAAGAATGAGAAGGTACCTTTTTGTGCACCGAGGCGGGGCGAGGATCTGGGAGCTGGGATCTGGCAGCAGGAAGGTGACAGACGGGTTGGATGCCGGGGCGATGATGGTGGCAGGTTCAGTGTCGTTGAGGCAATCCCCGTGTGCTTGGTGTCAATGAACTGGACCTGGGATCAGATGGCTTATGATTCGGAACGATAGACAAGTGAAGGACGTGCGGAAAGGCTCGATTGGTGTCGAGAGACGCGGCAGAATGAGATGTTGAAGGGAGGCGAGGGGAAAGGCACATTCAGATGAGAAGCAGCAATAACTGTGGAGGTCAAGAAGAAGAGGAAAACCCGTCCCCCGAATACCTAAACGTCCTGTTCTCCAGAGGCTCGAGGAAATCAGTGGAAATGAAGTAGGGCAACGGGTCGGCGTTTGAACGGGATCAGAGACTGGGAATAGAAGATTACAGTCACGGTGGAAATTGACAGCGCGTCCTCCTCACCACCAGGCCGAATTTACTTACAGAATGGCAGAGAGAGAGAGAGAGAGAGAGATGGGAACTACTTAGGAGACAATGGAGGGGAGGGGTGGGCGAGTGCTCGAGGCGTTGGGTGTTTGCCAGGGGAAGGGACTAGGGACTCGGAACTGGTACCAACGGACGAATGTTCGTTCGTACGCGGTACCTAGCATCATGGGCAGTTAGGTAGGTAGGGGAAAGGACATCGTGGCTGCCAAGGCACAGTGAAAAACTATGTGGATGCTAAATGGGAAGGTGCAATGGGAAATATTGTGGATAAACGAGCACAACAAGGACTAAGAGAGGAGGGTGTGTCAAGGGAAAGTCCCTAAAGATGTGGGGCCGGAACGGCCAAGGGGGGTTCAGGGAAGGCGAGCCGGACTGGGGGGCCCTGCGACAAGGATAGAAGGAGACGGCCATCTTAGCTCCGCCCGACTGACTTTAGCGTCTCGCCTGTGCCTGAGCCAGCGCCTCGGCCTGATCTGTGTCCCAGCTGTCTGATGGGAAAGAGTGGGGCTTCCGGGCGCGCTAGGCGGCCCCGGAGGCAGTCGACCGTTCGGCCCCTGACTGCCACCTACCTACCTAGGTACGGTAAGTACCTACTCACTTACTGTTGCCATTTCCGCCGGCGCTTGTTGGCTGGTTGGCTAGTTGACCGCGCTTGACGTTCGGGCTCTTTTTCTTTCTCGTCCATACATACACCTGGCTTTGGCTCTCTTGACACTGCTTCTCCAGCTTCAGCCCACGACTTTCCATTGGAACTTTGGCTTTGGTGACGGCCGGGCCCCGGAGCAATGACGGATCACAATGGCGACCGCGCCGTTGCCCTGCTGGCGCTCCGCCTTTTTTACCCATGAATTCTCAAAAGGTGCCTTGGTTCATCGTTGCGCTTTCTAACAATGCCTCGCCGAGCAGCAAAACCCGAATGCTTTCGAGCACAGCGCTCGATTCTTTGACTGTTTCCTGCGGCTTATCGGCTTGCCTTAGGTCTACAAAACGAGTTGGTGCCGTGGTCCTGGCTCTGTGACGCCGATCACCTGGTCTTGACGTTGCCTAATCGTTAATCCCGGACCAGTTCTTGCCACCGCCACTCCTCTTCCGGATACACCGAGTCGATGCCGGCGCACTGGACGCATTATCCTCTAGCCATGATTGAGAGATGAAACGGCATTACTCAATGTCACATCCCTCTCCGACCGAGATCTATCACGGCCACCATGTCAGCCAAAACAAGTGATCCTTTACCGGCTCCCGTCACCCTCCTCTAACAGTCATTACCGCAAAGAGTTGGATTACGCCGGTCTTACCGTCAGCGTCGGCCCAATGAACCTGGCTAAATATACTTGTGATACTTGCTTGTCCAGTGTCATTGAACGTCGGTTCTCACTGTCTCTGAAAGCCCGCTTGTTTCCTTCCAAGATGGACTGGTTACCAATGCAGCCATGGTGGCTGTCTCTCGGCCTCGGGTGTAATATTGTTTCTATCAGACACCTTTGGTAACAGCTTGGTATCAACCACATGTGGCCTTCTATCAGCCCCCAATGCCAATAGTGGGTGGCATCGATATCAGTCACCAGCCAAGCAGGTGCCTGGGCTGTCTGGGTACCTTGAAACCTTTGAATTGAGATGAGGTTAAGCACCCAGCAGTGTGGATGGGGTCGCCCGCCTTCATCTCCCTGCGGCACTAGTCCAACATTCTATCGGTTCGTGCAACTCAACCAATTGCCAAAATATTGCGCGATGGCAGCCTCAGCCATGCCGACGCCGCCTGGTGGCACCCTGGACTGGCTGAAAAAGCACCCCACAGAGGATAGTGAGCGTTCAATAGCTTTGGCACAGAATGGGCTGAACCCGAAAGAACGGCTGCACCACGCGAAAAGAGCGTGGGTAGTATCCATCGTTCATGATGACTGCTTGAGACATGCGGCAACGGAAGACGGATATTTTGGCAGTGCATCTCAATTGTCAACAAAGAAGACTGGCGACTAGCGGACAACAAGACTACGGATGACGCCTCGCCACGCACCATGAATGTCACGACAGACGCTATTGTGGCATGAGGCCAAGACGATGAACGGCGACGTACTATCGTTCCCGCCCGCTGCGGATCCAGGTACCCAACCTGGTCCCTCGCAGGGCTTCCCGCAACGAGACAGGAAATATTGGATCTTTCTCGATGCTGCTAAAGCGGCGACGAAAACTCGGGCAGGTGGCGTGAGCAAGGGTTCGTCTACTACGCTTACGATTATCTCCTTACGGACTGAGACCTGTGTTCCTGTTCAGGCCCACAAATACATGAGCTGCAAGTCCCGAGTCCCGACCATATGAATTTGCACGGAAACAAACGAAGCCGAGGTATGTATTGTGGAACGAGAGGAGCTAGTAATTGGTCAACACTGCAAACTGGACAAACACCCAAGTCTCTGCGTTTACTAAGTAAGGAGATATGCATGCTGCATACGCCACAAGGTGAAAGTCCGTCTCTTTTTTCTTTTTCTTTTCTTTCTGGGAGGGGGCACGGAGAAAAAAAAATAACAGAATAAGAAAACCCCCACTCCGCTCCCGCGGCGCACGACTGGCAGGGACGGCCGAAAGCCGTAGTAGTGCCTACTGGTCAGAAAAGCTAAGGGAAGATAAGACGGCGGCGCGATGCTCGAGTCCGCTCAAACAAGACGGCGGAAAGTCTCTTTGGCACCGCCCTTTGTCCATTCTGTCCCTTTCTAGAGAACTGAAGGCGGACGAGGCAGCTCTTACGGCCTGGTATCTGCTTGGGCCGGGCCGCGTTGACGCATTCTGATGTCCTGAACACACTGCCATGCCGCAGCTTCGAACGGCGGAGCCTGGAGGACGGGAAGTCGCTGGGCGCTTGGTTTAGGCTTATCGTCATGGTTTGTATGTACTTCACCTTAGGGCACTGGTGTTGTTGACACGGGCCTGGGCTACAGGGACTATGACCGATGCCCGAGAAAACTCAGGTTCCGCGGTGACCACCTTGCAGCTGCATGGTATCAACGAACGCCCAAGTCCTCACTGGAATGAGACCGACCCACTCGCCAGCAGGGCACGTGGGTAGGGGCAGGCCTAGGGTGGGTTTCCAGCTGTTTGGAGTATTGGACATGCTAGAGCTGCAAAACGGCAAGAGAGGTGGGAGTCGTCGGACCGCCATGTTTGACGAGCAGCGTGGGAGCAATGCGAGCGGCAAGCAAGCAGCCGCCTGGTGGGGCACAGCATAAAGGATGTCAGTCCCGGATCCGCGATACCCAGTAGTGATCACCAGTACCTACGGGTACCACTTCCACGGCCGCTACCAGGGGCCATCCGAAGATTCGGATGAGAAACTAAAATGAGTGGGAAAATATCATCTCAGCGAGAATCATGCAAACATCACCAAGGGGAGGTGGCTGTGGATGTTCTTGGGGGTGTTGCCCGTCAGCATGCCAATTCTTCGTATTCGACGGTGGATTGCAGCGACAAGAAGGTTGTCAGGCGGCACAGGGTGCCATGTCACCAATCATGGGGCCATAAACGCCACACTGAGGTACGTAGTCCAGGCGGTACACACCCTCTCACGCCGAAACTTCCGCTCAGCTCATTCGCCGTTGGGGTCTCTGACAGGAACGGCGATTCTGGCCCGTAGCGATGGTCGTTACCGCGGTGGGAGGGATGGGACGAGCCGACAACGCAACGGCCGCCGTGAGGCTCCAATCCCATCCACCATCCAACCATTGGATCTGCCCCTACTCTCGATAACCAAGGTAATCCTTGCCTAGGTACCTAGCAGTCAGTGTTAGTGATCATGGTCACGCTGGCTCGAATCGCTATCGACGGCATACTCGAGCCCGTCCCTTTTTCCTTCCGAGTCAAGAGCAGCGTCCTCCAGGGGCCGAAAGACGAGCAAGCTTTCCTGACCTCTGCCAAGCCTCTTAGCGCCAGCGCCGGCGGCTGGCTTCCTTGATACCCTGGGCCGCTCGGGTCCTTGTCAGCGGCCTGCGCAGCATCACCACGTTAGATATCATGGCTGGATTTCCAATTTCCACCCAGGCGACGATAAGGGGTAGGAGGGGGGTTTCCTTTCCTTTTCGCGCGCTCCTTATCTAAGATGACAGGAAAGCCACGTGGGGCTCTCCCAATCGATCCCCGCTCCCCTCCTAGCTGTGCTGAAGGTGCCTTCGTAGAGTCCTTCCCGAGAGAAGGGCCACGGTAGGCAGAGAGAAACATGGTATCTCATAATTGGCACGACAGTCTCCTTCAGGGTAGTCCCAACAATGTCCCATACAGGAGGCTCAGCCTTGGCCACAGGCTCCGGATGATGGGGAGCTTGTTTCGCAACGTGGGATTGCCTCGAGCGGCTCGCTCGTGGCGCTCTTTCGCATTTCATCTCAACCACCGTTCTGGGTCCTCGTAAACTATGCAGCAAACCAACCCGTTGCTTAAATTAACACCACCAAGTCGTACGTTCTTTCTCCCCTCCCCACGGACTGTCAATTGTTGGAAATACTAGCCTACACTCCGCCTATTCACAGAGTGGGCAATGTCTGGCCGCCCTGCTGCCGGACACACAGACTCTTCTAGATTCAAGGGTCTCTCTTGATAAGGTTTCAGACCAAATTGCGGGACTCGTCTGGTCAGCTCGCCGCCGAGTCGTCAACCGGCATTTGGGTTGGTTGCGTCGCTGACACGTGCGGATACCGCATCGCTCGGCTAACCTGGCATCTTGGGCCGGGCGCCTTTGTGGTCGACGACCGACCTACGACACGACAATCCTGCCCCCCTCTCTTCTGCGACTCGCCCTCTCCCGCAAACGTGCCAGACTGATTAGCTCGTCGGTGAAATACCTCGGGTGCCCCGGCCGACCGGCATTGGGCCCCAGGCAGAAATACGATGTAGTCTACTATTAGGAATCACCGCCCACGTGCGGATCCTCCGAAGGCGGACGCCAGCCCCCTGGCCGAGCTTCCCTCTAGATTTGCGACAATCATATCATGATGCCCTTTCGCATCTCCACCGGCCCAGTTTTCAAGCTGAGGTCAAGGCGGCTTTTCTGCCCGCCGACAACCATGTCAAACCTAACTGGGGGCATCCCTGGCTATAGCAATCGCTCCAGTATACGAACCACTGGACTGAGGCGAGGATGTGGGCACCAGGCAGGACACGTGGAGCATGTCCCCAAACGAAGCGTGCCGTTCACGTCTTTGGCCAACAGCCTGCTTACCAGTCTGCCGAAGTCGCCGGCCGACGTCAGGCTTGGTACCGGGAAGAGACGTCGGTCAACCGAAAAGAACGACGATGTGGATTCTGTGACGTGACATGCATGCAGCCCGTCATAGAAACATCACGGCAGGGCCGGTCTGCCGCCGTCGGCGGTCCAGAAGGAAACATGTCTGCAGGCCAGGTGTAGCGTAGCGTAGCAGACGCCGAGATCCGTCAACGTGGCCCAAGACGTCTTTTGGCTTGGCGTGTATGTCCAAACGAACTGTACATTGTGAACCTGCAAACGGACTCGACTCACACACACACTGTCAAGCTTGCGGACCTGCAATCTCACAGGTGTTGGGAAATGTGAGTGGGGGATTTCCCCTTCGTCAACAAAGCAACTCTTCAGCCCCTTCAGGGGGTACGCAGGCCCGAATCCTAGTCCGGCGCCCACCTGTTTGTCCAGGCGGCCGGCGGTCAACGGTTTCCCGCCAGGCTTGCATGACGAGGCGTCATCCTGGGAAAAGTTCTGGCACGAGCATAAAGATATGATAAGAGAGAATAAAACAAAGAAGGGGGAAAAAGAAAACCCATCATGGGGGATCCGCAAACACTACACAATCCCTGTTCCCTCTCGCCTTTGTCCCCCCCGCCGACCTTAACAAAGGACCGAAACCAGGAAACCTGGGTCCACGATCTACACTAAAACAAACACCCATGACGGATCTATATCTCAGCCGTAAGTGAGGTAATGGAGCAGTTACTCGGTAGAAGGAGGGGAACCAGCAGGGGAAACGACACGGTGGATACCTTTAAGAACGAAGATGAAAAAAGTAAAGAAAATAGATACGAAAATAACCCCCCTCTCTTATCAGCTTATTCCCCCGTCCCGCTAGTCGACGCCATGGGCTGCGTAATCACGCGCGAAGACGGACGACATCTTTGTTCCTCCCGTCGTGTCCCCGCTTACGCTGAGGATCGAACCCCGTAATTAAAGACACTAGGTACCTACCTACCGACACGAACCATGGATATGGGCTCGTATGGCCGGCCCGCTACGGTCGGCATCCAAACTCTGACCTGAAGCCGGCTCGCATTCGGGCCTGCAAAGTGATCTCTTCAATATCCTACTCTGTGATACGCAGACGGCACGAAGAAACTTCAGAACCCCCTTCTCGCAAATATTAATAATAATAAAAAACTACGTGCAAGACAGTCTCGAGGAGGGTTTCTTCGAGTCTCTTATTTCCCATCGCATGGTTTCACCTGCCCTTGTCCTGCTGCTGCTGCTGCTACTCGCGATGCAGAAGGGATGATGTTGAACCACTCATGACGAAATGCTGACCTGAACCCTTTTCTCGAACACATATCGCCGGCTGAGACCAATACCGTACGCCGCCCATCCCTTCATGGACCATGCTAGGTACCTGCCCAAACCCCACGCGAGGCGTGATGACCTGGTTCGTTGGTTGGCCTGATGGATGAACGCCCCTGTAGTCCCCAAGACATCGAAGTAGAGAAAGAAACCAGAAAAAAATGCTGGATTTCGTTAGCCGACGAGTCGCTGAGACACCATGTATCTGTAACGCCCAATATCTGCGCCTTCGGGTGGTGAAAGCCTTCGATCGCTAGCAATACCTCTTGTTTATTGACTTATTCTTGGGCGCTGAGTCAGAAAACCCACGCGAGGTAGGGCGGTGGTGGTCTTCACCGTCAACAAAGGGCGCAAAAGACAGAGAGAGAGAGACAAGGCTTTCGGGTCCCAACAGGATAAGGTGGCAAACCGCCTGCCGAAACCACCCCCTCCCCCCGCGATGATTGCTCGCCCAGGAGAGATGTATGTACCATCGCATCGCCAGGCCAGCACATCAAATCTTCCGTAGGGTTCGGTGACGATCAAAATCGCTCAGAGTGTGATTCAATCAGCTACGCCCGGCTGGATCAGCAAGCCCAGCCCCCCCGGCCCCTTGTTTCTTGGCTGCCGCTGCCTGCGCGCCTGCAAGTGTGATGCATGCAGCCAGTGAGTGAGTGCTTGCAGTGCAGTGCATCTGCCAGTCGCCGTCGTCTCTGCCCCGCCGCAGGGTTGTCTGATTTTATCGATTCCACCATGTAGGCTCGTCTGACGGGCGCTGTGAGGGTAACTGTGATAAGCAAAGTGCAGCGTTGGTATGAGGAGTCGGGACAGGGAATCCATCCTGGTACCAAAAAGCAGATACAGATGCCCTGTGTGCCTGTCTGACAGTCGAACATGCCTGCCTGCCCTTATGGGTCGGGGTGGCAATGATGATGACCACGTCGGCCGGTTGTCCTAGTAGTGAGATGCAGGGATCCAGGGCTACAAGGCCTCACCTCGATACGGTCGGGTTGCTGGCGTCAGCCTTGTGAATGGGGCACAAGAAACCACGGAAATGTATATCGCAAGCGGATAGTATTGTATGTGGGAGGTTTTCCGATTCATCCACTTAAATGGTAATATGTAGTTCCCCAGTATCCAGACCAAAACCGTATACTGGACACTGTCATCAGATGCATGTGCTCGAAGCACCCGAGTAACACTCCTCCGTGTAGGTATTCCAAGATAATTGCCGTCAATTGTGAGGCCGCTCCACGCGCCGCATCATCTATTCCAATATAGCATCTTGCTCTCTATGTATGTCACTGTGCGGGGGAAATTAAAAAAAAAAACAAGAAAAAGAGCAAGCAGAGAGAAATGTCTACGTCAACGTTGCTTTTTTTTTTCACAACTCTTCGTCACCGTCACACTGCTGCCACATGGAGACCTTGGAGACGGTGAGCTCGGGCGAGGTCCACGTAGGAAGCCACTGGTCCTGGGCGTTCCAGAAGTCCTTCTTGGCGTTGGGGCTAGCATCAACCCACGGCTTGCCAGACTTGCTGTCCTCGAACCAGCCATTGGTGCCACCGACGGCGACGTTGATAATGAGGTAGAATTTCTGGTCAAAGGGCGTGTTGGAGCGGCCAGTCTGGCTCCAGACATCCTGGAGGCGGGAGCCGTTGGAGTTGGCCTGAGGGAAGTTGCCACGCTGCCACATGGGCTCGTCAAAGTTGGTATAGAGAACCTGAAGCAGACGGCTGTTGATGTAGGTGAAGAGGTACTTCTGGGACCACTCAAGACCGAAGGTATTGAAGCCATCAGCGTAGGTCGTGTGCAGGGCCTGGCGCTTGTTGTTGGTTCTCCACCAAGCGTCGTTGGCATGGTCGGGACCCCAGTGAAGAGCAGACGAGGCGATGTTGTTACCACCCTGTTCGTAGGTCCAGTTGTTGCCGCGAGACTCGAGGATATCAATCTCGCCAGAAAGCGGCCAGGGACCGTACGTGTCCTCGACGGGCATCATCCAGATGGCGGGCCAGAGCCAGTCTCCCTTGGGAAGTTTGGCGACAACCTCGACGCGACCATACTTGAGGGTGGCACCCTTCTTAGTGTTGATGCGGCCCGACTGGGTGGGGGGGACAATGGAAGAGTTACCGGCAGTGGTGTTGGTGGCGGCGATGCAGGCCGAGGGCTGATCAGAAGTGCATGTTCCGGCTTTGAGCAGGTCGATAACATTGTCCTTCTGAATCAGGGCCGAATCAGTGAGAGTAGGGCGGATGACGAGGTTGCCGTCCTGGATGAAAACATTTTCATCACCTGAAGTGGTCATCTCGAACTCGCCATTGCTGTGGAACAAGGTTAGCGCGCGGTTCGGGAAAGAATGCGAGCGAAGAAAACGTACCCGAAGCCGCCGACCTGCACCTCTTTGGTCCAGACGTTGGGGTCGAGGGTGCCCGAGTTGAAGTCCTCCAGGAGCACGGGGCAGTACTTGTGCTTGACAACACTGCGAATACCGTCCCAGACCAGGAAGCCCGAGACGGCGAGACCGATGAAGATGCCGACAATGGGAATGATGGTGACCCATTTCTCTTTGGGGTCGGCCTTGTTCAACCAAGGCTTCTCAATGTCCTCCTTGCGGATTCGTCTCGAGTGGAAGTAACGGTTGGAGCGCTCTTCAAAGCGAGTTCCGATAGCGCTGGCCGAGCCGAAACTCGAGGCAGGACGAGAGACAGCGGGTGTGCCGAAGGGGTTCGTGGTCACTGGGCCTCTTTGGGAAGACTGCGAGTCGATGGCGTCGCCAAACGGGTTGCGGCTGGTTTCTGTGTTGGGAGTGCTTGGGCGGAGAGGAGTGCCGGCAGCCGCTGGGCGGGAGAAGTAGCCCTGGCCGTACTGGTCTTGATCCATTTTGTGAGTGTTGAATAGTCTCTCGCGGTGGTTATGAACAAGAAGTTGAAGAGGCTGGCCTGCTTCAAGCTTGCAGGTGGGCAGAGGACGACTTGAGACGAAATGGAAGCGAATGTGGTATGGCGGCGGCAGCGGTATCTCGTCGCTATGCCAGAGGGGCTCGAGTTGAAGGGAAAGACACTCGAGTAAGATGCAAGCAAACGAGCGACAGCAGAATAATATGTACTGCTCACGACAACGAACAAAGCGAGGAGGAGAAGAAAGAATCGCAGTCGAGCCTCGAACCAGAGGCGAAGACGGGGTAGGTAAACGCAGAGGATGGGGGGCAGATGGAAGACGGTTCTGGCCGAACTAAGATCGAGAAGGGACAAGTGCGGGAAAGGGTACCTTTCAGCCACCTCTCGCCAACTACCTAGGTATCCTATCCGCCCACGCACCTTGCCTGAATCGACTGGACTCGATGCCTACCTAGGTGGGATAAAACCAACCAGCCAAGGTGCAACTTCAGGGTCGTCCCCCCCCTCCAGGATCCCAAGGTCCAGCTCCCACCCAGCTCTTTCCTTGGAGTGGGATACCGAACACAGTGTGCAGTTCCAGTCAGCCAACGGTGAATAACACAGTGTTTCGGCGGCCCCTGAGCACTCTCCTTGCGGCGGTCGACCGCTGGACTCACAAGTTTAGCGCACCAACGGGTGCTTCACAATCCCACTGTGCAACAACAGGAGCACCTGCTGATAACGTAACAGTGGAAATGAAGAGGCACTGTACCTAGGTAGGGAGGCCCGCTCGCTCCTTCTTGTTCCCGTCATCCCATTGTGTAATGTGCATGTCGTGTGCAAGTGCCTCGTGTAGTGTACGTGTACTAGACTAGATGGACACCTTAGGTAGGTAGGTAGGTAGGCTTTTAGATCCGGCTCCCTCCTAGTTCGGACGGACCAAAACCACTCGTCTTCCATCCGTACGAGACGCATGTCGAACCCTCGCCTTCACCCATCATTCCCGCTCCGCTCTCGAAATCTAGAGCTCCCCCCACCCCACCCCACGACGCTTGGTCTGGTCTGGCCTCGCCGTCTCCAAGGCACTCACTCTACTCTGCATCTCGGGCGCTTCCGATTCAGCTGCCAGGTAGTCGAATCGAAGACCTCCTAGGGTCTGAACAGATAAATGCGGCAACGCCACGACGAAACCTCACTATTGGCACCTTGCAGCGCGCTTCACCTCCAGCTATGATAATACCAGCTACGGCAGTCCAGGCGGCCACTTCCGCGACTGGCCGGCTGGCCTCTCCCCTACCATGCTACCCTACCATGGAGATTCACCCCCGGGTCCTGGTCCTGGTCCTGGTCCTGGTCCTGGCCCTGGCCCTCCTCCACCCCGCTACCTTATCTGTTCCGCCCTACCTGCGCGCTGCCTTCCCAGACGGGTTCCAGTACCAATTCCCACCTACCTCAACATGCGGAATAAATTAGGCAGAGAAGAAAAAAAAAAGGATCGGAAAAGCAGCAAGAGATTGGCCCGGCCCACGCTTGCGCTGGTGCGTCGGCTAGCCCTCGTGGCGTGCATCCATCATCCAGCTCGCCTAGGCACTATCTAGTGTAGTTGGTGCCCTTGTTCCTGCATCAGGACCCCTGTCAGCCAGTCTTTTCTTCCCTTCCTTTCCGACCCCCTTGTCCCTGGCAAGCTCGGCCGGTTGGTCGGACGGGAGAGAAGACGCGATAAGAAATACTGCCTCTTCAGGACTAGATTCAATAGCGCCCGACAGTATGGCGCTGCTCTGCCATAACCCGTCTTGGCTGTCTCATGGCCTCCTCCTACCGCAATTTCCACCGGCGCGTCAAGCACCGTGGCCGCCATGTCGCGATGGCGTCAAAGCACAAACTCGACGAAAGCCTCGAGCCCATCGCGCCCCTTTCGTTTGCCACACTAATACATCCTAACGAGAGGAGGCGATACGAGACTGAGAAAACGATGCTCAGCTAGGCCGGTCCCCCTCCAGGTCTTATCGCAGCATCAACGCCCCTGGGCCTGCAGCTGTTGCGTTTCTGGCAGCAAGCTGCAGTTATCGACGACACCGACAAACACAGCCGGCGTCGTCCAAATCGCCATCGAGATGCGTACCCTAGTGATTAATATGAGCCAAGTGGGCCATTGTCAGCAGCACCTGGAACTTGGAAGGGCCATCATTATTTATCTGCGCCATTTCTCTCGGGGAAGCTTGCTTGGCTTTGCTCCCTTCCAGCTGCTCGGGCATGGTCCGTGGTTCAAGCTCGCCGCCTGGATGACCGGCAACGAAACTGCTCCCTTTTGCTTCCACATATATCCTAACCGCCGTCTCGACCAGCGTACCAAGTGCTCGGTCGGCGCCGGCGAGAGCACCATTGCCGGCCCTTCCGTCAAGAGGCACATTGTTCATACGAGTTTCGGGCTTCGGGTTCATCGACAGATCCACGCTAAGACGTCAGAATGGAACCCCTCATGGACCGTCATCGCCCCAGGAGTTCCCGGCCAAGGCGGTGGGCGCGCTTTCCTTTGTTTCTATCCGAGCTGGAAAGTGCTTCGATAACTTACTTGGCTTTGTCGTTCTCCATCTGGCAATCGAGTTCCGAGTCAGACTCCCAAGCCAGCCTCGGGTTCGCTGCTGCATGATGCCCACAGTTGACCCATTCAACCACATGCTATCAATCAACACGCATGATGCCATCTGCAATGCAGACCTGGTTGTCAACGCATGTCCTGATTAAGACCCCGTCACGCATTCCAGCTCTCTCTAGGCAGTCTGTCTCTTCCAGGTTAAGAGGGCCGATTAGACTGCATTGCGCATGCGTTAGCCCTCGATACTATGTTCAATCAAGCTGCTGTTCCACAAAATCATGGCAGGCCTGGATGAGGCCATGCCGGGCACCCCAAGAGTACTCGCTCTGTGTTTCCCGCTTTGGACCATCGTCGACCCGCTGGAATCCAGCTCTCGGGATTCAAGGCCAGGCTGCCCCATGTTCCTTGCAAGTGAGGGTACCCTACCCAGCCCCCGGAGTCGGTATCTCTCAATGCATCGGTCGCAACGCAGATATTATCACCAGGCGAGCTGCCCGACAACATAGCATGAAGCTCCCACTGCTCACCCAAACCCTTTTGCCAACCCATCCAATTCAAGCGAACTTGAATCCATGCGTCGACGTTTCTTCGCCTCTCCCGCATGAATGTCTCACTAGATAAAAAGAGCTCATGGCTGTTTAATTTCTAGCCGCGGGAGCGCGGTGGCAATACGAGCCAGTCAGCCGTTGCACAATCTTGAGGATCCATCTCCCCCGCCTTTTGCCTGCCCCTCCATCTCGTGTTCTACGTACCTAGGCTTCGATTTCCTTCAGCCAGTCAGCTGTGCAGCTCGCCTAGCCGGTTATTTCAGAGCACACCACACTGGAATGATACAGACTCCGATCCTCCCGGGCAGCTCTTCCCCTTTGCCCACCACGTCAAGCTGCGCAAGTCTTGCATTGGGTACGGGCCTGGTGGTTGGGTGAGGCATCTCGTCCAATCGCCCTGACTTCCGAGGGTATATCGCCCACTCACCCGGCGATATGCTTTAGTTGATGCTGTCGCCTATAGATGGTTCTTTTGAGAAGCGGTGTGCCTGATACGTGTCCTGCGAGGTTTGTCCCAGGCGGGAGGGTGATAGAAGCAGAGGTCGTCTCCGCGTATCAATGCTTGGATTCGTGCCTCGTTCACGTACCAACCCTCTAGGGCGCTGCAGACAGGGCACTCTGCATGCAATGCGATGTATGTAGTGACTCTGCCAGATATGCAACCGGGTGGCTAGAGCCTGGCAGCCTGAATCTGGAGGGCACATGCTCGACGAATTGGAGAGCTGGGATGCGTGCTCGCCACGTCTGTAAGTCAGGCTTGTCGTACCGATTTTGACTGATGTTCGGCTTGCGAATGCCAGTTGGCGGCTGGGGATGGGAGGTTGGGGGCGCGGCGAGATGCAGGTCTGCGGCGTTGATGGCTTCGGGCGTGCCCTTGGCGATTGTTGCAGGTTGTTTTTCTCGGGGGGGTTTCCCGACTGCCAACTGTTTAGGCCTCGGCCAGTGTGATACAGGGGTGGGCTTTTTTTCTTCTTCTTTTCTTACTTCTTGGCTATGCAAGATGACATGGAATAGGCCGTTGGATAGTCTGACCAAGTGTTATTGGTCGATGAACTACTCATGTATGTTGGTCATGGATGGCCTTAGGCCCATGAGAGGAATTGTTTCAACACCACGAGATGTTCAGTCTAGGTGTTTGAATCAGGTCGAGATCATAATAAAGCCATCTCTTGAGAGGTTGGAAATGAGTACACGTGGGTGCGAATATCCAGGCGTCTTGGGCGCGGAAGGATATCACTTCTGCGGCTCGACCACTTGTACTCCTACCGTTTGAGCACCCTCTGGATATCGGGCAACTCTTACTTCATGTCTAATTGTTGAGATGCACCGTGACCTGTCGGCGGGGGAACGGTCCTTTTCCCAAGTTCTTCTTGGGAAATCCTGGGGTACCTCTAGTAGCGCGGGGTTTTGGGAGGCCGTTGCTGTTAAGGACCCTATTTCGGGCGTTAATTGCTGCTGGACCTGTAGAGCAAATGCCAAAGCTGCCATGTCTTGCATTGTGAACAGCCCCCGTCCCCTTTCCGGGGCGTTATGTACTAATTGGAGGACCGTGGCTTCCTGGGAAAACTTGATACTCTGCTGGTTTGCGAAATTGCCATGTGCTCAGGTTGCTCTTTTGAGACCGGGCATTCCATTGAAAAGATTCAAGTCTGTCTTACTTTAAGTCCGGGGAAGAATCAAGACTAATTACGCCGCTTCATGTCTGACGTTCACAACCTTAGATAACCCGACTAAGATGAACGAGGTTTCTGCTCCGGGGGCATTGATGCGCAGATGACAAACATATCGAGCTCTAGGTCTTCGGGTGTCATCAGACGTGTGTTATCGTAATGTTCTTTACTTGAGAGCTTCGGGGTAGCGAAAAAGGTTCACAAGGTGAGGCCACTCCGTCTTTAGTACAGAGTAAGGGATCGTATGACGGATATGAATGCGTTCAGGCTCTTCATCCGTGTATCAGATGCTGGATCATATGTTTGTTCATTCAAATTTCTGCTTCCAGCAGCACCACATTAACACTATAGCCTCATTCTATCCACAAAAGACCAGGCCCTACTTTCAATCAAGCCAATACGGCTAACCCCACGAGCAGAGCTGCACCTGCAGGCACGCCAGTTCGCGCTGCCGCACCCGGGCTAGTGGTAGTCCTGATGGCCGTGGTCGGCGCACTTGTCGAAGCCGCAGCGGTCGGAGTGGCCGTCGTCGTCGTCGTCGTCACGGGGCAGCTTACAGTGCAGGGGATCGCAGAAGTGAAAGGCAGCCCGGAGGCGGAGCTCTCGGGGTATACGGGCGGCTGACTGACGGCGGTGGGGTTCGGCACGGCCGATGCCATGTCCGGGTTGAGGACGTTGTCGACGATGTGCATGATGCCATTGGCGAGTAGAATGTCCGGCTGAACCACCTGCGCCGAGTTGAGGAAGAGGTTGTTGCCGGAGCGGATGACCTTGAGGCTATGACCATTCAGGGTGGACAGCTTGGTGCCGTTGTTCAGGCCCGGGGAGACAACGACTCGGTCCTCGACGACATGATAGCTAAGCAGGTTTCTGACTGCATCTTCGTCCAGGCCCTGCAGATACCCGGCGACACGCTGGAACGCTTCGTTACGAGGGGCGAATATCGTCACGTTTCTCTTCTCCGACAGCGAGGGCAGAAGTTTGGCGGTGTACAAGGCGCCGAGGAAGGCGGAGAGCCCGAAGGCGTCGGTCGAGTTCTCGAGCCTGGCGGGAGGGATCAGGAGGTTGTCGACGACTTGGATGAGGCCGCCGGCGAACCCGATGTCCCCTTTGGCCTGTGTGGTGCGGACGCCTTTGGAAGAGGTGAAGACAACCACGTTGCCGGGCTGCTTGCTCACCATGACGTTCTGCCCGCCGGTGACGTTGGTCCATGCCGGGTTCTGCAACAGCGAGGAGCGCAGCACTGAGGGGCCCGATTCGAGGTTGCCGGTCGAGACTGTGCCTTGGAGGATGTGGTACTCCAATATAGGGATAGCGATCGAGGGATCCGATTCGTTCCATATACCGTTTAGTTGCGTGCCGGGAATGTTCTCGAAAGCTGCGTTGGATGGCGCGACGATCTGGACATATGTCAGCATGGAGCCCGTGCCATTCGTATCAAAGCAGTCAAAGGCGACTCACGGTGACCCCGTCGTAGCTAGGAAGCTTGAGGATAACTTCGGGATATTTCTGGTAAAGGTCAGTTAGGGCCTGTTGCCTCTGGCTGAAGGCGTCTCATCTCCAATCATCGAAGCATATTCATGACGATAACGAGGAGTAATACAACGCCTTGACTTGCCTTGATAAGGTTGAAATAAGTGGATAGGTTTGGCTGGGACTGAAGAACCTGTCCGAGGTCGTCTTGCTGGGCGCCGGCGGCATCGATCAACGACAGAATGCCCAGTAGGCTTGCTGGAAGAAGCGCCGAGAGCATGATAAGGGTTCCCGATGCGTATATTTTGTCCACGGGTGATCCAAGATGACGACCTGTCTATAAAGAGACACAAGCCTGACGGATATCGAATGATGCTCTCTCGCCTTGTACCTGGCGAACTTGGACTGAAAGAGGAACGAAACGGAGGAGGTGAGGCCAAGGAAAATTATCGCAACGTCCAAGGTCACAACATAAACTGGCAACCTACCAGAAGGGACCAGCCGGCAAGAAAAGGCAGAGCTGCTTAGGAGGGCCCGCACCGCGCCGCTCGACCAACAGGAATACCCTGAATCCTGCAGATAGCCTTGGCCCCCAGGGAAGGTTCTTCTGCATCAAACTGGGGTAAGGCTACACCGGCACAGGGCCTTGGCAGAAAGCCACTGGAGGAATTAAAGTCGACATGTCACCAGATCATTGATTCTAGGGCGACAACGAGATTGGTGTCTTGCCATGAGGGACAATTCGCGACCGAGACCAGATATGATGTGTGAATACCGACCGCAGAAGCATGACAAGGAGGACTGGTAGGGCATGTTGATTGAGCTTGTGTTTATATGTGTGGTTTTTGCACAAACCGCAACCTCCATCTAGCGCGAATTGCATAGGCCAGAGATGGACCTGTTGTCCGTGGAGGGGACCAGTCAAGGTCTGTTCGCCGTGGGCGATGGCAACGACCTGCCAAGGGCCAACAGAAGCACAGTTCTCCTGCTTTAGTCCCCGCTCCCTTACCAGGCGGATCTACGGTGGACAGGATGGGAAAACTTATCTCTGTTTGATGTAGTTGGCGAATCGCGGCAGTGCGACCCGGGTCCGGCCGGTTTTCCTAGGGCGGGAGAGACACCCATGTTACATGATCCGGATCGTGTGGCCCTGCATAACGAAGCGACGCGACGAGGAAGAAGAAAGGGGTGCAGAATTTGAATTGCTGCCTGCCCATAGACCGTGCTGCTGTATTAGGCATCTTTCCCTTTTGACAATGTAAGACCGATGCTGCTTCTGCTACGCCGACAGCGCAAAGCCTGACGGGAGGCATTGTTAGAGTGGCATGTTTTGAGAGACCATGTTTTAAGGCTGTTGTCCGTGGATCACGCCGTACCTGTGTCCATATTCCAAAGGTCTATCAGTCAATTGAGTTCAAGACGAGACTGCCTTGGTTTGATCTATTCTGCTCCTCGTTCCATTGGTTCGACGACCGGAAGATGCGGACAAGGTGAACCGGACAGTGGTCAAGCGTGCTTTTTCGTCTTACCGTGAGGGGATTCGAGTTTCCTGCCCAGCTAACTTTGCTACAATGTGCCCAAAGGTCGCCTTCCTCGGTCTTTTCTCGACATGAGCTTCGTTGCAACCGTGGTTCACCACGGCACACCCTCACAAGGCGAACCCTTGACTGCCGACTCTGTCCTGTCCAGCGCAGTCTTGCAGGGGCCGAAACATGCCACATCTATCACCATCGACGAATAAAAGCGCGTGCCCAGCCAGCAGAGCAAATGGCGACTCCTTTCGCACGTCCAGCAGTACCCCATGTCTTTGACCGAACTGTCCCTATACGGGTACAATCTCTCCACATACGCATCCATACACGCAACAACCTCCGTAGTAGACATGGAAGCAGCTTGACTCTTGGCCTAGAGCTGGCCCGAGAACCAGTAAGCCGCCGTTCTCGGCCGTTTTGCCGGCATCCGACCCACCAAGACAGGGGCATTCATCCGCAGCATCACCGGTTGTCCTCTATCCTCCCGACTGCTTCGACCGATTGCACTCCAAGTGTGGTGGAGTCTTCCCCTGTTTCTGCCGGCTTCATTACTACCTGAAAGTGAACGGCAGTCATATCCTCTCAAGGACTGTGACTCCTTATCAGGTTTAATAATACTGTTCTTACCCGTGTCAAAAGTCCGAAAACCCAAACTTCATCTCACGTTTCTCCATTTGCCGGTCTCTCCAGGTGTAAGGATCCATGGATGTTGGTGACTCTCGTTTCTTTTCAGAGAAGCCAAGACTAGGGATCTCACAATAAACGGACAACCCCCAAGCAAGTGTGTGGGGGGAACGCAGATGCATACTAGTACTGGACAACCAATATGCAACGTTAGATGGCTTGAGGTCAGCTTGCCAGGGCTCGTGTGTAGAATACCTGAGCTGTAAGGAGCTAGGGAAACAACTGCCATCACTATCCACTGCTATATTGTCACGGGATATAAGGCGTTAGTTACTGCCACGTAACTAACGGTGTGACATATATTCAAGCACTTGGTGCTGAAGTTCCTCTCGTCACGATCAAGAAACAGACCCCCGTTCATCTCAGATGGGCTTCGCTGGCGGTGACTTGCGATAGAGACGAGAACCCGGACGCCATGAAGCGAAGTTGCTGAAGAGAACTATGGCGGGGGATAATGGATGGTGTTACTAGGATGAGGTGAGAAAATAGTCGGATCTTCCAGAGTTACATCTTGGACCTTCTTGACGTCGGCGACGATGCTTGACTGTCTACTTGAAATATGACCTGGGATCTCATCAGAGTCACGAAAGATGGCGCACGGTACATCAACAGATGTGGATAGGGAGGCGTGTAATTCCCTTGTAAACTAAAGGACGTCTATATAGAACGATTGTAGAGATCCAGTGTGTTGAGATTCATCTTTACTTCCATATCAACTGTCTGCAATGGCAAGGCCAACTGACTACCAGTCTCAAATGAGTGCCGATGGGTTTCTAGTAACACACATATCATATTGTGAAATATAAACTGGCCCAGCCAACACCATTTCCTACTCTAATGACGATAAACTGAAAGCGGTGATCCCGAGACCGTGTGATGCATCCCCTCCCATAAATCCTGCCCAAGGAAAGAAACAAGCTCCTTTTCTCTTCGCAGAGAATGCAAGTCTAATGTAATGATGCCGTGTATAGTCGTGCGCGTGTGTATCGCCCGGTAGTGTCATAGCCTTGGCTTCAAGCAAACCAAGAAAGAAGAGAGCAGTGATAGAAGAATGAAGAGAAAACACTAGGTACATGCAAGGTATAGTGAGAAAAAGGACCCGAGGATGAAGATCCAAGCCGTGTTCCCTAACAAGGGCTCTCCGCGTCATGCTCGTTCCAACTACGGGGTCAAGTAGAAACCGTGCTTTAAACGGCATGCCGACAGGGTCCCGGGGCCTCGACGGCTGTTCCACTGAAGAAGTGCGCCTTTCGGCCGGGCTACTTGACCGACTTGGCGGAAGTGTTCACGATGTCAAAGAGCGTTGCCATGGGCAGTGCTCCCGGGTGCGCCGATGGCAGCATCACCCGCGGTGCCAGCTCCAGCATCGACCGCAAAGCATGTGTCAGGAACCCCCCTGCTAGGCAACCCGAAGCCGCTCACGGGCTTGGCGGCGGCGTTGGGACATCCGGACGAGGCCCCAGCGGACCGGGACGCGGGCGGGGAGGGGGTGTGGGCGGGGCCGAAGGGCGCAGGCTGGTGCGTGAGAAGACGCTAATTGGATATGAAGGGTCGTCATGAGAGATGTTTTCTTGGTGTTCTGGGTTCAAGTCGTGTTGTTCCTCGCCGTGGTAGACGAGGGGTAGGATGCAGTCCCTACCGAGGAGCTTTGCGTATATGGGGGACAACATTTCGGCTTTTGGTAGGTTGTGAGCCTTGCTTGGTGTTTATTTTTGGTGCAATATAAAATATCCAAAGAGCTTAGAAGCAGTTCTGGTGTACGAAGAGATAGGAAGATGGTTGACTCGGTGGCTGCAGCTCAGACTGGCTGAAGAATGGTGACAGTTCTGAGACATTCAGATGGACGACAACAGGGCTCCTATATACGCCGGCCACATATCCTTCGTGAAGCTCTGGGTTCAGACACATGCACACATACCTACAGATATGCTCACGCACGTATACATACACTCCCACACACATGGAAAATGGTTACTCCCAGGTAGGGTACATCCCCTCACCACCTGGAACCCGAGAGACTTGTCAAAATTCCACCGAGGTCAAGTCACTTTGTGCCGCTGGAGACCTAAACCGGTAGTTGGCATGGCGCTCAGCTCGAAGAGTACCTACCGCCTTACGATATGACAACCCAGACGTCTCTGTGCCAAGCATCGCGCGAGAAGGGTAGCACCCTGCACCCACACTCTTCCCTCCAACCAGACCACGCCATTTAAGGTACATAGCGGTACATATCGCCCGGAAACTAGGCTCCCAGGAACCGGGAACAGCCAATCGGACGGTCGGGGAGCTCCCAAAAACCCGGATACAAGGCGCGCCCCTGTGACCCAGGAGTAGACAAGGATGGTAATGGAGGGGGGACGACACCCAATTCTCAGATAGGTACTATCGGTGTGAGAGCACCCACGAGTTGCAAATGGGGTGGGTGTGGTATGTGAACACACGCCGGCGTGGGGGCAGTATGCCTCGTTGAAAGCCGCTGCGGTGTGACGAGTCGAGTCGAGCGCCCAGGCCCGTCCTGACCGGCCTTTCAAAAGGTGAAATGCGAATGCTGCGCAAGCCGTAAGCATTCTGGAAGTGCCCGTGCTAACATGTTTGCTGCCTTGACTCTTACCCGCGTACTAAACGAGGGTGGTAAGAATCTAGCCAAAGGGGTGAGTCATGTGAACAGCCACGCCCTGTCAAGCCACGCCTATCAGTGTTTGGGTTCGGATCGCGAGAATATCGGGGCCGGCCGGAAGGATCGATGAGAACACGTAATTCGTGAGAAATAGAAGCCATGCCAAAGTAACGGGAGGTTCGGAGACGGAACCCCCAACTGGGAGTCTTGGGGACGGGGAGACGATGGGCCGAGAGCAACTAGGCACGGGATGGTGTGGCTCAAGGCTTTTTTTCCAATCTCGAGTCTGGAAAGGTGCTCCCCAAGAAGGAGGGTTGCCAAGATGAGGCATGGCCGTGCTGACGTCTGGGATCTGATGAAGGTCCAAGAGGAGGACGAGAGGCCCGAAAGACCCCAGGACGTCAGCAAGCAGTGGGTGCAAAGGAAGCAGTGAATGCAGTTTGCGGCTTAGCACAGAACCGAAGGGGCGGATTTGGCCACATCCTCGTCCTACATCCCACGCTCTACGCCAAGCAGACGGGACTGGTGCAGGACGAGTGTGTAAGACCGTAGGGCTGAAGGATTGCGAGACTTTGTCAGGCGTTGGACGACGTCCCCATAACCTTTGCAGAATGTCGACCGAGAAAGTTCTGGAATTGTGACGTTTCAGTCTTGATCATCTCGAGTGGACGTCGAGACCGGGTCCTACAAGACAGCTGATCGAGACGGGATGCGGTCGTTTGGCCTTGTTTGGCCTAGTCAGCTCGATCCAGCTTTCCCAGGAGGGCAGTGTGGGAGGATGCGACTGGGGTGGTGAAAGGGAAACAGACATGACGAGCGTCATCTAACGAGCTGTAGATTGATGGTCGAGAAACATGTTGTAAGACAACCCAAAGCAAGTTTCGTGCGCTGGGACAAGCGCTTCAAAGTGAGGGACGCGGAATTCCTTGGAGCTCATTGTCGGCCGCTCCGGCTCTAACCCCCCTGCTGCATAGACATTCATGCAACCCTTTCGTCGAGGTCCCATCGTAACAATGGGAAATAAGCCCGGGGCGGGGGGGGTCAACCAACAGCCGAGACGTTGTCATCTTATCCCCGGGTGCCGGCTTTGGTGCTGGTGCTGGGAGCACCGGTCGTTTGGTTGTGCCGCGTCTGGCTGAGCACCAAGAGCCTGTTGCCCCTCACACCAGCATCGAAGTCAGCTTGATCAACATGATTGGTTGCATGATACCCATGATGATGGGTACGTTTTTTAGGGCATGCTGCTTGTCAAATGACATTGCGCGTTTAAATACCTGTCAGCGCGGCACAACCCAAGCACATTGAGAATTCGTGTAACCGAGCAGATGAGAAGACTCCGTCAGTCTTTACGCCGTTGTGACACCCACCCCTCTAAGTACTGTGCATGTCCATAAAATCGTCAATGGCCATGTCCAACACATTAGCAATGGAGGCAGTGCCGTCGGCTCCTCCATATAAACGTAAGCGATGACACGGCTTTGTCAGAGGGAAGACAAAATAGCCACCGGCTGCTCGGTGCTCGGCCTCGATCCATTTTGACAAGAAATCAATAGTTACCAAATCTGGAAGCTTACTAAACCGTGGAGAGCTGCAAGAACACAAATGTCGTCACCAGGCCCTTATCCACTCGAGAAGGAGTGTAATGTTAATCGCGGCTAGGTAAACAACGAATGTGGCGGAAGCTCATCTGGTTTAGTTGCACACGACGAAGTGTTGCAACAAGAGAAATAACCGAAACATGAATGATCGCTCTGCGAAGCGTTTCTTCTTCCCCATTCGTCACAACAGGGTTCAATGGGGAGGCTCAGGAGGACGCGATTAACAAAAGTCAACGTGTTCCGATTTGTCACAAATCCAATCGCGGCGTAGCCCGCTACGCAGAAGCGTGCGTGCTGATGGTCATTTGACAGGATTGAGGCTTATTTGATTATGGAACAGCCCATAAGTGGAAGATGCTGGAGGGGGGGGGGGGTAAACGATAGAGCCTGAAGAGTGAGGCAGGCGAATCAGCAGATTCGCGTCACAAGTCGAGGGGGTGGCGAGAGGCCAAATGTCAGGGAGGCGGGCAATCTAAGCAATCGCATATGCATTATTAGCTGAGAATGCCGACAAGCACGATCAGGTCTTACGGATCAACTGAGATGCCCATGCCCGCAGCCGTTCGCCAGGTGTGTATCCCGGCCGACTTTCCTCATTTTCCCCCCAAACGCCTTAGTATCAAAGACCCAATCTTTCGCCAATACACGCTCAATGCCTGATTCATCGATACCCACGGCCACCTCTGCGGCCACCGCGGTCGCGGCTTTGGCTGGGAGACCGAGATCGACGGCTATCGTAGCTGTCGTAGCTGTCTCGGCTCGGGCTCCGTCTCCGGCGATTGCGGTCGTTACCTCGGCCACCACCTCCACGTCTCGGAGGCGGGGAAGGAGATCTCGAGTAGGACCTGGAGCGGCTTCTGTATCTGCTGCCGCCACCTCTAGACGGCGGGGCAGCACCGGGGGACCGTGTCGGGGAACGCGACAGCGAACGAGGTCGGTAGATGTCTGACCGGGGACCAAACCGAGCCGGCGGAGGCGATGCGCCTCGTCGGGGTCCATTTTGGCCAAAGGAGCCGGGTCCTCCACCGCCATGGGGTCCGCCCATGCCTCTACCACCACGACCCCCAGGAGGAGGGCCTCTGGGATCGAAACCTCCGCCCCGACGGGCCAGGGGAGGTGCCGGGGAAATCTTGCGTCTAGGGAGGACAATCGAAACGTTGATCACGGCGCCATCAAGCTGAGCCTCGTGCATGTGAGCAATGGCTTCCTCCGCATCGGCTTCGGTTTCGTAGAGGATGTAGGCAGTGCCCCGGTTGGTGCCGTCTAGAGAAGGAGCGTCAGCCTGGTCTGGAAGATTGGCTGGGGCGAAAAGGGGCCCCAGGTAAATATTCTATCGCGACTTACGAGTCCTGTTGATGGGAAGGTCGAGGTCCTTGATGCGTCCATATTGACCAAAGATTTCCTCCAAGTGGTCTTCGTTAATGTTCTTGGTCAGGCGCTCAACAACGATCTAATGTATGGTGTCCCTGTTAGTTACTTCCGCGCTGGAGAAGGAGGTTGTGGAGTGGGAGTCAATGGGAAGGAAGCCTTGCCTTGGTGCTTCTGACGGCGGGACTGGCGGTGCGCCCTCGGCTGTGGCTGCGACTCTCGCTTCTGTGTCTGCCATTTCGTCGTGGGGTGGGCGATCTGGAGCGCGACTGGGAATCGTATGAGCGACGGCGAGCTGGCGAGCGCGACCGGTCGGACAGCGGTGTCAGAGACCTAGTGCGGGAGCGATAGCGGTCGCGCGAAGGTGACCTCGATCTGGAGGACATTTTCGTATGTGATGATGTTCAGTCGAGGTTCAGGTTTGGGTTTTTGAAATTGGCCCTGGGCACTGAAGACGGGTACGGGTGTATATACAATAATTACAGGGAAGCGACAGGAGTTGGTCGCAAAGCGCGACCCTCTTTCCTGCCAAGGCCATAATTGACGTGTGGTCACGTGATTGTGAAGTTCCTCCGCCCAGTGCCATCAAATGCTTGGTCCAAGCAAGGTCTTGTGGTCCGATGTCGTTTTTGCTATGGATGTTTGGCGGAAACTCCCAAGTGCAACCAACCTTCTTGAACCATCCGCTCACAACCTCTGGCAAACACTGCGTTTCCGCCTCATCACTCACAAGTTCTCAGACCAAGTACTACGACTGACGATGTGGGTTGGGCATGGGTGATATTTCCCAGCTCCTCCATTGAGAGATGCGCCATGGACCCATAGACCGATGCCATGAGTCCGGGCGGGCCCGCAGCGGCCGGCCTCCGCGTGCATATTATATTCAAAGACAGATTGGACGGGCATTCCGGGGACCAACGGAACTCTCGGCGCCCGCACGCATACACATATAGGGTTTCTGGATTTTCAAAGGTCCACTCAAGCTGCACAAGCTCGCGGTCGGCGACAGATTTGTATATCGGAATATCCCTCTCCATGCTCGACGCCCTTGGGGCTAACGAGCAAATTCGACGCTTGGCAGCGCAACATTATTGTCGATATTAGATCGCTACTAAACATGATTGGCTTAGGTCTTCGTGTTTTGGAGCCCTTGTTCAGGTTATTATTGGTACAGATATACAATCGCTTGCAACTGCTCAAAGCCAAAAACAAAAAAGCCCCGCCCGGTGGTTGCATTGGCCATGGCAAAACCTGTCCCCCATGCTTGAAAACCAATACTTCCAGTCCGCTTGTGTTGTGATGATACATGGTGGAAGGGCCAAACGTATGGTTTACTTTTGCCCCTGGCCACATCCGCGTGTGCCTAGAGGATGCCTCAACGCCGTAACAAACCCTTAGAAAAGCAGCGGCATCATTGATCCGCTCCAGACTACAAATCCTGCGTGACAAAAGAAACGATTTGACCGCTCAAGCAGCCCACTCAACTACTTCCAAGGCGCACATGACGAGAATCAACGTTGACGGAAGAATCCTAGGGGGGAAAAAAAGGGCACGTTAGATCAAGCATCAAGAGGCGAAGGTAACAACAAGTGGGTCACATACCAGATGACGTAGCTTTGGAATAAAATTCTCGACATGACGCCCTCGTAGACTTCGTTGATCTGGCAAATTTGGGCCAATTGAAGTGCGCTCGGGGCACCGGTCAACAAGAAGCAGACAATGACGAAGATGGGATCGTCCAAGATGCTGACTGGCACATACTTGGCAAAGATTGCCAGCACGGGAGTCATGATGAGAGTCGGGAGGAGCATACGGCACAAGAGCGAGGCCACGAGGAGCTTTGTTCCGATTTGGTCCTCCTCGGGGTCGCGCTGCTTCTCACTCTTCTGGGTGTTGCGGGCAAGGTTGGCACCGAGAACCACCAGAATGAGGGGGACGGCGACTCCAGCGCTAGATTGGACGGCATCGGTGAAGCTGTTCTTGACGAATGACCCCTCCTCGAAAAAGATCTTCTGCAGAGCCGGAACGGACGCAACAACCACGGCGATAAGCATAGCCCACAAGGGAGGGTTCATGAACTCCCAGAGGAAGTTGTAAAACTTGCCAGCGAAGCGGCCCAGTGCTGAGAGTACTCTCTTGACGGCACACGGGAGGCGGCCGTACTGTCTCTTGAAAAAGTTTGATGTGGAACGCTTGGCGGACGCGACGGCGTTGTTGATGCGAGCAGGGTAGCCCTTGACGCCCTCGGTGACCTCGGGCTCATCCGTGTTACGAATGCGGGGGAAAGACGATATCTCATCGCCACTTCCATCGAAAACGGGATGGTTGCCGTTGAGGGGTGCGAGGCCGTTGGCCTTCCTCTTCCTGGGATAGTCGTCGTCCTCGTCTTCGGTATCGGCGAGCGAAGCCCTGGATCTGCTAGCAACAGGGGTGCGGCCGGCAGGCTCGTAGTTCGACAGGTCATCACTAGATGATCTGCTAGAGGCAACGTTGACGTCGTCGTACTCGCCCAGGAGGGGGGCCGACTCTCGGTCTGCGACGTATTGTCCCTCCTCGACGCGCTCATCCTGATACTCGGGGTACTTGTCCTTGGGAGCGAGCAGCACGTGATAGCCCCAGCTCCAGCGCACTAACTGGCCGAGCTGCTGGAAGATGAGGAGATAGAGGATACCACGAGCACCGACTTCGTCGTCGTTGTCGCCGGGAATCTTGTCCCAATGCAGACCCTTGATAGTCTGTGAGAGGGAGAGGATCAAAGAGATGGGCAACGAGTTGGAGTTGCCAAAGACTCCCATAGCTGTGACGAAGTTGGAGGCGCGGCGGTTGAAGCCAAAAAGACGCGAGACGCCAACGGAGACGAGCCATGAAACAAGAGTCTGGATGACGAAGATAATGGGGATGACGGCGAGGTCGAGGAGCTTGTCGGCGTTGAGCTGGGAAGCCAGCTTGGTGAAGACTAAGGGGGGAGGTCGTTAGCAAAGGTCATTTGTTTGCGGGAGCTGACAGGCACGTACTAAGGCATGGCGTGAAGAGCATGACATTCAGGTTGGCCAAGAACTTTTGCTTGTCGGCGTCGAAATGGCCCAGGCGGGCAACAATGTAGCCGGGCAAGCTGACGCAAACGACCTCGAGGACAGCCTCAAAGACGAGGAGGACCAGGTTGCCCATGGACGGGTGGGAATCGTGCGGCCGTTTCATGGCCATTAGGGGCATTTCGTAGGCGCCCTGGGCCATCTCGGCCAGACGATACGACGTCGGAGGCGTCATGTACTGCTGATCCATTTTGTGGAGGGCGGCTCCTCTTCTGGGTGCAGTTCAAGGGATTGCGCGACGCGGAGAGGACTTTAAGCAAAGGCCGGGTGGATAACGAAGATAGATGGAGCTGGGGTTAAGGACGGAGATGCAAGGCGGCCAAAGCAGATGGAAGGTTCTTGGGAGGAGCTTGGCGCAAGTGCGTTGACACCAGAGGAAGCCCAAGCGGGAAACGAAGATGCAGTTTTGTGGTCGTCCCGGGGGAAAGTTCGCAATAGGACGATTGCGAGGATATGTTCGCAATGAGGCTATTGGTAAATGTGATTATGTCTGTCGTCGTCGCAAGGACGGGGTGAGGTTGAGATTATCGGTGATATGAATCCGGCCTCCAAAGTAGAATTCGGCCTTTTCCAGAAGTGTGCGACAAAGCTCTCATTCTCTGGCGGAGAGAGACATTTGGGAGGGGCGGGAGAGTATTCGATGGCTGTTCGGGCGAGAGGTTGATTGGGAAGACGACAGGTGAATAGAAAACAGACGGGGTAAGATTGGGAGGGTTGGAGATAAGGTAGAGAGTCGAGATGACACCAATAGAGACGGACGAGATGGAAGGCTCGATGATGATGCGAGGAGTGTCTGATTAATGAAGGGCGAGGCAAGAGGAAGGCCGACTGCCCAGAGCTTAAAAGGGCAAAACGGCGATGGTACGCACCGGGCTAACGCTCCAGGGATGACGGTTGTTCACAGTGTGCCAGTTCAGCGACAGCTCATGAAGGCTGGGCGGGGGTCCACGTTCCGTCACTTCCGTCCATGGGTGTACTGCAGTACGTACCCACACGGTATCTTACCTCATTAAGGTGGGAGGTAGTATTACCGGTAGTCACGGTTTGACAGTGAGCGAGGTCAGATCTATTAGGGGGGGCTGGTTCCCGTTTCTAATGTGCATTTCGAGACGAGACAGACCAGGCTGGGCAGGCTCAAGAAGGAAACCGTATCAGACGCGAAGGAGCCCACCATCCTGAAGCTTTAGTGGCGACGGAAACGTCCTGTTAGGAGTCCGCTTGATGGTGCCCAATCAGAAGCGTGGAACGGAGCACAATGACGCGGAGCCCACCCCTCCAACCAGCAAAACTCTGCATGCAAGGCACACCCGGCTATTCCTGCTCCGTTTCCGCCCTCCTGCTACTACCTAGTGTAAACCACATCCTTGAGTACCATTTGGTGTTTTATTTTATTTCATTTTACGAGCCTGGACGGGTCCTCTCATTCTATTTTCACCTCTTGGTTGTGTTCCGCCGCGTCTCCCCCCATCGACAATGCAACTTGACTTTCTGCCCTGTCGAATGTCTGTTTCTTGACGGCATCGGAACCAACCAATCATCCTTCTCACCCTGGAAACCAACCCATCGCTGGCGGCACTGCCAACCAACTTCCTGGCTGCCCAACAAATAGCGCTACCGATTCAGCAGACGCAACGCTGGCCCGATGACTGGCTCTTGGCAAGACCGGCGCAGCGAGTGAGTTGTGTCGCAACAGCCTTGGCACCCACTCAACATGGAACAGAAACAAACAAAAAGAGAGAAGTAGAGAGCGAAAAAACCAGCATATGAAAATTTCTCTGACGTCGACGCCCATGACGGAATGGAACGTGGCTTGGGCTGCAAGCCTGCCTGCAAGCAAGCCAACCTCAGCTCAACGAGCAAGCTCGCCAGCCCCCCCCCCCGATCCTTCCACCGTTTCCCACCCGGTTAAACTTCCTGCCTGCGACCCTGCCCGCAACCTTCCTCAGCCTGCGGTTCCCTGTGTGCCTGTGTTTCCAGTGTTTCCACTGCCTCCGTCTTTCTTGATTCATCCGTTGTCTGCGACCGCTGGACCATGCACCCACCCCGTGCACACGGCCAATAACCGGCGCAACATTCATGATCTGATACTGTCCACGGTATATACTCAGTATCAGACGTGGACCTATGGTCCAACCGCTCGCTATATGGGATGGCCGCATCCAGCCCGTCTTTTCCGAGGGGCAAATGCGCACCCAGATGAACCAATCCCATCTGCGTATGTCAGTTGCTTCGGGTGGCAGCGCCCCGGGGCCCAAACATCTCACCTAGGTGGGTAGGTAGCTAGGTAAGCTAAGTACCTAGGTAGGCAGTGCAGTGCGTGCGTGCGTGCGTGCGTGCGTGTATGTATGTACACACTCCTTGAGAAGCAGCCCTGCAATGAGCCAGCCGTCGTCCAACCACCGTTAGAACCCAGTCCTCGGTCGGTCCCAACCGACGCCCATCCTGCTTGTTCATCTCTAGGTGATGCAGAAATCAAAGACACACTCATTACCCAGCCGCCCTGGCGAAAGCTTACCTCCCTTGGCCCTACTGCTGCTGCTGCCCAACGCCCCAGCGCGCGGTTGTTATTCCCAAGTCCTGACCTTGACACTGTGCGTGCGTCTTCTAGAAGAATAAGCTCCGGCATCACCGCCTACCCCTTCAGTTCTCCCCCAAGGACACAGGGGTCTTGCTGGCAACTTAAGCTTCTTCGCCCGCGGCACGCTGCAAACTTAGAGAACCAGCCTTTGGCTTCTTTCGCCCAGCTCTTCTGCCAAGCTGGAATGTGTATCCGGGTCGAGGCTGTAACATCCTTACCCCGCCACCAACATGCCACTTCAACCTTTAGCTGACACCGTGGATCGATCTGACTGAAATCTTCTGAACACGCACGCACGCACACACATATACATACAAGTACACACACAGGGGACCAGTCAAGGTAGATGCCTTCTGCTCTTCGACTATAACTGCCCGCATCTGGGCCAGAGGTCGCTGTCCATCCCAGAACTGTATCAGATGTAGGATGAGATTGCCATCTCTTGCCGGAAGCTTGGTTTTCCATCCCGCCAAGCCTAATCGCAACCCGAGCAGCATTACGCGAGACTATGCGTGGGGTACGGGCGCTTGGCCGCCTCACTTCGGATGACTCGTTATCAGATCTCCAAGATGGGTGCGGGAAGCTCGTTCCTTCCCAAGTTCTCATACATGGGTCACGCGGTTGGTCTATTTGCCAGTTTCATGCCTCGTAGCAGCTTTTCTTCACGCCTTTGAGCCCATGACTGTTTCAGAGAAGACCTTTCCCAAACTTTCCAACTTTTTCCTTCTCTTGGCGGATGTTGTGATGTTTTGTTTGCTGTCACAGCCACATGATATGTAGCATCAGAGTTGATAACTGTTCTTCTATTGTTTCCAAATATTCATATTTGAGAAAGAGGAAAGTCCGGAGTCTCTGCTTTGTCAGTTTTCTCAATTGCTCAATGCAACAAATATGTATCTGTTCATTGGGGCACATCATTGAACATCCCTCCTTTCTTAACCTGATGTTTTGTCATCTTTTGCTTGCCGGCGAGCTCAAGAGAGGGGGGTTTCCAAATGCAGACCGCCCTCATTGTTTAGCTGTTATGAGCTGGCCGGTGAGCATCGTCTTAACGAACCCACGGCGGGTCTCCACAGGCCATGACAACTTCACTGTTGGATGAGCAGCTGCCATTGTCGTCTGGTTCAGCCGGTCTCTCTGGCCGCTTCGGTAGTCACAACCACGGTGCCATCCATTCACCCCATCAAAAGAATATGTGTGCGGAAGCGTGTGTGTGAGGACCACAATAATGAACCCGTCTTCTGGTCTCAAAATCAAGCCTTCCTTCTCAACTCGGAGAAGGCAGTCTTTGAGAAATAAACACCTCACGAAAAACGAAACTGCTTTGCCAAACCCTGCTTGACCAGCAAATGCTATACAAACTCATCATCAACTTCAATAATACCAAGATGAAGCTCAGCTTAAAGCAAGAGAGCACCCTCGGGAAGAAGATACAGGTCGCCGAGTCCGCCAAGGTCGTAGTTTTGAATCTCATCGACGAGACTGCGATACCCGGCAAGGCCTCTAGCGCCGGTACGAAAACGACCACCGCCACGACGCAGCGCAAGAAGCCGCGCCGCGCCATTCGCCCTTGTCCCCAGCACGCGTCCCCGCTCGATACTGTCGACGACGACGAGTATGATGATTGCTGGCTTCCGGCTTACCAGGACCCGCGTCCCACCGATAAGCTTGTCGACGACGGCTGGGTAAGTGTCAAGAAGCCGGCCTCGAGTCGTTGGTTTGCTTGATACCAGCGGCAGGATGAGAGGCAGAATCGAAGCCAGACGACGCTATTGGAACACCAAAAGCGGTCGCCGGTGAGTGGGCAGACTAGACCAAGCTTTCAGCCTGAACCATCTCGTCAATTTGTGAGTCTCCGTGGATCTTCTTCGCCCCTATGAGGGTAGACTGACGGACAAATAAACAGGCAATGAGAACACCGGGAATCTAGAACCCCCCGAACCGCGTTTCCCTCTACCTCGGCTGTAAAAGCTCCAAGAGACTCAAGATACCTAGTTAACAGAGATACCCTATCGGCATACATCATCACAAATAATTGTTCATCACGTTTCTGCACCTGGCCCTTGCTGGTGCGTTTCTGATGAAGTGATATACCGATAACGAGCGGTTTCATTCGCTACTCGCCCTGGATATATTGAGTAGAACAGGCCCTGATAGAACAGGAAGCTACTGAGCCATCCCGGGTCTCGTTTGGTCTAAACACCACGGCACTCGAAACTGAATGGGAAAGCAGTATCTATAAGGGAGTAGGAGCAAGCGGCCCCCCACCAACTCATGCATCCTTTTCTGTCCTGTAGACCTCATTGCTCGTCAGAGAATCATTGTCCTCCAGCTTGCTCATGCGCCATCAAGCCCTTGCCCGTGATACCAAGTGTTGTTATAGTTGAGCGGCAACTTCATGCTATGCCAACCCCGGCTCCTTCTCCTATCCTCATGCAATCCTGCCCACCTCTCATCATTCAATCCGGAGAAGATTGGGAAAAGTATTAACAACCCCTCCCGAGCGGATTGATGCCCCTAACAAGGATTCATGACATCTAACCCAAGACACGTAGTCAAACTTCAAAGTGTCATATCACGTGCTTACACATGACCCTTGACGTAATAACGCTATAAAATGATCACAAAAAGGAAAACATAGCTACCTACGTACGTCTACTGCGCCTATCTTCTCCAGCCGTGTAGGACTCCTTAGCCTCGGGTGACTGAATCACAGGAACACGAGCTAGACGCGAGGCCCTTGATCAATGATATCAACCCACGTCTATCATGCGCTCGAAACATGCAATTGTGCCCGTCGCGATCAGAATGCTGTAAGCTTTGCCCGAGGGGATCGGCGCGCGTGGGGGGAGGGGGAGTCACTGAGAGATGAAACAAGACGTGGGGAAGGGAGGGAGGCACAGACCAGTGAGTCAGTGACGATCTGTGGCACGGCAGGTCGTGCAACCCTGTGGCTGATGACGCCAGAGACCGAGCTATCGAGATGTCGCCCTGACGACACTCATCCATGGAAACCCCCATCTTTTCGACACGTGCATGGAAGGAAACCAGGAAAAAGAAAAAGATAAAAACAGGGAAGGGGAATGATAAGGGAAGGGGAATGATAAGAACACACTGATCGGTAACGCGGAACGGGCGCTGAATAGCCATGCTCTTCCTATGAGTTTTACGCGCAGTAATAGGTCCCCGCTGGCAGCGCAGAGCGTCCGCCACGTCGTGATGTTACACAGTACTATGTTTCAACGGCATTTCGCCACAGTTCGTGCACCCTGGAAGAGGTATCTCGAGTGACACTTTAGCGCTGTAGTTAGCTGACAGCACAGTACCTACACGGGGTAGATGGGTTCTATAGAGAGCAGGGAACCGAAATGTTTTCCCGGCCACGATAGACCCTTATCTTTGGCCGGTTTGACTTCCTGCTTGCATATAGATAGCAATGGGGTCGTGAGGCAAGGGATCGCGGGTAAGGGAGCCGGGTGGCGGAGGAAAATACAAGATGTTGGCCTACTACCTGTAATAGTAGCAGACCACGGCACCCGTCGTAGGCAGATCAGGAATGGGATTGTCGCTTTGCCGCAAGAATGGCGATTGCGATTGCGACCGCCGCTTGCCCAATTCGCCCCCCACAACAACGAGTTTGCTGCGACCGCGCGATTGATCATAGGAAGGCCACGCGGCGATGACTACAAAGCTCTGGAGAGAGGTGCTGGGCTCCTTACCGTTAGCCCTGTGACTGGGCTCGGCCAAGAGGACATCCCCGTCAAGGATGATGTCAGACGGAAGTGAACGTTTGGGTGATATGCACGACGATAAGATAAGGCCTGTGATGGAACACTGGATATCAGTATTGTACCTAGGTAGGCAGCACTGGTAAACCTGTACACACGCGTCAAGCTGCAGCGATCAACTGACCGTCTGCCGCCGTGCCTCGCCACCGGCGCCGGCTCTCAAACCACATATGCCATGATGCAGTTCCCAAAATAGGCCTGCCACTTCTTGAATGTCGTCTGATTGATTGTGCGCAAAAAGGTCGCTGGCATTCTCGCTCGAGGCTAGCGAGCAGAGAGCCCATGCTTTCACACCGACGGAACGTTCCGGGGGACCGCTGGACGTGGAGGAATAACGTCAGTGGGGTTCACATTTTAGCGTCTGTATGGCGTCCGGCGCCGTGGGGAATTAGCGGCTCTCGTCCGTCGCGTCGAGCCATGAGGTAAGTTTGGTTTGTATTTTTTTCACCTTTGCCTTCTTCTTTTTTTTTTCTCTCTCTTCCATATTGGAATTTCCCCCTCTTCGGCTCCCCCCTCCCCGCCGCCCTTGAACACGCTAAGCTAGATGGCAACGTCACCACTTCTTGCACGACACCCTAGCTTGCCCGGTACTCAAGCCTGCGAGACCACCGGGAAATGCGACAGGGTTGCTCGCATTGGTGAAGGAGGGGGGACCCAGCGTCCCAAGGGGCGCCCGCCTTCACCTTCTCCATCGGAGCTTGCCTGGACAGGGCTTAGTGGCGCCTGCCCTGATGCCTTGAATGCCCGATTATTGGTTGACATTGCTTCCACAATGATGAAGGTGACATGCGCAACTGGGTACCTCGGCACCATAGGTAGTTTATTAGTGACCGTACTCTGCTTGTGTACGGATACTGAGAAGAAGGCACGGTAGTGCGGTGCCAACGGTGAGGTCCCGAGGGGAGGGGGGAACGGCGGGGCGGCGCTATTCGTCTCGTTCTCTGGAAGGAGAAGAGATGAATGTCCAAATGGTACGAGCATCCTCAAGCGCCAAGTTACCTATGCGCTCCGCGTCAGATACATCGTTTGTCTTGACGTACCAGCCATGTGGAGAGGAGGCAGGCCTCGGGCATGCAGAGTTCAGAGTTCGTCGAGGTGTGCCTGGTTTCATCCGTCACATCGCCACAGACACGAAGACGATGTCCGGCACCGTAGCTTACCTATGCATGGTTTCCTTTCCCTTTCTCTCTCGCTCGCCGAGGAGCTAGTGTAGAATCCACCGGGTCCTGCGTCACATCAACCTGGGAGAGGAAATCCGTTGTACACTACAGCAGTTCGTGTGCGATTTTGAGAAGCATGGAGGGTAGCTCAGCGCAGCTCACTTCCTACACGGGAAAAGACATTCTGGGGCATGCGTATGCGCTTCGAGACCTAACATGCGGAAAATCTTGCTGATGAGCCCCCCTCTCCTCCCTTACTTTGCCATGATCTGTGATCACTGAAGAAGCCTGCTTTTTTTGGGGGGGGGGGGGGGGGGTTCCGTCGTCCCTGGTGCATATCCTTGCGATGACAGCCCAGCAGCAACTCTTGCGCCCGTCCGGTACTGGATAGAGATTGGTGCAGGAAAGACGGAGCGGCTAAGGGTGGGCAGCGAGGGCATGAAGCTTACCGTTGTTTGGCTGTCGAGTTGTTCGGAATGCTGATATCTGACTGACGAAAAACCCCTGCTCGCTGGGATGAGCTTGGACGTCGAAGTTGAGACTCGGGACAAAACTGGGCGGTGATGCAGGTGGCGGTGCAACTGCGGTGGGAGTTGCGCATGCACACACACCCTGGTTCTTTTCGTGACACCATGCCCGAATATAACTCTTTTATTCATTTTTATTTTTATTTTTAATATTTTCCCCCTCAGGTACAACCAACCCAAGTTAACCGCCAAATAAAATCTTGCCTTTATGTCCGTGGCGACGAAGCAGTGCAGGAGCGAGACAAGGCTTGACCTCATAGTTGACTGGGCCCGACTGGGGTTATCTTAACCCGGACCGGTTAAGCTCCAACTGAATAGCATGAGACGGAATGGTTCTCGATATCAAGGGTAGAAATGTATTGGTGAGGAATCAAGCAATGCTCCAGGACCTACCGTGGGGTGCTTGAACGAAGCACTCTGGCGTGAACAAACATAAAATAGGAGAATCGCTGTTGTCATTGAATTATCACACCTACGTACCTGGCCTACGACCTTCCCTCCAAATAACCCCGGCCCAGAACGAACGCCGTCCCGCATCTTTCGATCATTGCAGCCCTTCCTGCAAGTCGCAACTCTAATTTCCTCGAGGACCTTTTCCCTCAAAGGGACCTGCCAAATTAAGTCGATATATATTCTGCCCTGCTACCGTCTCATCTCGTCTGAAGCACTTCAACACACACACACCGTCACCGCCTTGCCCCTGCGCGTAGAGAAAGCCCGCAACGCCACGACTGGTCTAGAACCCACCAAACCCACTCCTGCCAGGTGAGCCGCATCTTTTTGCCTTGGTCATCTCCATTTACCGGCTTCTACTCTGTTCAACGTTGTCGTCGTATCAGTCTTCTCCGGCTTTACCTCCTTATTCGTCAACTTCTTGCCTTCCCCATGTCCAAGTCTCGTCTCTTTTTCCTCAAGACAAGTGCAAGCGCACTACCCATCGGAACAGCAGAGTGATTATAGATTTGAAAGGAGAGGGAAACTCATATCTTCATTTGAGCTCCGTCGTCTGCCCACTCCCAGCTGTTAATCCAGGTACAAGCGGGATACATACCCGGGAAGGGTGGTCCGGCTCGTCTGTGAAGACTGGTTTGTTTGGTCGGATGGACCAATGGGGAAGGCATCACCCACCCACTTTTCCCCAAATCGTTCTCGGCTGCTCCCAGGTACATTCAATTTTCCCTGGTGATGCCGCGGTTGAGATGGGCCAAACATGGCCAAGGTACCTTTTTCTCTTACCCTGCCTGCGTTTTGTGACGTTTGCACCAAAATTGGGCTGCTATTTTTTCTTTCTTTCTTTTCCTTTTCGATCCATCTTCCCTTCCCCTCATTTATTTTCCTGCCACCATCCTCGCCACCATCCTCTTTTCGGCCCCAGATTACCGAGAGAGCGTGCATTACCCGGAGTTTGATAGGTACCTACTCATAGAGCCCAGCAGGACATACCTGTCTACCTATCTGCCTACCTACCTTTACGTACCCCCATTACCTCACTTCGAATCATCGTCCTCCTCCACCTCTTCCCATCCTCACCTCTCTCTTTTCTTTGACACATACTCTCTCCCAGACATATCGTCTCTCTTGCTCATTGAGGTTTCTCTCCCTCCCTCTCCTCCCCACTCTCACTCTTCTCCGTCTTCTTCTCTCACGATCCGCAAAGCTCACAAAACACGCCTTAGACGATTGAAAAAGAGAGAGTCCAGAAACGGCAAAAGATAAAAGCAAAACAACAACCCCAACAATCCCTCGGTCTGGCCGGTCTAGCCCGCGCCTGCGCGCAATTCCATTATCGCCCCGACTTAGAGTTTGCCCTTGCCACCGCCCCGGTCGCAACCCCGACCCGACTGCGCAGTAATAGGCCACACTACCAAAATCGTCGTGTCCACGCCCCGCGACAAGCTCCGCGCTACAACACCCCAAGTTCCCGATCCTCTTGCCAACGCTTACCATTGAGCCATCGGCCGTTGCCACTCTCATCCCCGATTCTGTGCGACAGGTCTTGACGATATTTCGATATCTATCGTGTGCTCCACTTTCGCCCGCTGACCAACTACTGCCACGGAACCACCTTATGCTGCTCACGCTATAGGGTCATCTCATCACCTCCGACCCCTTCCCCTGTCCTCTCCCTTTATCGACAGCCGCATCGACGCTGCGAGGACAGGCCGCTTCCCGCAATGACGGACCTCAATACTCCCGACTCACTCCCCGCCACGCCTGATGGCTTGGTCGACACAGATGTTCTCAGTAGCCCCGCGTCGCCCGGTTCCGCCGATTCTTCCGAGGCTAGCACCCCGCTCGAAGGCCCTTCTGAGATCCCCTCAGGCACTCCCAAGCGTCTACCTTCGCTGCGAACCGTCTCCGATCCGCAAAATATGACGCCTTCTTCGACCCCCCTTGGTATGCTGAGCAACGCTCGCAGGCCACCTCCCACCGCCTCCATGATGAGCATGGGCAGTGGGCCGATGAACGAAGTTATGGCGAGAGCGCGAGCGCTTCACGCTCAGCGTATGGGCAAACCCGCCGGGTCACAACCTGCGGCTAACAATTCGCCGAGCTCCCCAGCATCGCCAGTGCCTCGCCAAGGCTCACCCGGCGGCATGCCTGGAGGGCTCCCGGGCAACCTCAAGTTGCCGGCTAGTATGGTTAGACCATCCCCTGGCAACCTGCCTCGCTCCGCTCCCGTCGTCCCGACGAAACCCTCGCGCTCCGCCAAGTTTGGACTGAAGTTGTCGGACATGGGTGGTCCTTCTGCGACGTCTTCGACACCCAAGCTCTCCGATATCCATGGTCCCAACAACGACGGAGGGGCGCCGAATGGGATAACAGGATCCAAGATGGACGAGTTCAAGAAATACATCGATTCTGAAAAGGGCTGGATCACGTTTGACGGCGCTGCGACTATTACTAAAACTGGTGTCAATTTCGCCAACGGCACCGCCTTCACCATTTCTTTGGACGAAGTCGAGGTCATGGACGAGCTGGGCAAGGGAAACTATGGCACTGTTTACAAAGTCAGGCACACGAAGCCAAGAGTACCTAGGTTTGGGTCTGGACTGGGCGGCTTCAAGCATGCGAGCTTAGGCACAGCGCATTCGGACCCCTCGCCCATTCGGAGATCCGATGGGTCACCGGACTCATCACCAGTTTCCGCTGCACCAGAAGGCATGTCGGGGAGGGTGATGGCCATGAAGGAGATCCGCTTAGAACTGGAAGAGGCCAAGTTCACAACAATCTTGAAGGAGCTCGTCATCTTGCATGAATGTATATCGCCCTACATTATCGACTTCTACGGGGCCTTCTTCCAAGAGGGCGCGGTTTACATGTGTATCGAATACATGGACGGTGGATCTATTGACAAGTTGTACGACGGCGGCATCCCCGAAGGTGTGCTACAAAAGATCACCTACTCAACGGTAATGGGCCTCAAGTCGTTGAAGGACGAGCACAACATCATTCACCGGGACGTCAAGCCCACCAACATCCTTGCCAATACCAGGGGTCAGGTCAAGATCTGTGATTTCGGCGTCAGCGGAAACCTCGTTGCCAGTATCGCCAAGACCAACATCGGTTGCCAGAGCTACATGGCACCAGAAAGAATATCAGGGGGCGGAATGGCTGCTGGCGCTGATGGCACCTACAGCGTGCAGAGCGATATTTGGAGTTTGGGCTTGACGGTTATCGAGTGCGCTCTGGGACAGTACCCATACCCACCTGAGGTATCGTCGACGATTTTCAGCCAACTGAGTGTGAGTCTTATCAACGTGCCCGCAAAAGTCTAGTACTGACTCGGAATTTTAGGCCATTGTCGAAGGCGAACCCCCAGGCCTGCCCGAGGAGGGATACACTAGCACGGCGCACGACTTCGTTCGAAAGTGTCTTAACAAGATTCCCAAGGACCGCCCGACATACGCAGCCCTGCTTCAACACCCTTGGATGGCACCCTTCTCCAAGATCGAAACGATCGCCGAGGAGGCAGAGGAGGGAGATGAGGCCGAGGCCGTGGCCGAGACTGTCGGTAAACTCTCCTTGTCGTCCGGGACCGAGGACGAGGAAGTAGCCGACTGGGTCAAGTCTGTCTTGGAGCGTAAGCGCTCCGGCCTCGTCGCTCCGGCCGCACGGCCAGCACTCCATGCCGTACCACTGGACAGTGTCAGCCCCTCGCCGAGTCCTATAGCTGGGGCGGGCGGTCAGCTGCAATAGGCTACCTGCGCAAAAGCCCAAGAGCCATGTGGTTGGCGGGGCGATTCGCGATATGCAACGATAAATCCCCATGCTAACCGAGCTGGCCTCAGTTGGCCTACTTTTTGGCCTTGCCGGCCTTTTCATTTCTTGTTTGGTACATACCTTCAATCGAGTGTTTCTACGTTGCATCATCAGCATATATCTCTGGTTGGCAAGGGGGTGTTCTGTAGGTGGGGTTTTTCTGTTTATTTCTTCATTTCATTTCATTCGAGCGGCCTGCGTATGGTCGTCGACGCCGTCGAAGTACACGATATCAATGGCGACCCCCCAACGACTGGACACCGGTATCCCGTGGTCCCTTTTTCCTTGAATCTCAACCGACGGGGGAACATGACGGAAGGAGTACTGAGTGGGATGGGAGGTTTATGAGAAATGGTAGCATACACGACGACATACCAACATTGTTAGGGTTGAGACGGGGAACAGAGAGAAAGAAAGAAAAAAGACTCCAAAGCAATTATGATTACAAAAGAAAGGAAATCCGCCAAACAGGCGTGGCAAAGATGTTCTGTTGACGCCTGTGAATGGTGAAGAGAGTGCAAATTTCCGCCCCTGCGCCACGAACTAGATGTGTACGAGGGTGGAACAAGGACTCGATAGCTTGACTCGATGAAGATTGTCCTGAGTGGGTGGCGTCAAATCATGCGGGATTCTTGTACCAGAAACCAGGAAGCCTCGGGTTCCTCGTGGAGTTATGTCGGATTCGAGCCGTAGGAACATTATTGGACAACGGCGGGGGGGTGATAACTGACGAGGAACTGCCATCACGCCGAGATGGCTGGATAATGTGGAGCATTGCTTGACAACGTTCCTGCTAGCCATGCCATTAAGAATTAATGAGAAGAGTGTGCAATGATTATTTGAATTAATCTCCTATGACAGGTAAATCTTTTTAATGAGAGGCATATTTCAAAGCCGCGGTACTCGAATGTATGCGCGAAACTCCAAATTCGTGGCGACGGTCCCTGCCCTCCCCCCCCTCTAGCATATAAAAAACGCCGGCAGGTATATGCAGGAATTAAGACTCAAAAGCAGGAGAGCCTTGCCTAGGTACATGACGCAACGCTCAAACCATGGTACAAAATTGCACCACTCGAAAAAGAAAATAAGAAACTAGAGAAAAAAGCTCGTATCCACAAAGGAAAAGAATAGAGCTCGCTGCATCATCACGAGACATTCTATGCATAATCCTCCTTGACGCGGCGGCCACTGGTGACGTCAAGGGACCTGCGACTGCGGACGCTGCGGCTGCGCTGGAAGCGGCCGCCGACGCTGTAGCCCTTGTCGCCGCGGATACCGATGCAGAAGAGGACCGTCGCGATGAGGAGAGCAGCCCAGGCACCCCAGGTGAAGCCGAAGGCGTAGGTGCCGATGTGAGCCTCGCGGCCGGCGGTCAGGAACGCGTTGCGGGCCTTGACAAAGGTAGCGCTGTGATTTTCACCCTTGTTAGCCCGGGCCGGACCCCGATTTACGGAGCGAGGTAGTGAGTTTGGGGGAGTTTGCAACATACGTCATCAGCGAGGCGGCGATGGTCAGGAAGAAGAGAGCCGTGGCGGCGACCAGGCCGGCGACGGCGGCGCCCAGGCGGCCGCAGCAGGCGAGGAAGCTGGCAAACCAGGCCATGGCCATGAAGAAGAGGGCGATGAGGTACGTGACCCAGCCGAAGCGCCACAGGTAAAAGTGCTCGGTGCTGGTGGTGCCGCCGCCGTGGTTGCCGGCGAGGCCGGCGGGGACGTTGGCGGCGTGACGGCCCCAGGCCCAGCCGAAAGCTGGGGCTGGCCATGCGCCCCAACAGTCGGTGTTCTGGTCGTTGCAGTAGTAAAAGTAGGTCCAGCGCGTGAGGCCCTGGCGGGCGCCGGTAATGCCCGAGGTGTCGGCCTCGAGGAAGTAGGTGCGGTTCAGAGGCGAGGAGTCGCGGACGGCGGAGAGGATGACGAACAGCAGGAGGACAATGGAGCCCGAGAGGAATACGATGGCAGCGGTACCCAGGGGGGCGTCTGGAATGTCGTTGTCAGTCCGGGCCGCAGCAGGATCATCTTCCGCTAGCGTGAGAGGAAGAGTTACAGGATGGACGACTCACGTTTAACCATGGTGACGGGTTGTTTTTGGGTGGTATCGATGTCCGGCTTGGAGAGGTGCTTTTGCGATTCTTCGGGGTGGCTGGTTGGTACCTTTTTGTGGGATGGGAAAACCTGTAGTAGGGGTTTGCACTCAGCGACCAATTATTTTGATCACATGGGAGTATGGGCCAAGCCGTGATGCGCAGGAATGCAGGAAATTGGGATTGAGCTGAGGAACGATGAGATGAACCATGTGCGACGTGGACACGAGTAAAAAGCATTCTTGTCACCCGTGGGCAGAAGGTACTGTGAAGGAGGAGGCGGTGGTAACAATCATCGGGTAGACTCACCAGAAATCCTGGGTGTGTTTCAGTTGGATGAGGAAGCTATACCTAACCGGCCAGGATAGGTGGGATGTCTCTGACTTATGTTTCCGAGGTTGTTTCTGTTGGTGCTGACCCTTGTCTCTCGGCCGAACAATAACAATGATATAGCTGTATGGGTACAGGGTGGATGGGAAGGGACAAGTGTAGGAACCGATGATGGTGGGGAGCCAGGGGGGAGGGAGAGGGGCTTGATATGTCGTTCGCGGGGTGATACGTCTGAACGGCTAGCTAGATCTTGATGATCCAAAGATATAGCGAGATTGGCGAGAACAAAAAAGAGGAGAGAGAGAGAAGAAGGCAGCGGATGACGAACGAGCAATGAGATGATACAAACCAGGTAGGTTTACGTAGGCTACCTACCTAGGTAGGTATGGTGAGAGATTAAACTAGCAAGGAGAAAGAAACTACCCGCATCGGCTGGACTGAGGCCCTGCCTGGCTGGGGATAGTTCCAACTCGCAGTCTTTCGACCGCCAGCGACCAACACTCCTAGCTCGTGAGCGCTGGGGAAGGGGGGGGAGGGTGGACTGGACAGCGCATCGTGGACCATGACGACACCACCGAGCCACTGCCGGATTCCACATGGTAGGTAGTGTGTTTTTTCTTTTGTTTTCTTTCTTTCCGTCTTTTGTGATGAATACGTACTGTGCTCTTGTATGATCTTATGTGTGGGATACACAGTCTGTTCTAATCGCATACTGTACGCTCATCGACATGGCCTTGTATTAGTGGGCTGGGCAACAACAGAACCGGGCCCTCCTTCCCTTGACTGATTGAACTGACCGCGCAGGGACCTTCCTCCACCCAGCCTCTCCACCTTGCCACGACGTCATCCGGAACCCCCCTCTTCCCCTCTCCGCTTTTCGTTCTTACTGTATAAGCGGTCTAGTATCGGTAGTGTGTTCGCAGAGTACCTACTGTACCTACAGAAACCTGCCGTCGTCCCTCACTCAGCTGGACCGCCCTCGTCCCGTTGGCCGCTTTCAACCGGTCTCGCTCCCAACTCTGATCAGGGCACCACTAAACCCCTATTGGGGTTCCGAAAAGCTCATCCGTTTTTTTTCGTTTCGGGAGGTTTATCGAAATAGGATCGGTCTCGGCATCGGCCGATGACAAGGTTTCTCCCAGTCCGTGATGCGCCTGGCCTGCTCTCCCTTTCGTCTGTTCTGTTGCTTCGGCCCCAACGTTTGCCAAACTATCGTACCCCTTCCGATAGAGCTTGCATCCGCATGTGACCAAAGCGGACGGCTGGGACCGCTTGAGGTCGCACAGGTCGAAAACTGAGGCACACGTCGAGAACTGAGGTACAGGTCGAGAACCTCTCTGGGAGGTCCCCTGGACCGAGTCTTGTTCCCGGCTCTCTGTGCCGACGCAGGGTCTTTGTCTATCCCGCCGCACCATCTGTATGTCCAATGATGGCTCTCAACGCTCTACCAAATCTTCACGCACCCCCTCGCACTCCCTAGGGGGTTAACCCCGCGTCGTGTCTTGGAGACAGTTGCTTCTTCGTCGTTCCCATTTCTGCAGTGACTGCCCCTACCAACAGCCGAATCTCGTGCTCTCCCGGCTCTTACGCGGCCAGGACCGAAGATGATGATGTGTACTACCGTGGCTCGGGAGCAGCGCAGTTAGTGACCCCCTCCTATACCCATGCGATCCAACCCAGTAGTCTACTCATCAGCTCGCACACGGGGGCTTGGCCCGTGTGCCCGCGTCACCTCTCGGATGTAACGGATACTCTGACTTCTCCCTTGTGGTTTTGACAGACGCATCACGGCCTCCATTCCCGCTGACCTCCGCGACCCAACTTGATAGCAAACCAGACTTTGGCCGCTCTAAACTGCGACTGACAAATAAGACACCGCACCGGGGTCGCCGCGCTGCTTGGAAGGTCCCCGTGTCGACTGCGGCATCAGCGCCAGATCTACATGGCACGTCCACCCCCACTTTGCGGTGCGCCGGCGTCGGCTCGACGCGCTAGGAGCCTTTGAATGACATATGCTTAGATGGTGTGTCGAGCTGTATCGATGCCATCACAATGAGCCACTCGTCACGTCGTCAACTGTTCACGGCATACCGAGCCTTCTCCCCGGAGCTTCGGCATATATCATCGTGAGGGCTAGTGATGGCACAGCCGCGCCGAACATGTAAACACCAATGTCTCACCACTGTTGTAAAACTACGACATAGTGTCTCTGAGCAGATGCCCAGCAATCGTGGGCTGCCTGCAGGCTGCTTACTCTGACACACGTCAGACCGGTTGGTGGTTGAGAGAACGCCAACGAGTCGTCTCCCAAAGAGCATCGGCACAACCCGAATGCCTCTCCGGAACGGCCAATGCCAGGCCCCAGTCGCTTGCACGACTAACTGGCCCTTCTATTCTCATTTCCTTGCGGAGAGATGGGCACATGCTGGACTTGTAGGCGGATATTGGGCTCATCGAGAGACGGGTGACGAACGCCCCATTTGGGGCTCGTTCTCCGCCGTGGCTCGTGCGCTGTCACTGGCCAAATCCTGCTCATCGATAAGGTGCCGACCTTCAGAACCCGGCCACTAAACTATGTTCAAGCTCCACGGCAGCTCAGCGCTATACCCCCATCACTGCCGTTGACCTCCCTAGGTAGATATCAAGATTTTTCATCGAGACCGGGGGCATCCGCCGGTACCCAACAGCCAATGGGGCCGCCTCGACCTCTTCGCCGCGCCTGTACGTTCTCCATTCGGAGCCTCACTCGTCCATCATCGGGACACGCCCAACACCAAGCGCGATGGAGCTCTTCGCAGCCCGTGTCCGAGTTCGTCTTTCCCCGAGATGACGGCGCCGATCCGAGCGCCCTGCGACACGTTCATCTCAACGCCTCTTCTGGCGCGTTTCCGTCGTATACCTCGGCGTCCGACTTCCAGGCCTCTCTCCGCCAGGCGTTCCTCGACTGGAAGTCCGCTCCCACCGCCCGCGCCCCGTCTCCGCTCGTCGTCTCCTTCACACCGACGCCGACGTACACCCTCGGCCGGCGGCAGAAGTCTTTGACAACGGATCAGCTCGGCCGACTTCGGCATCCCTTGAACGTCGAAATCGACAACGGGGCCGCTGTGGGGGACACGGGGCGGCAGGTGCGGCAGTTCGCCCCCGAAGTCATCGAGACGGACCGCGGCGGGTTGACGACGTATCACGGACCGGGTCAGGTTGTTCTGTGGCCCATACTGGACCTGCGCAGCATGTACTACCCTCACCTGACCGTCCGCTCATACGCCAGACTCCTCGAGGAGACGACGCAAACCATCCTCGCCGACGGACCGTCCATCCAGACCTACCTCTCAGAAGAGGACCCCGGCGTATGGGCCGAATCCGCTAGGCACCGAGCAGGGGGCCGGGAGCGCAAGATCGCCGCCATGGGCGTCCACCTGCGCCGTCACATCTCGGGTCTGGGCACGGCGCTCAACGTGGACGTTGTCGTCGACGGCGACGAGTCGTCGAATCCCTGGGCGAGGTTTGTGCCGTGCGGGCTCGAGGGCAAGACGGCCACCAGCGCCAGGGCCGAGGTCGGCGAAGACACCTGGAAGCAATGGCAGGCCGTCGGCGACGCAAGGGCGACGACGAGCTGGTACGCGCGAAGGTGGGCCGAGGAGCTCGCCCGTCGGCTGGGCGTCGGCATTGCACCGGCCACAGTCCACCACTGGCTTGGGTGATCTACCACATCAAGAGGGCGCCGGGTCACTGGGCACACGCTGGCTGTCCTTGCGGTACGGGGTCGTCGCCCTCAAGAGTGCGAGCCTTGCAGCCGTTGATGCCTGATAAGCGTGACGGACTACTCTTGCGCCGCGCTGCGTGCCTCGGGAGGGGGGGCTTCCCTTGGGTTACCACGCACCACGATTTCCGCCATGGATATTGGACAAGTTTGTGGCCGTTTGAGCTTTTGACTATCGATGTGCGGATTGGGAGAATCCTATCCTGTTTGCCCATTATTCCCAGGCTGGGCTACTGCTTTATTCCCGGACGAGGGATGCACATTACATCACCCGCATATATCATAATGATACCCCCACCATTTTTTCAAGTGTTCCCGAGGCCCTCCGCCGACTACAAGACACGAGCCAATGTATGTATTTACGCTGCATGTGGGGGAGTACAGCAGCTGGCTCAAGATGGCAAGTCCATGAAACCACGACGCGGCGAGGGGGAAAGGGTCAGGGGAGGGCATCTCGGGGCGTACACGACTCCAAGTAGGCCCGGGGACAACAACCCTCCAACCCTGTCCATCTCGATCCTGCTGCCCTTGCGGGCCTCTTGGTCGAGAGACACGGGGACTCTTGGCCACATCCCATCGGGGCGGAGCGCGCCATCGTCCTGACGGAAAACTTCTTCCCGGGAGTTGGATACGCGGTGAACTAGCAAGCGAGCATCATCCCCCTGGCTCACCCCATCCCACAAACGGATAAGACCACCATGTCATGCCATAACATGATCTGATCAAGGCTTGTTAACATGGGGATCGGCACAACGCCATTGACCTCGGTCGCAGAGACCGAAACTCCGGGTTCACGGAGATGGATGGGCACTGCTGACATGGCCTCTCGTCCAAGCGCTCGCGTGCGTGTGGTGGGAGTCGGGATGGGAAACCCCCAACAGAGGCATCGTGAGTGAGCAATACATGGCTGGTATAAACTGAGCCCAAAAAAAAAAACGCCGATGCTATGAGTGGCATACCCGAGAGGCAGGCGCTACCGCCAGGAAAAGACAAACTCTTCTCCATCATAAGTCATGATGACATCCTTTCCTCTGCACAACAAAGGAGATAAACGTTGGGTAGATAACCACAAGCCAAATAAGATCAGTTTTGGTTCCCTTCCCTCAATAATGCAAACCCACCAAGCCTCCCCGCATTACCCCAAGCATCTCCTGAGAGGAAAAATAAAGTTGATGACGAACCCCGGATGGAATGGCCCGCAATTATTTCCCAGTCTTTGACATTGCCGCAATCCAAATACATTATTCGCAGCATGCACGCTTCCCTTGGAGAATACCCATGGCAACAGGTCCGTGTCATTACCAAATGGCCATCATGTCACTGTCCGATGGTGCTGTTATCCCACGGTCGTCATTTTCTAGTGGTCCGACCTGCCCTTGCCCTTTTTTTTTGTGTTCGGAGCCCTCTCATGATGCACGTCGTCGTCCGGTGTCCATTCTTCGGGATGGAAATGAGGGTTGTTGTAATGCGCCTTGTTGAAATGGCTGTTTTTAAACATGGCCGTCGTAAAGCTAGGCTCATGGAAACCGGACTGGGTTGAGCGAATCGGAGGTTGCGCAGAGCTGGTGTTGTTCAGATGCCAGCACTGAGGACTGAACCTCAGCTGATAGTCGACAGGCTGTGCGGGCTTCACGGGGGCAGGAGCCGATGGCTGGGACTGGGATGTTGTCGGAGGTTGCGGGCGGGGAGCTGACACAGGCCCCTGTTGTTGCTGCATGTGCTCGGAATAGGACGTCGCGAGCCAAGGAGAATGCGAGGGCGGATCGAAAGTATCCGGCAATGGGGAGGTTGATGTGGGAGAGCCTAGTGAGGACAGGCCCGATGACAAACCGGAAGCCGGGCCGCCAAAGCCGGGCAGCATGGCCAACGGGCCGTAATCGAGATTGGCATAGCTGTGGAGCGACGGCGCCACGCTCCCAATGTCGTGGTGGTGAGAAAACGAAGTGGCCCGATTGACCTGCAGGCTCAGAAGCGCAGGGTCCGGGGGCGACTTGTAAAGGATGTCGTAGTGGTCAGGTCGGTAGAGCAGGTAGATGATGGAGCCTAGGTTGGCGGGATCCTGGCCGTTGGCCTCGTCGGGGAAGCGGTAAATGTTGACTTGGCTAGCCGGGGTCCGGTCAAGATAGGCAATCTCCAGCACGAAATTGACGGGCTTCAGCAGCACCTGTACAAGCAGCACGATGCCGAGGTTCTCGATTTCCCTGTTGGGACGCTCGAGCTCGGCGCAGTAGCCAGCAATACCCGTCTCGGCGGGGATGAAGGGCTCGTAGGACTCGGGGTTTCCCTTTAGCCATGAGCTCGCCAATAGCCGCAGGTGGTAGATGATGGCGTTGGAGACATCCTGGTCGTTGAAGCGTTGAACCAAGATGTGCATGGCCAGTTGAGGATTGGCGACGTTCTGGGCCAGGTCTTTGAGAAGAGCGATTGTCTCTTCCACCATGTCTTCGAACAGCATCCTGTCGTAACCGCCGACGCGCAGAAGGTACTGATCAAAGCTCTGGATGCGGGCGGCCTCGCCGAGTATCTGGTGCCGGTCGCCATTGTTCACGAGTTGCTCGAAGTAAGAAAAGCCAATTGCTGGAGGCAAATGTTAGCCAATGGCCGATGTGGCTTAACGATCAGACTTTGCGGTGGCCCAGGCGGAGCTAGTCATGGAGGTGTCAGAATGCCACAGAAAGTGGCGTGCTTGACAGCTCGCTCCGAGGCCGTGCCACTTGTCGAGGGGCGGGAATGCGGGGTAGCAACGATGGATGCGGTGCGATGAACAGTTGGGATCTCAAAAGGTAAACTCACCTCGCCAGCCACAATTACCATCCCCTTGGATTGGCCGGTAATGCGAGTAGGTCTGCGGGAGACTCTGTCGGGAGAAGACAGGAGACGCGGATTAGCGACGACTGAAGAGGCGAGGACGACGGAGTGAGGAGATGGGTGGTGAGGACTCACAATTGTCTTGGCAACGTAAATGTCGTCGGCCTTGGCGTACTCGTCGGTGATGGCGTCGCTCGTGGTCTTGTCGCCCACCAATGGACCCTACAAAGGCGGCGCAAAGCATGTCAGTGTATGTTCCAAAGGAGTATTGGATCTTGCCACGGCTCATGGACACAAAAAGGGCGGATGATGAATACAGATAGATCTGGGTGCTGGGGGAGGTCGCGCAAAGCCGAAGGGCCGAGAAGGTTGAAGCCGAAAGAGAAGGGAGGCGCGGGGGAGCTTCGGTCCGTATGGAGCCTAGGCTCCCCAGCGTGCGGTTAGGGGGCACTCACCTCCAGCTGCGGTTGGTAGTCCCTCGCCGCAGCTTCCTGGGCGGCGAGATCGGAGGGATCGCCAGGTTCCATGGCGGACAGACGAGTGCTCGAGGCGACGCAGGCGTTGCTGTTGTTGATGTTGTTATTGGCGGTGTTGGGGTTAGAGTTGTAAAAGGCAGGAGACGCCGATGCAGCAGATGCAGCTCCAGGGTACGAGTGCTGCTGGTGCCAGTGCTGGTGCTGGCGCTGGTGTTGGTGAATGGAGAAAGAGTGGGAGTGGGAGTAGGACGAGTTGGGGACGGAGAGAGAGCGGGAGGAGGAGGAGGAGGAGGAGGAGGAGGAGGAGGAGGAGGAGGAGGAGGAGGAGGAGGAGGAGGAGGAGGAGGAGGAGGAGGAGGAGGAGGAGGAGGATGTGGTGGAAGAGGACGCGCCGGGGCTGTTGTGGTTGTGGTGTGGGTTGTTTGGATTTGGGTTTGCGTGGTTATGATTATGGTTGTGATGGAAGTGGGCTGCGGCAGCGGGAGCGGGAGGGCCAGAGGCCGCAGTGGAAACGGCAACAACGGACGACGGGGAAGAAGACGAAGGGGGCGGACGAGGAGGGGGGGGAGGGGAAGAAGAAGAATAAGAGGAGGAGGAGGGGGAGGAGGAGGCCGACGAGGAAGAATAGAGGCCGTCTCCCGTGGCAGCACCACCGGCAAGTTGAAAAACACGGCCGGCTCGTTCTGTAGAACCGGACAGAGGTCCAGGCCCAGGTGTTGTTGTTGGTGTTGGTGTTGTGGCCGCTCCCACGGCCGCTGTCGTCGCTGCTGTTGAGGGCACCTGTTGCTGCTGCTGCTGCTGCTCCTGCTGCTGCTGGCCTTGTCCCGGTTGCTGACGCTGCCGCTGCCGCTGCCGCTGGAGCTGTACCCGTGCTTGTGCTTGTTCATGTGCATGTGCCTGAGCCCGTGCCTGTGCCTGGGCTGCTAGCGACATGGACCTGTGGGGGGGGCCTGCGGCTTCCCCGCCCAAAGATAGCGACTGCGACCGAGATTGTAACCGCAACGGCGACTGCAGTGCGCTGGAACCCAGGTCCAGACCCGACCCCAGGCCCATGTCGACGCCAATCCCCAGTCGCAAGCCACCACCACAATCACCGCCCATGGCCGCCAGGGATGAGACACCCATGCCGTGCCCCTGCCCTATTGCTTGTCCGATGTCCATTGCCATGCTTGTCGATGAACCCACACCAGCTCCAGCTTGGTCCTGATTCGTCATGGCTGCTGCTGCTGCTGCTGCTGCTGCGGCCCCGAGCGGCGCCGGCGAGAAGCTGTAGTCGCTGACGCCTGCACCCATGCCGTCAACGCCGTGGTGCGCTGCACTCGCCTTCTCCACTCCGCCTTCGCCTACCATCATCATCATCATCCCTCCGAGCCCTCCACCTTCCGTAGCCATATCGTATCCTCCATAACCGAGACAGGATTGATCTCGAGACCGTGACCCGTGGGACGGGTTGTAAGGCCGAGGGCTGGCATGAGTGTATGGCTGAGGGGAGGCATGAAACGCAAAAGGTGTTGGTTGAGGCTGGAACATGGCCTCGCTGACGCCGTAGCTGCTCTCTCTCTCTCCCCTTGCTTCGGCTTTGCTGTCGGCCTGTTCGGCTCTGCCTCTCTGCCTGCGTAGTGTAGTGTACAGCGCTCCGCCGTCGATGCCTCGAGACAGACCCTCGCTTACGTTCGGCGTGTGAAAGTTGCGGTAAGACGATGCGCAAAACTCGGCGGCGCTATTGCTGACGACTCATGCAAATCTGTCTTGTGCTAAAGTCTCCAACGCTAGGCAGATGCGCAACTGATTGGTTAGATGAGGGCAAGAGGTGCACACAGAGAACAGCCGAGGGGGAGGAAAAGAAAGGGGGAGCGAATGCAGGACGATCGTCGCCAACGAGGAGTTGGGGGGGAGGGAAGAGAAAAAAAAAAGGGGGGGGGAGAGGGAGGAGGCCGAGATAACAACAAACTGGGAGACAGTGCAATGGGTGCGATTCAATGAACCAAAATCCAAGTACCGACCCGGGGATTAGGTAGTGTATAAGCAGGTCGCCTAGATTCCGGTTCGACTGGAAAGAGACGAGAAAGCAACGTTCTCTCTCTCTTTCTCTCTCTCTCTCACACACACACACACAATTCGGGATTCAAGCAAGGACTGCTAAAGCAGCCCGACTAACATCCCAGTGTACACACCTTGGTTGGCGGCGTCGAATCAGAAGATCGGACACCGGGGGCCGGGGGGTCGATAGTGTGGAAATTCGACGGCCTACCAACCTAAATGTGACCTGTCGTTTTCTGGGGTGCGTCTGCCCAATTCACTTCATTCCTAGACCACCCCCCCCCCCCGCGCAGGCGTCAGCAAGCCTCTGGTTAGCGTGGGCTGTTGGGAGTCTCGAACGCCAGCCGATTTGTTCGATCGTCTCTGGGGTCTGTCTCTGGTTGTTGGCGTGAGGGTGATCCGATGCGGTGTGTCTGGGGGAGGCAGGATTCCGCTGTAGGTAGTGGCCGCTTCGCTCCTGATCTGACACCCTGTCTTTGCTCGAACTGGATGTTGGCGTGTTTGACGATGTTCTCGGCCGTGTTGGATCCGGTTCGAATGGGTGTGTGTGTGTGTGTCCTGGATTGGCTGTACTTGATTCCGCTCTCTCGAGTGTCTGTTGGTGTACGGCCCGAGCTGAACCGTTTTTTGGATGAATGTCGGATTGTGTCGAGGAGGAGCTCAATGCGAGGTGATGCGAGTGTTGCAGTGAGTGATGGGTGGATGAGGGAGAGAGTAGGGTGGAGGAGTTCACTGATATCACGGTCAAGCAACGCTCGCTGATAATAATGGCGGGTAGTCTAGCCGGCGTAAGCGAGTACCAGTCGAGCGGCAGGAATGGGAAAGGATTTGGGACGGCGAGGTCTAAAGGTAAAGAGAGGAGACGAAGAAGAAAAAGAGGGCAAGGTCAAGTAAAGGATAGGAAGAAGAAGAGAAGATGTAAGTAAGTAAACGCCGGTCGAGGAAACACAGGGGCCGCTTGTTGACTGCCAACCCAGATGCTGACCCCATCCATGTAAGGTGGCGTTAAGATGGACGGTTACGAGGAAGGCAGACAAACCGCGAGGAAGCCGATGTTGCATGCTCTAGGATAACACCGGTTGCACCAAGAACGGGCGATGGGAGCTAGCATGTCACAACGCTGGGGGGCAACAGCATCGGTAGCCGCATGTGGAGGGCAGGGCAGAGGTGGAGAGGGAACAGCAGTGATATCAGAACAGAGATGAGGAGGAGCGGAATCGACGAGGGTCCAGCCAGTAGCACGCTTGCACTACAAAGCACGTTCAGTGCCGTGCCGTGCCTCCGTCCGTGACCTTGTCAAGATGAGACCAGGGTACGTATATCTATCTCATGCAAGGCAGGGAGATGCAGGGGACGACGAGCCTAGTACAGATATCTGACAGACATACACACAGAGAGAGGGGGGGGGGCAAGAGAGACAAAGGCACAGAGACTGGGAATGGAGGGGCAAGAGGCCGGTGGTGACAGGCGCTCAGTGTAACGGACATCATTATTGCCACAGTTATGATGTGGGAGCCGTCCAGCCAGATGGATGATCAGGTTCTTGGACCCAGCCCAACCCTGCACAAGTAGTCCTCATGCAGCATACCATCCATAGAGTCTTGCAATATATACTCAGCAAGATGTCGATCACGGTCTGGCCAGGGGCGGAGGCCAGCAGCGAGCAAACTCGTGCTGGGGTTCTGACGGAGCGGACGGAGACTTGAGGGAGGGGGACACATCAATCCCGTTCCGAGAGCAAGGAGGCGGCATATCCACCGTCTTGTCTGAAAGGAAACGGGCAATGAGACGGGAGAGGCCGGGCCTGGCTGGTCTGGCGTGCTTCCCTGCAAGTCGTCAATTGGTCCATACCTACCCAGGCACCTAGGTAGGTAGACTCCCATCATCGTAGGTAGACAATCCCCAAGTCGAACCAAAGAGGCAAGATTAGCGAGGGGGACGGGTAGCGGACACTGTACAATCAATACACTACGTGACTAGGTGCTGTCGGTGGCCTGCCGCCTTGGTGGATGTCGCCATGCTGCATGCCTGCCCCCCCCCCCGCCTCGCATCTCCTCTCATACCCGTCCGTCTAGACTTCGTGGAGGGGCGACTCTCATCTCTTATCTGGATGGGACGGATGGCTGTAGGTAGGCAGTATGAGAATGGACTGGTGTGGTTCGAGAAGCCATCTTCGCCGAGAGACGGGAGGATGCCCGCCTTGGTTGGGCGCTTTTGATTGGTGAAGACGCGCCATTGTCCATGTCTTGCACTGCTTACCTACCTACCTACCTACCTACCTACCTACCTCAAACTAGGTAGGTAGGTAGGTAGCAAGGGTCTGTCTGGTTGGTTTACACCTACAATCTCTGTGCACTCTCTGTACACTGTTTGTACGAAACCTCGCCCGCCCAACGACTTCCGTCCCGATGATGAGGGTCACAGGCATGGCCATATGCCCTTGGCATCATCACGACGCACTGTTCATCGGTCAACGTGCAGTGCCGGACAAAACCACCCACCCTTGGAACCGTAGCAACACTTGACATCCCGGCACCTTGCCAAAGTAACCAAGATGCTAATATGGCGTCCATAACTTCTCGTGGTACCCATGTATGTACCAATAGCGTACACCCACCCACACGCTGTGCCGCTGTGGGTAACTACCTAACCTACCTACCTACCCTAGGTAGTGTGCGGATACTTGCCGTATCCGTGGTACCATTCCAAGTCTATTCATCGTGATACTCTCTCTCTTCCTCTCTCCTCTCCACATTCGTACTCTGCTGGTTTCACAGCCATAATTCCTTCTCCGTTCATCATCTCTGTTTGTTGACATTGGAGGTGTACCTACCTAGCTCCTCCAATACAGCCACGGACCTCACGCGGTACTCCCCAGCTCCGTCGCCCCGAGTCGGAGCATCGTCTAACAAGTCCAGAATGAGTCTGCGCCAGAGAGACTAAAACGGGTCTTCGCTCGTCCTCTCGCCGGGCCCTGTAACATTGGATCTGTCGAGGCATGTGGCAAGAAGCGGGCAAGAGTGAGACACGCAGGAGGCGGGACAGCCACTGCGACGACAATGCCAATGTGGGCTGTCGATTTCCTATCATTGTACCAAGCTCGTAGCGTCAGATACATGCCCCCATCTTCTCTGTCATCTCCATCTCTCCATTCCCCTTCTGCTGCTTTTATGGAGAGAGCCCTCCAGTGTCCGAGTCTCACATCGCTTCCAGCTTCTGACCGCTCAACATCCGGCACCGTCCCCCAACAAACCCCCCCTTCAGGGTCACCAATGGTAGCTTCATTAGTCTGCCGCTTACATCACACGGCGACCCGCCGTGGGCGCGAGACCCCGGTTCGGCCGCCTTGGTAAGGCATGGCAGTCCGTGACATCGGGGTAACGGCATACAATACGATAGAATCTTCATTTCCATGTACTTCCTGTCGGAGTCTGACAAGCCCAGCCCCCACAAGTTCTGGAGAGAACCTATGGGCTTCCCAAGGGGGGGGGGCAAACTCGACAATGCGCATTGTGAAATTGCTTGCGGCTACTCACGCATTTATAACGATGTCCCGATTTGTGAATGAACACTGAAAGTTTGCACCGGTTTCTTCTTCTTCTCTTCCTTTTTTTCCCTTGTCACCCGCTCCCCTTGTCTTCCGGGGCGTTGAATACCGACAGCTCGCAAATCTGTCCGACGCTGAGTGAGTTTCAACACGTCAATTCCAGTAGGGGGGACAGGTGGTTCCAACCCAGTATGTTCCGAACGGGCTTCTCTCCGTTTGCGTTACGGCCAGGCAGGGCGGCAGGATACAAGCTTGGGGGCTACATGTCTACATGGGCTCGTTTGACCAGTCCCGTATTTTTACGATGCTCCCCTAGGGCCTTTTGTACGAGGTGCGTCAGGCACACCAATCCCCATCCCATCTCCTTAGATCCTGAGACACGGCCTCGATAACAGTTACAGTAACCACGTCACTTACCAGCCTCCTTCCCTATCAATAACCCTACTAACAACTACACCAACGCACCCATAATACCTACATTGGTTCTGATCAGCATCTTCTTATTGGTGTGCGCCACAGCTAAGATCCAACATACCGCCGCACTGAGCAGATGATGTGAGTGGTCAGATACCCCTGTACGGCCTCAAGGCCATGTCTCGGGGTCTAAGGAGATACGAGACCACGAGAGGGATGCAACAATGTCCAGTCTGCCGTCCAACTCCCACAAGCCTCACACGCTTGGAGAAAAAGATGGCGAACAAGGCTTCCCTGAGAGCTAGACATCACCATTGCAACCCACTGAACCCCGAAAGCATGCGGGCATCGTCCACACCCGTCCAGGCAAACCAACCATCGCGTACGTTGAAATGAAACAGTCAAAGAAGCGACGACAACGCAACTCGGGCCAGCACCAACAAGAACACGCCAGGTTGTCGGTACGTCTTCCGTTGCAGGACTGGCAGGACGCAGTATTCCGTTGGCCAGATTCATTTCCGGGTTTCGAGGTCAAGATGTCAACGTTCATGTCCCCCCTGCAAGCCATATGCATAATGCCCCTGGTACACCCTCTAGGCTATCGCAAGATTCGTCCTAGCCTAGAACTATGATGGAGGGGCCGCTACTACTACTACATTTACAAGTGCGCCCGTCCTCCAAGTGCACCAATCCGAAGTGACCAACTAAGTCTCTCGAAAGCCGGACTTGCATCCAGCGCTGCTCAGTCTCGTTTCGTTGGAAGACAGCACCGAGCCCATGGATACTGCTGACGACCTAGTACCTAGGTCCCGGGGAAATGGCGTGCGAGCCGCTTAGGATTGCCTCCTAAAATTACCAGCTCACCAGCTAGCGTGGGATTCTCCCCTTGGGCACTACCGTCATTTTCCCCGTCATCAGTGCTCATGATAAAAGGGACAACTTGCCAAGCTCTTGGTAACGGTAGAAAGAATGGGGGGTTAGACGGGGTTGCATTTGGGCCAGGTCCACTTCTACATGTCGTAGTCCGTCGCCCCGTCCCCGACGCGAGTTGCATTTGCATAGCAGAGGTTACATGGCAATCAGGAGCTTGGCGGTATGAGACACCGCACTCTTCCGGCTCGGTCGGCTCTTATGTATGCGCCCGTGTTGAGGATGGGTGGGCATGAGGTCTGCCTCCCTCCCTCTGCGAGTCCGTCTCTTTCGCCTCCTGTCGTCTTCGAGCCCAGGACGAAAGAGCGGCATATCCGGTACTTCGCCGGCGGGGGTTCAAGATCTTGAAAATGCCGCCGACCTCATATCCGATTTGTTGTCTCCTACGCAGTACATCGGTGAGCTAGCCAGCCCCGCCCGCGAGAATCGGCTTTTACAACCCGGGGCGGCAAAAAGAAAAGAAAGTAAAAAAAAGCAGTGGGGTTCGCCGGATCTCCCTAACACCACGGGGAACTCGGCACAGTTTCCAACGACAATGTGTGGAAGAGGGCGGCTGGTGGAACCTCGTCAAGCAACTGACATGCGCTCTCATCTGCATCGATGGGGACACAAAAGCCACCCTCACATCCAGTATCTCCCTCGACGGAGAAGGTCACAGGAAATGACCCCCGATATTTGCGGGATGCAAGCGTCCATCATGTAGGCAAACACCCTCGCTCATCCAAACATATCGCCACAAAGACTCAGACTCCAACCCGCGCCGCAGGCCGCATTAGTCCCACAGCAAGCTCTGGGCTGCCCAGTTGCCTCGTTGTCTTCTTCCTTGTCCTTCCTCCGCCTCATGCGGTGTGACGCTTGTTGCAGTATCCAATCATCAGCCTGCCAATTCCCACGGCTAGACAGAGCCATCTGTGTAACGACATTGGACTGGACTCGCCGCGCATCTCGTCACGGCGTTGAGACTGCTATGGCAGGGTAAGGAGATGCCCAGAAACCTCCATGGTACCGATTTCTAATCTAGAAACCTTCTGCTATTCTGTTGAGCAATGGGTATGATGATGTACTTGTTTTTCTGACTGTATCAGTATCGTCGTTGTGTACCTGTGTGAACCCAAGGGCGGTCTGTCTTCCTTGTGTATCTCAGCCGAGGCTTCATTCGTCTTGTATTCGGCCAATACAAAGAGAGAAAGAGAGAAGGGGCCACTGGGCAATGAAAGAGCAGACGCGGTGCACGCCTCCTGTAGATCACCCACCCAAAACACCATCGCATTGTACCGCCCACGCAATCCTGCGTATTCTGCGTCCATTGCAGGCGTGTCAGTGGCCGGGCAGGCTTTTGATCCTTGATGCTCCGAGCCACGTCGTGAGACGGGAACGAACGTGACTGAGGGGTCATCGCGCTCCCCCCCCCCTATAGATAGGTAACCCATGGCCAAGTCCTGCTTCTGGAATGAGAGTGCGACGATATCTTTGATCAAAGGTTCATATCTATTGGAGAAGGCGACAAAAACATCAACCATGTTGTGCAACGTGACAGGTGCCAATGCAAAATCTCCGGCCAGGGTTCGATCAGATGCAACCTAGACTAGACGATGCGAAACAACCGGCTGCAGTGGCTCCACGACAACCGCCGAGACGATCTGCGGTGGGTAAAAGTAAAGTTCTGGGGCTTGATGCTACGCTGGGAGGAACCTTCGGGGGCCGTCCCGCGTTCGCATCGGCCGCGAGTGAGACGTGGATACTCTTTACCACCCAGCCGCCATAACTACCCACGTAGATAATGTCGACCGCTGGCACAAACGGGCTGGGCCCCGGGAAAAAACCCCCGACTGCGGTGTGGGAACGATGAGAGATTAAAAACTGAGGGGGTGTGGTTAATTCGTGACCTGCCAAGATCGTCTGGTTGTGCCGGGACAGCCGACACTTGACACCATCCATCCATCCCATCGAGTCCCACCTGGCCGTTCTGTTGGTCGGCTGCAATCCTGTCAGTGTGTGTCAGGGTCGGCGGCAGCTAGGGGCCTAAACTCAATTTTCTGCTCTCTATTAGTGCACATGCGCTTCTGAACTCTCCTTTTGCTTATTCCATGATGAATGCGAGAGACGAGGACTTCGTATTTCGGCATGCATCCGAGAAGACGAGGAAACGACCCAGACCTTCGTACAGACATGGCTGATTAGCGTCCGTCTGCATTGTCAATCACCCAGATACAGATACGTATCCCTAGCACTCTCCTAATCCCAAAGGCGGGGGGCCAGAAGTCTCTGGATCCTTGAAAATATGCGCACACCATTGTTCTGTAAGCATAGGCCTAGCCGTTTAAGAAACCAGAGTCGAAAAAGTCTCACTTTTCCTACACGAACAATGCAAATCTGCAAGGCCGACCCAGCTGGGTAAGCCATCTCTCGAATCACACGCGTATCATCGTCGACCATGGCCTCTTACTTCCACAAGCTTCCCTTCTTTGGTTCTATCTCGTATCCCTCGCCTCCGGTGTTCCACGAGGTTCAGACGTTGCTCGACGGATTAAGCGGCCTGCAGCGGGAAGATGCTTACGGCCTTTTCCCTGTCAGGAACTAAATGTTCCCACCTTGCCCACTGGCATGGACGCTGTGCCTGCCCGTGGAAGCATTGGAGAGGAGGCAACTGGGTTGTTTGTGTGGACGGCGGTGCTGTGGTATCCTCTGAAATCCTCGATTCTGCTTTCTCTCCCCTTTAATCTCGCTGCTCGGCGCTCTGTCGTCATTAACCCCAATAACATCTCATGTGTGCTTCCGTCGCCTGTCGCGTCATGTCAACAGATGGAAGGCAGCAGTTACCAATCAAGTCTACTCGGCCCATCTGCTCATAAACTCCGGCCCCATGCTTTTGTCCATAGGTATTCATCAGGTCCACAGTGGCATCACGCCCTTGCCCTTCCGTCCAGGCCCACGCGGGTGACCCCGCAGACCGCCGCTTCTGGGTGTCATGCCGCCACCAATCAGCTCCATGGTCTGCTCGTCAGTGGGGAAGTCGGTTGACCGGAAGCCATCGCCCTCCTTGAACACGGTCGTGTAGAGGCTCGAGACGGATTGCGTAAGCTCGTACAACGCCTTGGTGCGCTCGCTGTCCGCGTCCGACTGAATCTCGAGCGTGCCGGCCTGCTGATCTATCTTACCATCGATCTTGCCGTCGACGATCAGGAAGCCAAGGATGTCCTGAACCTCGGGCTCCGAGATCTTGAGCTGTTTGGCGATCCAGGCCAGCTTCATTCGTACGTAGGGTGCAATGAGTTTGACGACGCCCTTGGTGCGCATGTTGCGCGTCACCTCATCAATGTTCTCGGCGATGAAGGGGTCCGCGAGGATGTCTTGGTTCTTTTGGAGGACGTTCTCGTAGGCGTGAACGTCGTCGCGCTGATAGGCATCCACAAGCTCCGTCATGGCAGTAATGCGAGGGTCCTGTTTGTATGGCTTGGTCTCTTGCGAGTCAAAGGGGTTAATGGTTGACTTGACCAGCATGGTCGTGAGAAGCAGGTACTTCAGCACCTGGATGCGCTGCAGCGACCCGGCCTCGTCATAGTTGCGGAAGGACTCGAAGAAGTCTGTCTGGGCCTCGGCCCAGTTCTCCTCGCTCATGTGCATCTTCCCGCCGCACTCGCGGATGATGCCCATGATTTTTGGATGGGGGACAGCCGATCGTACCTTCAGGGCGCGCTGGTAGAGGCGCTTGAGCTGCTTGTTGTTCTTGGTCTCGGCGTGCATCTGGATCTCGAGGGCGTATATCTCCATAGAATAAGTGCCCTTGCTGGGATCGTCGCTGCCGTCCTCCTTCTGACAAGCTTTGTGGAGGTCCCGAAGCTTCTTGGTGACAGTGTTGTAGTCCTTTCGGTCAAGCAGGAGTTTGGCAAGCTTGATGTTTGTCTTGAGCCACAACCTCTCGTTGTTGGTGCTCTGGAAGCTCTCGAGCGTGAGCGAGTAGAATCTCTCGACACACGCCACTGCCTTTGGCCCATCCGATCCCTTCTCGATGTAGTCCAGCATGTTGTTGATCGACTTTTCCGAGTAGTTCCTCGTCACGGCTGACTTGACATACGTCAGTAGCTCGGCGTAGTGCTCTGTCGCCTGGTCTCAGTGTCAGCATTTGCCGTTCCTCGTTAGTTCTCGCTCCGAAGCCCCGGCATTACTTTTTCATATTGTCCCAGCTTGAACTCAAGCTTGATGGCTTGCTTTAAGCCTTTGAACCCCCACTCGCCCTTTTCATCTTCTAATGGTGGTATGCCTAGGAACTCGGCAATGGCATCCTCGGGATCGGTGAGCTTCAGCTGCTTCGCATTGTAGTATTTGTTCTCGATGCCGACGTCTCCGGAATCCTCGTCGTCGTCTTCCTCGTACTCGAAGTCGTACCTGCTCTGGTTTTAGCTCACGCGATTTCACAAGGATACTGAGGTACAAAGTCCCCAGTTGAAGGGAGCTCACTGCTCCTCATCCGACTCCTGCATAAAGTCTTCGTCGTCAGACATCTTGGCAAGCGGTTGTGAATTGGCGCGAGGCAAGAGAATCAAACGCGGCTGTGACTAGGCGAGGAGGATCTGTTGATGCAGGATCGCAAGACGAAAACAGTCTCCGATGTTCGGGTTGTTCGCAAAGCCGAAGTGAAGTGTAAGGCTAATCGATGGAAGTGCCACAGTGCTCGGCAGGTGCAGCTGGGCATGGGACGTCGGAGGCGGGGGGGAGCTTATCGATTGGCGGACCCACCATACACATCCGATTACGCACTGACCAGGCAGGGCAGGCGGGAGGCAACTTTTCCAGGTTCTCGATCATCCCTCTATCTGCTCGCGCCCAGCCGCGCCAGCCTTCCATCTATTTACGCATTTCCAAACTCGAATTTCGATCAACGTCATCCGCCACGACCGCTCTTCCACGTCGCGTAACCCTCCTAAACCAGCCGAAACTCTTTTCAACATCTCGCGAGAATAGTCGGGCAACATGGGTGGCGATCTCAACCTGAAGAAGAGTTTCCATCCTTCTCTCATCAAGAACCAGGCCAAGGTCTGGGAGGAGGAACGGAAGGCTCTCGAAGAGCGCAAGAAGACACAGCAGCGGATCAACGAACTCAAGGAGGAGCGCGAGCGCGAGGAGCTCCAGAAGAAGCTTGAGGCCGCTGGTCACACCAAACGAATCGATCGCGTCGAGTTTCTCTATAGCGGCCCCACCGATGGACAAACCGGCACAACAGAGGAGCGCGAGAGCTACCTCTTGGGCAAGCGCCGCATCGACAACCTCCTCAAAGGCACCGAACACAAGAATCTGGAGAAGCAGGCTGGCCAGGAGAGTTTCATGGCATTGCAGACGGCCAACACTGCACGAGATACAGCGGCCAAAGTTCGAGAAGACCCTCTGCTCGCCATCAAAAGACAAGAGCAAGCTGCCTACGAAGCGATGATGAACGACCCCATCAAGCGAAGACAGTTACTGGCGTCTATGGGCATGGCAGATGACAAGCTGAAGCCCAAGGACAAGGAAGAGAGGCAAAAGAGGAGACACCATCACAGACATCGCGGTGGTGATGACGACAGAGATAGGCACCGAAATAGGCGCCGGTCCTACTCCAGATCCAGAAGCCCACGTCGTCGAAGAGACGATCCTTATGAAGATCGCCACGAGAGATCGCGGCGTCGCAGCGACTCCGAGGACAGATACAGCCATCGGCACAGGCGGTCTTCGAGATCGAGGTCGCCCCGCAGACGTGGTTCGGGTGATAAAGACGACTACGCCAGACGAGACCGCAGCAACCGCAGGGAGGATCGTGAACGACAGCGGCATGGTTCAGTGTCCGACGAAGATCGCGCCACTAGACGACGAGAAAGGTCACCCCATGGCAACGACAGGCGAGACTACCGCAGCGGGGATGCATCAGGGCCTCGGGGCCGCAGGAACTACGACAACCGGCGTCAAGAACAAGGCAGGCGATCTGATGATCGTGCCAACGGCAGCGTAGAGGCGGGTAACCAGGCCGCGGACGAAGAAAGAGCACGAAAGCTGGCGGCTATGCAAGCCGCGGCTTCGGACCTCGATACTGACCGAGTCCGCCGTTTGGCGGCGTTGGAGGAACGGGAGAAGGCTGCGCGGGATGCCGACAGCCAGGCAAGAGAACGGTCCTCCAAGTACGGGGACAGAGAGTTCGTCAACGGCCTGCATCGTAAGGCTGGCAACATGAGCCTGGGCGAGAGGATGGGTAGAGGGCGGCAAGGGCTGCAGCGGGACGACGACTGAGAGGATGACGCACGGAGCATCCCGGAAACCATAGGGCCGGGTAAGGTCCACTCTTTTGCGAAGCACATGGCGACAAGAGGAGGTGAAGGGAGCATGGAAATTTTGGTGTCCTTGCCTGGGTGGCTCGAACGCAAAACAGCGTTCGCCGGGTACGCGGTGACTGGGCCTTGGTGGCCGGAATGAGGGGTTTCGTGATGGGATTTCGGGATAGGATCCCCCCTACCCCATATATGACATGATGAGTTGCTGTTACCGACTGCACGTTAACCGGTGTTTTTCCATAACGTTGAGCGGCATGGCATGCGGCTTTGCGGGGAGTTGCAAGGGAGGCAGACGAATGAGTTAGCATAGAGATCAAATACCCAAGCGGTACGTAAGTGACCAGGCACCGTGATATATAGAATCAATCGCATTCTCGGTTTGTTCGTTCCATAGCAACACTGTGCCGTGTTATGCTATTGCTTGTGCACAAGTCGGGGGCTCTGACGGCATGTCATCCATGGGGGGGGGTTACGAAAGGCTCTCGTGTGGGGAATCTATTGAACATAGGTAGTCACAACAAGGTCGGGCCGTGGCAGAGGGAGGGTGAGAGAGATCCGAAGCACGCACGAACGGGAGTAGCAAGGCGGCGGCGCTTGGCGAGGCGACGAGCGTCACAATCCTCGGCTGTGTGTGACCTGCCCCTAACACGGGCGAGGGGGCGGCGCTCTGGATTCCTGGATTACATGGGTTATCGGAACGAGGCTGGGCGAGGAGGGGTAAAGAGGGGGTGGGAAAAGCAAGACAAGGCTAATCAGGCTGATTTTCCCACAAGATGCAAGTCAACGGCATCCATCCTCCCATCGTAAGTAACCATGGATGACAGGAAACAGACGCAAACGGCGTACTGGTAGGTCGAGGGCCGGCCGGGTCGAACGGCATAGGCCTGGGTCAGTGCATGGGCGGCGGCCTGGTTGGCTCGAGGCTGCGGTTCCCGTCTGCCTGTTTGACTTGCTGCTCTCGGGGCTTCTTTTGCATTGAGCTTCGGCGCTTTGCGATGGGAGTGCTGCCGGGATATGCCTGTTCACGACGGCGGTGGTTCCCGGTCGCACAATTGGTCTGTTGGAACAGTGGAGCTGTTTCATTTGTTCGCGTAGGAATCGGGCGGGTGTGTCGGGTCAACTTGCTTGGTCTGGAGATGACGGCGTCGGGGAAACTGAATAAGTGGCTTGAGTGAAATGGACGAGAACAAGGTTATTGAAGATGCAGGAAAGTGGGATGACTGTAGGTGTCATGTTGTAGACAGTGGGTTTGATATCGGACGGTGCTTAAAATAACACGAGCAAAGGATCCGAGCAGGCTGCATGTGGATGAGGGCAAGTGTTGTTACGAAGGTTTGTCACTAAGGGGGTGGGAAGATGGTCTGGGGTTTTCGACGATGAGCTGAATCCACCATCTGACAAGGTGCACCAAGGCGGGCGAGAAACCGGAAGCGAAGCAATACCTACCTACCTATTTCAACGTTAACGCAGCCGAGCCCCCGAGGGTAGCTGAGGGGCCCGCAGTGAGGATACTTTCCTGGCTTTTAGGCGTGGTGGTACGGATAAATGATGGATGTATATAAGTAGGTAGGTAGGTAAGCAAGCATGCAGACGCCTCTCTTGCACCATGGTGGGATTGGCAGACTTTCCGCTGACGGGCTTCGGGCTACCGCAGTATGGCCTGTTATAAAATTTTGGAATAGAGGGAGCCATGTACCTAGGCCATTACCTTTCCGATGCTCTTCTGATTTCTTTCCTTCTTTCTTTCTTTTTCAGCAGAGGGTGGATCGAGCGTCTGCAATCCGATATTGCATGCAGCTGAGCCTGGGCGCCTGCTGCTATTCGATGGGGAAATCCCCCACCCCCTTGTGCAGCTGGCGGAGCCATGATGAGGGATGATGAATGATATGCTGCTGTGCTGCGCCTGGCTCTTCCATCCGCAGGGAATTGAGCCTCGGCCCTAGGATTAGACCCCTCCTGGGGAAGAGGATGAGACAACTACCCAGCTACGGTAGAGACGAGTGTGAGTACGGAGGAGGTCAAAGATGTGAAGTGGAGGTGCACAGCTTAGTGTCAGTGACATTCATAAGTCCGATTAGGCGCCCCCTCGTCCGGCCTCGTCTGTTCCCCGTGGATTCAATTAACCCCCTGGTCCCCTTTTATTGCTGTCGCCAGCGCATGTGGTTGCCAGGTGGTGTGGAGAGATGAGAGAGAGGCACAGAGGGTGAGACAGTGTGGCTGAGTGGGAGCATGTGTACGTACCTCACTCTCATCCATCTGTCTACCTACCTACCTACCTACTGTTGAAGTACGTGGATAATTACGGCGATAATCCCTGGTTAATTGCTGGTGTATGTGTAACTATGTTACTATTTTCCATGGGATTCCCCGCACATTTATGGCTATTGTGTTACCTCAGGATCCAAATGCACGTGGTCATCAGATTGGGGATATTTTAGCTGGCAAAATCTGTTGAAGTACGTGAATAATTACGGTGAAAATCCCTGGTCAAATTGCTGGTGTATGTATGTGTAACTATGTCGCTATTTTCCATGGGATTCCCCGCACATTTATGGCTGTTGTGTTGCCTCAGGATCCAAATGCACATGGTCATCGGATTCCAGATATTTTAGCTAGCAAAATCCGTTCCATAGATGTCAACCGACATTTCACCGCAGACCTTTCCCAATCCAGCCCAATAGGCCTAGAGGTCTGTGCTATTTACTAGTATATTGTACCCACTTTGACACGCCCTCTTAGATTAAAGCTATTCACAGGTTCAATCTAACTAATCAATAGATAGAGCAATTACTACTCTTTCATACCTTCTTTTTATATTTCTATAGGTCCTTATAACTACTAATTACTTACTATAAAAGGTAGTAATTAACTAATTAATAATAACTAAAACTAAAGTATATATAGTCTAGTAGTATTACCTTCTATTAGATAGTTATAGTATAAGATAGTAACTTATACTAGAGCTCTAGGGTTTAATCCTAGGTAGAGGTAAAAAGACTTAGTAGTAATTATATCTATAAAGCTTACTAGCTCTCTTATATAAGTCTAAGCTGAATAATATAAATATATAGTAATTAAGGTTCTTTTACTTAGTAAAGCTATATTATACTTATAGCAATCTTAAGCCTTATATACTTACTATTATATTTAATATAGCTCCTATAGGCCTATATATATAATTATCCTTAAAGTATAGTTTTAACTATACTTTTATCTTTTATTATAACTTTCTAACTTAAAATAGTAATCTTTTATAATTAGATTTTATATTAACTTTTAGTTCTAATTAAGGTAATTATAATAATAAAATTGCTAACTATATATATTACTTAGTTATTAAGAAACTTATAGTTAAAGTATTACTAGTTATATTAATAATTAGTTATAATATTAAGATTTACTAATTATATCTTCTATAATAATTTACTTTTACTTACCAGTATAATCATATAATTTAACCCTCCCAGTCAGGGGCCACACCAGCCAACAATCTATTACTACAGTACTTATTACTTTAATTATATTAGTAATTTATCCTTAGCTAATTCTTCCTTATAGTTTTATATTAAATATGCAGTTTGGTTGCTAAGATTTAATTACTATAGAAATATAGGCTATTTTTACTTTAGCAAGGCCTTTGTCAAACCATCTACTATTAGCTTCACTAATGGGGTATATTTAACTTTAATACAACCATCTATAATCTCCTAATATAGCTAGTAGTAATATATATCTATATAATAAAGATATATTTATAATTAAACTAAGTCCTTAGTTATAAGACTAATTATCTATTAATTATTATATTATATTATAATCTTTAGTAATATATTTAAAGTATTATTACTAGTAATAAGCTTAGTAATTAATTACCTTATAAATATTAATTCTTTTGTAGCCTGCAATAGGGCTAGTAACTCTGCTTTAGTTATTAAAGTAGTTACTATCTACTGCTTATTTACCCTCTAGCTAAAAAGTCTACTATATAACTTAATAGTAAAAGCCTGTAAGCTCTTGTAGTTAATTAAGTTATCTCTAAAGCTTGTGTCTAATATAACAATAAGCTCTCTATTAGACCCAAATTTAAGGCAAAGGCTAGCTATATACCTAAGGTATTATAGTACCTAGTTTGCCACCCTCTAATAGGCTACTAATAGGTTATAATTAAATCTTATTAGCTAACTTACTATAAATATAATATTAGGTCTTATTATTACTACTATATATAGGATTAATCTAACTTTTTACTAGTATCTTATAACTTTATAGTTTACTACTATCTACTATAAGAGTAGAAGTTCTTTATTACCTATTAGGGTATTATCTAGTAGTAGCTAGGTTTTATTATTAATTAGCTTTCCTATCTTTTTAATATATACTAACTATAATAGCTATATCTTTTATTATTATCTATTATAGAGAATTTCTATACTAAGAAACTATTATATTTTATTACTACCCTCTAAGCAGTATCTTTCTTTTATACTATTAATCACCTTATTAGCTTCCTATTATGATAACTTAGAGAATATAAAGATATAATTATTTATATAGAAGAAGAATATAATAGCTCTCTTTTACTAGTAGCATAGTATTAAAGCGCCTATAAAAGTAGAGATACCCCCGCTTAGAGAACACTTTGGTTACTACTAAATACTCTAGCTACTTTAACACACCCCCTCAGGCTTATGTATCACACTAAGCCTGATTTTTATGCTAGGGGATTTGCTAACTAATGAGCTCTTATCTACCCTCTCAGGATAGTCTAGGTTATAATGGATCTGAGCAGTGATTTCTGGATTTCCAGCTCTTTCTAGATCTCAGCAGATTCATCAGTTACCCAATCCCTCAATCTAGTAAGACTCAAACTCATAGCCTATAGAATTTAACAGTAGGGGTAGGCATTAGATGCTTACTGATGCACCCAGTGGCTCAGACTGTTAATTATCAAAGTACCTATAAAAGTAGAGGTACCTCTACTTAGAGAACACTTTGGTTGCTACTAAATACTCTAGCTACTTTGATATATAGCTCTCTAGTAACTAGTATAAATCTAAGTTCTTAAAATCTCTTTTCTAGGTACTTTTACTATAGTAGTAGTAATTATTATAACCTATAAAGAGCTTTTTATAAGTAGATAATCTTATTACTACTATAGCTTAAATATTCTAGAGGAAGTCTTATAAATACTATCTTATCTATATTAGTATATATAAATATATTTACTATATTAAATTAAAGTAATTCTAGGTCTAACTTAGCTATAATTATAATAAGTAATTAAAAAAAAAGTTCTATTAGTATTACTATATATATATTATAGATTATATCTTTTAGTTACTAATTACTATAAATAATAAGGTATGCTTTAAACTTTATAAGAAATCTATATTTATTTAGGTTATAGGTATATACCTATTAGTAGTTAAGTATTTAGTTATTACTAGCTTCCTCTATACTAACTTTAACCTAGCTATTTATAGTATTGTAGCTCTATAAATAAGCTTTCTTAGCCTCTTAAAAATCCTCTATAAATAGGTAGTTTTTTAGGTTAGCATATGCCTTAGGTAACCTAGGTAAATTCTTCTAGCATAGCCTTATAGCTATATTTTAAGGTACTGTTATCTTATTACTAGAGTTAGATAGATCCTCTTTTATTGCATTATCCTTTTTAATATTAGGGGGCTAGCTTATACTTTTACTAGGTAGGAGGTCTTACTTTAAGATTTTCTAAGGATTGCAGTAAGGACTATTAACAGTCCTAGCTGTTAGATATTAAGGTTTAAATACCTTATATCTATATAAAAAGATAGTATATATAATAATAAAGTGAATTATATAACACAGTATTAATAGTACTGTATATACTGTATATACTAGATAACTATATATTTACTTAGAAAACGCCTATATATCATAAATACATAGGATATCTATATACATAGAATAGTTCTTTTAAGCAAGAACTATTTATCTAAGGAGAAATCTAGGAAATAAGAATACAGTTATAAACTATATGACCGAAATGTTTTAGAAAACAACGTATAAGAATAAAGTTATAAACTATATAACCGAGATGTTTTAGAAAACAACGTATAAGAATATAGTTCTAAACTATATAACCGAGGTGTTTTAGATAACAACCTAGAATATCTAAGAAATCCTTAGAATATACAGAAAGTAAGTATAAATAAACCCCTTATATCCCTTATATCTAGCTAGATAGAAAGGTGAAAAAAAAAGCTCTTTTATTATATTAAAAACAATATATATCTTATTTATCTCTTATCTTTTATTTCTAACCTCGTTACCCCTCATAGCCTCTAACACTAGCTATATAAGTAGCTTGCTAGTTCTAGGTACTGCAGCAAGGACTATTAACAGTCCTAGCTATAAACGCAGCTTTCTAAGATTCTTATAGATATATTTACTTTTAATATGCAATATAGTTAATATATTAGATTTTATTATAATATATATAGTCTTCTTACTCTCTGGTATTAAGTATATCTAATAGCAGTATGATAAATAAAGTATTTAGAGATTCTAGTAGTATTATTAATATAAAGTATAACTTTATATATTTATAAACTCCTTCTAGTATTTTACTAGTAGTTTGGTTTAGAAGTTCTACTATATCTTCTTCTATAATATCCTTACTATTAGTAACATTTATAAAGTTCTTTTTAGTTACTTTTTAGATCTATTTATTAATCACAGCCTTATCTATATTACTTAACTTATTTACTTATTTATCTTCTTTTCTAGAGAAGTATCTATCTTTATTAAATATTATATTATAAGATATAATAACTTTATTCTTTAGAGGGATATATATATAGTACTAGTTAGTTAATATATAACTAACTAGATAGCTAATATATACCTTTACTTTAAAGCACTAGAGATAATTATAGCTAAGTTAAGTATCTAAAGTTATTATATATATATAGTAGCTAAATACTTATCAATAGCTAAGGTATAGTATAGATAATAGCTACCCTCTTGCTATATGCTAGATCTAATATAGAGATCTCTAGCTATGAGATTTAGCTAGCGTTTGGTTATATAAGTATACTACTACTTTTAGAATCTCTAGCTATAGTAATACTAGCAATTTTAATTTTAGCTTTATTATATAGGCTTTCTCCTTAATTACTATAGTAATCCTCTCTATACTACTGTTTTATACTTATGTATTAGGTACTAAGGCCTTAAACAGAATTCCTATACTTTCTATAGCCTCCTTTACCTATAGATAGGTAGTTATAATCTTATTATTATGCTTAATTACTTATATTTTTATTAATTTATATACTTTAATTAACTATATAAAGTCTACTAAAGCTATCTTAATAGCCTTAGAAGTATACTATTATAGGTAATAGTCTTATATAAAGCTAGATTTTTAATTACTAAGTAATAAGGCCAACTTATATCTACTATAGCTTTATTTAAAAAGGTAAAAATCTAGTATAATATAATTTCCTATCTCTATATAGTTAATTAACTCCTGTAGTTAATATAATATTTACTGCTGTATTTTACTTATTATATATACTTTGTATAATATAATAGATATCTCTAGTATATCTCCTTTTATCTATATGCTGCGGGCTTAGGCAGTTATTTTGCAGAGTATATAGCTACCTAGGTAGCTGAGATAGTTATACTAGTAGTTAGCTTTGACTAGCCTACTCCTTTAGTAGCAGTCTATTAGTACTAAGGCTACTATAACTACATCTGCATTTACTACTACTAGGTATACTACTAATATAATATAAAGACTATTATAATTCTTACTAGCCTTAATAACCTATTAACTAGTAATTCTATCTATATTAAATACTATAGAGTAATTCTTTACTATATATATATAATTATTAGTTAGACTATTATTTTACTACTAATTATTTCTTATTTTAAGTATTATATATAATACTAGGTTATATAATAGTAATAGATAATAGGTAACTCTTTTAAGTATAAATCATACTTAGTAATTACCCTGTTTTATATAGATAAGTATATTACCCTATCTCTTAATTGGGATAGTGGTATTGCCTACCTAGATAAAGTTATCTGACTTTGCTGGGGTTATCTCTAAGAAGCGATAATAAGAGTAAAAGACGTAAAGGGTTACCTCTAAATCTAGAATAATAAAGTCTTTAAGTAGATAGTTAGATATTATAAAAGTAGCTAACTATATAGATAAGGCTCCTTTGCATTTTAACTATACCTTACCTTTGCTACCTTCTAACTATTATTTAGCTAGAGGTACTGCTACTACTACTATAGTAAATTTATCTAGGTAGGTATATATAAAGGCTAGTAATATATCTTTCTCTTTTAGCTTATTTTTTATATATCACTATATTAAAGCTTACTTTATATATTTAATAATTACTCTATATAGTTACTATAAGAAGCTTAGGTATATTTTACCTATAAAGTAATACCTTAATAGTAAGTGCTTAGGGATATTATATAGTAAGCACTTTTTATTACTGTAGTTATTACTCTTGTTATTTTAGTTATTATAGTAGTTATTATACTGTTTTTCCTTTATTAGCTCCTTTTATATGCGATTATCTATGATGTTGTTAGTAACTGTTGCTGTAGTAACTAGGCTAAAGGCATTATAAGCAGCTTTTGCCTGGGGACGCTCTAGCTCTATAGCGATATAAGCCTGTATTGCTAATATTACTTTATAATATAAGAGCTAGTTATTAATAGCTTTTATATAGTTAGTACTTTTATATACTTCTACCTATACTACTAGTAGTATATACCTTAATACCTTTATCAGTAGTAGGAACTATTTACTAGTCTTTATAGCTAAATACTACTAAACTTATATACTATAAGAGAGTGCTTTCTCCTAGTTAGATATCTATTTCTCTACCTCTTTTATATCTATTACCTTATAATCTATAGCTCTTTTTATAACTTTCTTATACTTTACTATAGCAATTTCCTTTTCCTTATATAGAGGTAGACTAATATATACCTTAATATTATATATCTATATATATATTAACTTACTTATAAAGTAATACTCTATAACTACTATTAGATTTACTATTATATAGATCTAGGTAACTAAGTTACTAACTACCTTATAGTCTTACTTATATTACTATTATTTTTATATATATCTTATTATTATAATTAAGTTACTTCTATCCTTTAGTTAATAGCTAGGATAGCTTTGAGGCCTATATATCTTTTAGATCTAGTAGTTATTAGCTATCTACTGTGTTATCTATTACCTATCTAGTTATTGCAAATAGCGTTATTAGGTAGTCTATAATATCTAGAGCTATTAGAGGCTTTACTAGTTGTTTTATGGTAGTACGCCGTATATTATTAGTATTTAGGTTAATTAACTCCTATAGATTCAGAGCTGCTACTTATTACTATAGCTAGATATACCAATTGCTCTAGTTAGCTAGACTACTTAGAGTTACTAACGTTATAGCCATCTTATTTTTAGTTATAATAATAGCTATAGTATATATTATATATACTATATATAGTACTTTAAGTAATATTAATTAGTACTTGTAAATTTAAACTATTAATTATTAAAGTATATAAATAATTACAATCAAAAATCCCTAGTTAAATTACTAGTATATATATATGTAACTATGTTGCTATTTTCCATGGGATTCCCCGCACATTTATGGCTATTGTGTTGCCTCAGGATCTAAATGTACGTGGTCATCGGATTCCGGATATTTTGGCTGGCAAAATCCGTTCCATAGATGTCAACCGACATTTCGCCGCAGACCTTTCCCAATCCAGCCCAATGGGCCTGGAGGTCCGTGCCATTCGCCGGCATATTGCACCCACTTTGACAATTGCACCCACTTTGACATCCTTCCCTTCCAGTCCTGGCCCATCCACTTTCGGTCCCAGCGTCCACCTTCCCTCACATTTCCTCCCACGCTAACCCCAGCACCAGAGTGCTTGACCCTGTCTGTTCTTGGTCTTTTCTGCTCGTTCTGCGGCCCTTCTGACTTCATCTTCGCATATTGAGTAGCCTACTGTTCCTCAACCCAATTTCCTGCTCCTGCATCTTTCTATCCCCCCCTTTCGCTGCATACCTAGCATACTGCATCTTGCGGCACTACTCAGTACAGAGACTGTGCTCGCTTTTGCCCTACTCACGTTGCTTCGCGCCTTTGCACATTGAGCATCGCTCCGCTCCACTCAGAAGCAGCACCATAATAGCACACTCACTACCTACCTACCAAACCCGTGCCTTCCCTACTTCTTTTGTTCTCTCCTCCCCCACCTTTCCTTTCCCTCACCTCATCTGGAAACCGGCTGCCTTACCTTCCTTCCTTCCTTCCCTCCCACTTTACTGTCCTTCCAACCCACCCTCTCCCGCCCATCAGTCTTTCTTTCCTTCTTTGTTACGTTTTCCTCTGCCGCCGCCGCCGTCGCACACCACCGATTCAGATTCGCACCCAGACCCAACCGCCAATAACAGCATCCCTCCTCTTTGGCACCTTCCCCCTGGCTGATCAATTGACGAACCAAACATTTCTTCACCCACTTCTCAGCTAGTCGCCCGCCCACTTTTTTCGTTGCTGTCCACGAACAAGCAAACCTCCTTGTCTCCCGTCGACTCGCCCGCCCTCATCTCCCTCCCCGCCCCCTAAACAGATCAACCTTCTTCACGACCCCATTCTTCAGTTGGCCACCAACAATCGCCCACCATGCCTTTGTGCGGAGGATCTAAGACTGTCCAGCGCAAGCTGGTCCTGCTGTGAGACCTGCTTTCCTCCCCATCTCTCCTTCTTGCGTGTATCAGTTGACTGCGACTGGTGGACATTGGCTGATTGCTTCCCTTCCTTCAGTGGCGATGGCGCGTGCGGCAAGACATCGCTGTTGAACGTCTTTACCAGAGGGTAAGTTTGGCTTCCAACCCCATTTCATTTAAAGGGGGGGGAAGCAGGGTCCCAAACCTTCCGATCGCACTTTCGTTGCTGACCTGGCTTAGCTACTTCCCGACTGTCTACGAACCCACCGTTTTCGAGAACTACGTCCATGGTGCGCGATCCTCCCTACTGATACCTGCGTGAGGCGCACCGTCGCCCGTTGCTGCCGTCGCAAGCCCCCTTTCGTCAAACAGTCTGCTGACCCCGAACCCACCAGACATCTTCGTTGATAACGTCCACATCGAGCTTTCCCTCTGGGATACGGCCGGCCAAGAGGAATTCGACCGCCTTCGCAGCTTGTCTTACGGTAGGGTCGTCGGCCAGGGTCGATCGAGCAACATTGGCTGACTAGGCGCAGACGATACCGACTTGATTATGCTTTGCTACAGCGTAGACAGCAAGGACTCGCTCGAGAACGTCGAGAGCAAGTGGGTTGGTGAGATAGCAGACAACTGCCCCGGCGTCAAACTCGTCCTGGTCGCCCTCAAGTGCGATCTCCGCGAAGCTGACAACGAGGAGGAAGAGGGCACCGAGGGCCAGCAACGCGAGAAGCGTCCCATGATCAACTATGAGCAAGGTCTGGAGGTCGCCCGTCGCATCAATGCCCTTCGCTACCTCGAGTGCTCCGCCATGCGCAACCGAGGCGTCAACGAGGCCTTCACCGAGGCTGCCCGCGTCGCCCTCAGCGTCAAGAAGGACCGCGAAGAATCTCAGTGCGTCGTCATGTGAGCGGGCTTGTGTCGGCGGACATGCGTCGCGCGCTTACGGCATTTTTTCACTCTCACAACCACGATCGAACTGGCGGTCCTCGTTTCTGACAGGATCGGGCATCGAAATACCATTTTTAGTATTGCACTCGGTCACTCGGAAAGGCGTCGGCGTTCTCACGGATCACTACCTTCAACCTCGATTTTTCACCCCCTCGCATTATCCCACTATGTCCTTTTTATTGCAGACCGTCCAGCTCCTCGGAGCAGACGCGACCTTCTTCTCCTCCTGTTTTCTTGGCCACACTTTGGACCTGGGCTCGAAACGCCCTTCTCGATACCTCTGGGCACCGGCCACATTTGAGCACAATTGTACATACCAGTTTCGCTGTTCGATGCACATAAAGGGTTGGAGGGCCCCGCTTCTTTTATTCTCGTTGCTTTTGGTCCTGATCGCGTATACACATGGGGGCAGCACGGCCACAGAGGAATGGCGTGCTCGGCAGGTGGCTGGTGGGTAGGTGGATGGCACATGCGTGTGTTCTGGCTACTAGACTTCTCAGATGGGCATGGCAAAAGCAGTCAAGCCCGTCTTCAGACTCCTTGGCTTGTACAGGCATAAAAGTTGTCTTTTGAGATGATGTTTAATGAACTCAATTGTCCACAGTCTGCATTTCTCTTGTCACCCAAAGACCCTGGAAGCTCCTTGTATGTGGCAAACCAACCACAAGTGACGCAAGGCCCAGGCGCAGGTCTGCGAGGAATGGTGAGAAATCAACAAGTAACACAATGAGGAAACCCGCGGCGCATCCCTAACCCTGGGCCCTGGTGTGTGTTTTTCTGTTTTTCTCTCTCGTTTTCATTTTCATTAGAATTTTCTAGAGTCAGGCACGGGGTGATTCGCGTTCGCTGAGTGTCCAGGCTGAGGGTTCAGGAAGGGATACCCCCGATGATTGGTTACGGACGCTCGGAGATCGGAGCTCAGTCCATGATCCGTCGCAATCGGACTGGGGACCGGGCAGATCACTCAAGACACCAGATTCCTACATGCACAACCAGTAGTCGGCACATCAGCCACGTCTCACGTAGAGAGCATGGCCCACTGGCTGCATTCACCGCCGCTCCCATCCGCCTTTTTCGACGGGCTCGCTGTCTGCCTTGCAGTCGTTGCCCTGTGTTGTGAGCGCAGCTTATAAAGTACTTAGGAATATCGGAGCGCGGAATGAAACCAAATGTGGGATGCGTAGCAATCGCGCTTGAATGACTCTTGCGTTTCGAAACATGTTGCATTGAGACAGAAACTTGCCTGCTTGCGAGTAATTGTCGGACCGAAAAGAACTACGCATCCACCTCGCCGACAGGGGAAAGTGGAGCCGCACACGATTGAAGCGAGGGACCATGAAGAGAAGTCTTTGGCCGGCCAGTTCGATCTTCTACTAATGGTACACTGTTGTCATTTCACACTCGTTGTTGTATGGGTAAAACATTGCCGACCGCGATACACATAGCCTGATAAATAGTATTACGCCTTCCCAAAGACATGTTTAACTCCCGCTTCCGTCCGAACCGCAGCTTGCTGCCATGTAAATCTGTCGTATGCCTGTTCTCGTGATCGACAAAGGAAAAGTGTGAGGCTCCGTGATTCCGACTGATGCGTGTTACAGAATGTTTAGTCGCCGTGGCCTAGATGAGGGTTAGCTTTGGACGTTTTGCCTCGAGAGATTAGATGGTGGTGGGTGGTGGGTGGTACGCACGTCCCAGGGCCTTGCCGCGTTTGGACACCTCGCGGGCATGGTACTGCTTGATCTTGGCCCGCCTGGCCTCCTCCCTGGCCTCCTCCTCGAGCCTGCGCACCTCGGCCCTCGCGGCAGCGACGCTCTCGCGGGCGGCGAGTAGGGCGCGATCGGCCTCCTTCTCGGCGGCCTCGGCGCCCATGACGCGCTCGCGGGCATGGACGATGCTGGGGTCCATCTCCACTGCGCCGCCGGCGCCGCCGAACTTGTGCAGGATGCCGCGGCGGCCGGATGACGCGTCCGTGGAGCGGCGGAACACACCGCCCACTCCTCCCCCGGTGCCGTTGTGGTGGCCGTCGGGGGAGGTGTGGTAGGTCGTCGACGACAGGGATGAGCGGGAGGTCGCGGATGTGCGGGTTGTTGGCGTGGGGGAGGGGTCGCGGCGGGAGCCGAAGAGGCCGTGCTTGCGAGGCGCGGGCTCGGCGACGGGCTGGTGGTGGACGGGCTCCGGTGAGGGGTCGCGGCGGGAGCCGAAGAGGCCGTGGCGGCGCGCTTCCGGAGGCGGTGGGATCGGTTCGCGAACGGGCTCGGGAGAGGGTTCGCGGCGGCCGCCTCCGAAGAATGGCATTTTGTTTTATGGGCTGGTTGTGTGTGTGGGGGATAAGTGACGATGGCGAGAAAGGTGCTAGATTTGGCTAGGGCTGCCTTGGTAAAGCTTGGTAGCGGTGGTTGTGGATGGTGATTGCGTGGACTCTTACGAGATAAAAGGCTCGGGATGCTGGATATGTCGGAAGTGAAAACTCTCGGCGGGATGGGTCGAGGTGTTATATCTACCTCGCCCCTCCGCACACACACACACCCCTTTCCTCTCTTCCCTCGGGGTGTAGCTCTCATTCTCGCTCATGGGCTTATGCCACAAGCCGTCGGCGCGACCTGTCCAGCCCGTGCCGAGACCCTGCCAGCAGCTGGTTGGAGACAGGCTGGCATGGGCGTTGCTGCACAATGATGCCAAGGTGGTCATCTCACAGCCTCTACCCCGTAACACCCGCTCAATGTCGACTGCGATTTGGTGGTTTGGAGCTGCGCTGTGCTACCCCAAACCTGTTTTTGTCGGTGATCGGCGAGCAAAGATCAACGTCGTCGGTGACGTCAAGGCTCATTGAGCAAAGGTCGAAGGATGCTGCACAGGGGTCCAGGTCGGGGTGAGCTAGCCAATTAGAGGCGGTCAATGACGACGGACCTAGCCTCTTGGGGAAGGACCCCTAGATTCCTGTATAGTGTATGTCCTCTCGGGGCCCTGCAGGGTCTTGGGTCGGTGACTGTCTTGCCCATCCCCCCCCCCCCCTTCCGAGACCTGGTCGACAACGGTCAAGTGACGAGGGGCAGGCGGATAAGATAAGTTCATGACATAGTACGTTTCTGAAAGACGCACAACGAGGCAGGCACGAAGAGGAGGCTTGGATGGTATGCAAGGGGCGCACTGTGGTGACGAGCTGGCGGAGGGCCACACTCATGTCTTGTTGGCGTTCTGGTGGTCGTGTGTGTGATGCTGTGGATGCGCTGGGAGTGCTTCTGGCTCTGCTATTTCCGATCGGGCTGGTGTCCAAAGGCGGACCTGACGATCGAGGGAAGCTAGGGAGCACTGTTTGACGTTGTGGCTTACCCGTCCAACGCTGTGGTTCGGTCATGACCATCGTCAAGTACGGTGTTTCGGCTAACCAGGGAAATGGTTGTAATCATTCCACCCCCTTTCTCTTTGAGACAACAAAAATTGCATCGCGTGTTGCACAGGCAAGAATCGCAGATGGGGAAAAAAAACCATACGGATATAAACCCACCCGTCCGGAGACTCTTTTCCGTGGGGTCGCGTCATACCCGGGGAGAGTTCAATTGACCGTGACCACGCAGGATGCATCGCGCGAAGCAGATCGAGCTGTTTGAAGCTCCATCCCTACCCTGGATATCACACCCGAAGCCCCTTTTCCCAGTCCCCAGAGAAGACTTATAAGTTCGTTGGTGGACCCGGTCAGGTGTCTTGCCCACTACGTAGATGGTGTTGCAGCTTTGGAGCCGAGTTCTGATAATCGGCGAACCACCTTCTCAATCCCCTTCAGGCTGTGGAAATGGATTGGACCTTCGTTGGAAACTTGTTGTTGTGTGAGTTGCTGTTTGCCAATGTTTTTCTTACTTGAGTTTACTCCATCAGCGAGAACCAAGCAAGCACTTGAGACTTTCATATATATATATATATATATTTGTATATATGTATTTATATATTAGTTAACGGATGCTGTCATCACGTCTTCGATCTTCATCGTCAAAGTCTGGAACCAAATGTCAATAGCCTCACATTGGCTATCTGTCGGCGTGTGCGTCTCGTCCCGATAGCGATGTCCCGTGTAGGACCCATGTCTCGTTATACCTTTGCGGCACCTTTCTCGAGCTTGCTTTCCGCCGGCTCGTTACTGGCCCACGCCATCCAGGCAACTGCAATGACGAACTTGATGGCGCCAGAGATCCAGAGCGCCCCCGGCATGCCGGCCGGACTTCTTTGTAGCCAGCCACCAGCGATACCCCCTAGAACCATCAGGACTACCGCCAAAAACCTCCTGTTCCTCTTTGGGTTTTCCTTCAAGGGCGCGAACAGCTTAGGGTCCGAGAGCAGGTCGCAGTAGACACTGGTGAGCACATTGGTAGGAACCTCGTTATAGCCCAGTATTCTGCTGCTGACGATTTGCCCGCCGAATTGGAAAGCGAGGAGAGCGAGCGGTACCATGACAAGTGGGTCCTCGGAGGTCTTGAACTCGTGGTTCGAGTCAGAACCTGGGACGGATCTGGCTCCGAAAGCGGCGACGAGTCTAGTCTGGGCAAAAGCGGCAGCGAGGAAGACGAGAGATGCCTGCAGGAGGAAAGAGAGCGCAAGGGTGCTTCTCCGCTTGGGATGGATGTGCCTGGACTTGGAAAAGGAGAAGCATCCGAGCCAGAACGCGGCGATGGAGCTGAGAGACTTGAGCCAGAGGAGGGGCTCGCCGGCCGGAAGGCGGGAGGCGCCAAGAGCCATGAATATCGTGTTGCCTTGTGCAGGATTAGTGTCGCCGCCAAAGTGCTTTCGCGTTGGCTCGTGGACCGACCTGTTTGCATACTGACAAAGACGCCGGCGGCATTGATCGCCACGCTGTCGCACAACCCTGATACCAGACAGCAGGTGAGGACGGGGATGTCAGTGTGGCGGATGCTGACGTCGTCACGGAGCCAGTCGACAACAGTCCGCTTCGGGCGAACATCGTGCGCCTGCGGCGTGTTTCCGAGATCAGTGTCAGAAGAGTCTTCGACTCGAAGGCCGTTCTGTACGCTCATGCTGATAGCTGTGATTGTGATGCTGAGTCCCTAGATGATGGAATTGGAAAGGGAAGGCATGGAGAGAAGACGAAAATGGGTATAGACCGTTATATGCATGACTTGCTCAGAAAGGGGAAAAAAACAAAAAAAAAAAACACAGAGTCTCATTCAGTGGCCCCGTCTGGTGTTGGCATGGCGTTATCGCATCTTGGCATGTCGTTTGCCTAGTTGACAGGGCGTTGAGGGTTACTATCACCTCTCGGGTAAGCGTCCGTCTCATTGAATCCACCGGCCGCGTAATTGGAAAACGAACTGGGCTGCCGTGAGGTAACGCTCTGCCTTGGTGAGGTTCGGGGGACGATGTGGGCAGGCATCGACCCGGATAGATTGCCGAGATTAGTGCTGGCAGTCTACAAGCTGGACCTCATGTTTAAGTCAACATCATGGATGGACGATGCGGCATCCTTCCGGCGACAATTACACACTGCTCAGGCCACCGACATTGGTTTGGTAGTAGACGGGCCGTTGGTGGCTGTGACAAACGCCGGACACAGCCGGAAAAAAAGAGAAAAAGTCTGCGTTTTAGCGGCCGCTCAATAATATAAGAATGTGGGTCCAGTCAGACAGGACCCGAGCGTTTGGGCCCACTGATACTGGGCCGAACACCCGAAGATTCGCCTTGACATTGCAGCCTTAATCGTCTCACCGCTCACCGTGTTTCCTACCTCACTCACCTTGGTTCATCATTCTGCTCACCTTTCTGTATACGTCGTACTCGATGCGCCAATGGATCACCGACATCATCTTGACCGCCCACGAAGATGTCGCATGTTTTAAGAATGAGGGGAATATACCCAATGTTCATTTCGCCAAAATGCGACCTAGACGCGATCCATTATTTGGATGAGCTGTGGGGTTGAGTTTGCAAATCTCAACCGCCATTTCCAGCGTGCCATGTCGGCTCTGCAAACACAAATGTTCTCCATGTCGTGTGCACCTACTGCATTGACTTTACAATCCCCAAACGCTGGACTGTACGGTACCTGGGTCGATAAGCTTTGATGACATATCCCTAGAAGCAAACATCAGGCGCCAAACTACCGAGGCACAGAGCATTTTTCTTGGTGCTTATTTCATTATTTATTTATTTATTAACATGTTGCTGCTTTAATCGACTGACCAGGGACGGAGTCAAGGTTGATGCAAGGGCGGTGTGGTCAACAACAACACCTGTTACAACCGCTGCATTCGTACAGTCGCGAAGGAGGAGTGCCATCAACCACCAGCCATGTTGTCGAGTTGTGTACCGCTTTGAGAAAATAAAAATAATAAGAATAGGAACCACACAAAGTCGTTTACTGAGGTACTACCACTGTAGTCCAGGCGGTCCCGCGGGCTGTCCGAATCGTTCGGCTCCCTTCTCGTCCAATGGCAAGGGCTTTGCCCCTGGGAGCCAAGAAACAATCTCGGGATCACCATCAGAGCTTCCTGGTCGGTCGCTTGACATTTGTCAATAATCTCTTTTTCCAACAAGAACCTTGCACTGCAGGTGCCACAACGAACCGGGCCCCAAGCTGCTGCACTCATCTGGTTCGACCGATCAGTCAAGACGCTAATCCCGGTTGGCTCTGGTGCGGAAACGCTGTCCGTCGCAGATGGATGCAACTCCAAGAACCCAAAGGGGAGAATGAGACATTGGCACCCCCTTAAACCCCCATGCTGTAGGTAGCATACCCCGGCCCGTCTTGCCCTCAGTCTCTCCGCCCCACACCGATTGAGACGAGGCCGCCTCCTATCATTGCTCTCCACTGTCAAACTGTCAACTTCAACGGCGCTGCCCGGACGGACCATCCTGATTGCTAGCGCCCGTACGGGGCTTCTGAACCCCCCACCAACGCTATTCCGCTCGCTCAAAAGCTTCTCCTTTGGCACACTCTGTTTCCAGCATCATCACAGCGGGTCGTCTCTCTCTCTCTCTCTCTCTCTCACACCCACTCTCCCTCTCTCACTCTCGTCACTCATTTCGTCCATTGCACGGTGCCGGGCGTGTCGTGCGTGTTCTGTAGACCGTCTTTCCTTGCGACACTAGGCGCATCGCATCGCGTCTTAACCCATTTTTCGCCCATTCCAACACACACCTGTTCCGACTGATAGGCGACATCTCGTCTCTGCAACCTTTCATTACTCCAGCAGCATCCGTACGATTACCGCATCTTGAACCCGACAGCCATGCTGTCGCAATCCGCTCTTTCAGCCGTGGCGCTGCTGCTGGCATCCTTTGCCCAGCCCGCCCTCGCCCAAGTCTCAACCAAATGCAACCCGATGAACACAACTTGTCCTGCCGACCCGGCCTTCGGCATGGACTACAACTTCAACTTCAATTCTACACCCTCGACCGATGCCTGGGAGACGAGCGTTGGGCCCGTCAAGTACACTGCCGAGAACGGTGCTGAATTCACAATCACCAAGCAGGGCGACTCTCCTACCATTCGAACCAAATTTTACTTCTTCTGGGGCCGCACCGAGATCCATATGAGGGCTGCCAAGGGCAGGGGTATCGTGAGCTCCATGATGTGGCTTAGCGACACGCTGGATGAGGTCGACTGGGAGTTTCTCGGTGTCAAGAACGACGCCCTTAGCAACTACTTTGGCAAGGGTGTCGAAGACTTCAACAACGGCGATGAGCATCCAGTGACAGACAGCATTCACGATGATTTCCACAACTATACCTGCGTCTGGACAAAGGAGAAGCTCGAGTGGTGGATAAATGGAAACAACGTGCGCACTCTCCTCCCCAACGACGCCAACAACTCCATGGCCTATCCCCAGACCCCTATGCGCCTGAGTCTCGGTATCTGGGCCGGTGGTGACCCTCGCATGGCCAAAGGAACCCAGGAGTGGGCTGGAGGCGAAACCGACTACGCTGCCGGCCCCTACACCATGTACGTCAAGTCTGCGCAAGTGACCGACTACAGCTCTGGAAAGGAATACTCTTTCGGGGATAAGTCGGGCTCGTGGGAGAGTATCAAGATTGCCGGGTAAGTCGCCTTCGATATGCTGGTACATGCTGCAGCCTGCCATACTAACCTCTTCACAAAGGGGCAACTCGACCGTCAAAGAAGCACTTCTGGCGGAACCTAGCAAGTCCGTCAGCGAAAAGTTCGACGCACTCAACCCAACCGCAAAGACTGCCGTGTACGCGACCGGTGTCGGCGTGGGCTGTGCTCTCATCGCCTTTGGGCTCTGGTACTTTATCCGCCAGCGTAGGCGCGGAGCTGCCGAAGCGAAGCTTGCCGCCGAGAGGGCCGAGACTGAGCGTCTTGAGCTTGATGGCTTCCACAAGCGCGGCGTTGACCCCGACTCCTTCGCTGGTTCGACAGGCACTGAGTACAACGCCGCAGACTTCAGCAAGAGCGGAATGGCACAAGAGAACGCATACAGTGTCCCCGCCACCCAGGAGAAGGATGTTTGGGACTCTGCTCCGGCAGCTGCTGGCGCGGCCGGTGCAGGTGCAGGTGTAGGTGCCGCGGCCGGCATGGCCGCGTATAGCGACTCGCCCAACGGTTGGGGACAAGCGGCGTCGCCGTTGCAAACGCAGAGCCCTGGCATGCCACCTTCTGGCCCTCTTCCCAGCATGCCACCTGCGGGTCCTCTTCCCATGGCTCCCAGCCGGAGCACCTCTCAAGGCGGATATGCCAGAATCGGGTCGCCTGACGGTCCACACAGCCCTCCGCCCATGAGCCCTCCTGCCATGAGCCCTCCTGCCATGAGCCCTCCTCCCATGAGCCCGCACTCGCAAGGATACGGCGGCCATGGCTTCAGCGACCAGCAGGGTTATGGTAATGGTGGCTTTGGGGGCGCGAACCAGGGACAGTGGAATAACGGAGGCCCTCAGGGCGGCTTCCGGTGATACCGCATGTGTTTTCTTCATGTCCCTCTCATCCTTTCTTTCCATAACATGTTTGGGCCGTCCGTTGGTTTTTTCTTTGCCAGCGTGCATGAACATCTGAGCGATTTGCTGTTTTCGCCTTAGCTGAGTCACTTCAAAGCGAGCCAGAGGATGCCTCGTCGACAGACATGTTTCCTCTGGCTCGCCGCTGCCGAGATATCCTAAAATATGCATTCCCACCCATAACAGGGCGTTCACGAGTTACAACACGCGGCTTGTTTGGTCATATGCCGCCCCATGTGTCCATCGGGTGTCCGCGTCTTATTCGCGGCTTCCTTCGGATGGCCATGGCACGCCCCAATAGCTGCCGCTGGGTTCTCCGCGCGGTTATGGTTTGCTCAAGATGCCTGTGCGTGAACCGGTTCGTACGTCGACTGCACGCGACGAACGTCTGGCATAACCCACCGAGGTCCGAACTTGAACGTGGCAATTCGGACTTCTGTTTCGAAACTGATCAAAGGCATAATCGTTCGTGATGTGATGCTGACGCGGTGCTGGATAATGTGACGAACGCCTCCCGACCCCGAAAATTGACCAAAAGGAACCCCGGTATCACAACGAGCCTGGTTGTTGCTCGACTCGATTCAAGACCCAGGCGATCCACATGGATGAAGCCAAAGGCTCATCAGTGTTTACTACCATGGAGCTGTGGGCTTCAATCTCGGCCAGCTGAGTGGTTCATGCCAGGAGCCATATCATCGGCATCACGGTATGCTCAAGCTCCAGGCCAATGAAAGGAGGCCAATAACGCGACAATGTAGAACCCCTGTTCAGCAACTCTTCAATGCTGACCAGGCAGACCGAGGTTTGCTCATATTTGGACTCACCTTTTTCGGCAGCATTGCCACGCCCACCAACCTTCCTGTGCAGGTGGTTCGTGCTGGCGGTTGAGGGTCGACCCGATGCAAACCGCAGGCTCTTGAGCGCCCGTGCGACGGCATGCCGCGCCGCATGTGCAGAACGTTGGCTTTTGGCGGACGAACTGCCATTTGATTATATCGTGTCTTGGATGTTTAGCTGTTTGGAATAGCTGTACTGGCATCTGAATACGGTGCCAGTCTCAGCATCCTGCCGCTTCGCCCTTTGGCCCAATGTAAATCAACAACCCTCTGAGCAAACATTCTTGAACTGCTTTGTACATGTTGTCGCCATCTCCATCTCAGGCTACTCTGTCACCCATGCCGAATAGCCATCATAGGTCTGCCAGTGTGGCGACCTCACATAAAGGACTTTGTATAGCTTGAGTGACGCCATAAGTGGCGGAGGATTCTCAGAGTCCGCAAGCATCCTCTCGGGGGGTTGAAGGGTGTTTACGGTCCCGTCGGATATACATCCGCCACCGCCGACCGAAAGTTGGTCTGATCTCATGTACACGTCCATGCGCTTTTCAACAAGAGCAATCAAGCTGTTTATTCACATATTTTTTCCCGTAATCGCAGTGCTGAATCTCGACATGACCAAGAAAGAGCATTCAAAGCTCAGAACTCCCTTGTAAGCAGCCATAATCGATATATCGATTCAAAAATCTATCCGCTATATTGAACACTCTACAGTCATGATCCCAGCCAATGTCGCATATGTGCCGGACAGATTTAGCATATTAGCATGAAGCTGTTCCTGCAACTGCGGGAAACTAAATGCCAGGATTTAAGCTTTTGTTTGGTCATCTTGCATTGTATACCCCGTCCCACTTTGGGAAACCCTGCAGAGATGCCAAGGATCTCGTTCCAGCTCGACGACCTCCAGGCAAGCATCCGGTTTACCTTCTCAGGCCAGGACGGAAGTTTGTAGCCCATTTGGTCGTAAAGGTTGCAACCATCTTCAAACAGCCCATGCATTGGGGTGGGGGTTGATGCTTCGGTACAGCGGCTACGAACCCTTGCCAAAGACGTAATCTTCACCAGACAACGGTCGTACTGCTGCATTGCTTACAATAATGTTTCTGCATAGGAAAATATGGTCCAACTTCAGCTGGGCATATGCGCATTTCATAGGCGGCAGCTACCAGGTTTATGCCTATCTCCAGATGTCTTTCGTCTGAGAAGGGGAGGGCGAATCCAGCAGGTGCAGAAACCAAGCCGTGGATGACAGCCGGACCAACCCTGCATCATTTGCAGTCGGGACACGAAAGCGGCGCGAACGACCGTTGTCGACTTGGAAGTACCAATCAGGCTTGAACATGGTGTCGACTTGGGCTGTACTCGGCGTAATGCGGGCTACCAGCACATCGATCTTCTCGATGAGGGATGAGGGCAGCTGCGCCAAGAGAGCGACTCGGAGCCTGGCTGTTCATCGACTATAAAGAATGTGTCTCCTGCCCACGATAATCACATTCTTCTCTCCATCAGACAATCAGACAACCAAGCAACCAAGCGATCCCATCCCTTCAAAGTTCAGGATACCCTTCCGATTTCACCCATCTTCCATCTTTAATCACATCCACACTCTTAATTCACACACCATCACGATGCTTTACTCAAAGATCATCATGGCTGCCATCACTGGCATCTCTTGTGTGGCAGCGCTGCCGGCTGATCCCCCCAAGGACGTTGAAATCTTCCGTCGTGGCGATTGCCGCGATGACCGCGATGACCTCTACTGTGGCCGGAGCGTCACTGAGTTCACCAAATATGGTGCGTTCTTCTTGCCATATCTTCAATCAAAACCAACTGACGGTGGTCCCAGATGCGAACAGCAAGTATTGCTACAATGACGGAACGAACAGGCTCTTCTGCGCCATTCGCGAGCAGCAGCAACTGGCCTTTGACCTTCTCCGGGAGTGGCAGAGGATCCAGGTCTGTGGACTGAACCAGTACTACGCCACAAGAGAGCGCCGCTGCGAGTGCTACCGCCGCCGCGATGGCGGCCGTGACGACAGAGACCGCTGCGACCGTGACGACGACTTTGGCCGTGATAACCACTACCCCAACTGCAAGGGTGATGACATTGCTTTCTGCGCCGCCACCGAGGACCTGATCATTACCTATGGTAAAGCAAACGCCCTCTTTCGTGTCCTAGATAAGACACTTTGGCTAACGATGCGATAGACCGCAACAACCTGCTTTGCGACAGGAACCTGGGCAACTACGTCTTCTGTGCCAACAGGGAGCGCGGTGCCGCCCGTGATAAGGCCGAAGACCACTTCCGCAATCGTCGTAACTAGCTGAAGGTCTACACAGCACCACTCACTGATGGATATAATGTGTAATTCATGGGTGCAACGGGAAAGGATTAGAGCCTGGAAGTTAACAGCTTGAGCTTGTGAGGTTGTGAAGGGTACGCTGGGATATGGACCAGTAGGATGAATTGTCTGCTTCTCGCCTAGTCCTTAGTGAGATTTTTTGTTTGTTAAGAAGCAATAATAAGAGAGATTTCATGTTTGTCGATCGAAGGCCCTCTCTCCGCTACGTAACAAAGATGGTCAAGTTTCTCCGAACCACCCAAAGGGTCATGTTTCAAATGCGACGGATCCATCAGCTTGCATCCTCATTTGAGTTCCAGTCTAGTGCTCTTTGGCGTAAGACTTCTGTAAGATTATGCCATCACCAACCAAGTGTTTCCTCCGCTGTATACATCCAGGGCATTTGTCCTTGACTAATGGCAGGTACGAAAGGAGTGGGAAAATAAGAACGCTGAAAAGTTTCAAAAGAATAGATATAAAGGCGACTTTTTGGAAACCCGTTAATCATTACTTTCATCTCGTACCGCCTTTAGTGTGCCGAAGCCTGATGAAATATAGAGGGCGGCGTCAAACCAGTCGACGCTCAGACATGCGTTATAACTTATAGGTGGTTTATCGATAAAAAGCCGGCCACTTCAGCCCATTGATTAACGCACTCGAAAGCTAACCTATCGTCTATGTGACCGTGGTAATCTTGCCGCTATCCGCTATGATCACGTCATCATCTATTGTTCCGGCCAGAATCATTCAAAAGTTCTGATCTTCGCAGATAGCCTGCTCAAACCCAAAGACACATGGTTCTTTCTGTAGTCGGCCTCATAATCCGCGCATGCTTTTGATGGCACTTTTAGAGTGATATAACTGTGGATAAAGGACTTAAGTTGGAAGTTGTAGGGACTGCATCGTCCGTGCAAACCCGCCACCCCCTATTTATCTAGACACAGACTCCACGTTCTCGACCATCTCAAAGTTATATAGCTGCGGCACATGTTCATTTTCTCTCCTTAGGATGTACCGGTTGAACCACCAGGGTAAGACTTCCTTCATTTGGAAGGAGGCGTGCCGTCGCGTTGGGACCGAGAACACTTCATCCAACTCTTCGAGTGAGCGCTGTTTGGTCTCTGGGAGAAACAGAAATATGGCGACTAAACATACAACGTTTAGTCCCGAGAAGAGGCTGAACAAACCCTGTGGCTTCAAGGCTTGTATCATCGGCGGGGTCGTCAGGCCGACGATGACGGCCCAGAAGTTGTTGGTTGCCACGGCCCAGGACATTCCGACTTCGCGATGGGAAAGGGGGAAGACCTCGGACGAGTAGACGAACGCGCAAGGACCCTCGCCTGGACCGTAGAAGAAGGCAAAGAGGTAGATGAACATGGCGATCAGACCTAGGTGTGCTGGGTTGCTCTGTGGGATGAAGAACGCCACGCCGGCTCCAAGCAATGTCCAACTCATGTTGGGAAACGTGGCGAGCAGCAAAGTTCTTCTGCCCCAGGTGTCGATGGTGTACAGAGCAGGGATCGCGAAAACAAACATGGCCATGCCGAAACCCCAAGAAGCCAGAAGCGCAACCTTGTTGCTTGCTCCCGCTTGCTCGAAGAGAGTCGATGAGTAGAAGGCCATGAGGTTGACTATGGAAGTTGTCAGCATCTTTGAGTTTTGAAAAAACATCATCATAATAAATTAATGAATGACTCACCGCCGCAGAACTGCTGAGCAGCCATGATGATACCTGACGCTTGAGCCGCGCGTCGATTGCGCGGGACTGTGGCTAGTTCGATACACCGCGTGAAGAAGTTGCCCTCGATAAAGCCCGTTGCTTCGATGATGTCTTTCTCCATCTGCAACTGCGAGTGTATGTAGTACAAGTCCCGAGCAGCGAGCAGACGGTGTCCTCTCAGTCTGAGGAGGGACCGATGAGCTTTGGCGTATCTGCCCTTTTTCAGCAGCCATCGTGGAGACTCGGGCGTAAAGTAGATTCCGATCAGGAGAGGAACCGCAGGAATCATGGCGGAGCCGAGTTGCAGCCTCCATGCAATGTCTCCGAAATCGACAACGGCCAGATTGGCCGTAAACCCCAGCATGATACCGAAGGCGACAAACAATTGCCACGACATGACGAGGGCGCCGCGGATGCTGGCAGGGGAGTTTTCGGCCGAAAAGACGGGCACGGTTACCTCCATCAGGCCCATCCCCATCCCAAGAAAGATCCTGCAGGCCAAGATCTGAGGCCAGCTTTGGCATAGAGCTTGGCCGATGGGGCCGACAAGACCAAAAATGGCGCCGACGAAGATGGTGCCTCGACGACCCAGCCAGTTGTTGACGGGGTCCGAGAGCCAGCAGGCGCTATGGTTACGCTGTTAGCCAGATCAAGCCACGAGGGCCTGCCCGCGAGTGACGCACATGATGCAGATGGCCATATAGGGCGCGCTGTTGATAGCTCCGATGATCCACGAGTTCCTCTCACAGGTGCCCTCGGCGAGACAAGCCTCCCCTTTGTCCGAGATGCCGAAGACCTGAGGATAAGACAAGTTGGCGCCGTTGGAGCCCGTTTGATCCCACCCCTGAACTGCCGCGCTGATGGAGTTCATGACGATTGTAAAGTAGAGTGCCTTGGGATGCCTCCACCGGTGCTCAACCTCCTCCAACAAGATGGACTTGTCCTCTTCAGTCAGCTCAGGTATTTCACTGTAGGCTGTCGGGTTCTGAGCTGCCAGGGCTCCCTTCTTGAAGTACTCGGCGTCTGCTGCCAACCCATGTTTGTTGGCGAACTCTTCGGCGTCGGCTATCAGTTTGGCTTTGGGGATCCCTCCCAAGGGGTTCTTGAGGCTGTAGGTCGGCAAGTTCAGCGATAACGAACTCTTCACAGAGGCTGACGAGTACTTTGCAGCTTACCCTTCCGTAGCAGCTTGACCGCCATGGGATGGACCGGGATGAGCAACATCGACTTCGACGGCGGTGTGGGATTTCTGGGTTTCTTTGGAACTATAATGACCTATCAGATGCGATGCCATAGCCAGAGCCCAGTGAGTGGCGGTTTACTTACGTAGACATCGTCCCGTATCTCCTAGACACCAATGATGTCTCTGGTCCAAATTGGAGAGCTGAAGCACTGCCTCGATTGATGTAATTTCCCACTGTGAGTGGATCGAGGTGCCAGCCAGCCATGAGAATGGGATGTGGTCATTGATATATACCGGCCGCTCAAGCCGGTGCTGGCGGCGGTGGGCAGGGACCCCATGGGGAAACGTGGTACTTCAGTAAGTTCAAAAGTCTAATGGCTGCCACCGTAAACCTTTCCCTCAAGGTTGACTGGAGCAATGCTATGACATATGCAAGATGTGGAATACTTCCAAGTTTCCCAAGGTACACGAACCTGACACCTAGGTCCCCCAAAAAGGTACTCGGCGTGGGAACAGATAATAACAAAATTGATCACTTTACTTCTTGAGGGTTTTGCTGGTCACTTATAGCCTACATAGTACTCATACGTTTTTTGAAGGGTCATTAGAAACGGTTCGACAATATTTTGTTAGATGCCAACCTGCTGATAGTCGAACCCAAGGCCCGCGAGACGTATTGTTATCGGGAATTGGTTCTTCATCGGGTTCCCGATCCATGGGGGAGTCAGACCCGTATACCTCCATCGCGTACATACAATTGCAGATTGCATCCCGTTCTGCCGGTCTAAGCCAACTTTTCAGCATTTCGGTCACCCGATGTACCATCGACACACATCCAGGCGGCAACGGATGATTTTATGCCGCAGTAGCCTATGCTTTGAGATGTTTCCCCTTCAGCATTTCGTATTGAGGACGTATCTCAAAAACTTTACTTAGGCTCTGGTGAGATCAGATGAACCCGGAGAGCTCACCACACTCTTCGCCTCTCCGAGGTGGATACCTCTGTTCGCTGGCGATCGAATCAAGTGTCGACGTGATCCATAAAGAGGTAGAATTCTTGGTATGGACGTGTCCGATGATACTGTGGCGTCATGTATTGGAGCAGTAGGCATTTATTTCTTCCAGTTGCTGCAGTCTCTCAAACCTTGACACGGCGGGAAAACGTCCCAAGCCATGGTCTGTTGGGAAGCCGGTTCAGCCCAGGATAACATGATAGTAGAGGAAAGCGTAAAGACCTTGCACATTTACAGCTTAACTACAGAAGAAAGGAGAAGCTAGTTGTTTATGAATCAGGTTGCTAGTTAACGACCAAGCTAGGATCTTATTACCCACGCGACGCATATCCAAAGACACCTTACAAATATCCGCATGGCGTCAATTTATTGTTTCCTTCGAGAGTCGACCGTAAAGAGAAACTACGCAACCTTGAGGGTCTCGACGCTAGACAACAGCAGAGTTTGACCTCCCTAATGCCCTCAAGGGAACCCCACCCCCCGGAAGAGGGACTCTGAGCTCATAGCGATGAGTGTGAAATCGCTCAACACTATTATGCAGAAGTATGGGTCGGTGTGTTCCTAAGCCAAACCCATCGCCGGCGAGACGATGCAAAAGAACCCGTTCCGACGAAAGCTTGTGCGACGAAAAGAGGGTTTGGGCAAGTCTGGAGCCACTCTTGGGCGGTTTGTCTGCTTTCAAGGGGGAGATAAATACAGGGACTGATGTAATTCGGACACGTGTGTTGCTCCAAGGCTTCATCAGTCGATGGAAGAAGCTGGGCGGGTATCTCAAATACGAGGCTAGCCGACGAAGGGAGGCTTATCAGTGGACATTTACAATATATCGCCGCACTCATTGTGATCGAAATCGCTGAATTGAAAGGCTTCTGAGACGTCATGATTGTAACGGTTCGCTAGAGAACACAGATGCGACGTCTTTGACACTCATGCATACAAAACTCGCTTGATTCTATTCATGACTCCTCGGTGGCTTCCTCTTCAAATAACACCAAAACAGTCCCGGCCTTGCAGATATCCTATGACATTGTCAGTGACTGGCGTCAGATGCAGAGAGATTTTGACTTACGCCTTCCTTATGCGCCAGCTTCTTGATCACGCCGTTCTGTGGCGACCGAATCACCGTCTCCATCTTCATGGACTCGATGCTGTATGTCTACGTCAGTTACGGAGCACCACGATCCGCCGAAATCCGCGATTTTCAGGGTGTACTCACACAACCAATGGGGCGCCCTTGGCCACTGTTTGCCCCTCCGCCACTTCATTCTTCAGAATCTTGCACGGCATAGGCGCTACCACCGACGCGGTAGCCTCCTTCAAGCCAAGGGCCTTTTCGAACCAACTCGGTGGCAACAGGGAGAGCTCTGTCTTGATTCCGTGCTGGAACACTACGATCTTTGTGTCTTGCTCGTTCTGCGTGTTCTGGACGACTGTAGACTCGAGGCGCTCATGAGGGAAGAATGTCGTCAATGCGTTTGTTGACGAGGAGTTGGCAAGGGATTTGCTGACAAGGTTTTCAAAAAGCTGATGCGTCTCCTCTCCGTTCCTCGCCACACGGGCATCGAAGAGCTGGTGGGACTTTTGTGTAACGCTCACTTCCACCACCTCTCCATCTTTCTCGCTGTACGAGTCGAGGACCTTGAAGGCAAATTTCCGCTCGCTCAAAGTGCTGGCCTCACCGAATCCCAGGCTGCCTCCGTGAGGAGCCTCGTGAACCAGCCGAGGAGACAGCGAACCGAGAGCGGCCTGTACAAACACTTCGCTGTGGATGGGTCGCGGCCTGAAAAGGTCTTCTTTCCACTTCTCGATGAAACCCGTCTCGACGTCTCCCTCGATGAAGGCGGGGGACCGACATAACCTCTTCAAGAACTCAATGTTGGTGCTGAGGCCAACGACCTCGTAGTCTCGGAGGGCCAATTCCATCCTACGAATGGCAGTCTCTCTGTCTTTACCACGAACAATCAACTTTGCAATCATGCCATCGTAAGCCTCCGAGACAGTGTCACCCTGGATAAAACCAGCATCAATGCGAATATCTTCGTTGATGTGCGGTGTGGCAAGGTGGATCAGTTTGCCCGAGTCGGGCATGAATCCCTTCTCGGGGCTCTCGGCATAGATGCGGGCCTCGATGGCCGCTCCGTGTTGCTTGATGTTATCCACAATCTCTTCCTGAGTCAACGGCAACTTTTCACCAGCGGCGACGCGGAACTGCCACTCGACCAGATCGGTGCCCGTCACCATCTCGCTCACGGGGTGCTCGACCTGCAGACGAGTGTTCATCTCCATGAAATAGAAATCGCCAGTATCCTTGTCGAGGATGAACTCAACGGTACCGGCACCAACGTAGTTGACGGCCAAGGCTGCCTTCCTCGCCTTCTCCCAGAGATCAAGGCGTGTCTCATCGTCCAGGTTCGGCGCCGGCGACTCCTCGAGGATCTTCTGGTGACGTCTCTGTATGCTGCAGTCACGTTCACCGAGAGCCACGCAGTTGCCCAACTTGTCGGCGAAGACCTGTACCTCGACGTGGCGCGGCCGGACGATGTACTTCTCAACCAGCATCACCTCGCCACCCTCGCCAAACGAGGCGCGAGCTTCGGCGCGAGCACTGCGGAGCTGGGTGGCGAACTCGTCCTCCGTCATAACGATGCGCATGCCCTTCCCACCACCTCCCTTGACACTCTTCAAGAGCACAGGAAACTTGATGTTCTTGGCGTGCTGCAGAAGCTGCTCCTCCCCTTGTTCTGAGCCGTGGTATCCCGGCACGCAGGGTACGCCGGCAGTAGTCATAATCTCCTTGCTCCGCGCTTTGTCACCCATGTCGGCCATGGCTTGCGCTGGAGGTCCGACAAAGACAATGCCCTCCTTCTCGCATCTCTCGGCGAACTTTGAGTTCTCGGATAGGAAGCCATATCCAGGGTGGAGGGCCTGTATGCCGTGCTTCTTGGCCAGCGAGATGATGCGCTCGCCGTCCAGGTAGGCTCTCGCATCGCCCAAAGCTAGGGAGTGTGGGGAACACGCGGCGTGCTGGCTAGAGCTGTCGGGGTCTGTGTACAGAGTTGTTGTCCTGATGCCCAGCCTGTCGGCAGTCTTGTGGATTCGCAGAGCGATTTCGCCGCGGTTGGCGATCAAAAGAGAGGTGATTGGGGTGATTTGGCTCGAGGCCGGTACCGACTGCCCGGCGGCAGAGGAGAGGAGACGAGGGAGGGGTCGGACGAGCCGGTGCTTCGCCTTCATTGAACGCATCGTGGATGGACTAAAGCCGGAGGGTTGAATCAGCCACTGGAGAGATCAATTGAGTCTTTGGACCGGGGCGGAAGACTGGGTACGGAGTGGAAGATGGAGAAGAAGAAGAGTGCAGAGCCGTGCAACTGATTGTTAAACCGAGGTCTCGAGGAGTTGTGCTTTCGGCTTGTCGCGCGCTACCCTGCTTGGGAGATGCGGTGCCGACAGTAGCCGTGGCTGCAAGAAAGCCGCTGAAAGGCGACCCCAGATTCCAGCCCCCGATCGATGTCTAGGTAGGTAGGTACCCACCTATGTACCTAGGTAGGTAGCAAGGAAGAGTGGAGAACGTCTGCAATGACAGCTGATAAGATAAGGCGAGGCTCGCGGGCGGTGAGCGCCTACCTGGACAAGTGAACTACGTCATCCCGTAAAGAGATGAAACACCGAGCGAATTCTGCCTGAGATTAGTCAGCGCGCGACAGGGCCCCGTCGGCCCATCTTTCCTCTAATCACACAGCCCAGCTGATCCGGGAGAGCTGGTTGGGAGAAGCTCACGATCACTGAGCGGCATCACCAATCCACGAGACACCACCGATTCGACATGGAACAACAAGTCCCCCTCAACTACGAGGCTTCGGCCGGCGATACGAACAAGCAGCTCACCACGACGCTTCCCCAGGAGGTTGTCCAATGCCTGGAGAATGCCCGATTCGTAAGCTTTGCACTTTTCCCTATACCCCGCGGCAAGCTTCTGTCCGCGCCGAGAGCTCTGTGTGCTAACTGCGCCGACTATCCGTCGCCCGGTAGCTCCATCTCGCAACATGTACCGACAACATTCCGAATGTGTCCCTCATGAATTATACCTACCTACCGTCATCCAGCTTCTCGTCCGGCCCAGTCATCGTCATGACCACCAACCCCGCCTCCAGAAAGACGCAGAACCTTCTCGCAAACCCCAACGTCTCCCTGCTAGTTCACGACTGTGAGAGCACCTCCTCCAAAAGATCAAGAAAGATGCCTTGGATTACTGACGGATCCCCGTGTAGGGTCTTCCCACCGCCCCCCAACTTCTGGTCGACGTCCTTCCGGTGGCAGCCCCGGCCCCGAGCACCGCTCTAGCCTTGCTTCGCTTTTGTTGAACCTGAACACTGCCGCTGTCTCCAGCATCAGCGCAACCATAAACGGCACCGCTAGCCTGGTGAATAACGGATCGGACGAAGAAAAGTTTTACCGCGAGAAACACCTCGAGAATAACACCTTCGACGAGGGCCAGAGCTTCAACCATAGCATGCAGGTAGAGGATGGTGGCAGAGGCTGTTTCGTGGCCGGGGAAGAGGTGCGTGTTATCGTGGTAAAGATCAAGGACATCAGAATCAGTGATTGGAAGGGCGCGGTGCGGGATTACGTTCTGGTGGAGGAACCGGCCGTTCCCCAGCTCAACGGCGTACGGTAGGATCAAAGTTCAACATACGATTGCAGCGCCGTTCGTGTACCGTTGTTGGCAGAAATCAACAGGCTGGTGTGTGTGTGTGTGTGACCTTGTTTCCACCGGCGCATCTTGGCACACGCAGTTGGAAGGGATCCCTCGTGGGAACACTATAGCCATGTTTGAAGATGTACAGACCTGTCTACGGCGTCACGTCCCGTGGAGTCTGACGGCTTACCGCCCATCTGCCGCGTAAGATCTCCTGCAGTCTGGAAGTATCAGAGACAACCGAGCCTAGAAACCATGTATGAGCAGAAAAACCCAATGCCCGAAAAGTGAAGAACCTTTGGGCCCGATTCAGGCGGGCGCGCATGTGGGCTTCGAATTCCGACTTGTGGACGGGAAAAGGGGAAGGCCGCAGATCGACCCCAGGCTCGGTACTGCCGAAAGGTTCAGCCCATGCCGTTATAGGACGGAAGAAGCTTCATGATTCGGCATTCGTCCGATGGGACGGCATAATTTGCATGCAGGATAAGGTAGTATGCTGGAATTCAATCGTCTGTACCAACCAAGATTTCCGGAGCATGTCCGCCCGATGCAGAAAGTGTCATGTTCAGAGGAAAACAAACGTAATGTCCATGTCGTCGTCTCTTGGTGTCTCACGGCGGGTGCTACCTCGCTGCAGATCAACGGCTCAGAGAACGGCTAAGGAAATAAAAATAAAAATAAAAGAAAGCTGGTCAGGGCACCGGACAAAACAAGACATGGCCCCAGATGCTTCAGCGGACGGATTGCAGGTAAGCTTGCATTCTCAACGGCCGACGTGCGGCGCTGGCAGCGAGGAGGGTGAGTGTAGCGACAGGTACTAAACCTAAAATGAAAAGCATCATGGATCAAGGCTCTTCGGGTAGTTTGCAGTACGTAGTAAGATTTGACGCCCGGTAAGTTGGGTTCTGAACTTTGACGACCCTCTTCGTTCTTCATCAGGCATAGCGTACCCGGTCAAGGACCGCTCAGGATGAAAACTCGGCCGATTGTTAGAGAAGGCATGTGGGGGAGGAGGAGGAGGAGGAGGAGGAGGAGGAGGAGGAAGAGGAGGGGGTAAGCATAATTTCGAAGGGCAAAGGAGTTTCTTTGAGTTGAGGTTGGATTTCTAGAGGACGGTCACGGGCTCGGTGGCATCCCACACAAGTCAAACAACTTGTTGAAGTTGTGGTACAGAGATGTGCATATAGTCCCCGTGACGGAGTTGGTGTTCGAGGGGCTGAGGGCTGTTGATGATAGCCTCACAGAAACTTGAGATGACTAGACTTGATTACTTTTTCTTACGGGGGTCTTATGTTCCGGGATATGCCTATGTAGAAATCGCAGGCTGCTTCCACCTCATTCCATTGGCTTTTTGGCTGTTACAAACGATCTAGTAGTAGGTGATGTTAGTTGCCGGGTTCAAATGGCGGGGCCAATCCTCCTGCAGGGAACTCACACTTTGCCATATAGCTCGCTTGTCGTGTCGCGCGTCTCTTTGTGGACTCTCTGCAGGAGATCTCGGATACCCTTCTCGTCCCAGCCGCCTTTGGCAAACACGGCGAGCGAGTAGTTCTCCAGGCCTGTCGACAGTTAGGAGGCAAGGCTTAGACGCCAGGGTGAATAGAGAAAAAGAGAGAAAGAGAGAGAGAGAGAGAGAGAGAGGCGATCCTACCGTATTCCAGCATCTGAGCAAACTGGGCCCCTTTCCTGACCATCTTCTCGTCATGGCCCACAGCTTGTATGGGAACCAGGTCGGACCAGCGTCCCACCCTCTCGAAGCCGACATCTGACAGGATGGCAGGGATCTTGGGTATAGGATCAAAGTCGACCCCCGCGATGGCCGCCATCTCCGCGAACCGCACCTCGAACTCGCGAGAGGCCGTCATCAAGCCGTGGTCCTTGTCCTCCTCGGCCGGCGCGGTGGGCTCATCGCCGCTGCTGTCGACGAGGTCAAAGAACCTCGTCCTCACCTCGGAGAACTCAATCTGCCCGCCCGGCTTCAGATGGTCGTAGGCCTGCTGGAACAGCGCCCTCCAGTCCGGCACACCTCCGCCGACGAGGTTCCGCACGTGCACGAAGTCGAGGCTGTCCTTCTCCCGCGCCCAGTCGTCGGTGGCGTCTTCCACTTCGAAGACGACGTTGGGCGGGACCGTGGTGGGCAACAGTGCAGCGGAGAGGTCGATGCCCATGATCTTGGCCAGGGGGTACTGTTCGCCCATTTCGACGGCCCAGTTGCCTGTGCCCGTGCCGATGTCGAGGATGTTGAGGGGTTGGTCCTTGGGAAGTCTTGTCGCAGTCAGGCTGCCTTCGAGACATAGCTTGAATAGCTGGTGTTGAATTTCCAGGCGTGCGCGCTCCGATTCGTCGTTGGGCATGAGTAGTCGACCAGAGCCGTGGTACGTGTGACCGTAGGCGCGAATGGGCGGCAGCTCGTCGACGGAGACGGAGCTGAAGTCTGAGTTGGCGTCCGAGGTATCGCCGTCGTCTTCATGGTCCACGACTTTAGCCTCGGTCGGTCGAGAGTGTCTCCTCCGGTCCTTGTGGTTCCCACGAGCCCTCGTCACACCGGTCCCGTCGGCCCTTGGTCGACCACTATCGCCGACGCCCGGGTCTTGGGTCACGGCATCAACGTCTTCGCCCATGAAGAGATGCCCACTGATGCTTGAAGATTGGAAATGTCTCGATATCTTTTCTCCTGACTAGTTGGTTGATGGGGTTCCCTTTGGTAGATCCGTCTCAGTTGTGCTTCGGCAGTGAATCCACACACCCTTTTCGTATCTTAACCTGCTCAATGGCACCGCACACGGAGCAGCGCGTTCCACGAGGGCCGTCTCTGCACTACCTGGCTCTGCAGTTGAGGGCGAGTCTTGGGTTTGCAAAAAAAAAAAAAAAAAAAAACGGCGCTGCTTAATGGCGAACCGTCAAAATGACTTTAAACAGCAAAACCCTAAGAATAAGTTATCGTGGACCTCTATATGTTTGGGGGAAGACGTTTCTTGCGTACGGCTAACATGGACTGATAGTTGGAAAAAGGGATGGCGTAGCGTTATGTACCGCGGCCCCTTGCGAAATCGATAATGGGCCGAATGAGAGCCACCGAAAACCGATGACAAGGAGGGCCCGTTGACTTCTTCAGCGACGACAAAGGATGTGGCAGGCTAAATGGGACCAGGCATACGCAATGCGCAAGACCGGACGGGAAAGGCTAATTTTGACTTGAACTGGGAGGCGGGCGGGGGGGGGGGGGGGAAGAACTGAAGAGGAAATTAGATCCCTTCCCCCCTTCCCCCCCTCCGCGAAGGCTGGGTACTTGAAATTGGAATTTTTGGACCGGGACTGTATCCGAATGGCCGAATGGAACGTTTTACGCCTTGTGCCGTTTGCTGCTGCTCTGCCGAGACAACCTGCCGCTCCAGATCAGAGCAATTGGCTGCAAAGAGCCACATACAAGAGATTGAGGGGGGGCATGGGGGGTGCGGGAAGAGGCGGTCGATGGTGCCGGCCATGAATGGGCCTTTGGAAACGTGGATCAGGCCGGCCAGACCCATTTTAAAAAAAATCATGAAGAACTGGAGAAGAAGAACATACGGATGGATACACCCAGCAGCAAAGAAGTCGACAGTCGAGAGTCGAGACCCGTGTCGGCCCCTCCACTCTTTCCCCTGAGAGAAGACGTTGTAATCGTACCTAGGTAGGCAGGTACCTACTGAACCGTTCCTTACTGCGTAGGTAGGTACAAATGGGCCCCGGGGCTTGCTGCAGGGCAAGATGGGATAAACAAACAGGGTTGGCCATGTTGGCGTCGTGGTATAGAACGAGCAAAGAACCGCCACTATTTGGAATTGACTGACACCCTGGGCTCACAGCTGGTTGCTCGAGGTATTCCACTTTTGCAGTCAGCCCTACCAACCACCAACAACAACACACCCTTCGTTGCAAGTTGCGCTGGCCACCTCAACTTGAATTAAATACCCACCTCAACATATCACCATTCCCTTCTCTGCCTTCTTCGTGTGCCGACTTCCTTTTCTTTCGTCGCCAGCCACGCATCAACTTGCGCAATACCCTGCTCCGACACCCAGCAGCCCCAGGGTCAACCAGAGCCTGGCTCAACCCGGTATACACTTCACCGCGTCAACCTTTCTTTCTCTGGTCACATTGATTATTGATTTGTCACCTCAATATGCGTCTCACCCGTCGGAACAGTGCCCTGGCCTGGGGTTGGAGGGCTAGAATCTTTTGTTTTTCCCGGCGGGATATTACAACCTTTGGCCAAGAGTGCACATCTTCCTGAAATGCGTCATACTCCCTGGAGAACTAGCTTCTTGGCACGAAGGAATGGTTCGAGGGGGTGGATATCTTTGTAGGCAGCTCCTCTCTCTTTGCGACTTGCAACTTGCAAGTGACATGGAGTGGCTCACTCGAGCCCCACAGCAGAGGCGACTATTGTTTCCCTAGTGAATTCCGTAGGAAATCCCAGCCCGATCTAGTAGTAATAAGTAGGTAAAACCGCGAAGGAGTTGAAGAGTGATTGAGGTGGTAAGCATAGGTAATCAATGACTGCGCCCACGCTCCCTCGATGGGGGCAGGGCTGTCAAAGTAGCCAGAGTATTTAGCAGCAACCAAAATGTCCTCTAAGCGGGGGTGCCTCCACTTTTATAGGCGCTTTGACAAGGGCATGGGCGACTTGCCTACCTAGTAGGTACTGTACCTCGAAGCCCCCACCCCGCCCAGGGTGCCACGCTATGTTGAAGGCCGCTAATCGACCGACCCCTGGCCCGGCGCCGAGCCGACGCCCGTCCTGTCCTTGTTGCTTCCCAAGACCCAGCCCAGCAAGCACATGGAACCCAGAATTGACGAGATGGAAAACGGCTTCAGATTTGGCCTCTTGGTCCAGACGACCTTTGATCTTGGCCGAATGGTTGGAGAAAGACTGATCCGTTCGCAAGGTCAGGATATCAGCATCTTGTCGAGAGGACCATGACGGACTCCGAGCTTGGCTTCCATCGTCACTGGTTGCCCGTCTGCCCCTCTTCCTTGCAGCGAGCGCCTCGGGAGAGGGAGCCAACGGGACTAACACGAATGAGACTTTCTTGACTCACGTCTCCGATTGTCACCACCCAGCATTTCTTCACCGACGCAGGTTGCAAGCCTTCCTCTTGGCCATGGCGAGCCAATCGGAGGACCGAGGTCAACCACAGAAGCCAACAAGGTCGCTGTGCCCATCCCGCCGCGGTGCGAGCAGGAAACGGATCTGCACCACAGGCTCCCGGCGCGACACTAGGATTGGATCGATGCATATGATGGTGGGCCTGTAACCGCCTACTCCCATCATAAAAGGCGCATCCGGCACCACCAATCACTCAGGCTTGCCCGCCTGCCGCGAACCTTGCTTGCTCCCACACCCCGGCAGGGGCAAAGGCCATGACGGCGTTGCACGTATCGATACTTTAGTATTTGGAGAGGGTATCTAAACATAATATAGGATAACTCAAGATGGGGTTAGGTTGGTATATGTGTATAGCCAAAATGTGGTAGGGTTCTTGATCCGAGTCACCCATCGTCTTCGGGCCGCACCGCGCAGGTGCCCTGACAGTCTTCCCGGGAAGGGAAGAGCCTGACATGACATGGAAAAGCACTCCGTATCCAGACAACAATACAAGGAATAAGTCGCGCAACCCCCCCAGTCTTTAGACCGTCTCCATGTATCGCTTGACCTCCCTGCACAGAATACCCGTTAGCAAGTTCTTCCTACACACAGGAAAGGGACACCATGTTGATACGTACCAGTCCGTCACGGCCTCGTCCCAAAGCCGGATCTCATGATCTCTTGTTCCGCCGAAGTGGTCGACAAAGTCATCTCCAAACACTTCTCTGGCGATACTCTCCTTTCGCGTGAACCGATCATTTGCTTCACGCAGACTCTTTGCGAGCCTGATACCCTTATCACCGCTACCCCCGACATCTTGACCCTTGCCCAAAGGCGGGACAGGAATTTCCAGCTTCTTCTCAACGCCTCGCCATCCGAGAGCAAGAATTGCTGCGAGTACAAAAGACGGGTTTGTGTCGGCGCCGGGAACACGGACCTCGAAACGGGTTGCGCCAGGCTTCGATGTAGGGGGGGCAATGAGGCGAATCGATGCCGCCCTGTGCTCCAAGCCCCACGAGACCGTCACAGGGGCCCAGAAGTTTTCAACCAGGCGTTTGTATGAGTTCACCGTAGGGGCAAGCAGAGGCATGACATCGGGGAGACCCTCGAGAAGGCCAGCCAGGAAATGGCGGCCCATATCTGACAACCCAGCAACATCCGGATAAGGGGGGTTCTCGTCCTTGGTCTCTCGCGCGAAAAGATTCTTGCCCTCCTTATCGACGATGGAAACGTGCATGTGGCCGCTGTTTCCAGGCAAGCCTTGCTTCGGCTTGGCCATGAAGCAAGGGGTAATGCCGTATTTTGTCGCGACCGACTTGACAACGTACCTGCGAACGCCAACGGTTAGCTTGGCAGAGGTGGCCGTGATTCGGCCAACTTACTTGAACAAGCTGGCTCTGTCAGCCATCTGTTGGATCTCTCCAAACTCGAGGGCGGCCTCGAAGACACCCGGGCCACTCTCCGTGTGCCAGCCCTCAATGTCGCACTTGAACTGGGAGCATGTCTCGAAGATGTCATAGAAGTAGTCGTTGTTATGAACGGTCCGTGTTAAGCTGTAGCCAAACATGCCCTCGGTAAGAGACGGCAAGGCCTGCGGGGGGTTGTTTTGTAAATAGGCGGCCGTGGAAGTTGTGGCTTCGGCAGAGCGAGCAGGTGCCTTGAACTGATAGAACTCGTATTCGGCTGAAGACGAGGAGGGCTATTAGCTTTGTTCGTTGAGAGAATCGCATCATGTATCGGTAAGCTCACCCCCGGCCATGGCACCATAGCCTTCGGCCTGCAACTTCCCCAATGCTGTTTTCAACAAGCCGCGGGGGCACGCGCAGATGGGCTCCTGGGTATCCGGGTCATGGAAGCTGACCAGGAAGAAGGGCACGTTGTTCTCCCACGGAATGCGACGAAAGCTGGAGAGGTCGGGAATGGCTATCAGGTCATGGTAGCCGTTGTCGGCGTTGCTGATCTTGAGTTCCTTGATGTATGTCATGTCGTGCATGTCCCATCCAAAGATTACGGAACAAAAGCCAAAGCCCGACTTGGCGACTGACAGGAACTTGCTCTTGGACACGAGCTTGCCGCGCAACATGCCATCGACGTCGATGCCAGCCAGCTTTACCTTGGTATCATCCTTGAGAAGCTCAGGGAGTGATTCGACGGTGATGGTCTCAGTGGACGGGGCCATGATGTGTATTGACAGCGGGATTACGAGCGGAAGGCGGGGGCTGTCAATTGACTTTGGAGGGTGGCGGTTTGGACGAAGGCTCGTGGTTTGGAGGTCGCAAAGCGTAGCGTGTAACAAGGGAACCCGAGATCGATCACTGCGTCTGTTTCCGTCTCTACTCCAGCAGCTTGAGAGATGCCGTGAGATGATGGGATAGAAGAAGATAAGAGAGTTTGCTCAAGAAGGGCAAAAAGGTTGGCGAGGCCGAGAAACTGAGAGCGCGCGCGGGAGCAAGGTAACACGAGACAAGAAGCCGAACCAGAACAGATCGTGGGGCTTGGACGATGCACAGTTGGGGGGGGGGGGTAACTGGAGCTCTGAGGGAACGCGGAAAGGATGCGGAGAGAGGGCATTATAGTGTAGGTAGGTATAGCAGGCGGCTCGGTTCCTATCTAATCAGCTACTGTGTACATTGGCTGGTCTACCTAGGTACCTACCTACTGACGACTCCTTCCCAGATTACCTAGGTACCGCAGGTAGGTAGACAGCGCCATCCTGAGGCGAAGTGGTTCAGGCTCGATTCAAGGAAACCCCTCATACGTACATCAAGCTGGGTGCGGGAGCGCCGATAAGGGAGCGCGCGACCAATAGAATGATGCGATTTGAACAGTTGGAGAACTGGAGTGACGCGCTGGAGGAGCGACCATGACATCGGGCCGGAGACGGCGAAGCGATGCTTTTTGGGGGAATGACCGCATGACTTAGGTACCCAGTATAAGTACCTACCTACCTTCCTAGGTACCTTGTCGTGAACAAAGTACTGTGGTACACACCATATTCGCATGTCTCTCGAGCTTTCTTACATTCCTAGCCCCTTCGGTTTTGGAACTGACAACTGTCGCATGTTGGTCGGCGGGGTCACTGATCATTCGCTATCTGTAGTAGGTTGGTACCTGTGCTACCCATTGGCAGGTTGGCAGGCACGCAGGTAGGCCGTCCTTACTGTTTGCTCTTTCCTTCCCACGCTCTTGCCGGTATTACACTAGTCCACTTGGGGTAGAGTGGGGCAGTCGTTCTGCACCTGCGTCATCACGGTCGCTGTGACGGCAGTCGCGTACAGTCCTGAATCCTGACGAGATGTGTACCTATGTAGGTACATTTGTGTTCTCAGGCAGGTACGGTACGGATACGGACTGTATCTCACCAACTTGATACTCGCCTCGCTGGGCGAATCGAGCATGACGCTTGCCACCTATGGATTGCTTCCCGATGTGAGAGATTACCATCATTGTCCGATCTACCTACACGGCGTGACGGCCTACCTACCATGTTCATGCTGCCTCTTTGTCATACTTTGTCGCCTCCACCTGGCCTCCTTCAACCTCTCTTCCTTCTCAGCTGCGCAACGTTCCCTCCCGCTTGTTCGCTTGCCCGTCAGCGATGTTCATCGCCCTCCGCCACGGCTATGGTGCCGACTGCTATCCGTACTCGAAATATCCCCGTGCTCGGATCTCCACAGCAACGTAACCGCCGAGTGGGTGGAGAATGTCCTGGACCCGGCAAGGTTCATGATGGGGATTATTCTCTTTACCCCTCTATATCCAGCTCGTCTACCATGTTATAAAACAAGCGCGGCAAATATGACTGCCTTGTCCAGATTGACCGCGACAACCTTACTTCATTATCATGCCCATTTTTGTCTTGCTCACCGCGCTTTTTCAACTGCTTGTGAACTCTCTTTGCCGCCATTGTCATCTGGACAATCACATCAATCTTTGTCAACCGGCGTTGACAATGCAGCCGCCCCTCATGGACTCGGGGACCCCTCGGCGCGGTCCCGGACCGCGGCGCGCATTAACGTGTTGTAATCCACGAATGACGAATTTGCGAATCGTAATGGATTGTCTGGTTTGTCCGGACTTGAACACCACCACCATGCTCTTTCCCATTCACCGTCCCACATGACAATGGGAACCAAGCGGGGTGGAGGGGCTCGAGCAGACCGCCTCGGGTCTGAAGCCCAACCTTTTTACACCTTCCACCGCAATTACCTAGGCTGGTCACTTTGGGCACTGTCACGCATACAGTCTTTGGCCCTACCTGCTTGCTTTCCGTTGCCCGCCATAGTACAGTCGATGGACACACGCGCGCGCGCACACACACCCACACCAGCTCAGCGATACCAGGCGTGTGTCGGGTTACCTAGGTATCTGACAGTATTCTCAGTGGCGACTTTTGTCTGATAATCGAGCAGATCCGAGACTGTTGCTTTCTGCCTTTGCCGTACCTACTGCACTTCTTAGCCCGAGTCTTTGCCGCTCGCAATTCGCTGCCATTGGCCTAGCACCGCTCTAGTTAGCCCGTTATCCTGACAGGTCTTGCGGAAACCATGCATATAGGGTCTTGAGCCTTTGTTTCCCGGCTGCCACAGTCAACGTCCATCGTGGATGGTTTTTTTATTATCGGAAATGATAAGGCGTTGCCAGTCGGCAGCATGAGCAGCATCCACGGCTACGACTACCCCTCGCTCCCTCTCGCCCATGGGTGCCCGGTTCGCCGCATCCCCCCCCCTTTTCGTCCCCCTTTCAGTAAATGTGTAACGGAGGGGTTGGTTCCTGATCTTGGGCCTCCCTCATGTCACAGCCAGCCAGCCAGACCCCGCTGATAAGAGATAACGCGCTATCGGACGTGCGCCCGTCGACGCGTTTACTATTATGGATGCGCCGTCTTCAATGGGAACCATCCGGTCGCTATTACCTTGTCAAGTACTACGTACACACAACCGATGTAGCCACAGCGGTCCTGGACCGCCAAGTATAACGGTAGTTACGCCGCCGAAAAGAGACGTGCGATGATCACTCAACGATCCCGATCTCAGCGGACGTGGTGGGGTTTGGTCATGAGATAAACGGCGGCAGCAACACCGCAGAGAGAGCTTGTTTGCGTACCCCACACGGCTCTGGCTGGTTGCCTGCACCCCGTCCACCCCTTGTCGCATATCTGAGCGTGATGGTGTGTGTTCCCGCTACTCCGTTGTCGGATCTACCTTCCCAGCACAAGGCTCGAGCAGCTGGCTAATCGTGAGCTAGGAAGGGGGCTGATTGCCATCCCGACCTGATATGTATCCGTACCGCGCTTGCGCGCTTTGTATCCAGTGCCTACTCCGTGTATGCGACTGCCTCTTTCCATGAGCAGTTGGCAGCCAGCCCATCAAATCGGTCCTAGTCCTTGGGAAGTGAGGCCTGGACCCCGGATTTCCTTGACTCATCTCCTACCTGACGACGGCCTTCTGTCCTTCTTCGGCTCCATTCTACGAAACCAGCCCCGTCTTGGCCCATTGCCCTTCGGATTCTTTAAGCCCATCATCTCCGTCGTGTTGTCGAGTCTTTTTTCCCTCTCCTACTTCTTCTTTCTCCCACCAACAACTCGATTACATCAACCTGACGCTTTCCCCAACTGCATCGCGACCCCAAATCCAACCATTCGCCACATCGCAAGATAGCACAGACTGAGACTTACGATTCGACGGCATCACAACCAGTGCAACCCTTCCCCTCCAAATCAAGATCAAATGGGTTCTGTTCCTACCGAGATGGGCGGCAGACTGGCTGGCAAGAACGCCGTTGTCACCGGCGCTGCTGGGTAAGCAAAAAAAAAAAAAAAAAGTCCCCTTGTGGCCACCGTTTCGCCTTATCTCGACGCCGCATCGGAATGCGTCCCCAATGGCTGGCCACTTCACCTGCCGCAACACGAATCACGGGATGCGATAAGAAGCTAACATGCGATTTCCCACCAGTGGCATTGGGCTGGAGACCAGCATTCTCTTCGCCAAGGAGGGTGCCAGCGTTGTCATGGCCGACATCTCCGGCCCCGCGCTCGAGAAGGCCAAGGCCAAGGTGCTCTCGCTCATCCCGTCGGCGAGGGTCGAGACCAAGGTACGTCCATACTGCGAATGAGAAGCGTTGAAAGATTCCATTCCCGCCCCCTCCGAAACTGCACCACCCCATCGACCGACCGACCGATCGGCCACACGCGCACAAGCTGGCACGCCCTGCAACACGGCACTTGCCCAACTGCATGCACTACTACCCCGCCATGCCCCGCCATGCCCCTCTCATCATCCACCCGCCCCTTGTCAAATGCGTTGCTTTAAAAAAAAAAAAAAAAAGAGTCGTTCCTCGGACTGACAGCATTGCTCCCCCACAACAGATCACCGATGTTTCCAAGGAGGACCAGATCAAAGCTCTCGTCGATTCGGTCGATGCTTGGGGCGGGCTTGATGTCATGTTCAACAATGCTGGTATCATGCACGCTCGCGATGACGATGCTGTCAACACCCCCGAGGAGATTTGGGACCTGACCCAGAACATCAATGTCAAGGGTGTCTGGTTCGGCAGCAAACATGCCGTTCTCGCCCTGCGCCGCAACAACAAGAAGAAGGGCTCCATCATCAACACGGCGTCTGTCGTCGCCCTCGTTGGCGCTGCTACCCCTCAGCTTGCCTACACGGCGTCCAAGGGCGCTGTCCTCGCCCTCACCCGCGAGCTCGCCATGGTCCACGCTCGCGAGGGTTACCGCTTCAACTCTCTCTGCCCCGCGCCACTCAACACCCCGTTGTTGCAGGACTGGCTTGGCGATGACGTCCCCAAGCGCATGCGCCGCGAGATTCACTTCCCCACCGGTCGTTTCGGCGAGGCCATTGAGCAGGCCCAGGCTGTTCTCTTCCTGGCAAGCGACGAGTCGAGCTTCGTCAACGGTCATGACATGGTGGTCGACGGCGGTATGACCAAGGCCTACGTGACTCCCGAGGGCCCTGCAACACCCGCGCCAATCAACAACGCCAGCCGCACCAGCCTCGAGTAAGCATGTGACAGGGCTTATCTGGTTTTGGGGTTACTCGAAACGATGAGATGATGGATTTGGAGTTTATGGCGCTGGGCAAGAGATTAGGCAACGGTCGACGGTCATGATGATGAAATTGTGAATAGACTAAATTATTCAAACCATGTTTTCTGTTTCAATTGCCTTGCAAGGTGACCAAAAAGGCGCGCTTGTTCATGATGCATTTTCTTCTCTGGCCGAGGATCATGCAGCTTCTGCGAGGGAGGGGGTAACGCAATAAACTTAAAGGGGAAAAAGAGGGCTTGAGAGGGGCGGGGAGAGAGAAAGAAGCATCAGTAAACGCTGCCACAAAACAAGCTTCACACACAGCCGCACAAAAACCCGCAACGCCGCCCGATGTACTATCTACTATCCGCGCCATTTCAATGGAACTGGCTCTCGGTGTTTCCCTCGCCCATGCTCTTGCTGCTTGAGCTACCGCTCTGGATCGCTCCCAAGATGCCGTCAATGTAACTTGCGCCGCTCCATTTCTGGTGCGTCAAGACATCGCACCCGCTCTCCTTCTCGCGTCTCTGTACAATATTCACGTATGCCAGCATGCCGTCCTTTTTGAAATCCCTCGCGAGCTCGTTGGTGATGGTTGCGTTGGAGTGCAGACCGGCCAGGGAGATGAGCTGCAGCACGAAGCCTTCCTTGGCAATGTCCCAGATGAAGCTCTTGAGCGTCTCGTCCGTGAACCCGTGCGCCATCCAGTTGAAGGAGGGGCTGAGGTTGTAGACCAGGCCCTTGCCCGGATACACCTCACGCACAGCCCTGGCGAGCCTCGTCGCGATCTCGACGTTGGGGTCGCCCGTCTCCACCCAGAGGAGGTCCGCGTACGGCCCAAAGGCGATGGCGCGCTTCGTCGCGGCGTCCATGCCGGCGCGGTAGTGGTAGAAGCCCTCGCGCGTGCGGGGGACGTCCCACGAGAAGTAGACCGGGGTCGACGTGTGCTTGTTCGCGAGCTTGCGACGCTGGGCGATGCCGAGGTCGCGGCTCGAGCGCACGGCCTCGAGGTACGCGTCGATCCTGTCGCGGGACACGCCCTCGTCGCGCATGTGCGCGACGGCGGCCTCGTCAAAGGTGACCAGTTTCGTGTTCCTGACCCAGTCCGCCTCGAAGGCGTCGATCTCGGCGCCCGCGGCGCCCTTGGCCTCCATGGCCTGGATGGTCTCGGCAAGGGGCTCCAGGCCCGGGTCCGCGACGCCGAGGATGAACTCGTGGTCGCGCACGTCGATGGCGCTGCTGATGAGCCTCCCGCTCTCCGAGTCGGTGCGGGCAATGACGAGGTTCTCGCAGCCCATGACGTCCCACTGGAACCGGGCGGCGTTCAGGCGGTTGATGTGCTCCCCGACCGGCACCAGGACCTTGCCCGCCAGATGGCCGCACTTCTTCCCGCCGTGCAGCTGGTCCTCAAAGTGCACCGCCGCAGCGCCGTTCTCGGCAAAGAGCTTGGCGAGCTTGAGGACGGCAGACAGGCCGCCGTGGCCCGTGTCGCCGTCGGCGATGATGGGCCGCAGGTAGTCGACGTACGGGGTCTTTGCGCGGTCCTCGGGCCTCAGCTTCCGGCGGGCGTCCCACTGCTTGCGGTCGTGCATCGACTGCGCCTTGGCGAGGCGCTGGACCTGGTTCGGCACGGTGTTGTAGGGGTAGTCGCCGAAGTCCGGGGAGACCTCGTTGGTGGAGGTGAGGAGGGAGGAGCAGGCCCAGCCCGAGATGTAGAGGACCTCTTGGTGGGGTGCTTGCTGCGTCATCTGGACGGGATCGATGGCGCCCACTGCGAGCAGCACGCCCAGTTAGCCACGTGCATGTCAAACGGCAACAAGAGCTGGAGGTGGGCCGCCCGTACTTGTGTGAATCGGCTGCCCCTCGGCGCCCCTTTCCTTGATGAGATTGAAGAGCTTCCGCGCCATGACGGAGCTGGAGTAGGAATGATGCTGCGAGCCACGTTTAGACATGACATCAGCGGCGCTGTAAGGTCGCTTGATGCCGTGGTACCTGGACGACTGCCACCATGCCTCTACCTCTTTGATCTGAGCTTCGTACAGCTCGTCCTCGGCAGCGCCAGCCTTTTTCGACTCGGGCAGTAGTTGAAAGGCATCGCTGGAAGGGGAACCAGAGGAGAAGGAACTTGCAGGGGCCTGAGCCATTCGGGGTGTTGTCGAGACACAGCGCACGATGACGGCCGGGGCCGATGGCGGTCTAGGGAGAGGGACTCGTCGGGGGACCGCGCGCGCGGCAGCTCTTCTCA